>OX457050.1:9994025-10206525 GCA_949752735.1 Lumbricus terrestris | reverse complement strand
CGTCAACTACAGGCACTTAAAAAAATTTCAAATACCACAGTTGTCATCGATTGTGGGCCTTGATGTAATCAGAACATTATTAATTATACCCTTCTTAATTCGGTGTAATATCAAATGCTGTAAAGGCATAATTATATGCCTTTATAACCACCGCCACAACTGCCCCTACCACCACCATCATCATCCCCAATTCCCCATCACCACCACCACCAGTCCACCACCGCCACCACCATGATTAAGAAAATGCTGAACAACCTACCCGTCTACGACGTTTTCTCGGCCCGAGGTTTAGACCTACAATACGTTCCGTGTCCGTGGTCTATATTTTAACTATAGTCCCTGTAAACCTCGATTAGGGCACGCATTACCCACGCAAAGTCAACGGCCGTGGTTAGTCCATTTAGTTCGAACAGCCCACGGCTATCCCTGCTGCAGCAACTAAGCGGCTCATTGCTGCGCACGACAAGATAGAATGCTCGCTGATCAGCCGACAAAAATCACGGACTGCTTGAACAACGTTGCTGCTGCAGCGCTATCAAAAAACAAGCCTTCGCGAAGGAAGTAATCTCGCGCCCTCTGAACACCAGGTGGCCGAGTTTTGTGTTCGCACACGCCATCTGGCGGTCGGGGAGGATGAGGATGAGTAGAGGGAGAGGAAAGAGAACGTGTGGTAGGAGAAGAGGGAAGTGAAGAATAAGGGGAAGGAGGAGGAGGAGGAGGAGGAGGAGGAGAAGGAGGAGGAGGAGGAGGAGGAGGAGGAGAAGGAGGAGGAGGAGGAGGAAGAGGAGGAGGAGGAGAAGGAGGATAGGGAGGCGGACGAGGAGGAGGAGGAGGAGAGGGAGGCGGACGAGGAGGAGGAGGAGGAGAAACCAGGCCACCAACCGTGTAACCTGTCGGCTGAGCTCAGTTTTTGCCCTTTGACCTGACATTTGTAATCGATTATAAAGTTTGTTTTCGATTTCAGTTGACACGACTGTCAATATTGCACGTATGTGTAATCAGTGGTGGCACTAGGAGGGCTAAGGGGCTTAGCTCCCGTATAAAAGACAAACCGGGGGTTAAGTCCCTTTTAAAAAAGGCCATCAGGTTTTTTACCGATAAAGATTAAGCACGTGTAGGCCTATGAGATTTCGGCCGGATTGACAAATATGGAAAATTTCCTCCGCGAGCATTCAGCCCCCCCCCCCCAAACTGAAATCCTGGCGCAGCCACTATGTGTAATATGAACATTTCTATGGCGCCTTCATGAAATCGATGCCTTATGCATTATGATATTATATATAACAATAATATTTACGTCTAGTCACATCGCGAAGATAGTAAAATTAATACATTAATACAGAAACAGAAACGTCCAACAAAGTCGAACAAGTATTCAGGGTGGGCCATAAAAATCGTCAAAAAACAGTGGGTGGTATCACTAAAGGTGATACAACGTTTGTTCTGTTTGAAATATTTTTTCATTAAATCTGGCCATCACGTGCAAATATGAATTGTCTGTCTATAAAATTTCATTTCGAAATTCTTACTTGTCACGACCCTAGCCCGATCTATTGGTTCAGACTTTGGCCGTGACGTTACACAGTGCCGAGGACGTCCGTTTTAGATGATTTATTATTAAACAAAACAATAGTAGAGGTTAATCAGAAGTATATACACTTGGAGGCTCCTCCGGCAATGTTAAAAGATAGTTCAGACGCCCTAAAATATCTACGTTGATCTTCAGTTGCTTCTTGCTGTTCGATATTAAGTCCAATGAGTCTGCCGGGCCTCCCCCGTTAATGGCCTACATCGTCTTATATATGACGCCGGCTGCCTTTGATGGCCCTGGGCAGCCGGCGCTAACGGTTCATCGCCCCGTCGGGTGGCGGCCTCAAAGCGTCCGTGTCCAATTCGACCACATCTGGTCGTCGGCCCTTCGCCGCCACTTCAAAAGGCGTCCCGTGGGGGTCGTGTGTGTCCCTCACGGAGGTGTTGATGGGCTCTCGCCCGTTGTCGGCGAACCCAGCGACCTCCTCGCCTCCCGGTGCTGTGCCTGCCGACGGTGGGCTCCGCGACCCCCTCGCATCTAGATGCTGTGACCGTGACATTACTCCCTCCTCAAAGACGGAGTCATGGGTTGACGATCCATTGACGACGTCATCTTCAGCACCACTCGTCCGGTCGACAGCATCGCAGAACATGAAACACAATGCCAACAATGTGTAAACAATATGTACATTTAGACAGGGTAGGCTCCCCGCCGCGGCTGGTCTCCTTCTAACCCCTCCGTCAAATCCGGGCCCAGACATTGGCTGCAAAATCCGGGCCAAGCATTGCATTAAGTTGTTGCAAATGGACATCAACCAAAAAGTCATGCATTGATATTCGTAAGTACATGAATCACCGACAAAAGCCATAACCCATGGAGATTCCTCTTTGATCGGGAGCTGCCAATCGCCGCTCTTAGTATTGAAACAGCTGATGAAGGCTGGAATAGAAGATGTCGTGTATACTGGCACCAAGGCATCACATATGCCCCTTCCATCCGCTAATTGAAGGGGGTTTGTCCCGGGCCCCCCAGATAAACCGTCTTCAACGATGAACGATGCCCAATTGAATCTACATGTAGGGTTCAATGTCATTGTGCTGTCCAGAGTCCGTCTCAATTCTCTACCGTCTTGTGTCTCAGTCAAGCACAACAGAGGCGGGTTTTGCTCGCCGGCATCGTCGCCGTGACATGGTAAGCTAATTCCTATGTCCAAGTTATCCTCACTATCTCGATTTAATTTCAAACAGGATTTTAGCGCACTACCTTCGCGCTGTCCTACTGAAGTATCTACATCTGCCACACGATCATTACACAACGGTTGCTCTTTGTTCATGAACGTTGGCTTATCATCATCACCGTTCTCATCATCATGATCATGATCATCCTCATCATCCTCACGTCGCTCAACTGCCTTCATTTCGTCTGCCTTGGCATTAGCACTCATGATGATATCTTCGTCAGTAGGGGTCGCTTGTATACTATTGAGATCGTTACCTTGTCCCTCCTCTCTCTCGTCGATGGTCTGGGGTGCTAAGGTGGGAGATGCGTTAATCGCCTGCCCCTCCCCTATCTCCGCGTCTGCTTCGTTCACACTAGGTGGCAGTACCTTAGAATGCGAGGCTTCCATGATTACCGCTGTGACGCTCGGTGTCAATATAACAGCCTCATTTAGGTCCTTTACCACTGCAAACCAGACGCGTACCCTCGGGTTTATGACTGAAGGTGTCTTATTACAGACGGGCTTCACATCAAGTCGGATAACATTGACCAACTCCGCGTGCCCGTTCATTCCGGCTAGACGCATTTGCTTGTCGACGGGGAGGTTCAGGTGGTCAATTAAGGACTCCCGGACACAACAAACCTCAGAACCACCATCAATTAAGGCGTTCTGAACAGATAGGTGTTCGATATCCACATGCACGTAAGACCTTACATGAAATTCTTCTGTTTCAATTAAAGCCATGTAAGCATCTGATGTTTCCTCCCTGCTGCTTAGCTCCTCCCACGCCTTATCTGCGTCGACATCTGGCGATAAGCCGCTTGATGCAGCCGCCCTCTGGCGGTCGGGTCGAGACGTATCGCTCCGCTTGGGGGGTTGGAGTGCGCATGCATTCACCCGCGCCAGCTTTGGCTCCTCCCCTTGGGGTTTATTACCCTCGCATTGAATTGCTCTGTGCCCGGGCAAAAGACATTTATAGCAGAGCCCCTTCCGCCGCGCATCTTCCTTCGCCCGTAGGCCTTCTGCTCTCCCCTCGCTCCTGCCTTCTGGGGTTACTGCCCTTGAGTGAGTGCTAAGACCTGACTGGTTCCCTGATCGACTGGCGCCTGACGCCGTCGGTCCAGACGACCGCAGTGGATCCCCGCTGATCGTGTGCGACGCTGTATACAGATCGACAGAGCTGGCAAGATCGTTGTGTCTTAGCCAACCGTCTGTCTCCTGTGTGAGAATGAAATCTAGGCATCCCTTAGAAATCTGCTCCTTTAATCGGTCTGCGCAAAGCAGGCTTACAAGCTCGTCAAATTCATTATCGATTTCTCGACTCCGCAAGTAATACATTAAAGTGTTATGTAACCTTGACATATAAATGGTGTATGTTTCGTCTTGAGATTTACGTAATGTGAGAAACTTGTCCCTTAGGTGTATAGGGCTGATCTTAAATTCCCTGAGCAGGAATTTTTTCAATCCCTCGTAATCATTTAACTGTGTGTGTTCTAAGCGCGTTGCAACAGCTTTTGCTCGCTCACTTAAGTTAGCTAAGAGAAGTTTCGCCTTCACATCGTCATCAACTTCGTAGATCTTAAATAAATTGTCCATGTGATCAAAGAATGCCGGGATTTCTGCTGGATCCTGTGGAAATCTCCACAAAACACTCTTCATTAGCTCCCCGAAATGTTTCGTTCGGCTAGCTAGCGAATGTTTAAATCTCCGATCTTCTTCTCTGAGCAACTGTTCTCTTTCCTCTCTGGCTCTCCTTTCTGTCCGTTCTGTCTCTCGAATGGCTGCCTCTCTTTCTCTAATCCGTCTTTCATCCTCTCTTGCTTTTCTTTCCTCATCCTCTCGTCTTCTCTGTCGCTCCCTCTCTTCCTCTCTTGCCCTTCTCTCTTCATCTCTGGCCCTTCTCTCCTCATCCTCTCGTCTTCTCTGGCGTTCCCACTCTTCCTTCCTTGCCTTTCTCTCTTCCTCATACTTCCGAACTTCAAATTTAAACTTGAGTCGTTCGATGTCCTGACCTCCTCTCCATTGCAAGGACTCTAGTTCTGGTGAAGTTACCCCACCTTCCTCATAATCCTTACATTGCCTTTCGGCCACCTTGGTCGCCCATTCTTCCATTAATTGATGGCGGTCCATCGCAAAGACGATCTCGTCCTCCATGTCGTCCTTGAGTAGGTACGCTCTTAACCTCTCATCGGACATCTTCTTAATCTGCGCTTGCCTATCGGGTGTGAGACTATCCATGATAGAAGAGGATAGAGATAGAAAGCACGTAGGTACGTCAGTAAGTAGATGCAACGCACAATGCACAAAATCCAACAAACCAATCGCTCAATGATGCAATGCGCGAAAGTCAAAAAAAGTCAGTCGCTGAATGCTGCAATGCACCAAAGTCAAAAAAGTCAGTCGCTGAATGATGCAATGCACAAAAGCCACAAAAGTCAGTCACTGAATGATGCAATGCACAAGAGCCAACAACCCAGTAACTAAATGGGGCGCCAAGCAATGCACAAAAACGAGTCAATCAATCACTCTACCGTATCAAAGCAATGCATCAATTCAAATCAATATTCAGATGATATTAGAAGAAGTGGTTTTCGCTGCAGCCAACTCTCGGCCCGTGATTGCCACTCCTCTCATGCACAGATAAATCCAGCCAACAACGTAAGAGTCCTACCCTTTTGTCTGCCGTCGGCTTGACTTCCGTCTCATGGATTCCAGTTGATCCTCCCGATCCTCGGTTGATCGTCCGCTGTCCGTCCGTCCTCGTTGGCTGACTGCAACTAGGCCGTCAGATCTTCCGCGTCCTCGCTGGCTGTCCGCAGCTTGTCCTTCCGATCCTCGGTTGACCGTCCGGTGTTCGTCCGTCCTCGTTGGCTGACTGCAACTTGGGCGTTCGATCCTCAGCGTCCTCGCTGGCTGTCCGCTGCTTGTCCTCCCGATTCGATCCTCGGTTGACCGTCCGCTGTTCGTCCGTCCTCGTTGGCTGACTGCAACTTGGGCGTTCGATCCTCAGCGTCCTCGCTGGCTGTCCGCTGCTTGTCCTCCCGATTCGATCCTCGGTTGACCGTCCGCTGTTCGTCCGTCCTCGTTGGCTGACTGCAACTTGGGCGTTCGATCCTCAGCGTCCTCGCTGGCTGTCCGCTGCTTGTCCTCCCGATTCGATCCTCGGTTGACCGTCCGCTGTTCGTCCGTCCTCGTTGGCTGACTGCAACTTGGGCGTTCGATCCTCAGCGTCCTCGCTGGCTGTCCGCTGCTTGTCCTCCCGATTCGATCCTCGGTTGACCGTCCGCTGTTCGTCCGTCCTCGTTTGCTGACTGCAACTAGGCCGTCCAATCCTCAGCGTCCTCGCTGGCTGTCCGCAGCTTGTTATCCCAATCCTCTGCGTTGCTTTCTCCGTCCTCGCACTGTCCACGTAAGGCTGCTGGTCGCTGACTGTACCGGCAACTCTTAGTTCAATCTCGCTTCTGACACCAGTGATGTCACGACCCTAGCCCGATCTATTGGTTCAGACTTTGGCCGTGACGTTACACAGTGCCGAGGACGTCCGTTTTAGATGATTTATTATTAAACAAAACAATAGTAGAGGTTAATCAGAAGTATATACACTTGGAGGCTCCTCCGGCAATGTTAAAAGATAGTTCAGACGCCCTAAAATATCTACGTTGATCTTCAGTTGCTTCTTGCTGTTCGATATTAAGTCCAATGAGTCTGCCGGGCCTCCCCCGTTAATGGCCTACATCGTCTTATATATGACGCCGGCTGCCTTTGATGGCCCTGGGCAGCCGGCGCTAACGGTTCATCGCCCCGTCGGGTGGCGGCCTCAAAGCGTCCGTGTCCAATTCGACCACATCTGGTCGTCGGCCCTTCGCCGCCACTTCAAAAGGCGTCCCGTGGGGGTCGTGTGTGTCCCTCACGGAGGTGTTGATGGGCTCTCGCCCGTTGTCGGCGAACCCAGCGACCTCCTCGCCTCCCGGTGCTGTGCCTGCCGACGGTGGGCTCCGCGACCCCCTCGCATCTAGATGCTGTGACCGTGACATTACTTCTGGCCAAGATATTGGCAAAAACCGTAGAATGGCCCACCCTGTATATTCAGAAATAATTCAAGTTGAATCTCTTGAGGTGGGCCATATTGCAAATCGCATTTATTATCCACAGTTACCCTGCAGAATGCTGTCCAAAGTGTATGATGTCATGCGAAATTTTTTCCCAGTATGGTACATTCTCTGCCAACGGTGAGTTCACCACAGTGCGTCATTGTCAACTGGCAGAATACAAAGTATACTTACTTACTCACTTACCTCCTCACTTACTTACTTACTCACTCACTTACTATATAGGTCAAACTTGGTAGACTATGCATGAGATGACCATCTGTTCTTTGATATTACAACATAGATGATGATGTCAATGTATCATAATTACCACGAATTGGCTAACGTTCAATATGGGTAAATATAACGTCAGTCTGTGCCTTTATCTATGCTGAGATAATGATCATGCACTGCTCAGGCCTACGGCGCTAGGGCTTAGTCCTATAGGGCCTACAAAAATTAATTATGATTTCATACTGTACTAGATTAGGAGGAGGAGGCCTGAGGAGGAGGAGGAGGAGGAGGAGGAGGAGGATACGGAAGAGGACGAGGACAATAGGAGGAGTAGGAGGAGGAGTAGGAGGAGGAGGAGGAGAAGGAGAAGGAGGAGAAGGAGAAGAAAAGGAGAAGGAGTAGAAGGAGAAGATGAAGAAGAAGGAAGGACCCGAGGGCCATGAACAGCAGGAAGAGCAGGAGGTGTGAGGGTGGAAGAGGTGGAGGGGAAATGGAAGGGATGGCCAGCTGTCTGCAAATACCAGGGCGCTGTTCGGAGAGGTTTCGCACAAGATCCTGGGTTTCGTAGCCTATTTATAAGACGCAGAGCCTTCAACGCCACGTGTGCAGCAGGCCTACGTGGATGAGGCCCCCGTGTTTACGTTGGTTTTTCACGACCGCCTTACAAGCCGCCGACAGGCCTCAGCCGTAGGTCAAACCGATGATAATGTTCTATGTTGTTTAGTTTATCTGCCTGTCTCTGTCTGTATCCTCTTCTATAATTATTTGTATTTTGTCTCTTGTCCCTGTCTGTCTGTATGTCTGTCTATCTGTCTGCCTGCCTGCCTACCTGCCTGATTGCCTGCCTGCCTCTCATGCCCTCTCGATCTCCCTTGCTCCCTCTACCTCTCCGTTTCGCTCCTTCTTTCCGTCTGTCTGTCTGTCTGTCTGTCTGTCTGTCTGTCTGTCTGTCTCTCTGCGAACATTCCCAAAACTATCTGACCGATTTTATATGCCGTCTCAGTCTTTTCTTTCTTCAGTCTGTCTGTCTGTCTGTATCTTTCTCTTCGGTAAAAACTCGTTTGCAGACCTTGGGAAAATCCACATCCAAGCAGCGTTTCCACTCCTTCTGAAACTTTCAAGGAATGGTAGCATTGCTAGCATCAATCCAGTGTACCAGACATTATCAATCATGTCAGGCGAGCATCTTTAATAATAATAATTTATTACAGGCTCGGTCGGTTCACGCCACTCCATCGCCATCTACCGAATTCGTTCGCATTAACGGTGCTGGCAGAAGGTTTAGTTAATGGCTTACACGTGGACCAAAATAATCACACATCCCTTATCAATGCACGAGGAAGCCGACCAGAATATGGTTTGTGAGTCTAAACTCTCTAGAGAGAATGGAAGCACAGTGTTTAGAAACGGGAACCCATGGATCAATTAATAAATAGGTCTATTGCACGTAGGCCTTAAATAGATAACTGAGAAACCTGGAAACAGTGATGCTCAAAATTAATTCACAGAAAAGCAGTTGATGTAGGGCCTAAATTGGTAGTGTCGCTAGACCATGAAAAGCCCTCGAATAGACATCAATTTCAGTCAATTAATGCGGAATAACTTTTTTGTATATTTCTGGAAATATTTTGAATTTTTTTTATCCTGCTTGATCCTCTAATTATCGTTCTCGAGATTTATCCATTTCAAATAACTATCATCACAATGGCTATCTTCCTATCCTATTCTTTATGACCAAAAGCTGTCCTACTAGCATTAGCGTATATTTTATACGCGCCTATGATATTCTGCCTGCCTGACTCTCCGGACTTGACCCGCTGCCTATCGATTTTGTTTTGATTGAGCGCCTGTGAATAAGCTGGTTCCCGCGACTTAGCTTTTGTGGGCGCTGTAGAAGTCTCGAGATTACGAATCGTTGATCGTGTGCTAAAAACACGTAATTTGAAATTCTAGCGCTACAACATTTGGGTAAAACGTTCTTCGTATTCTCGTGAAATGTATAGTCTTTGGCAGTTTCTTCGTTTGAAGGAAGGTGGCGATAAAACATTTTGTTTGAAAGCTTTTCTAACTTTAATGGAGAACTTTTAAGAGGTTTGAATAAGAGTTGTTTAAGTCAACTTTTAAGGGCCTTCTGAATATATCATACGGATTAATACTCGTCTCTAGCTCAAGCCAAAGACCACCAACAGAAAGGTGACTGCATAGATACAGCACCAGAATATGAAAACCACGACAATTCCCAGTTTTCATTATCTCGCAATATTTTCTGTTGCCTAATCATGAACGTCACTTTACTGTTATATCTCCCACAAAGTTCTCCGTCATATATTTCTCAAGACCGTTCCCATCCGTGCTCTGCCTACTTTCTATTGGCATATGTTATTTTTCAATTATGAAAAACGTGCAAACGATCTCTTCCATGAACCCTGGACAGTCTTTGATTTTGTATTTTCATAGCGTGAACAATAAGCGTGGCTTGGTAAATTTCGATGGTAGATTTCTGAACGTCGTCGTTTGCCATTAGCCATGAATCCCATGTGACTGAAATTATAGAAGCTGGGGGTCGCTTCCGGCCAATCAAACATTAATTTGGGGGAATATAGTGCTGCGACCTCCGCACAGTGAATTTCCCGTAAGTGAGTAAGTAATCAAAAGTACAAAGCAGAGTAACATAAATTAGGATGTAGGAAGAATTTCTTATTACGATAATTTCAATATGATTTTGTGATTGACTGATTAATAATTCATTGCCATGCTATGTAAATTCTGAATGTCGCATGTTAGCTTTTATTTGGTCAAAATAAAAATGCACACACAATATAACAATACTTAAGACACTTGCTTAGTGCAAAATTAATTAAAGGTTATTCCTCTAGATGTCAAGTCCCCAGGATCCCACTATATAACACCAAAACGTTCTGTTTAGCCCTAGTGCATCGTGGCCAAACTAACCATTCTATATTTAATCTTAGAAACTATAGTTGCCCCATTACAGTAGAGTACATTACATTATTCACCACTGAGCCTTGTAATGTGCATTATCAAATTTGAGTTGTACTGTATTGTGTATATGGCATATAAAATCGGTTAATTAATTTTGTGAATGTTCGCAGAGCCAGTTCAGTCGTTCAATGGAGTTTCGTAGCCAGCGGCTGCGAGACGGCCGCTCAACCGGCCAGAAGAACCGCGATAACAGAGATGAGTACTCGAGAGGCAAGGACGATCGCTCAAGGAGCAAAGATGAGCATTCGAGAGGCAAAGACGAACACGTGAGGGGAAAACCTCGCCGCTCGGAAGTTGAGAGGTCGTCGTATCGCTCGTCAGGGCAGCAGAAATTATCGGAGGGCGCAAGGGATGGATCGGAAGGCAGAAGAGCGAACGGTTCGTTAATGAGAATCTTTTTTTCATTTTTTTTCAGAAGCCTTTTGATTAATCGGTTGAAATTATATAGAACTCCTTTAAGTAAGGTCTCTCTGCTCAGAGGTGCTTCGGACGCAGAATGAACTTCCTCGAGAAAAAGTGAAATGGAGTCGTAAGGAGCTGGTAGAACGGTGTGCGATTGATTCGAGGGATTCGGTCTACCTCCCTCTTGACGAAATTCATTCTGCATCACAGGACCAATAACAGAGAAAGCATGTTTCTGTGATGTAAGTCCCTTGTAGTGTTATTACCATGTTATGACGCCTTGTAAATTGTCATTAATTATTATTGTTGTTCTTGTTGGAGTGGACATTGTGTTGGAGTTGACATTGTTAGCTGTACGCCAGTGTACGGGCACAATTGTTAGTCAAACCTGCAAGCCTTTCTGCTTTAATCTTGTTGATTTAAAAGAAGGGTTGCTTTCAATGCACATTTTATGTGGACCACGGGTAGGGAACCACTGCAATAAATGAATTAATGACTTATTGAACGAGTGTTTTTCCGCTTTCTACAGAAGGAAAGGCATTTTCCGACGACTCTAAGCTGTCAAGCCTCGTCCGACGCATTATACGAGAGGAAGAGCGTGACAGACGACTGACGGCCATTGGTCAACTTCGGGATTTTCTTCTCGTGTCCGATAATAACCATGTAAGATTTAGCATTATTTGCTGTCATGCATGTGTATGTGAATTCTTCCTCGATGCTATGCAATTTGCTGCGTAGTTATCTGATTATGCAAAGTGATAAGAAAGAAGAGTGTGCCATGTTTGTGGAATGCTGTCTAAATTTGTGGAATTTTGTTCAGTTTTGATAGCACTGTTTGACTAAAGCACTGATGTTGAAATTTAGTCTTATGTGTGTTTGTTTTTTTGCAGCAATGTATTGTTGTTACATTTCTGTTTGAACACAAGATGGGGCACACTGACGTTGTAACATTTTGATTTTCAGGAAACGTACGAATTGGGTTGTGTTGCTACATGCTACTTTCAGAAACCTACATAAAAAGCAATAGGAAATGAGTTATATTTCCTATAATCTGCGAATAATCAGGAATAAAGTGCATTTGATGACATTCCTTGTTTTGTTTTCAGATTGTTTTGAAGTCTGCGGAGAGTCTTCTGAATGCGATTAACGACGTGTTTTACGAGCGAACGTCGAAAGAAGTAAAGCAGGAGATGGCCGCCTGTCTTGGAATATTGGGACACATTCTGAGCACAGAATCAGACAGGTTAATTTATCTATGCTGGATTTTGGCATGCACACGAACGAAATCATTGGTCTCTTAACTGACCCAGGGACGTGTTTAGGGGAGTTTTTCATGTTCAAACCTGTCGTATTATAAGTAGTTGCTGGAAAAAAATTCACACTGACCTGTATTCGGCCACCATGTCCTATGGAAGACTCCCCCAAAATGGGACTACCCCAAAAATTTTGTTTCCTAGCAACGCTGTCTGATAAGCGGTCATTGCTTGATTCTTTGAGCATTGATGCCTTGCCTTGGTCCTTCTGACATGATTAAATTTGTTTACCATTCTGTGCTACTGAGTGCTCAAACTTAGGGTCTGTATGGGATTGGTGGTTTGCCATGTCTTAGCAATTTGTTTACAGACCTGTACTTTTCTGAATGGAGATCAAATTCCCATGTCCCCACGATGGTTGCGTAATGGGGTGGGAATGGTCACTAGACATTGATACAAGGTAGAGCTTGAGGCAAAATTTGTCTCTAATTCAGAAGTGGATCTCATTGTGATTGATTGTTACATTATTTGATTTTCTACTGCATCCAGGTTTTTTCTGTGGCTCTTCCCGAAAGTGTCCACTGCTCATACCAGTGACGAAATCAAGCTTCTCTTGCTGACTGCTCTTGCTGAAGTGAGTATAATGTGCTGAAGTGAGTATAACGGTCTTATTATGTCTGTGCAATTTTTATAATTCTAAATAATACTCAAGTTAATGATAAGATGTGAAGGGTTTAATTGGTTTTTTGATGAGGAGTTGACCTATTATGATTCATTTCATGATTAATTGAATGATAAAATCATGATTGGGCGTCCGTATTAGAATTCAGAATTGAGTCAATAAAATAATAATGATAACCAGGAGTAATTCCTCTAATAATTTAATCTTTAGCTGCGATTAGTCATTTAACAATTTATTTTACGGTCGTAATCGTAATCTCGAGACTTCTACAGCGCTTACGGTGCTTCCAGTTATTTAATCATTCATTTAATTCTGCATTTAATTATTATTTTATCCTAGGCGTCAACAGGACTTTTTGTAGGGGAATAAAGTTTTGAATTGTTTTCACTGGGACTAACGAGGTTGCCGAAAGCAACCGATTGTGTCACCCTCAAGAAAAATGTTAATATTTCTGATGCACATACATTTACCCAGTGAACGAATAAATTACTAAAAAAAATTAAATTAATAAATTAATTAATTAATTTTAAATCAATTATTGTTTATTTGCAGACGATAAATCAGGATGTCACCGGTGAAAATCTAAATCAGTTCATTCCTGTAAGTCTAGTTTTGATTAATTACCATATATTTAAAAACCTGAACGTTGCTGATTTAGACATTAGACGTTCTTTGTATCGCTGTTGTTGCATGAGGATGTCATTTGTTGATTCAAAATGCATGTTATCTATGAAATTGATGCATTGTGGAAGTTTATATAGCACCCGTTCAAGAAGCCTACACAGAGGTGAACATTTAATTGCTTGGGAGAAGCATCACAGTGCATATTTTGCAGTGCTCTATATCTCCTTTGTTTTGGTTTATACGAGATATTTATTTGTTTGAAGTTCTTATTATACTTTTAAAGTTAATAGTAAATCTGGATCTAAAACTAATTGAATTTTTATTCTAGAAGTTCTCAAATTTGTTAGGTTTTAAAAGATATATTAATTTTCTGACCATTAACTGATTTACTGATTGTGCTAATTGCATTTTTTGTGATTCAGTTAAAATATCGTTTTTATTGCAGATGATTTTGGCAAAATGCCAGAATATCCTGGAGAATGCGGATAATCCTGAGGCCCTGATTGCCATCGTTGACGTGATCATGCTGATAGCCAAGGCCCATCCATTGTCTTTCAATCGTCACTTCAAGGTGAAACAGAATAGCGTTTTATTCATTCGTTCATCAATTGAATTTGTATAGCGCCTCTTCAAGGGGACTACCATACTCAGAGGCGCTACCAACGCAAGCAGAAAGGGAGTGGAGCATCAAGTGGAGGCCATCCCAGGTCGAGGGTCCTACCATTGAGAAGGCATGATTCTGAATGGTGGAGGTTGCAAGCAAAAGGGACTGAGAGCAGACTCTGCTCGGCCATATGAAGGGAGCGGAAGTGGCGAGCACTAAGAGTAGGGTATTTGTCCAGTGACTTCTCATTGTGACAGTAACCATGAGAAGTTGTAGAAAACTGTATTGCATGGAAGAACTGCCTCTGACATGACAAGTTTATAAGTTTTTATTTTGTAGTGAGCTTATTCTGAGGGTAAATGAGCTTTTTTGTTTGATCTATATATATCAATATCTGTTTGATCAACTTGATGGTGAGCGAACTTTGTCGTTTGTTTGACCAAGTATGTTGAAGCTCTCTTCTCGCATTGATTGTTTCTGCTCTTTTCATTTTGGTCAAAAACATGTTTTCTAATGACATACACCCAACTCCAGCACGGTCAAAAAAAGAACAGTTTTCAAGTACTTACAGAATAAGTCAGAGAGTGACCTATTAAACAGGCGCAGCTCAAGAGGTAAGCCATTCCATGTCACCAGGCCATTCACAGCAAAAGCACAGCGTTATGAATAGGAAGCCCAGACAGCAAGGGAGAGGATTTGTCTCATGCTATCGTATATGAAGCTTCAGAAAGCAAGGTCACCAACAGTTTATGGTCAATTGAAAGGTTATCTTGATGGTCTACTGTTTACGTTTGCTTACGTCAACCGTTAGCCAACCGAGGGTATAGAATTTCCCAATTCCCATACTACACTTTGGTTGGTCAGGGGCGGATCCAGGGGGGGCCAATCCGGCCATGGTCCCCCATTTAGAAATTTCTTTATTTTTAACCAGCTATTCTGGGTTGGAAAGTTGACGTGGGCCCCCACCCATGAGTAGTTTCGTAGGCCCCTGCTCACCTGTCCACACCCACGAGGTCCGTTCAGGGGCTTAAGAACACTGTACGACTAATAACATAAAAAGGTAATCAGATTTTTCCAGTGACCAAGACGAAAAATTTCCCTTGTCCCAAGACCGAAAATTTTGGACCCCCCCTTCAAAAATTTCTGTATCCCCGCCCCTGTGGTCGGTAAATGGTTGAATTTTATGTTCATGTTTTTTGAAGGATACTGTGGACATTTTGGTCGGTTGGCATATCGACACGACGCAAAAGGACAGCTTCGTCGAGTACACGTCGCAGGCGCTCATCAGCTTCCAGCAGTTCTGGACGCAGGAGCTTTCCTTTTCTTTCAACCTGCTCGGCCAGTTTCTCGAGGACATGGAAAGCTATGTGGAGGTGAGTTGCTTTTTGTGACATTCTTGTCCACTTGAAAAAATGTTTCCATGTTATTGTGTGGCAAGTTTATCTTTGGTCGTGCTCTAGTGCAACAGCCATCTCTGGGATTATTTGTTTCTCCCTTTGCTTTTCTCTCTCTCTCTTTCTGTCTGTCTGTCTGTCTCTCTCTCTCTCGTCTTTCAACTTTCTTTGTCCTTTTCTCGTTTTCTTTTTTTGTCAAAGCAGTGCTGAGTATAGATCTGGACATGTCCATCACTGTGGCTGAGGATCGGACCAGTTGAAAAAATGTAATCAACTTATTGTGCGACGCTCCCATTGGTGGAATAGGTAACGAATAATGATGGTGATGATGATGATGTCAAAGTAATTGCATACTGAGTTTACTGGTTGGCATTGTTGCTTGTTCTTTCCTAGGAACTGGTTGGCATTGTTGCTTGTTCTTTCCTAGGAACTGGTTGGCATTGTTGCTTGTTCTTTCCTAGGAACTGGTTGGCATTGTTTCTTGTTCTTTCCTAGGAACTGGTTGGCATTGTTGCTTGTTCTTTCCTAGGAACTGGTTGGCATTGTTGCTTGTTCTTTCCTAGGAACTGGTTGGCATTGTTGCTTGTTCTTTCCTAGGAACTGGTTGGCATTGTTTCTTGTTCTTTCCTAGGAACTGGTCGGCATCGTTTCCGACGAGCTGGACGACAGCGATCACCTTCCAGCGGATGAGTGCATCACGAAAATATCGGCTCTGCTGCGGTGGGTTGCGCTTGTTGACGTGAATTACTTTGTCGTCCTTTTGAGGCTCTTTAGCACTTGAGTGACGAGTCAATTTCATATCAACACATTCAGTAATGGGGGAGGGAGCACATTCTATGTGATTGTCAAATGGGGTGGGTAATGGCCGGATTGATCCCTGTGAATCTTATCCTGACAAACGAATAATGAACGAATGGCTATATGTCGCCTCCCAAACTCAGTTCTTAGTTTTACCAACTGTTGAAATGAAGACTGCTTTTTTCGCCTGCGCTGGGTCGGGAGCACCTCTGAGTAGTGATCCTGATATTAGATTATATAAATAGTTTGCTCAATGGTATTGCACTTCAATTGATGTTTCTGTGTACTGTAGAGTCTTCACCACTGTCGTCAAAAGTATTTGGAATGGTCCAGTAGCCGATTCTCAATACTTTCTAGAGGTACGTTCAGTTTGATTTGGTAAATAAAGATCAGCTTTGAATGGTTAATTATTTTGTTTTGCTAAGTAAAAATCTGGTAATTGTAATCGTACATTTGTATAGCGCCACTTCAAGTGAGCTCCTCAGAGGCGCTCCCGACCTGACACCAAACCACATTCGAAGAAAATGGTTTTCAAACGCTTGCGAAAAAGGGGCAAAGAAAGACAAAGAAGGTCACTGGTGCTATATAAGTCTGTGAATATGATACAGTTTGAGAGAAATCACTTTTATTTTTTGACACTGCTCAGGTGTCCTCGGACGCTTTGATGCCGTAATTGTATATAATACTTTTGCTCTGACAGATCTTCATGAGGATGATGCAATTCCCGTACATTTCAGACAATTTTTAAAAGCTGAACTACATCAGATAAAAAAATGTCTGTGTGACTATAATAACGAATGTGTTGCACAATTATTTCTAGATTTTTGAACGCCTTGTCAAATGCGTCAACACCGTTCTTGACAACCGTTTCAACGAGAAAATGCTAATCCATGGTATGTTTCCTATTTTCATTTTTAATTTATTCCAAGTTTTCCAATTGCATTGTTGTAAAAGAGACCAGATTGCGCTAAATTTATTAAATGGATGCAGTGTAGTTTTGTTTCAAGTGTTGCTGGTTGCACTCCAAAGAGGTTTTTCTAGCTGGATATATTTGTTTTGTATTTCCGTGATCAGCGCAACGACATGGACTGAATAATTTTACATCCTTGAGAAAAATTGCTTTCCATAAGGAGTCCATATATCTTCCTATCGTTGCATATGTCAAATGAAAAAGAACAATTGACACACCGCAGATGGGTACATAAAGAGAGAGGAATTTAGAGTGACGAAAGCGACATCTTTCGTAACGTTCATTCAGTTACGTAGGCCTATAAAGGTGAGGGAGATAATTTTTCTTCGCTTTAGTTCAATGTACGTGGCATAAAATTGCGGTCGTTCTTTGCTGGCAGCCAGGGATCCCTCTCATAACTTTTTCCACCTAGATCTAAGTATTTTCAGTCTTGTCTAGGTTTCTAGGTTTTTCTGTCAGGATCTAGCTTTTTTCTCACAGCGGTTTTTCTGACTTTTTCATATAAAAATTGATTTTTTAGGTAAAAATGCACAAAAGTCATGAGAAAAGCCGAAAATTTTGTGAATTTGGACCAACAATGTTAAATTTTGGGGCGAAAGACAAGAAAGTCATCAGAAATTTTATCGGGAAGGAAAAAGAGAGCAAATTTTAATCATCGGATGACTAAAAAAGGTTGTCAGAAATTTCAAGTTGGAAAAATGAAAAATCTATGCTTTTTCTGAGAAAGAAAATTGTCAATCTAGCCTTTTCTAGCCATTTTTTCCGTCCGGATCTGACCTTTTTTCGAAATTGGAGTGGCATCCCTGCTGGCATCGAGAAGTCGTGCGGTCGTTATCTCATCGTCCTGCAGGCGCAATTTTTACTTAGATTAAAATTAATTCCACGTTGCTTATCGATTGGAATTTTCTCTTCCAGCAAACGGTTGTCTGATGATCATCCTGGATAAGCTGCACAGCAGTCACATCCAGCTGGAAATGGAGTCGACGTTCCTTCTTAGTTTTCTCGTCTCCCAGGTCCTCTCAAAGTCTCAGTCGTCGAACCAGTATCTCAACTCCGTGCTCGTCATCATCGCGAAGGTCGGTTGTCGTTTCTTTGTGTCTCTCTCGTCCGTTAGTTCGTAGTTTTCGGTAACCTCTTTTTAATTCTACTCAGAGGCGCTCCCGACTGCAGAGCGGACACTGCATCGGAGTTTCACGCCGAAGCGCTAAGCAATTGCGAGTGAAGGATTTGCCCAAGGTCCATACGCGGCGACGTGAGGTGGATTCAAGTCAACGATGCCACCACTACACCACCGCTTATAGTGCCCTTTCAGTGTTACCACTCAGGAGCACTACTGACCCAACCTCAGGCCCTCGGCTGAAAAGAACGGTTTTAAGGCTGTGATTTACGCATCTCAGCGAACCCTATGTGTAAGGCGTAAATACTGTATAGACAGTGGGAGCCCATTCCATACCATGGGCCAATAACAGAGGAAGCACTGTGCTGTCTATGAGCAGCTTGTGCTCGAGGGAATGAGGAGCTCACCCTGAGTGAAGGAACGTAGAGCATGAAGATGTGTTTCTTCTAACTCAAGCATCGCATGGATATGCAGTGTGGACCCAACCTTATTTTTCTTCTCATCTAAGATAGGCTGCACATAAAACGGATAATGTCAAAGGGTGGATATTTGCGGCAGCTTTGCAGTTCTATGAGGGTACGCTGATCAACGCATTTTGTAGAATTTCATGTCAACCAAGGTTTATGTAAATGAATTTACGATTTTCTAACGTGATACCTGGATATGTTTTTTTTAAATAAGCAAATATTAAATTTATAATAATGCTGAATAATCGTTATATTCCAGGTTATCGACGTCTTAAATATCCGTCTGCCGACCAGCTTCCTGTCCGAGTTGATGTCGCCGAATTCCATTCTCCCGAGTCTTTGTCTTTCCTCGGATCATAAGGTTTGTTGCGTTTTCGAGAACTTGGAACTGGATGATTATGGCTGTTCGTTAGGATGAGCACTGTTTTTGTATTGTATTGTATTGTTTCTGACCATTTATAAAGCGCTTCTCGCAGCAAGAGCCTTTCAGAAGCGCTCCCAGTGCGTGCAACCTTCGAGAGAAAAGGCTGTTGAGCTGGTCAAATATCCGTCTGCTGTCTGTTGCATGCTATAAAGTAGTAAGCGGCTGTCACAGCTGTTATGTGGTAAACTGGTTGAATGGTAGCATGCTGGTTTGAGGGTCAGAAAGATGTGGGTTTGATACCCACTAGCCCATAAGGTCAACACTGCCTTCCACACCCGGGGGAGGGAGGGGTCAATTAAAATGAGCAAAAATGAGGAAGCTTTGCAGTTAAATTTTGACTCTTGTTTAGCTGGCTGTCATCTGTCACTGCACTAATCTTACCCTGTACTTGTAAGTTTGAATTAATAAATGTTTATTATTATTGTTGTTGTTGTTATGGAAAGACATCATGAAAGAACCCACTCAAGGACACAGTTATTATTATTATTATTATTACTATTTTTAATTGCTCGAGGTGTGAATGATCCTTCGGGCTTCAAAAAACAATTCTGAAGAGTAATTATATTATTTTTATTATTATTATTGTCATTGTTATTATTGTCGTCGTCATCATCGTCACATAATATATGATTCTTACCGTAGCCTTACCTGGCAAATTAAAAACAGAGAGCCATGATAGATTTTTCCCAGAAGTTAATCGTCCACTCAGTGGGTTACAGTGTGAGTGTCTTGAAGGACTGCCCAATCACAGTTGTTTGGTTCCTCCATGTTCCATGTTATGGTCGTGCGTTTGATTCTGAACTTTGGACGTAGAACAGCATCAAATGCAATCTGTAGGCATAACCATGAATTTATATAGCACCACTTAAAAATGCAGTCGCGATGTATTACAGTCTTGGTTTACATGTACAGGTGCTGGACAATGTTATGGTCGTCTACAAGGCTGTGATGGCGTTAAAAAGCGTTCCATTGCTGGAGGAAGGCTATCGGTAGGCCAACCTTCCGTCAGCCATTTCGTCTTCAGTCTAACCTGTTGACTTTGCTTTTACACTTGTTTCCCTGAGCTGTAAGAGATACACCGAACCTGATGCTGTGGATGGGAAGATAAGGTGGGAGGGGAGAGGACTGGCAACCTACCGTCATATGCCATGGCTAGGGAAAATGGAAGTAGATAACACTTGATGCAGTGTACGCCATATTATTAATAATAATAATACCAATAATAATATATAATAATAATTCGCTTGTTTATTGTGCCTTATGTTACTGGTGTTGTTTGTTGAAGATAATAAAAGGATAATAATAATAATAAATTAAAAATTTATAGTAATAATAATTCGGCGCTTTAATACAGTTGCGTTTAGAGGTACCTATTCCAAACAAAATCTTCGGAAAGATGAGGCCATTCCAGAGTTACACCAATCCTATCTATGGATATAGTTTTGAACACCTGAGGGATCATAATAAACACCTCAGGTAAAAAATAATAAAAATTATATCTTAAGAGGCTGAACATTATTCTTCTATTCTTTCCATGTTTTCATTTTGCTTATTCCAGGCTGGTGCTCTCCCAACTGGAGACGGCCTACAACGCCCTTCTCACCGACCTATCCAGCGATCAGATGTGTTCGTTGGTCACCTTGAACGCCTTCGGTCAAGCGAAGTATACGGCGACCGTCGCCGAAACCATCGTGCTCTTCTGCGTCTGCGTGATCACGGAAATCGGAAATGCCAAAAGCAACCTTATCGGGGTCAGTGTGGAAGTGCTCACACAAATCTAAAAATAATAATAATAATCTTTGTTTATTCAGCAATCCGGTTGACAGACTGCAATTGTTTACAGCAGTGGTTCCCAACCCGTGGCCCATGGGCCAAAAGTGGCCCAGCAGGCATAAGAATATGGCCCTCGTCTGTCAAAGAATTAAAAAAATTTGAAAAAATTGACGATTTGGAACACAAAATTATTTTATATTACTATTTATTTTAATTTGACGTCCTTATATAACATCAAACATTATATTTTGATTCAATTATAACTGTTTTATTTGCCTTTAGTTAATTAAATTTTAGCCTTGCGGCCCCCTGATGTCCTTCAACTAAGAAAAAGTGGCCCTCGTGTCCTCCAACTTAGAAAAAGTGGTCCCAAAGTCAAAAAAGGTTGGGAACCACTGGTTTACAGTGTACAGTTACGCAGTTGTCTTAGTTAACATCAATCTTGACTACTAACAGAACAGACAGCTTCTGTGTAGCTCTGTGGTGAGTTCTAAACACTTTGCAAATGTTACGTTAGATTTGATTAGATTTAGTGAAGAACTGGAAATGCTGTAGATGTGGTTTGCTTTTTGTTTGTGTAGATGTGATTTGCTTAATGAAGATATGTTGTTGTGAAATGCTGTAGATGTGGGTTCTGTCGCCGAACGTCTTTGCCCTGCTCAGCCAACGTCTACTTCCGCTGCACAGTGGAATGATGGAAGCCTATCCGACCGTACACTTCGCCATTCTCCAGGCTCTCTACTCACACTGCGCTCGGTAAGCCTTCAGCCAAGTCACTTAGTTACTGTTGCTACATTTGGCTGAATTCATATCTAACTGACATATTTTCGATGTTTTATAGTTATTAGTTAAGGTATGATGTTTTACATTATAACGTTCAGAATCGTATTTCATGTAGTCTGGCATCGTGATGTTTAGACTATGGATGTACTTTTTCTTAGTTAAGATTATTTTGATGTCTAATTAGAGTGTTAATAGCTACATGATAGGCCTACATACCTGTCAACCATCTAGCATCAGAAAGTGTGCATAGGTGGCCCTAGCCAGTGGGACTCTGCAGTCCATTCTGGGTTTCCTTTTGGTACCAAGTGATCTGTTTGTATAATTTGACGTGATGTTATTTTGTTTGCTTGGCTCAATAAATTGATGGTTATGGTTATTTAACATATGGTACATATATTATATAAGTAATATAAAAGAATATATAAACACGCTTAATATATACATATATATATATATATTTAGTGTGTTTTATATAATTGTGAGATATGTTATAAATGTTTTATTTGTTTTATTGCTTTTATTCTGAAATATTGTTTTCACTGTATGCTGTTATACGTTGTTACTGGTGCCATGTTGTACTGTAAGAACACCGTGTTTTGCAAGTATGCTTAGGTTTGTGTTTGCTTTCTTTTTCAGACACGGCCATTTCATTCAGAGCAGCCATCTCGTAAGTGCAAGTCCTGCTCCAGAGGGCAGCCACGTAGCCACGGTCAGCCCAACCACTGGTAGTCATCTGGGATGCCTCTTAGCTCTTCTGGCAGACCTTCACAAATGCCTCTTCACTCCATATGATAGCAGGTAACTTTAGATCTAAGCTGGTTACTTAATCAGACCTCTAAGCTGCATACTTATACTTAATCAGACCTCTAAGCTGCATACTTAGTCTTAATCAGACCTCTAAGCTGCATACTTATACTTGATCAGATCTCTAAGCTGCATACTTATACTTGAGCAGGTCTCTAAGCTGCGTACTTATACTTGATCAGATCTCTAAACTGCATACTTATACTTAATCAGATCTCTAAGCTGCATACTTGATCAAAATGCCACTTCAATCAATTGATCTGTTCTAAGTTATATGGTGCCCCTTTAAGATCGCTACTCTGAGGCGCTCCCGGCCCAGGCCAAAAGAACAAAGGCAGTCTTCAGCAGTGGGTGAAACTGAGGGCAATGTTGTATATATATATAGTGAAGGGGAGCCAGTTCCAATTTGTTGGACCAACTGCAGAGAAGGAACGGCTGTGCATCGCCGCAGAGCGTACGAAAGGGACATTTCAAGTCATCGTGGACAGTGGAGCTCAGTGCAAGCGCAAGGGGTCAGCGAATTTCACGCTGATGAGAGGATGCCCAGCCTGATAAGCACTGCCACACCAAAGATAGCAGGTAGCTTTTAATCTAAGCCAAATGCTTCTTTAGAGATGTTGTTTTAAATACCTCTTCACTCCATACAAAAGCGGGTAACCTTGGATCGAAGCTAGACACTTCTTCAGAGCTGTTTCCAGATTGCAGAAGGCATTGACGTTGTACGCACGACCATTACATGAATTTAATCGACAAGGCTGACATCTTTTTTGGTTGTTTTTGCGTTGCAGGTGTCTGACGTTGAAATGGTCGTTAGAGTTAACCGAGATGTTGAACGCTTCGAAGAAACTCTACATCACCAGAGAATTCCTTCAGTTCACTGTTGGCATAGTAACGGCAGGTATTGAACAGATTTGTTTAAGGTGTATCGCTGCACGTTAGTTAGATGCGCATCCTCAGATAATATCCAGATCAGCAACGGTCCCTTCGCTCCTCTGCACAGGGTGAACTTCTTGCTGCACTTACATCTACCAGGCTTTCTCTGTTGCTGGCCCTATGATCTGGATGGGGTTGCTCCATACCTGCTGCCTACTGCCAAGGGTCCCCTCTAGCATGTTTTATCGCAGTCTTGAAACTGTCATTTTTAGCCGAGGTTGGTCCCATGACGTGCATGCCCAGCCAGTTTCTATGCCGTCCTCGTAAGGGGGTTGGTGGATAGATACGAGAAACTGTGGGAGGAAGTCGATATCCGAGTGGAGTGGTGTCATTGGATGTTCAAACCAGCTCGATTTTCAGAGAACTTGACGAAGAAGAAGAGGTTGCTTCCGTATACGCTAGTAATTATAATCGATGTGATCCTAATTGAAAATGATCCTTAAGGGGTATATAGGTAATTAATTGTCATTTAATTTTATGTTTTAATCGTCTTTGTCTTTCCAGCCTACAATCCCCAGCGTGAGGTTACGAAGGCCGCCTGTCAGTGCCTCTGCGTCTTCCTTCGAAACTCGTCGAAATGTCCCACCAGTGTTTTAAATAGGTACGTTCTACCGCTGGATACCATCTGCAAAGACGTACTTCACACGCATTACTACCTTTGGGAACATTTTCCGAACTGGAAAAATTCCTATTCATGTTATCAAGTGCGTAGACTAGGTGTGCAGTTTGAGCTTCTAAGCCTTAGGTTACTTTGCACTGGATCAGATATTATCCAAAGCTGTAGATGAAATGAAATATTGTTTCCATAGTGTTGACTACGCTTTCAGGTCATAATTTTCCGCAGCTTTAACTGAATACAGTGTTGTTTTACACAATCTTAGCTAAGATCCGCTTAATCATTTTTCAAGGTTCTTTTTAGCTTTTTTCAGACAGGAAAAAGACGTTTATTAATTAAGCTCAGCTAAGTAACAGCAGGTTCTACGACAGCATGTCAAACCTTTTTTTCAATGGTGGGCCAGTGGCAACTTTTCCAGCAGGCAACAGGCAAAAAACATGTAGTCTTTAGGCAAGGCTCTGTGGGCCAGAAAAACGTGGTCGGTGGGACAGAAATGGCCCACCAGCCAACTCTTGGATATCATTGTTCCGGGGCTTGACTAGGAAATTTGCATCATGATATGACTATCATCTGATGTATTGTTTAAACTGATCTGTCCACCATCTTGGGGAGTGTTGTAAGTGATCTGATGTAGTATTACATGAAGTGTTGATCATCACATTAAATTACTGCGTGTTTTGTTTTGTATTCTTAGCTTAAAGGAACTCGTGTGCATTCGTCTTTGTGATATGGACAACGAAGTGAGACAAGTCTACTTCGAACTTCTGCGACTCCTTCCTCTTGACGTGGCCACCAGGTGGAGCCAGTCTCATAGAAAATATTTACGGATTATTTATTTATTGTCTTTGCTTGTTGTTCGCTTAGAACCGAATTGTTTCTCATCCATACACACACAAACACACACAAACACTTCAGCTTCCTCTCTTCGACTGCTATGCTCATGTGACCAACATGATCTCATTGTTCTGTGAGCAAGTACTGCTCTTGCCAAAACTCGAGCCTCTGTCTTCGTTGATCGTGCTCTTTTAAATCTGTTCTCTGTTGACACGCTCTTCACTATTAACAGTTGCTGGAACCCGGAGCACATTCTTTGCGCTTTCTCAAACTACTTTCTCTGATTGGTGTGCACACTCAGTGTTAGAGGCGATTTACGAATTTTTAGATACAATCAAATACGAACTGTTTTTTAATCAGCTCCAGGCTTTATCTGTTATTGGCTCCATGGTACAGAATTGACTTCCATGCACGTTGTGCCTAGGGTTTCGTCAGATGCATTTATTGGAGCCTCAAAACAGTAGTTTTCAGCCGAGGTTGGGTCAGTAGCGCTCGGAAATAGTAACCTTGAGGGGGCGCTATTTAAATATCCAAAATGAATGAATGAATATATCCAATATATATATATATATATATATGTATGTAGAATTGTAGATTCATGGTTGAGGCGTACATCCAATGTATCGTATGGCTTTTCATTACAATAGGTCTTTGATTGGTCGTTGTCTAGGGCGACGTGTTCCCTGATGGAGCACGACAACAGTAACCTTGGTTTCGGTCTGGAGGATGGATTCGTTGATGCATATCGTCAGGCGTGCAGCGGATTCGCATCGCGTCCAGCGTCCGGGAATTTCCACGCGCACAACTTCACGCGCGTCATGGCGTTCATTCTTCTCGACTCTCCGTCTCAGTAATTGATGCGTTTCTATCGAGTAAAACTATCTTATAAAGTTGAGTAGTTTCGATTGAGGATGCTGAGCAGCTGTGGGGTGAAGGTCCGGCCCAAGGTCTTTACGGCGTATGCGGTAGACCAGAGGTTCCCAACCCGTGGCCCGCAGGCCAAAAGTGGCCCGCCAGGCCTCAAAAAGTGGCCCTCATCTCTCAAAGAATTAATTTTAAAAATATATGAAACAATTGACAATTTGGATAGGATAGAACACAATTATTTTCGATTACAAATTATTTTATTTTGAGGTCTATGAATAACATAAAACAGTCCATTTTGAATCAATTATGACAATTTTATATGCTTTTAGTTAATTAAATTTTAGCCTTGTGACTCCTTATGTCCTTCAGCTGAGAAAAAGTGGCCCTCGTGTCTTCCAACTTAGAAAAAGTGGCCCTAAAGTCAAGAAAGGTTGGGAACCACTGCGGTAGACTGTTGTCGAAGGGTGGTCCGATATGAAGGAAACTGATGTTCCCCAGCCATCATTGCTATATTAAATGTGTGCCAGATGGAAGTTGTTCGTGCGGAACTTTTACTTCGGATCTGCACGTTCTTTTGGCTATGGACGCTCCATCTACCTTTCACTGGCATATGAAAGCTGTTTTTACTGCTGGAGTTGGGTTAGGTACGTCCCTTAGTAGGTATCTTGGAGGGGCGTTAAACGAATGGATGAATGAATGAATGAATGACTAATCAATTGGCCCCTCTCTTTGGAATACGCTCTCTCCTTCTACTCGATCTCAACTTCTGACAGGTAATCCCTCCTCCTCATTTTCTTTTCTTAAAACCTATTTCTTCTCTCGTGGCCTTGCGCACTGGGAGCGCCTCTGAACGGTTCACCCTAGTAGAGGCGCTTTATAAATGTTTTTATACAATACAATACACTAATCACTTGAAGATGTTTCTGTTGTAGGAAGGGCGGTTTGTCGACGTGGCTGGAAAGACAGTTTCACAGTTGCCAGAGGTGGGAGAAGGATTCCGGGAGCAAGGACGACGGAAGCGATCCGCTTAGTCCCGTGGCAAGTCTTCCAGTCATTTGTATTCGACGTATTGCATCGTATATGTATGCATTTATATAGCACCTTGATGTGCGGGCTGGTTGTGCTTGAGTAGTTTCCTTGAAGAGGCGCTATATAAATACTTGAATGAATGAATAAATGAATGAATGAACAGATAGAGCACTTGGCATGCAATGTGAAGGATGTGGATTCAAACCTCCATTCTGTGGGAGGTTGGGGTCGCAGTGTATAGTCGTTCCAACACGGTTGTGAGCGGCATTGATGCTGTAGCGGTTATGTGCGCACTTCAGAACTTTGAGGAGAAAAGTGAAGATGAGACACTGTTGAGTCAATAGATGATTTAGAAAAAGTGAAAAATGCTGAACTACTGAGGAGATACCGTCGTGCACATAAATGACAAAAGGTTTGGGTTAGACAAAGGTCATTTGCTTTTCATTATGTACCTTCTATTAGTATGCAAAAATCAAGGAAAATCATCACACACGTACGCGGATATAGCGGCATATTATTGTACGATTTGGGGATTAGATTGTATGTATGTATGTATGTGCACTTGTTATAGCGCCCCCTTCAAGATTTCTACTCAGAAGCGCTCCCGACTACAGCGTGGACACTGAACCGGAGTTACACGCTGAAGCACTGAGCAATTGCAAGTGAAGGACTTGCCCAAAATTCTTACTCGGCAGCTTGAGGTGGATTCGAACCTGCAACCCTCCAACTGCAAGGCAACGAACATACCCGCCACACCACCATGCCCCCCAAGCTTATTTAACGTCTGTTTGATTTCTTGCAGGTTGATCGCAATGAGAGGCTGCTCTGGTTCTGGGCGACCTGGGAGGCGGCTCAGTTCTGCATCCAGTCGAAGCTCCGCACTCCGCTCGGAAAACCGCAGGAGACTTTCACCGCCATCGAGGGCGTTATTAAGAAGTACACGACTGAACTGCGGAACCACGAAGCCTCAAATGGAAATCTCAAAGGTGATCCCTTTACTCTCAAGTTTATACAGCATTGCTTGAAATTTGTGCAGCTTTATTTTATACAGCTTTACTTTATTTAGCTTTATTTCATGTAGCTTTACTTTATGTAGGTTTGTTTTGTATAACTTTACTTTATGTAACTAGTTTATTTGGCTTTACTTTATGTAGCTTTACTTTATTTAGCTTTATTTCATATGGCATTACTTTTCTTATAAAACTTTGTTATAGCTTTACTTTATTTTTGCTTTACTTTATTTAGCTTTACTTTATTTAGAATTACTTTATTTAGCTTTTTTTTATTAAGCTTTACTTTATTTAACTTTACGTTATATGGCATTACTTTGCTTTAAAACTCTATGTAACTTTACTTATTCCGGTTGACCGAATCCCAAAAATCTTCCCTCCAATTATGATCAATGTACTCATTGTGACTTCGTTGGCTAGGGATCGGGCAGAAACTTCAAACCAAATTTCTGCCCTCACGGGGGGATTTGAACCTTCAACCTCTCAACTGAGAGTCCAGAACGCTAACCACTTTGCTATTGAGCAGTGAGCACCCCCATAATGGTGCTTTATAAGTCTCTGTATTAAATTTGAATTGATGATGATGTTGTAGAGGGTTCTGAGCATCGGACGATTCTCCACGCTCGACTTCTCCTCCAGTTTGTGGAGAATCTGGAGAAGCATCTGTACAACGCAAGCGAAGGTTGCGCTGTTGCCATGGCGACTCCTCCGAAGGTAAAGAGAGTCTTTCAAATCCTTGAACTCTGAACTTTTTATAGTCTTTAAAATTTAATATTACTCTCCAATCTTCTGCAAAAAGCACACCTAGAAGTATGCATGTGTGTTTGTGAGTGTGCGTGTTTTTGTAGGTGTGTGTGGGGGTGTTTGTGCATGTGTGCGTGTGTGTGTCTGCTTGAGTGTGTAGTTGTGTGCATGCGTGCGTGTGTTAAATATAACATACTACTGTGGTGCAACCTCTGTAACTAGCAGCTGACTAGAAATCCTGAAGGAGCCTTACACATATTCATGTTTTGCAGGCCGTAAGGACGTTTTTCCGCACAAATCGCGCCACCTGCCACGAATGGCTGGCGCGCATTCGCCTCTGCCTCATGCAGATGGCTGGCCACTGCGGTGAACCAGGAATGGTCGTCAGACATGCCTTTGAACTTCTGCACCACTACAAAGATGGCCATGCTCAGGTGAGGTTGAGGGGTTTAAGCCTAGGCCTGTTAATCAATATTCCATTGTTTTCCATGCATAGTCATATAGATTGATCATTTTCTGTAATCACATTGGTTGTCTGCTCAACTGTTAATTGTGATACATTATTTTCTGCATGTTATGTTTTTATTGTGGAAACAATAAATGATTTGATTTGATTTTATCCGAAGCCCGACCAAAGAAGCATTATGTGTGAAGTAGGCATGAGTTTTGAAAGTTTTTTTGTATAGCAGATGTTGCCGGTCGTTGTGTGAAGTTGTCGTCTAAGCCAGCTACAGCAACAGTGATGGATAAGTCATGTTTAATAGTCTGTTCATAAGACATAATAATGGTGATTATACTGAGGTCCTTGGATCAGCCCACTGACTGTAGCCGCTGTGTAGGGGACGCATCAGCTAATGACGACTTTTTTAGAGTTAGATCTAGTCCAACAATCCCTTATGCATAACTAGTCAGAACTTGCTCGGTGGAACTCATTGACCTCTTATATAATTGTAGCTTAGAGCACGTAATATATATTTAATGAAATACGGTCTTTCGTACAGCATAACTTTCCCTTCAAAGTTTGTTTGATTACGGTCGTTCTGGTTGCTTCCCATTGACGGACCCGCGTGTCTTCAGACCCACTGAAAATTAGCTCAGGTACTCGGGCCACGTTTTTCTACAATTCTGACAGCCCTACTATCAAGCGTGGATGTATTGTGATTAATGTGTTGTGTCATGTTATTTGAATCGTGTGACTGCATTTATCATTGAATTCGTCTGCTTATTTTTGAATTTTCGATTTAGAGCGGTGAATTTGAGACGGTGCTTCTGCTGGCCGTGGAGGCGTTGTGTCGACTTCGTTCCCCAGAGGCCATTCAGGGTCTGTGGGTCTGGACGCGCGATGTGACCGGGCGCAAGTTGAACTGGATCCGGGCTGCAGCGGACATGGCCAGTGGCAAGTGAGTTGGAAGAGTGGCTGTGCTGCATCTTACATATATGCGATCTCTGTTGCTCAGTCTCTGAGCGCGTTGGATTCTACGCGCAGCTATGAAAGGGCAACTCCTAGTTCCACGGGCTCGCTTATAGCTGCCAGGCAACGTTGAGCTTTCTCGGTTGTACGAGGCCGTACGTTTGGAATGACTTCCATCCTTCAAAACTGCGTTTATTACCAATGAAACAATGTTTCATAAATCTCTCAAGTCCTTCTTCTTTTCCGTGTCTGGACTGGCAGTGCTCTGAGTAGGGTTTTTTAAGGTGCACTGTGTAAGTTCACAGAATGAATCAATGACAATACGTCTTATCTACTTTATTAACCATCTAAAATGCGTGGAAAACTAATGCAATTCGCAGTTATGAGGTTACAAGATGTGCATGAAAAAAGAAGACAAAAAGAGGCACATGCTATTCTTATTCTTAAAAGAAGCTCGTGCTGTTTTTTTTCATTAGTTACAGGTCTGCAAAGTGCATGCTATTTTTATTATTCTTAAAGGACGTTCATGCCATTGGTTGCTTGCAGGTTTGAGTCGGCCATTACCAGTTACCGTTTCTGCCTGCGTAGCTACATGGCTGTGGACTCTCAGTTTGAAGACGTTGTACGAGAAACCCCTTCCCCTTCGCCCAGTCCATTCAGCAGTCCGGCCCACAGTCTTACAAGAAACGGCGGAGGTACCCAGCGAGTCACCCTACTCAGCAAGAACCAGGACCTGTCACCAAATTCACAGCACGAAGCAAACATCGTCAACTTCATGGTGCGGCAGGTAAGCTTTTGAATACCTGTGTCTTGTTTGTTGACACTTACACATCGACTCATCTCATGAAGCAGAAGTTAGATCAGAGGTTGCTAGATCAGCAACAAGAGCTTTTATACAGAATTGGAAACTTCTTATTGTTACCTCATGTGACTAGCTTTGGGACGATAATTTGGAGTTGGAAAAAATGTCATATTTTGTTCGCATAAGGAACACGTTTGATTAACCATATTTATAGAGCCAAATAGAAGACATATGGTACCATAAATAAAAGAATACTGTTTTTGAAGTAAAAATGGGTGTTTTATTTAGTTATACATGTTTGATCTCATGATCTGCTCCTGTTGGTGAAAGGTAGCTGTGTGATTGATTGTTTAGGTGTGTTTTTACACGATTGTTTGTATTTGCATTTCACTAACATCTGTCGTTGTTTGATTGTATGTAGGTTAGCGAGGGATACGTTAAGCTGGAGTCTTGGGAGGATGCAGTCAAGTGGCAGAGCAGTGTCCGACAGTACGGCACGGAGCACACCGGATCTCCACTTCAAAAAGCCTTCAGCACTGGACTGGATACCAACTATCTACAGTCTGTTCAAATCTAACTTCTGCTCTGACATCATTCTAGAAAAAAGTTGAATTTGTTATTTCGTTTGTTTTAATTCGATTTTTTTGAAGATTCGTTTTTCTCTATTCTGGATTAATTTGCTTCTGAGTTGCCTACCTTGATGAAGCGCTATATAAAATATCCTAAATAAATGTTTAAAAAGTCCTTTATTGAATTGATTTAATAATTATATTATAACGAATGAATATTAGAATATATTGTTAATATTAATTGAATAAAATATCCTAAATAAATAAAAAGAAGTCCTTTAGCCATCTAGCCACCAGTTAAAGTAGTGCAGGTAAATAGGTGTCTCTTTTTTAAGGGATATTCATCCCTTAGGGCCTTCCTTGTTGCTATCCTGTTATGTGAAGCATGCTGCTATGACTAATTGTTGATGGTTACAATAAACAAATTGAATTAAATTATTTATTATATTATAACGAATGATTATAAGAATATATTATTAATATTAATTTAATTGAATTAGTAATTATACTATAACGAATGATTATTAGAATATATTATTAATATTGGTTGAATTGAATTAATAATTGTATTATAACGAACGATTGTTAGAATATATTTTTAATATTATTATTATAAAGTCAAATTATTGATATTAATTGAATTGAATTAATAATTATACCATAACGAATGTTTATTAGAATATATTTTTTTAATTGAATTGATAATTATATTATAACGAATGATTATTCGCTTATATTTTTAATATTATTTTTCACGTTTGTTTTCGTCCCCAGAGCCCTGCAGAACTTCAGCGACCTGGACTTCGGAAAAGTGGAGCACGAGTTGGAACTGGTTCCATCGATGTCTCTCGTCGATTTACCGGCGGAAAAGACGAGCATGAAAGTGTCGTGGGACATAAAGGACGTCATAAAGACGGCCGAACGATTGTTTGTCCAGTCTGCGACATTGCTTCACGTTCGAGACCCAAAGTCTGAGCTGTACGTAGCGAGTCTTAACGCCTGAAGTCATTAGTAAAGGTTGCTTGAATATAATATGAGATTGAAGAGACCTTTGCTACTATCCTTAACCAGATTAGTTAATGCATGGATGTGTAATTGTGTATGTACGTTGTATTGCTGAATATGTACTTGAATATTTATTTATTTATTTCAGAAATTTATATAGCTAGCGCCTCTTCAAGGTAGGCTATTTAGAAGGGAGTCAGTGTAAGTTATCCCACATGTAAGATGAGACATGTGAATATGTGTGATGTGCATGCAGATTCAAGCACGAATACATACCTGGTCAATGCGTGCGTACACACATTCATATGTATATGCACTCTCTGTGCTGTACACATACACACCACACACACACATGAATGCTTTTGTATTTGTATTTATGTATACTTGAAAATGTATGCATGGTATTCATTCATTCATCTGTTTATTCAAGAAACATACTCAGGAGCGCTCCCAGCTCAGCCACGGCAAAAGAAATTTAAGGTCTGAAATAGATTTATATGTATGATTTACATATGTGACCCGTCATGACGAAATGAGTCGCTAGGCCCTTTTTAAGTATTTTGAGTTTTGTATTCCACGTTATTCCATGTTAAATTACCTTCAAAATGAGATATTACGCATCAAAATCGACCAAGTGCTTGTGGAGTTATACATTTTTTTAACCGATCCACCTGCCTAACAGAAAATGTTGGGAAAGCGCGATGTTCTGTATTTTTTATATAGGTTTTAAATCTTATTGCACCAATAGCATGTTAAAAACAGCAAAATAATGTCAGTTTTAATATTTTATTGAGATATTATATAATGTAGATTCCAAAAAAGGAAAAATGGAAAAATCGATAATTTGAAGGGTGAACACCTTTAAAAGCGATTTGCAGCGTTCTGCTTTGTGCGACTTCCGACTCATTTCGTCATGACGGGTCACATATATGCAATTTGGCATTGTTTAGTGTGTATGCGTGTCTGTATGCAATGTATACATGTGTTTATGTATGCACACAAGCTTGTATATATACGCTCTCATACGGTGTATCCATTTGAAGTGATGCATCACCAGTTTATGACCTCGTATCACGCGTATTGTCTCACTGCTCTAAACAATTGCTATTGTTAAAGTTTTCACATGATTGTCTTCTGCTGTGCGTAGGGATCGGGCAAGTCGTCTGTTGTCCGAGTCTCAGTCTCTGTGCGAGAGCATCCTTCGTGCGTCCGCTCAGCCGTGGCCAACGCATCTCGAGAGCGATGCGGTCACCCAGCTCTTCCGTAGCAGTCTGCTGCTCGATCAGCTGGATCCGAGTAAGAAGCCAGAGGTGAGGAGAGCTTCAGATGCTCAAGTACAGTTGTGGGGAGCGGTGGTGTAGTGGGTATGTTCGTTGCCTTGCAACCGGAGGGCTGCAGGTTCGAATCCACCTCAAGTCGATGCGTAGGGACCTTGTCCTTCACTCGCAATTGCTCAGCGCTTCGGCGTGAAACTCTGATGCAGTGTGATATAACTATAGTCATTTCACAAAACTGCCACAAATTTAACTCGTCAGTTTTCATGGCACTGTTGACGTGCATTTCTTTGGAGCTATATGAATTCCTAGATGATATTTGACTCCGTAAATTAATATGAATGAATCGAACATGATTATTGCAATGTAAAAGAAGCAAAACGATAGCGTATTCGTAAGTGAAGTATAAGAAATGACGGATTTCATTAGACACCTTTAAAACACGTCCAGACGCGTAATAAAGAAATAACAATACTGACTACTTTACTTCATTTCCTTGTCAAGTGTTGATGCTGCTCGCTTTATCTTCTCCCGACGGCAGAAGATAACATAACATTGAAAAAAGAAAAGAAAACATATATCATTTTTAGTTTATCAATTATGATTTACAGGTCCCTTACCGAGGGTCAACTCCCCAGCATCTCGAAAACGGGATTCCGTTTTCCATACTAACCTTGACCAGAATTTCTGTCAAAATTTATTATCGTCCTATCCCTAACCCTTCGCTTTTGTCTAAAACTCTTAAGAGACTTGTCTCAATCCAGCTCCTACCTTACTTTGAACAATCTGGGCTCCTGCCACCCAGCCCATCTGGGTTCAGAGGACATCACGCCACAGATGTTATCTGTTATCTCTCCTCTTTGTTATCTACTCTCCCATCAATAAGTCACTTTTAACGCTCCTGGCGCTCTTTGATGTTTCCTCCGCCTTTGATATGGCTGAACACGATGTCCTGCTACAGCGTCTGCAACTGTCTTGTGGTCTCTGCGGACCCTCTTAACTGGAGGTCGGAGTGCGGTGGGGTGAGGGGTAGGGAGGGGGTGGTGTGGGGGTGAGGGTGTGGGGTGGTGGTGGGAAATTTTCCCGAAAACCCTAATTTCACGACTGGCGTGCCGGTGGAGGTTGAAGTGAGGCGGGGGTGGGTGGGGGAGGAGAGGTGGGGCTGGGTCTGGAATTGGGGTGAGGGTGGAGGTGGGAGGGGAAATTTCATGGGTCTCATACCGTTGAAGGTTGGAGTGTGGTGGGTTTTGTGGGGGTGGGATGGGGTGTGGTGTGGTGAGGTTGTGATCAGGAGCGGGTCGAATCCAAAATTTCCCAGGCAACGCCGGGTACCCCAACTAGTTTTAAATATTTGAAAGTTGTTTAAACTAGTGACTTTGTTACTTTTTAAAAAATCTCTTTTGCTGTTGTTTTCTAAAGCGGTGGTTGTGGCCAATCGGAGACGACCTTCGACTTGACGCACTGGAACATGATGTCTCCGATTCGTTGAAGGCCTTGCAGCAAGTGAGACTCCAGGAGTCGCTTCAGTCTCGTCTTCATCCAGACAAGACTGTCGGTTCGTCTGCACAATACCTAGAATTCCTCTCTCCAATCTGCTGTATGGTATCGCAACGTATTGTATTTGAGCATTTGCGGAATGAAGGTTGCATGCAGGACGTAGTCAGGAAATTATATTTTGTAGGGTTTCTATTTTACTGTTTTCCGATGGGAAAATTGGGTATTGTCGCAAAATAAACAGATTTAGTGTAAAAAAATTCTGACATGTTCTTACTTATTTTGGGGTTTGAACCTGTAAACTCCGTAAGCACGGCAACATGTACGTATATCTTTGTTTGTGGATGTTTGTGTGCATGCGTGTGACCCGCGTGTGTGTGTACCTACCACATTTCGATGTTAGAGACCATGATGTTTAACTGACCATGTTGTTTTAGATTTCAAAAGGCAACTGTCTACGCTTCGACTTGCAACGATCTCCCTCGCTCGTCGTCACAGCAACTTCCAGCTCGGAACGAGGTTGCTCCTCGAGCAGATGTCGGCGATGGGGCTCTGCGAAGCGTCGGAATCTAGCGCCAGCAATGATGACAGTCTTCTGAACGCGTTTGCCAAGATGCACGCGTGTGCCAACAGCAGCCACCCGGATGAACATCTATCGCTCAGGGTATTTGTGTGCGGCTGTTTTGTCTTGAACCATCTACTATTGTCGTCTGTTTGATTTTGCATTGTTTGCCGATTGTTCGATGTCTATAACGGTCTGAATGTCACATGTCTGGCTTCTTTGTTTGTTCTCCATGGCGTCAGGACCGCCATGGTGGGGGTTTATGGTAATGGTAAACAGTCTGGTACAGAGAGCGCATGGATGCGGGATTGTTTCCCTCTGGGCCTCTCAAAGGTTCACTCAACCTTCCATTCGGCAGATGGCGTCGGTAAATTGAGCGGTAGGATGTGACGGTGCCTTGCGTAGATGGGTGAGGAAAGGAATAGGAAGGGAGGAGGAGGAGGAAGAGAATGGGAAAAGAAGGGGAAGAGGAGAAGCTGATGAGGAGGAAGAGAAGAGGTGACGGAAGAGCTGGAGGATTAGAAAAAGGTAGGGGCAGGACAGGAGGAAAGGAGGAAAACAAAGGTGGAAGAAGAAAGAGAAAGAATTAGAAGGTGGTAGTAGTAGTTGCAGTTTTAGCATCACTGTGTGGTAACAAAGATCATTAGCGACGCCCTCCTCCCTTATCCAGGCTTGGGACTGGCACTGGCAAAGAGAACAACCAGTGGCGGAATTAATTAGAAGGTGATTCACGTGATCTGCCACAGCCGAAGATCACACAATGCACAGCACCTTTACAATTTACGTCAATCCATTTTCAGATAAAGATCGAAAGAGAGGGCGCAAAGCTTCTCTACAGCAAGAGCCTCACCCACGACGCCATCGAAACAATCCTAACGAGCATCGTCAACACCATCGGCGCCGTACAGGGTCCGTCCGCAACCGGTCCGTCAAAGAATGCCGTCGCAAAAGCGTCCGAGCTGAACGCCCGATCTCTTGTTACGCTGGCTAAGTGGCTGCAGGCGGACGCCAAGTACACGGCTCATGTGGCTTCTCAGCTGCAGCAGATGAGGCAGGGCGATGATGATGATGATGCGGTGCCGATGATTGCTAAGCGGCTCAAGATTCTGACGGATATGGAGGCAACGGAAACAGGTAATCATAATCGTGATTGTAACCATAATCGTAATCATAATCATAATCGTAACTTATAATCGTAACCATAATCGTAACCATAATCGTAATCGTAACCATAATCATAACGTATAATCGTAACCATAATCGTAACCATAATCGTAATCATAATCATAATCGTAACTTATAATCGTAACCATAATCGTAACCATAATCGTAACTTATAATCGTAATCATAATCATAACCGTGAATTAATATACCCGGTAGTGCCACTTCAAGAGAAATTTCTCAGAGGCGCCCCCAACCTGACTGCATCAGATGACAATCACAGGGAATGATTTTCAAACACTTGCGGGTAAAGGAGTCTAAGAAAGACCGAGAAGTTCGTTATGGATACTGCTTATTAACTTAGGCTATTCTAGAAATTGGGTTGTGGTCGAGTGAGAAAGTTGGATGAATGTGTAGTTTATGATATTTGGTACTGCTTGAGGGTTGATGGTTGTTTATGGAATGCTAATCTTTTCCATCTGAGGCTCTTCTGTTGTAATTTTGTTCCTATTAGTTATTTTATCATTGGTTTGTTGACCTCAAGTGTTTGGTTATGTCATGCCTGGCACCTCCTCGTCATTCACCTACTGTTCCTTCTCCTCTTTATTCTTCTGTCTCTCCTCCTTTAAGCTCTCCTCTTCCTACTCCTTCTCTTCCTCCACCTCATCCTCCTATTTTCTAAATTCCTCCTCCCCTTCTTCCTCCCACCTCTTTCCTTTACTGCTCTCCTTCCTCTTCTTTTGATGTGTTCTGCGTGTTCAAAATGATCTTTTAGAGCTGTTAATTTTATCTTCTAGTCATTGCATTCTTATTACCGCATGTCGGTCCCGCTGTCTGGAATGGCCTCCCACTAACCTTCCGACTTATGCCTAGGCTAAATTCCTCTGCATTTTTTAAGTCTCTCAAATCCTACTTTTTTAGCTGTGGCTGGGCTGGGAGCGCCTCTGAGTAGGTTTCTTGAAGGGGCGCTATATAAATTCTCGAAATGAATGAATGAATGAGTGAATTATGTGACACGTTGCATGATTTCAGTTGATGGCAGATTCACGGATCATCCGGACAGTGACTCGTTGATTGAGAAGTTGCTCTGCCTCAGCACGGAACAGTGTCCACAGCTGGCAAAGCCATGGTTTACGCTGGCTGGATGGTGCTACAAATGGGGCAGGAAGGCTGTTGACAATGCTGCGTAAGTATGCACGAGTATGCAGCGTAGTATGCAGCTTACGTTATAGCTGATGCAGTGTTTTGTGGCCAAGTATGCTAGGGTCGGGAGCTCTTCTGAGTAACACCCTTGATAGAAATTCATGAATGAATGAATTACATACATATATGACTGCGTACATGTAAATCCTTACATTTCATAAGTGTAATATGCTTACATAGTACATATCCTGTTGCAAATGTTCATATGCATGTTTTCATTCATTCATTCATTCATTCATTATTAGCATTTATATAGCACTCCTTCAAGAAACTACTCAGAGGCGCTCCCAGCCCAGCCACGGCAAAAGAAAAAAGATTTAAGGGACTTAAGGAATAAGGATTGACTGGTCAGGTGGAGGAGATGGAGGTTAGGGGGGAGGTCATTCCAAATTGACGGCCCCACAACCGAGAAGGCTCGACACTGCGCACCTGCCATTCGCTTTCATTGGCTGTGCACAGTGGAACGAGTCTCCTACTTCGATGTGTTCCCTCCGATTTATTGGTGAGCTTGGTGTCTTCATTTTCATTTGTCTTAAGACCGCTTTTTTCTCTCTTGGTCTCACGCACTGGGAGTGCCTCTGATTGGAGTGCACTGCAAGAGGGTGTGTATATATTTACAGATACTATACAATGTCGTTATGTGACGTGGTGGTGTAGCGGTGGATTCAGTGCCGATGCAGTGTCTGTGCTGTATGTGGGAGCGCTGTATGTGGGAGCGCTGTATGTGGGAGCGCCTCTGAGGAGAGAGTTTGATGGGGTGCTATAACAAATGCGATGGAAATAATAATAATAAGTGATAATAATAATGATAATAATACGCAGAAATAGATGCTTGTATATATTGTTTCACTTTCTGTTGTCAGTCGTGGCAGCATTGAGTTGTCAACGGACGAGAAGGCGAGAATCGTGCAGCTGCTTCCGACCGGAACCAGTCTCGAAGAAACAGACAACGTTCTTTCCATTCTCAGCCAGACGCACACGACGAGTGCGTCGAGCGAGGAAGACATCGGCGAAAACGATCAGGTGAGTAAGATCATGGAAGAAGCAAACGCCTCTCAGGTGTAAACATCTTTCAGCACCACTTCTTCATACCTCTGAATTAGGACAATCTCCCTGTCCTGTGAGCAAGAACTATTTGCTTCTGAATAGTTATGTTGAAATTTGCTTTATAAATTCCATGGATAGATGGATTATTGTGATAAATTTCTTTATTTAATTCTTTAGTTGCATAAATTCACCGCGCTCATGTGACAGACATGATCTCTTGTCCCGTGAGCAAGGAGGACTGCTTTGGCCAAAACTCGAACTTTTGCCTTCATTGGTCCTGCGCTTTGGAATCGGCTCTTTCCATTGACACGTTCTTCGTCAATATCTGGAACCCAGTGCACATCTTTTCGCAGTCTCATATCTACTTTCTTTTCTTGGGTCTTTCGCACTGGGAGCACCTCTGATATATGTCCACTGTGAGACGTGCTTAAGAAATTTATAGATACAATACAATATAATACAATATGATACAATACGATACAATATGATACAATACGATATGGATTCCATTGTTTTCTACCTGTAGGCACGGTACGATGATGGTGCCGAGACCCTGAAGCGCCAGTTGAATGCCAGCTGTGTGTCGATTCAAGCGGCTGGCGATGGTTGTCTCGATCTTTTCGTTGCGATCTGGCATTCGATTGTAGATCGCGTCTATCGCTACTACAAACAGTCGGCAAAGGCGTACTTCACGTTCCTCAGTCTGAACGGACTCATCGAGGTAGGGAAGACTTTGTCTCGGATTTTCAGATTGCAAAAACTTGTCCGTGTTATCGTATATATTATACTAACCTGGGGTGCCCAGTGCTGTCTGGGAAATTTTGATTTTTCGCCAGCCAGCCCAACCTCTGGGGGCACCCTGCATTGGCTGGTAAATTTCTGTTTTTGCCCCAACCCTGTCCTCTCACCTTGCCTCCCCGACCCAATCCCACCTCACCTCCACCCCTTTTTAAGTACTAACATCAGCAATGCAATATAAGTTTCTTTAATACTGACCTAAGCAATGCGAGAGTTTTTTTTAATTGTAGCCTTAATAGTTTAAGAGTTCACTAAGTAGTAACCTGGGCGATAGAAGGGTTTTTTAAATGCTAACCTGATTTAGGAGTTCATTAAGTGCTAACCTAAGTGTTGCAAGAGCTTGTTAAGAACATCAAGTTTTTGGTGCACCAGCAAAGCTACAGCATCATTCAATAAACGACACCACGGTTACAGTTAATTGTATATTCAGCACACTTGTTAATTGTTATGGCACATGAACTAGTTGTTGATGTAACGATTGCAGATCGGTTCTGAGGTAAACATGGATGGGAACATAACAGCCACCCTGCGTCTGCTACGGCTTCTGGTAAAGCACGCTTGGGAATTGAGGGACACCCTGGAAGAGGGATTGGCTCACAGTCCCACTGCACCGTGGAAAGGTTGGTCTTACGAATATAGGTCATGTTTTTGCAGTCCATATTCGTTGGATGAATATGGACTGGAAGCTAAACTTCTTATTGTAGAAATTACGTTACAAATGTATTTGTGTAATTGACCTACTTTGAAGTTGTAATAGTTCCAGGAGTCCTTCTGAACTCAGAAGAGTCAATTAATACTATTGCAAACTAGCAATAGTAAGACACTAAGTAGGGCCCCCAGAAATTTGCGATCTTGCGCCGCGCAACTTTCGCGCAATTTTTTTATAAACCCGCAAGTGCGCAAATTTTAGCAATGTCCGCGATTTTCGCGCAAATTTTAACAATGTCCGCGATTTGCGCGCAAATTTTGGGCTTTCAATGGCTAAATCGTCATTGTGATGCGCGGCAAATTCAACATCGCAACGACAGCATTAGTCTACGTTGCGTTAGACAACAACTGAAAAAATGGCGACCACGGAGTGGGACGATAGCATCGAAGTTATCGAGACTATCGAGGAATCTGTAGTTAAAGAAGATAATTCTGTAAATATTGCGCGTACTCAAACGGTAAATTCTTCTAGAACCGCGATGCGACAAAATACGTTAGACAATGCGTTCACAAAGGAGCCACGAAACCACGTGCGTGACCCGTCGCATAGCTCCAGTGTTTCTGCTCGTGATCGAGCGAAAGAATTTATAAACGTTACTCATGAAGATGGAGGTCTGCTGTTCTGCAGTATGTGCAATCTGGTAATTGATCACACAAGAAAATCGTCGGTTATCAGCCACCTTGAGACAGCTAAACACAGGAAACGATCGCAGACTGCAGTTCCATCGGGGGTGGTTGAGGAGAAGCAGAAAACTAGTTATTAATATGCGAAAATTTGTTGTTTTTTGGTGCGCGTTTTTTGCAATTTCTTGGCGCAATTTTTCACTTTTTCTGGCGCAAATTTTCCGCAAATTTTCACTTTTTCTGGCGCAAATTTCTGGGGGGCCTAACTAAGAATACTAAGAACACTAGGAGCACTTAGAATACTATGAATGCTAAGGACACTTAGAATACTAAAAGCAATAAGAATGCTAAGAACACTTAGAATGTTAAGAATAATAAGAATGCTAAGAACACTTAGAATACTAAGAACAATAAGAATACTAAGAACACTTAGCATACTAAGAACATTAAGATTACTTAAGAATACTAAGAACAATAAGCATAGTAAGAACACTGCTGATCTTGAATGTTTGTCGTGATGCTAGGCATAATTCCTCAGCTCTTCTCTCGGCTCAACCATCCGGAACCGTACGTTCGACAGAGCGTGTCCGATCTTCTGTGTCGAGTCGGATCAGACGCAGCACACCTCATCGTCTATCCAGCTGTCGTCGGATATTCATCGGGAAAGGATATCGTGAAAGAGGAATCTGACAGAGATGGTTGGTACATTTATGGTCTGAGCGGCCATTGCTTTGCTCTTTATACCACTGGTGGTACGTGCTATCAAGCCATTTGTGTGGGGACCCTGTGTAAGTCCTTTTTCAGCATCATAGAGGCAGAGACAGACAGAGATAAACAAACAGATATACAGAGAGAGAGAGAGACAAAGAGACAGAAAGAGAGACAGAAAGAGAGACAGAAAGAGAGACCCAGAGAGGAGAGACAGACAGTCATACACAGAGAGAGATTGAGAGAGAGAGAGACAGACAGAGAGACACAGACAGAGACAGACAGACAAAGACACAGAGAGGCACAGAGACAGAGAGAGACAGAGATAGTGGCAATTAATAAATGCCATCTTTGCTCCCCCATGTCATGACCACCATGGTTCAATCCAGATCATTTGCCTGCCTAGGTCCCTCCCTATAGAATGGACTTCCCCATCAGTTTGTTCTGTCATCCTCTCTCATAGTCTTTCCTAATTTTTCTCTCGTCTCAAATCCTTCCTTTTCTCTCGAGGCCGCAATGCTTTTATGCAGCGCTGTGGATGTTCAAGCCATAGGGACGACCAGGTAATCATAACAAGTAGTGATATTCATTAGACAATGGGAGTAAACATAACCAATTGCATTGTCATATACAATGAAGTTTTGTCATGAATCCTATTGTTTGTTGGATCTGCTAGGTCTACTGAACGAATATCTGTCGCAGAGTGAGAACGGAAGCGACCAATTGGACGTCGACACGGAGGAAGTGACGTCACAAGACGAAGACGCTCTTAACGACGACCGCACCGTCATTCAGAACTCATTCGCTAATATTCTCGAAAGCTTGCTCTGCACTAATCCAAGGTTCGTCCATGTCCATCGCGCATTGTATTTTGCATTGTATTGTATCTGACCATTTATAAAGCGCTTCTTGCAGCAAGAGCCTTTTAGAAGCGCTACCACTTCGTGCTACCTTTGACACAGATTTCAGTGGGTGTAGATTTTTCGAGATTCTAAATTCTTGAAATCGTCTGATTTCAAAAATCAAAAAACATAATTTTGATAAATAAATTTAAATTTAGATAAATTTAATAAATTTAAAATCATAAATTTAATTTCGTGGTTATAAGAAGAGGACTCATCCTCTCTGGTAGTCTTTCCACATCTTGCTCTTACCTAAAATCCTGCTAAATTCTCTTAGAGTAGCATGCACTGGGAAGGCTCCTACTCTGCACGTTGTACAATTCGGTGATCAATCAAAAGCCTACACCATCCAGATGTGACTTTATAAATACTTGAATGAATGAATGAATGAATGATTAGGTTAATTGTAAAACGTGAATTCCTTTTTTTTTAATCAGAATGGTGAACGAGGTGCAGGTTCTCGTGTCGGAGTTGCGTCGCATAACTCTTCTGTGGGACGAACTCTGGTTCGGCACGCTCACCCAGATCCACCAGGATGTCATCCGACGTCTCAAGCAGCTCGAAAACGAAGTCCGCAAAGTCCAGGAGAACTCGACTCTGACTCCAGCCGAAGCGAAGGCGATCATTCTCAAGAAGCACCACACCGTTCTTCGACCCGTAAGTCGCGGCTTTTTAAATGGGTTGGGGGCAGGGGACTTTAGTGCATCTTTGGTTTTATGTAGCTGTGCGTGGGTGACTTTATAACCAGCTCCTTGTTTAGATTACTTTAAAATGCATTTTATGTAGCTGTGCGTGGGTGAGTGTATAACCGGCTCCTCGTTTAGATTACTTTAAAATGTATGTGAATGTGTTATTTGAGGTAATGCATGCGTGCTTGTCAGATGCAAATAAAAACTACTTACTTACCTAAGGTTTGGAGGCCATTGTGCCACTTCATTGTAGACAGCATGACATGTGAAAGAAGAGTCAATAGAAATGATTCCATGCTCTGCAAGTTTACAGTATTATTTGCCTTGTGCACTGAAGAGCTGTTAGATATTAATCTGAAGGGGAGAAGTGTTTTAAAAGAATGGCAGTATTTTCCATTTTGACGGAGATGTCAACTGTACTTGTTGAGTGTTATTTGAATAACTAGTCCAGAGTTGTTTCTAATTGTTTTTACATTTTTTAATTAAGAGTGCCTTGCCTTGAAGTGTTTTCAATAAAGTGTTTGATTGATCGATTGATTGATTGATTGAGTGGTATTTTGCTTTTATGTATGTACAATTATGTAAAGAAAAATTTGGCATGAATTATCTGAGTGTATTTTTAGACGCTCTACACCCTAGAGATGTTGCATGAAGCGACCAGCCAGTCCCCAGATACGCCGCATGAGAAGTGGTTTCAGGAGACGTACGGCAAGCAGATCGAGGTGGCGCTCGATGCTCTTCGTAATCCGACGAATCCGAGGAACCCCAGCGTCAGTTGGCAGCCACTGAAACAGGCAAGGAATCTTTAAAAGTCTTTATCGGCTGTCCATTTTCATGGTTTCCGTGTAAATTCCCAATCTTAATTTAATATTCACCTGCGTGACTATCATTCCCTTCGGGTTGCGACTCGTATCGATCGTGAAAGCGATCTAATGGGAACAATAGCAAGTTATCAAATACAGAATTCACTTAAAAGCAGAACCACCCACCCACGGCACGCACAGACACCCGTACGCACGCACACACACTAAATCCCAAGCGATGAGAACAACTCTCTTCGGTCCCAGATGCTTTAATGGTCTTTCTTCGAATCAGAGTTATTTTTAAGGCTTGCCCTGCTGTTAGTTGTATCTGAGGTGCCCTTGTAGCTGCTTAGCTGTGTTACATTATTATTATTATTACCATTATTATTGTAATATATATAGTATCCCTCAGGGACTTCAATAAATTTACCTGCTGCTATAAAACCAGTCGGGAATGGTCCTTATTATCGTTACTATTATTTTCTTATATGAATGGTGAGGATAAATGTTGCGATTAATATTGAGCTTGATCGTTTTATTTGTTTGTATGTGCACTTGTTATAGCGCCCCTTCAAGCACTCTACTCAGAGGCGCTCCCGACTACAGAGCGGACACTGCATCGGAGTTTCACGCTGAAGCGCTGAGCAATTGCTAGTGAAGGACTTGCCCAAGGTCCCTATGCGGCGGCTTGAGGTGGATTCGAACCTGCAACCCTCTGACTGCAAGGCAACGAACATAGCCACTACACCACCGCGCCTTATTAGATGAGATGTGTTTTAATTGACTTCTCGTCTTTGTCCAGCTGCATCACAGTCTACAACAGCGAACGCAGAAGCGAACGGGTCAAGTGCTGAACATGACGGAGATATCGCCACGACTGACAGCGCTCAAACACACGGCCATCGCGATGCCAGGTCTCAGCAGCACTGGACAGGTCAGTCTCAGGATGGACGTGTATTTAATAGACGAGAAATAGTTGTACATACACACACACACATCCTCAGACACACACACACAGACACCTACACACCCTCAGACACACACGACACACAGCGCGCGTGCACACACCCTCCGACACACGACTCACACAAACGTGCACACACACAAACACACCCTCGGATACACACAGACACATTCTCAGAAACACGCACACAAAATGCGCACACAAGAACAGTGTAGCAAACATGCCAACACACACGCACCCTCAAACACACTGCATTGGTAATACCTGGAGAATGTAATGTGACCAAAGTCGTGTGTTCTCGAATTCAAAGTGAAACAAATGTTCTCCTCTTGCTATAACAGGGTGAGTGATACAGGGATATTAAAGGCAGGTGATGACAAAGAAGGTTTGTCTATTGTCTTCTATTCAGATTGTCACAATAGACAGCATCTGCAACACCGTTCAGATTCTGCCAACAAAGACGAAGCCGAAGAAGTTGATATTCAACGGTTCCAACGGCCTACGGTAAGTACCGGCTTTTTGTGGTGTCTTTTGCGACTTTTGGGTACCGTGGGCCCTTTGGGTATACACACATATATGCACACACATGCACATACAATGGTGTCTATTGACTCCCATTCCTTGTGAAACCATTGCTTTTACCAGTGTCTGTTGTGTTAACTGCCTTCGATGGGCTCTTTAACGTTTATAGATGATGCCAAATCCGTTAAAAAACTTTATTGAGGCATTTATTGAATTGCTGCAGTTGTTGAAGTGACTGCTTATTTCAACTGATCTGCATAGATAATTTTTTTAAATATCTGATTGTGTTTTATTCATACATGTACACCTACCTCTGCTATTGTGTTTTATTCGTGCAGGTACACCTACCTGTTCAAAGGCCTCGAAGATTTGCACCTGGACGAGCGAATTATGCAGTTCGTCTCAACCGTCAACAACATGCTGGTTCGAGGAAACAGGTGAGAGTATCATTTCAACGCTGTTTCTACGCTGTTTCTACATTGTTTTTCCTCTGTTTCTACTCTGTTTCTACTCTGTTTCTACTCTGTTTCAGGTTTCAGTTTGAAGTCGGAGTTACATCACTATGTATGTTTTAGGGACAATTCTCATTGCTAGGCAGCTGAGCAGCTTGACATATTTGCTTCTGTTTAAGATACAAGTGTTAAGTACATTGTTTTCTGTTTATAAGTTTGTCTTGGCATTTTCTGAGTGTGTCTGCCTCTATGTATTTGTGTATTTGTGCATGTATATATCTATGTATGTATCTATCTATCTATGTATCTACCGTATATATGTATTTATGTAAATTGTGTTAATTTGTGTTGTAAGTATTTATGCATAGGCTGTGCCACACCACTATCATGTCCGTCGTACTCTCCACAATATAAGACGAGTGCAACCAATTGGTTGCGTGTTACACGACTAACGCCTGCTCAATGCCATTGGGACGATAATCATTACTTTCGTTGTGCAAGCACTATTGTTAACTTTTTTCCACGGCATATATATACTCTTCTGAGAGACTGTTTTGTAACACGGGTCTGTATTGCAAAGTACTGACTTAGTGTGTGTTTGTGTGTGTGTGTGTGTGTGTGTGTGTGTGTGTGTGTGTGTGTGTGTGTGTGTGTGCATACTTGTTGTGTGGGTCTGTGTGTGTGTGTGGTTCTGCTTTTAAATGATTTCTGTATTTGATAACTTGCTATTGTTCCCATTTCTCTGTGTGCAGCATACAAGGGCAGCTGTACCGCGCTCGCCATTACTCGGTGACGCCGCTCGGTGCTCGTTCTGGTCTCATCCAGTGGGTCGACGGCGCCACTCCGATGTTCAGCCTCTACAAGAGATGGCAGCAGCGGGAGGCAGCCATTCAGCAGATGAAGCAGCAGGTTGGGTTTTACCCAAGGGGGTTATGCAGATGGGGCATTGGCCCCTGCCCTTAGAGGTCTGGGGGCACTCCTTCACCGTGGAAATTTGACAAATTTTAGACTTCTACTGGGCTTTTACCAAATTTCTTTGCACTAAGGCGCTGTGCTGCTATGGTATACACTTGGAAGTAAGGCTGAGAAATTTAACTTTGTGTATGAAAAAGAATTCTGATTATGTCTACAGTGTTAGCCGACCCATGTCTTTTTTATAATTATGATATCTTTGTGGTGCCTCTGTTATGGTTTGTTTGGATATTGTTTAAATTTTCTATCTGCACTTAAAAAAATTTCGATTAGAAATGCCAGTCTTCTTAATATCCAGTTTTGCGTTTCAAGTTATTGCTGAAAATGTAACTGTGTTTTGCTCACATTTTTGAGGGTATCTGTTTATTCGATAAATATTCATGATTCATCGTGGTATATTTATATATAAAATAAGCATGTATAATTTATATATATGATTTTATATATATATATATAATATGCCGTATATGAACTTTGTACTGGGCGCTATCATTTGAGTTGTATCGTATTGTACTCGCGTGACTTGTCTGTTTCCAGGCGGCTCCTACAGCTACGGGAGCAGGGACCCCTGCACCAGTTCTACCGGCTCCTATTCCAAGACCTAGTGAGCTCTTCTACAATAAACTGAACCCACTTCTCAGAGATAAGGTGTGCTTCGTGTTCTGTGTTTCTTAAAGACAGATATTAAAAAAACAGCTTTTAATTAATTTTTTTCAATTTTGTAGGTGCTATATAAGTTTTGATTGATTGATGAATCAATTTATCAATCAAGTTTATTGTACAGTGTACACCGTTTCAATTCATTTTGCGTAAAATATACAAATCCAGTGACAGTTAGTAATACCCTAAGGAACCTAGGACTCCACTAACAGGGCAGCCCTAATGCAAGCGTATTCTGCGAGTCTAATCAAAACTGTGTCCTATTTAGCTAATTTTAATGTCTTCATTTCTCAGACATCGTTATGATATTAACATATTTGGCGTTTACTGTGTTGACTGACATGTTAGTTCAACTATCTGGAACTTAGTTAAATTAATTAATTTAATTGTCTTATACGATGAGATATATATCCAACTCGTGTGAGGATACCTGATGTTTGTTTCTTTTGAGACTTGCCAGTTGACATTTTCTGCTGTTGTTTTTGTTTTTGCTCTCGAAGGGAGTGAGTCAGGAGAACAGGAAGGAGTGGCCGTTGATCGTTCTTCGAAGGGTTCTTGAGGAACTGACAGCTGAAACTCCGAAGGACCTCCTTTCCAAGTTTGTAGACAGTTTTGTGTTGTGGTTTAATTAACAGCGATTTTTGTAAGTGATTTTTAAATTGCGTTATAAAAATAACATTAGTAGTGATAAAATTAAATTAATTTAAAAAGTTCGAAAGGTTTTTTCTGACACTGATTGGATGCGTCTGTAAGTTTTAATTTCGTTTCCAGAAATTTTTCCCGTTTACTGTATAACGATCTGAACAATTCTTTCACTATCAATTGCTCAGGTCGATGTGAGATTGAATTGTGGTATGTAAACTATGTAATAATATCTGCGGAAGTAAGGAAGTTTTTTTAAAATTTCTTGTTTTCTGAGTTAAAACTTGTGCTTAACGATTAAGAGATTTATTTGATTTCTACATGATGATTTTTCAGATTAACAGTAATCCTTCAGTTGCGTTGTTTTGTCAAATGCTATCCACTCGCTCACATGTGTGTTGCTTTCTGGTTTAACTTTACCAGGGAACTGTGGTGTTCGAGTTCGACGTCTGCTGAATGGTGGCTGGTTACGAAGACATACGCCAGGTCCACAGCCGTCATGTCAATGATCGGTTACATCATCGGCCTTGGCGACCGTCACCTTGACAACGTGCTCGTTGATCTAAGCACAGGAGAGGTAGCAGCGATTTCTAATCTCAAAGCAGTGGCGACGTCAGCTATGCAGTTTCAGCAGGTTGCATCATTGTCAATGGGAATTATATAGTGGGTCGAAGAAATGAACCCTTTTAGCTTAGGGCCCGAGTTAAATCTGTGGGGTGCGGCAGGGGCTTCTATCCCTATACATGGCGGGCGCAGCTTGCGCCCAGTGAAAAATAGGGGGGAATCAAAAGACAGCCAAAATTCACGTCGGTTGGGGGGAATGTCGGACATGTAGGGCAGCGTTCAATCTAGGCATCACTAAAGGAGGATAGTAAAGGAAGATCCCCCAGAAAACAGAAAATACTTCCCCTCCATATGAATTTGGACAGAATGGTTGGCCTAATAGTTTTTAGCAAAATGTATACACTTTATACACTTTGAGTTTTTAGCTAGGCTACTATCTGCATTTTTGAATTACATGAACTGCTATAAGCCTATAACAGCTATAATATACTATAAAAAAATTCCTATTACATGATTATAATTATGTTTTTACTATTTTAGTAAATAATACAATCATATTATAATTGAAAAAAATAGTGTTAATACAAATACTATTTTGCACAACTAAATGGCTTCTCTCCAATGTCATGTCCTCCGTAACCTCTTTCCACTACAACGTGAACCATTATATAGCTTTAGAGAAAGGGCTCACAATTTCATCCTCCCCAATAAAGACTCGTTAAACTTTATCCCAAAAATGTTATTCAAAAAGATGTACTAACTATTTTACCATAAGCTTTAAGCAGCCTTACTGTTAATGTAAACCTACAGCGTTCTGTCTGTTGTTTATTGAATTAAACGAATATACATACATATCTTTCAAATTTCAGACAGTCAAATTTGGTCCTTGAACACATAGTAAAGCAACATCATTATTACGTGGCTTACAATGTAGGACCTACATTGTATTTTATTGTATTGCATTGTGCCCTAAAAATTTATGTAACGCCTCTCGAGTGCACACTGATCAGAGGCGCAAAACATATGGCTGCCTAATTTTGGCAGCAATTCATCCACTGAAACAGTAGAGTAATTTTGCTAAGAGAACAGCTTAAAAATTAATGCGGAAATTGCATTGCGGAAATCGCAAAAATTTCTTATGGGGGGGGCACATTCCCTCCCCATACCAGGTCCCTTCTCGGTGCTACACATGCTTCGGCCATCGTCTGCTGGATGCTCGTTTATCCCTCTCCAAACAAACCTTCATTCCCACACTAGAGGATGGCATGCGCTAGATTGCATTATATTGCATACATATATATAGAGGAAGGCCGGTCCAGAAAAGGGGGGAAGAAAATGGATTGCGCCCGGTTGCTTAGGGGGGATAGAAGCCCCTGGGGTGCGGCGGTGTAGTGGGTATGCTTGTCGCCTTGCAGCCGAAGGGTTGCTGGTTCGAATCCACCTCAAGTCGCCGTGTAAGGACCGTGGGCAAGTCCTTCACTCGCAATTGCTCAGCGCTTCGGCGTGAAACTCCAATGCAGTGTCCGCTCTGCAGTCGGGAGCATCTCTGAGTAGAGAGACTGAAGGGGCGCTATTACAAGTGCACAAACAAACAAACTCTGGCTACTGAATCCATTCTCATAGCGTGGGGCCCCGAGTTAACTCGGACATGGATGGTATTCAAAAACCCAGTAGATGTGGAACTTGTATAGACTCTTTGTGCGTAGGGAGTCACAGCACATGCTGTGGTACTTTGGGCCACAACTGGCTGCTAACTCCGACCCCATGCTGTTAGATAGACCTTGGATAAATAAAGAAATTGAGGATGGTGATGGATGTATTTTTCTGTTAATCTGATGTGTCTGTATGCTTCCTAGCAGCTATTAAAATACCTTCCCACGAGCTTTAGGTATGTGTGTTGTTGTTGTTGTTGTTGTTGTTGTTGTTGTTGTTGTTGTTGTTGTAGGTCGTTCACATCGATTACAACGTCTGCTTTGAGAAAGGGAAGAGCCTTCGCGTTCCGGAGAAAGTTCCGTTTCGCATGACGCAGAATCTCCAGCACGCACTTGGTCCAACCGGAGTCGAGGTGAGGAGTTCAGACACGTATAATGTCTGCTCTTTCGAGACACTTCTCATAATCTCATATATGCGTTTCACTTATTTCCCTTTCATTTTTCCAGAGGTCTTCTCATTTGGAGCGCCTCTGATTAGGTTGTACAGTAAGAGGCACTTTATAAATTGGCAAATAGACTAGAGTATAATTGGTATATGATGTCCACTAGCCTGCATGCATAGATTCATACAGACATTCATGCATACATACTCATATACAATATATCCATGCCTATGTACATTGTACAATACATACTTGCAGATATGCTTATGTAAGTGCATGTATTCACGTTGCATTTTGTTTACACTGTAGGGTACGTTTCGCATCGCATGCGAGCACGTGCTAAAGACGATGCGACGTGGTAGAGAGACCCTTCTGACGCTGCTCGAGGCTTTTCTGTACGACCCACTGGTTGATTGGACGGTAGCGAATGAATGGGGCTACACGGGGGCATTCTATGGGGGCAGCCACAGCCTCATGAAGGCGGCACCAGGCAGGCTGAGCAGGCGTGATATGGAACGTGAAATTACGATTAATATGTTCAGCATTCGTGTGGCGGAGATCAGAGCAGTCTGGCTGAGTAACAGGTGAGACTTTCTGAAGTCTTAGAACTGTAGGAAGCGGTGCTAATGAACAACTTAATCCTTTAATGCCGTATATTTGTGTACATTCAAACATATATATCATTATCTCTTTAGTAGCGCCGGTGAATAAGTTGGTCTCACTGATGTGGCTTTTGTGAGCGCTGAGAAATTCTTGAAGATTTACATTACATATTTACATTTTATAGTATGATATATTTTGTATGATCAAGTTTTGTTGTTATTTTGACATTGTTAGGTGTTCAAATTTTATGGTGTCATTCTCTGTCAGTGTTAGTGTATATGTCTGGTATAATATCGAGAAAACTTGACAGTCTAGTCTGGCTACACCACCTTCAAGATGATAGCCAAACTGTGGAACAGCGCAGTAGAAAAACAGATAGGATCCCTATTTTGTTTACTATTCATGTTCAACTGAATAGTTGGTCTAATTAATTATTTGTATTTTGCCAAATAGTGATAATCACCAATTCGGTGCAACCCTAATACACTTACTGACTTACATGAAGCACTGAAAGGTTCAGCCTTGTTTTAGCGAGGCTCGGTCAGTCTTTAGTATTTTGGATGGGATCTTGTTCTTTCAGAGAGGAAATTTTAGCAGCTATCTCGAAGCTGGAGAGCGACGTCCAGAGCCAATTGGCGACTTACGCTGAGCAGAACTCGAGCGGTGATGTGACTGGAAAGCTGCGAGGTCAGCTGGATTACCTGGAAAAGGCGTTGACTGAAAGAAGTGATCATCCCATCTACAGCATTCACAAAAGGTATCCAGGTTCATGGGATGGCGGTCGCTGTCTACCTAATAATAATAATAAAATAAAATAATAACAACCTTTAAAGTTGTGTGACACAATGCTGAATATTTGTGTCTTGAAAACTGATCTGAACTGAAGAAATCAGATAACTGTTTTATGTTTACGGTGGATGTTAATATAAGAAGTGGATGATTGAATTTAAACGATCTAGTGTTATTTTTTGACTGCGTTTTAGATATCGTGAATACGCAACGGCCAAAGCACGTAAGGTCGAAGTTCTTCGACTTATTGAAGAGAAGCTGAACGAATGCGAACTACAGAACAAGGCACATGATGTTAGTACTCCATTTGTTGTGTATACGTTTAAGAAAATAACTAAACGATAATTGCAATAAATACAAATTCTTGCTCTGCTTCAGTTGTATTTAATCGATGTTTGTAGTTGTTGATGATTGTTTAAGATGCAGGTTTAAAGCATATCTCATGTCTATACTGTGTCAAGTACTCGGACTGGATAGGGAAGTGCTCTTGGTCCCGTTTGCTCGTACCTCCATTAGCAGAGTCATGCGTTTCTGTGGTTGACCCGGTGGTATGGAACGCCCTCCCACTTGAGCTGCGCCTGTTCCCTAGATCACTCTCTGACACATTCTAGGAGCACTTAAAAACTGTTCTGTTTGGCCGTGCCGGAGACGAGAGCGCCTCTGAGTAGTTTCCTTGAAGAGGCGCTATATAAATACTTGAATGAATGAATGAATACTGGATTAATAATTGCATCACACCTAAATCTCGCCTCAGGTCATAGATTAAGGAACTGCTTATCTTCTATGTATGTATATTGCACTTGTGCCTTGTAGTCATCTCTGGAAGCCGTGAGAAGCCATCGGCTGCAGAAGATGGGATTGGATCTAAGTAAATCCGGGGGATCCGATCCACTGGCCAGCCTGACATCTGTTGTTGACTTCCTCCAGGGGGCCGGCCAGGGAAACCTCGTCAGTCAGGTAAATCATTTTCCATTGCTGCTCATTCACTGCATGACAAACTGTGTTAACTCACTTGATGCGTTAAGACCATAACCAGGTATTAATGCATCAAGTAAAGAGGCAGGTTAAATATTTCAGGACAATTTCTCGCCAGATCGTATTGTATATTTTCTTTAAAAATTGCATACATTTTGGGTCAAACGTTTGCAAATTTTTAGCGTGATTTCCTGAAGGTATGAGCCTTGGGTAACTTCTAATAAATCCATTCTGCCGCAAGTTGTCCATTTTCTTGGTTGTGATCACATTTTGATATTGTCCTTTCTTGATGCTTGGGGACCTCAGCAGTTTTCATATATGCCCATTCTTCTCACAAGTCTACAGTTCTAAATTGATTGATGCATTTAATGATAATGGTGAAAAAAATTTCGGATTGCTTCGTCTTTCTGGAATAAGTTACCTATTAGTCTCTGTAATGAACTTCTTTGTCTTTCTTTGCCCCTTTTCCGCAAGCATTTGAAAACCATTCTCTTTGATTGTGGTTTGGTGTCATGCCGGGAGCGCCTCTGAGGAGTTCTCTTGAAGTGGCACTATATGAATGTACAATTACAATTATTGTTGACATCGTATGCATTTGCTAAATTGTAGTACGACCAATCGTATGAGGAGCTGCAGGTGACGATGGCTCAACATCATTCGCATCTCCGAAACTGTTTAGACGTTCTGCACAAGTATCGTCGAATCGTCACTCACGTAGGCAGCCTCCTCTTTGCCATTCGAATGTTTTCTGTGGTTCCCGTGCTTGTGTTTCTTTTCAAAATGTCCTTAAAATGTCGATAGAAACATTTAATCTACCTGCATATCCATGTATGCGTGCATGTATGTAAGTATTGTATTGTAAATGACCATCTATGATGTGCTTCTTTTGGCAAAAGTCTTTCAGAAGCGCTTCCAGAGCAATTGAACCCGAGAGTAGAGACAAGATTTGAGGCTTGAGGAAGTTGTGAGGAAAGACTACCGCAGAGAAAGGCTGAGTGAACTGATGATGGAAGTCCACCATAGAGAATTCCATAGAAAATTTCATAGAGAATTCCATAGAGAATTCCATAGAAAATTTCATAGAGAATTCCATAGAGAATTCCATAGAAAATTTCATAGAGAATTCCATAGAGAATTCCATAGAAAATTTCATAGAGAATTCCATAGAGAATTCCATAGAAAATTTCATAGAGAATTCCATAGAGAATTCCATAGAAAATTTCATAGAGAATTCCATAGAGAATTCCATAGAGAATTCCATAGAGAATATGTGTATTTATGGATAATTTAAGGATATGTGTTTATTTATATTATATTAGACAAGTACAATAGCACATCTCTGTGTATGATGTTTATGCATGTAGACATGTATTTATTTCCAAAGGTATGTACGCCTGTTTATATAAGTGTGTATGCATGTACCGGTACGTATGGTACGTGTGGTTAGACATATAATTTAGGTGTGTATGTATGCAGGCAGGTATTTATTTAGGCACTTATAAGTATGTATGTTGTTATTTATATATAGCATCTTTTTGAACTTCTCAACTTGTTTCGCGGGTTCTATACACGTCTGACGTCATCCGACTGATGAGAATGGTGAGCTGATCGGTGGTTTGCGAGCGATGTTGGACTCACGAAAGAGTTTCTTCACGTTATTGAATTTTGCGTTTCTTTCATTGCGTTGTAGTATCCGAGAAGTCTTGAGAAGACAAACCGTTGCAGTCGATGGAAACAGTGGCTGCAGGACCTCGTCTGCGACTTCACGGTTGATCGGTTTGTAACATTGTAATCAGTGGAGCGCAGTGGAGTAGTGGTGGCGTTGTTGCCTTGAAGCCGGAAGGTTCGAGGTTCGAATTCACCTCAAGTCGTCGTGTATAGGGACCTTGGGCAAGTCCTTCACTCGCAATTGCTCAGCGCTTTGGCGTGAAACTCCGATGCAGTGTCCGCGCTGTAGTTGGGAGCGCCTCTGAGTGGAGTGCTTGAAGGGGTGCTATAGCAAGTGCGCATACAGACAAAAACAAACAGTCAGTCAAAAGTTATATAGCGCCCCATAAAGATCCCTGCTCAGAGGTGCTCCCTATCCAGACAAGGTGTAATGGTGCCTTGCCTTGCCTTCAACCATCCTCGACATGAGGGTTGGTCGCATTTTGGACAGTTCTTCTCCATCCTCTCCTGTCTTCGGTTGCTCTCAACAATTGCTCTGTTGATAATCCCGTCCATTCACACATGTTGTCCCACCACCTCTTCCTAGGTCTTCCTCTTGATCTTGCTCCTGGAACCGTGCCTTGCATAATCTCCTTCTCCAAGCAGTCTCCATGTTTCCTCATGATGTGCCCGAAGTATGACAACTTCCTTCCTTTAATTGACTCCAGTAGACTCCTTTCTACGCCAGCCGTCTCCAGAACCCATTCATTTGTTTTTTTCTCAGTCCATGATATTCCGAGGATTTTTCTTATACCTTTCATTTCAAATGCCTTTATTCTATCTTCATCACTCTTTTTAATTGTCCAACTCTCACAACCATACATCATCACTGGCCATATAAGCGTCCTCATTAACTTTAGCTTTGTAGATAGTTTGATGTTATGGCTTTTCCACAGCTTCTTCAGATCTGCACCTACTCCATGTCCTCTCGCGATTCTTACTCTTATCTCCTTGCTACATTCAGCATCTTTTGTTATGAGTGAGCCTAGGTACACGAATGTGTCCACTTGCTCTATCATGATGTCCTGCACTTTGATGTTACATTGTTCCCCTGACATTGCCATACACTTTGTCTTCCCCATATTGATCTCCAGTCCTTTCTTTCGACCTTCCCTGTCCAAGCGAGACACCAGATCCTGCAGTTCTGCTTCTGTGCTTGCCATTAGCACTATGTCGTCCGCGTACCGCAAGTTTGTTACCCTTCTTCCTCCTATTTGAATGCCTCCTGTGTATCCTTTCAGTGCCTCCCTCATGACCATTTCTGACCATGTAATGGTATTGGACACAAAAACGGCTGTTGGTCAATGAGCGTCTTCAATCATTCATCCAAGAGTTTGGAACTCTCTGTCAAGGTCATTGCTGCCTCAGAACCTCACTGACCACCTGGTGGAGTCCATTCCAGACTACTGGGCCCATCGCAACGCAGAAAGACTTGATCCTGCATAGTTGTAGTTTGTGCGATTTATATCGCTCCGCAGAGTAGGCGATCTCTTGGTATCATTTGCACCATGAGACATCGTAAACATCGTTCGGCATGGAAAGGAACAGTTCAGGTTCGATCCTTTTGTGCTACTATTTCCTCCTCACTTACCACAGACTGTGTTTATTACCAAGAAAACAAGTCAGGAACGCATTCTGTGGGAAGCGACCCGCTCCATCGCTTGGTTTTGTTTATCTGTTACAGAGTGATGGGTACGGAGGAGGAAGTGAAGATCCTCTATTCCAGTCTGCCTCATACTCGGACTTCGAGGACCATCAACGCTGAACGCCAGCTGCAGACAATTGCGTCTGCCGCCAACGGAAGACTGTGTCGGGTACGTCGTCACGCATCGTCTGTCGGTCCGTCTGTTTACGAGAGTTTTCAGAATCTACGATTGTTTTGAAGTTTCTCTGTTCGGGCTTTTTGAAAATTTATTAACTAGTCTGCAGACTGCGTCTGCATGTAGAGCAGCGGTTCTCAACCTGTGGGTCGCGACCCCCACGGGGGTCGCCTGACGATTTGCCAGGGGTCGCCTGGACTCTCAGAAATTTGCAAAAGATGTAATAGCAATTGCAACGATATACCTTCCACACTATAGCAACTTAAGATAATTTTCACATAATGCTTTTCCTATGATTCATTCTTTAGATTGCAGCAGCTAATTCAATTTTGCCATTTCAGTTTTCAAATATAAATTCCACTTTAACCGTTCTTCCAGCAAATTAAATAATGTCTGGTTTGCTCAAAGCGATCCCTCCCCCTTTTGGCACATTAATTTCATGAAGAACACAAGTAGGCCTAGGCTAAAGTTTATGAAACTGATAGCCCCCCGAAACGAATTAGCTATGTGTGATATGAGTGTTAAGAAAAAAAAACGATTGACCAATCTTCAGGGTGGCCTTTTGTTTCAGCTTAACCAGTGGCGGCGCCAGGATTTCAGTTTTTGTTTTTGGGGGGAGGCTGAATTTTTGGGACAAAATTTTTCGTTCCAATTCGACAAACTTTCTGACGACCTTTCAAGAGAAATTTGTCCATTTCAGCCGTCAAAATTTCTGACGACTTTTTTAGTCATTGGTCGAAATCTTGGAAAATGGTCCTTTTCCATGTCTGCCAAACCTCGTGCGTACCTTTACGGTTCTTTTTTGGGGGAGGCTAAAGGGGTTAATCGTGAAAATCTTTCATTTTTACATGGAAAAAAATGGATCGACAATTTAGAGGGGGCTTAGCCCCCTAGCGCCGCTACTGAGTTTAATAGTTGAAGCATGGACAGAGAAGTTAAAAAGTGGCCTATTGTTGTAATGACATTTTGTCGGTCGAATCGATGAAACCCAACAATGCATTCAGATACTGAACATTCAAACTATGCACGAAAGCATGACCAGTATTTTTATGAACAAATAGGCTGAATAGTCTTATGAAGCTTCAACTTCAAACTAATGAATAGATTACTCTCAGAATCTCAAGAACCAGGAAGCCTCACACAATTATTGCCAACAAGAATTTTTGCTTTCGATATATGAAGTGAAAATGCATGACAATGGACAGTGGCAAAAATGCAGTATAGAGGGGAGGGGAAACTCAATCATTCAATTTGTTGGGGTCGTCACAACTTACGAAATATTGCCCAGGGGTCGCCGCACTAAAAAGGTTGAGAACCGCTGATGTAGAGAATGTCGTGGACAACAGTACTGTGCATCTTGTATGTCATTGCATCGATGACAGTATTATTATTTTTATTCATTCATTAAATGAATTTGTGTTGCGCCTCCTCAAAGAGACTACTCAGGGGTGCTCCCAACCTCAGTAGTACTGCTAAATAGAGCTGCCTTAAGGTAAGAGCGGGATGCCTGCGAAGGAGTTATAGAAAGTGAGAGGAGGAGCATCAAAGGTAGGCCGTTCCAGGTCGAGGTCTTGCCACTGAACATTATTTTACGTTATTGGATGATGGTTTCTGTTAGTGTCTTCGCACTTTCTGTGTTAATGTCTTTTTCGCCTGATTGATTGACAAGCAACAAGCAGCTTAGGGCTCTATAAAAGACTTTATACTGTGACGATTACTTGTATGATTACCGCTGCAAACCTGCATGGTCTGTTAAATGATAGCAGATTAAGCACATTATTTGGCAATTAGATTTTTTTTAATCTGATTTTAACGGTTTTACTTTTTGAAAGACAGACAGTTTGCCAGTTTCTGTATGGATTAGTCAAAGAGCACAGAGGTTTTTTGCGTGTACATAGCACCGGTATATCAAATGCTGTTTTGGATTGTTGTTCAGCTGATGGAGCTGAGGCAGAACGTGACAAACGAATCAGTGGAGATGATTGAAACACAAGTGAAGCATTTCACGTCTCTCGTTCACTATTTCATGACGGGTAGGAGCTTCTCTCTTTTTCTTCTTACATCCAGTGAATAACATAACCGTTTGTCTGCATTTCCTGATTATTTTTCATTCCCCAGACAGAGTCTTGGAAATGATAAAAGTAGTGCATCTGGAGAAATTATAAAAGTGGTGGATCTTCCGATTGCGTATGGAGTGTTAACGACCTGTCATCCGTGTCAATTAAGATTCTGATTCTGTATAAATTGTATATTAATATAATCTACAGAAAATGTGGTATTGTGTTCGCAGAGAGAGGACTTCTGAGTACGATGTGCATGTCGAGCGTTCTTGTTCTCGATCTTTGCAACATGGCGAAGGCGATCCTCGAGATGGAAAAGGCGTTTTCTGGTCAGTTCTTCCTCTGTCGCTTTTCCAGCATATCGTACGTACGCGTGTATGCTTACTTGTGGCATCGACGCATATAAATATATTCATTTATTTTGATTCACGCTGGCAGATTGTATCTTATCGTATTTGATTTAGACTAGCAGTCTATCGATTTCTGTGGTGAGTAGAAGTGTCTGCATAGAGATCTTGAAGAACCGCTATATAAATTCAGATTGATTGATTGATTGTTTGTTTGATTGATTGATTGATTGATTGATTGATTGATTGATTGATTGATTGATTGATGGTTGTAACATTGCTCTAGGAGGAAGTTGAGAACTGGATTTTTACTAAGTCCGTTTTTGTTTCTTTTATGGATTTCTTTAGCCACAAGAGGACGATTTACTGATTTCCACTTGAAGTCGGTGGAAGGGACTTGGCGGCTTGACCACTTCATCAACATGACGGGCAACGCTCTACTTCTGCTTGAATTACTGAATGATCCCTTAGTGGTAAGCAGGGAGCCAATTGGTGAACTGATGCTTTCGTCGGAAGAATTTAAAATGCTGAAATGTTGTTAAGTTCTGGTGCAGCTCAATTAGTTAATACACCTCTGTTTGAATTGATTTTCAAACTCTGTTTTTATTGTTATGTTTTTCTTATTTACATGCTGTGTTGTGTAAACAAAGTGCAGTGTAAATAGTTGGTCAACATAGGAACATAATTGTTGTGGATTTAGAATTTTGTGTGCTATTTTGAAACATTTGACTTTTTACTGGCTCTGTAGATGATGTAATTTTATTATACCGTGTCTGTAAACCAAAATACGGATCGCATTTGGTCAATTAAGGTATATTCTTATCTTATAAGTCCAACCTGATTGGTTGCTTTTGTACTCTGCTTAAAACTTGACCAAGAAATACCTTGAAACTTGGCAAAAACATTGGTTTGTGTATATATAATATATATATATATATATATATATATATATATATATATATATATATATTTCAATACACATGTTATATAGTGCTTAGCTCTTTATGGGATTTTTAAAAAAGATGTATTGTAGGCAAAATTAAGGAGGAAAAAGAAATGCAGTCTTTAAACCTTGGCGTGTATCCATAAAGCATAAAATATATCTTGGGCAAAGCTAGGACTCATTGCCTGCATTGTGAATAACCTGTCTAATATCTGTCCTATTCAGCCGTGGGTGCGCTTGGATCACCTCTGTGTAGATGGATATATGGAGAAAAGACGTTAAATCAAGTTTTGATTGATTGATTGATTGATTGACTGACTGATTGATTGATATATTGATTGGTTGATTGGTTGATTGACTGACTGATTGATTGATTGATTGATTGATTGATTGATTGATTGATTGATTGATTGATTGATTGATTGATTGATGTGCGTGTCTGGATTTGACAGGCCGAGCTGATGAAGGGCGAAGATGGCCGACGCATTGAATGTGCTGTGGCTGCCACAAAACATCTCTACGTCTCACTCCAGGTCGGATGAATAATCAATTAAATTGGTCTGTGATATGCAATGGAATGTAATCTCTTTGCACTCTGGGTTAATGAATAAATAATGAGGTTGCAGTGTAATTTGCATATGCTACCTGATAGACCTGCCTCTCTTCAGTTGCACTCCAGGTTCATGAATAATTAATGAGGAGGCTACTTCTGTTTCGCTCTAGGCTAATGAATAAATTATGGAAGTTGCTGCTTATATGTTTTTATGTGACAATGTTGAGTTTGTTCACACATTCAGGGGACTATGTAACATTGAAGAAGAATTTGCATACATGTTGATATAACGGGTTTTCTTCTGTCAGCTAATCTGCTACTTATAGGGCGATCATTCTCTTAAAATGGATGTATATTTGCTTAAATTTTTTCTCATAATCGGACGAATTTTACCCGTTGCAAATGCAAGCGAATCTTTCTGCTGATTGAGACTTGTTGTTGTTTGACGACACTGTCATATCACAGTTATTAGTGTCGCCCTCCTCTTACGTCCTGGTACTGTTAATTACGTTCTTATTTCTCTCCTGTTTCGCTTTAGGAGATGTATCTTAACTTTCACAACGTCATCATCCCTGAAGCGATGGCTGCGTTTGAGGCTCACGAGTCGACCGTACTCAGCATGCTCGGTGACCTCGATAACCTGTTGACCTCTCTGGGAATGCCGGTCGAGACGGCCATTGAACAGCTCGAGATCTCGGTGATGCACGCGAAATTACAACCAGAGCTCGTAAGATATTCTGTTTGGATGGATAAGTCGGATTCTTTGATTCTATGTGCATTTATGGACATGCTTTTTGTACAGTGCCCTAACTTTGTCTGTTTGTTTGTTTGTATGCGCACTTGTTGTAGCGCCTCTTCAAGCCCTCAATCGCGACTCGGAGGCGCTCCCGACTACAGCGCGGACACTAAGTCGGATTTTCACGCCGAAGCGCTGAGCAATTGCGAGTGAAGAACTTGCCCCAAGGTCCCTACGCGGCGAGATGGATTCGAACCTCGAACCTTCCGGCTTCAAGGCAACGACGCCACCACTACACCGCCACGCCCCACTTGTCAGCTCAGCTGACAGCCGACCGCTACTATTCAGCCGAATAGCAGATATCTATGACTCGCTATTCGGCCCCAAAGTGAATCTGAAGTGAATGTTTGGTACAGCCCTAATTGAATTATGTTCATTTTTATATTATTATTATTATGCCTTTTGCTGGTGTGTTGGCTGCAACCATCTAGTATGGATGGACTTCTCAGCTATGCCGCGATAAAAAAGTATGGGTTATTGTGCATTCCATGCCTCTCTCCCCCCATCCAAAGAAAGAATTGAGTTGACTGTCATGCTATCTTTGTTGCTCAGATTCATTTCTTCACTTCAAACAGCAGATTGAAACTCACTACTTCTTTTTGTCTTTCAAGCACTTGGATATCTTACTGCATCTTTCCCTGGCGGCCGACTATGGGAGTCTCTGATTAGCAATTTTGTGTGGCTGTACGTGCATTTAAAATTTAATATTAATGTTAAAATAGTAGTAGTGGTAATAATAATAATATTTTGGTGGCCGCTTTTGCACATTGATCCGAATATTGTTCCATCAAAATCTATTTATTGAGCAGAGCGGACATAGATTGGGAGAGAGTTTTAAAAAATTGCTTACAGTACACCAAGAGCTGTTCTAGTTTCCCATGTGATTAGACCTTAATTGTAGAATTTGGTCAAGCCAGGTTCTGATCGTTTCTCTCGTCTATTTTACTTCTGTCTGTGTTTTCAGGCTGAGACGAATCATCAGCTGCTTTCAGCTGTCAAGAAGATGAGGCTGAAGTGAGTTACAATTCAGGAGAGCTAGATCAGTTGTCCAGCAGTTTTCAGTTGTTTTTCTGACCTGATGGTTACCATTTTGCTTACTGATCTGTCTCAAAATTATATGTAGACTATTTTACTTACTTGTCTATCTACACAGTTCAGTTAAATGCTGCATCTGATATGATAGTTCTTCATTGATATCTCAGTTCATGTGAAACTTACCCGAATGGGTGCAATTGGTTCTTTGGTTGCATCTTTGGTGCAACATCAGTTGATGCCTTTTGCACTAAGCACCAACATGTATCTGGATGCAGTGTGACATCTAGAATGGTCAGTAAACCAAGATACTACTACTACCGGCACTCTAGTATTGTATTGTGTTGTATTGTATAATTGGCATTTATAAGGCGCCTCTTACAGACTAGCTATTCAGAGGCGCTCTCAGCGTGACAATCCAGAGGAAATAAGAAAGGCTTCATTCAGCAAAGGGCTGAAGATGACACCCCCAATAATTGCTAGGTTATGAGTTATAAACGTGGCCGCCTTTAAGGGTTCTTTCACTTTAAACCCTGAGAATGAGACCTGACATTTCTGAACCAGTTTTTAAACAGTAGTTAGCAATGAAGTTTCTGAGTGATCCTAAATACCTCGAGGCAAAAAAGTATAAGAAAGAATTTGACAAAATTTGGTTGTTTTTCTCTGACCTTTTCTGACGGGTTTTGCTTTCGTAGGTTTGAGAAGTTGTGTCATCCGCTTGAGACGGACCGTAGCGATCGTGGCCAACTTCTTCTCGTCGTCTTTGCCGGACTCTTCTCCCGGATCGAGTCCGACTTCAAGACGTTCGTCAACGCCGTTACGAGCCTGCAGCTGCCGGAAACGTGGAAGATGGTCGACATGGTATTGCAAGCTCAGGCAATCCAGGTAAATGGAAGATATTCATTCCTGACTTAATTTATTCAGAGTGTTGAAGCTGCGTTCTTTTGTTAGGTTGAGTGGCCAATTGGGTAGAGCAATTACTTTGTAACATGGGGAGTTCAGGTTTGAGCCGTCATTTTCTTTGAACAAATTTTTCACTCACTGTTGCTCAGCACCATCATTTTTGTTTTGTGGTCAGTGCTAGATGCTGGCGTTTAAGAAGAGCTGTAAAATATTATGGAAAAGCCTTTTTGTTATCGTAGAATCTAAGCTTGTGACAGAATAGCTTGTGACGACAGCAAAGGTTACTTGCCCAATTATCTGTCGTAGCTGAACGAGGGTTTTGCTGCTCCACCAGTTGATTAATCGTTTCAGAGAATGTTATTGAATTATTTTTCCTAATTGTATTTGTAAATCTTGCTTGGTTGAGTTCGTCAATGGATGATTATTTGTATTTCAAAATAGAACTTGTTTATGTTTTGTAATTAGAACTGTTTGAGTTTGTAAATGGAGCCCATTTGTTGGTGTTTGAAAATAGAGCTTTTTGTCTTTTTAAGTAGAACTTTTGAGTTTGTAAATGGAACTTGTTTGTTTGTGTTTGAAACTAGAACTTGGTTCTGACCGATTTGGTGGTTGACCTCCTGTCGGGCGTTTTCTTCCTCAAGCAACTTAAACTCATGACTCAGTTCTTTCATCAGTGCCAACTTGCGTCCGAGATAATGCTTGGTGAGCATGCTAACAATAGTGTTGTGTGGGTGGGGCATTGTAGCCGACTGTAAAGAGGACAGCATGGGTTTTAGCCGTGAAGGAGCAGCTGTAAATGAACAGTGTGACAGATGGGCGCCTTGCAGGTTGCTGTACTGTTTAATTTGACTCCTGTTGAACTTGTAATATCATCTGTTACTGCTATAATCATGTTATCTTAATGTGTACTTGTCAATTTGAATTAAGAGACAATTATCATTATTTTTATTTTAAATTTTTTTTGGGCCCTGAAGTACTTCATTCTTTAGGGACATTGAAATTTTAAAAGCAATTATCTGGAATGGCGGCTACCTCATCCATGTCGGGAATGGGTGTGATGAAGGAGCCTCTAAGCGCTTTGGTATTGACGCATTACACTGTGACTTTTTCCCCAAGGTACATATGATTCCTCAGGATTGATGTTCTGGAATAGCTAGTCTTCACATATGCTTTTATTATCATTATTAATTAATTCATTTTCCCTGAGGTGCATTTAATGCCAAAGGAATCTAAAAAATCATGCTAGGAGCTGTTGTCGAATGACTAGAAATTTAGGCCTCGTCCTCCATAACATTAGTAAAAGTGCCACGAAATGCAACGGCTTTGTAGCGCTGAATGCATTATTATTAGTAGTAGTAGTAGCAGTAACAGTAGTAGTGTTACTAAGTTCTATCATTGTTGACTCTTTTTCATTAGGATTTTATCATTTGCCTTTCATAATTACCTTGTTTCTGTTTGCACTTTCAGGAACTTGTGATCAGGACTTCTGTGACAATGAGCAACTGTCAATGCCGTTTAAGCTGTTCATCTCGGAATTCCTCTACCATCAGGTATCTAATCTAATCTTTTATCTAATCTCAAATCTAACTTTAATCTAATCTCTATCCAGCGGTTCTCGACCTTTGTTGCATCCTGACCCACTTTGCAACATCTAAATCCTTACTGAAATCCAAGGAACCTATTGTTTTGCGACAAAATTTTCAGATTTCAGACCATGGCGGCATATAATTAAGCTTTACAATTGTAACAATGTAAAAGTAAAATGACATAATATAAGAATAACATTTGAAAACTCTCACTTTTAATGTTTAATTGTGACATCAAATATCAGTGTCGGTGGGAAATTCAGATGGTTGCCTGAGGGTCAGGTAAATGGACTGTCCTTATTTTAATACTCACATTGCGGGTGGAATTCATCTGTTTTCATTTGTTCTTTCCAGGTGTTTGGACTTGCATACGAATAAGGATGGATTGATTTCTCTTCCAGGTGGTCGGACTGTCGTCGCAGGTGTTGGGTTGCGGCATCTGCATCTACCTCAACGCCCTCCGACTCGACGTCACCGCGGAGATCGAGTTGAACGGCGGAGGAGCGTCGACTCCGGTCTCACTCGAAGAGCTGTGCACGAAGGCCGTCGACCTTAACCTCAAGAACGACATCTTCTCGGCGGAGGATTTCCAGCAGGCGGAGCAGGCGCTTGTCTGCGTCATGGAAGCCTGGAAGAAAGAGGATCTTGTCAAGTGCGTTCAGTGGGAAATCAGTTGGAATGGGAAGCTGGTTTGAATGGGGAATTAGTTGGAATGGGAAATTAGTTGGAATGGGAAATTAGTTGGAATGGGAAATTAGTTGGAATGGAAAACCGGTTTGATTGGGTAAACCGGTTGGAATGGAAAATCAGTTGGAATGGGAAACCGGTTGGAATGAGAAATCGGTTGGAATGGGGAACCAGTTGGAATGGGTTGTGGCAGAAATTCTGAGCTTTATGAAAGAATTTTTCTAAATTGCATAAAAGACGGTTTTAAACATGCAACAGCAGCAAAGTATTGTTGTAATATGCAGTGACAACGGTAGGAAATGTAAATTTTAATATTATAGCCTGTTACTGTTACTGTATATATATTGTAAAAGCATTTATGCTGTTGTAGAAGCACCACTTCCCAGTTAAACAATTAACCAATCCGCAGTGTCAGAAAGTCTGAGAAGCACTGAATTAGTGCATTTCCGAGTTTGCAGCAGACAAAAGCTGGGAGGGCAGTGGAACTTTCTGCCTTAACCCCGTTGTTTGGCATACTGTAGCCAACTCTGATCAACACGTTTAAGCAGTTGTTAGTGGTATTTTCAGTTTAACAACACTGTGTAATGACAATGATCTTTAGCAGAGTGCGAGCAGTGGCGTGGTGCAAGCAGTTGATGATAATTCACAGCGATTGTAAATTGTAGGCACTTGGACAGCGGCATAGAGATGGAAAGGGCTGGATATCAACATGCGGAGCTCCAGTGGGTCTGCTACCAGTGGCTGCACGAAGACGCCTTGCTTAATGCGTCCGGTCATCAACCAGTGGCCGGACCTCGGCGCACTCTCATGTCGGAGCTGAAGAAGGTAAACAAATTGGAATGTTGATGCTTTAACGATGGATGCATGCTGAAAGTGGTCTGGATTGAAGTGTTAGAGAGAATGTAACTTCAAATGACGGAGTCATCAAAATAACCGTCTCTTTCATGTTAGAAAACTCTTTTAAGTATTGCTGCCGTCAGGATTTCTTATTGGTGCTCATGACTTGCGCTGTGTGCTGATAAGTTCCCAGCTGCTTCATTTCGTTTAATCTTTATGGCAAACTGACAAACAAACAAACCATAACCATCAATTTTAAATTTTTATGCACCAAGATAACAGAAACATTTTTGCAAAGTATATATGCAAAACAGTTGGTTACAACCAGAAACCCAGAAGGGATTAGAAGTCCCACTGGTAGGGCTACCTATACACGCTTTCAGATTCAAGATGGTAGATAGGCAAAAACACTTCATACTCGATAACTGATTAATTAATTGCTCAGAGGCTCTCCATATGTCACGCATGTGTTTAATTTCTCGCAGGGTATTCAGACACTTGTGCAGTACGGCCGAGACAGTCTGATGGCGGTTCACAATCGTCATCAACAGCTCGAGAAGACGGTTATCCAGCGGCTAAAGTGGGCGGCCGGGGCCAACCCTACGCTCAGCCAGACGCTGCAACAGTTCGAGGACACGGTCACTGAAACCAGTTCAGTCGTAGAGGTATCGGTACTTTAATTGTTAACTAATTGCTGATTAGATTTGTGTTTTTGGTCCTTCCGGTTCAGTTCCAGGATACAGCTCATTCCAGAGGCTTTGCGTGTGTTGGTTCCACCGGTTGGAATCGCATTTCTCAGGAGCTGCGGCTCGAGCTCCTCTGTTCGCTACTTCCACAGTTTCATTCATTCATTCATTCATTCATTTCTATAAGACCTCTTTAAAGGGACTACTCAGAAGCACTCCTGAGTCTGCCACAACAAAAAGGTACAGTTAGTTGAACAAAAAAATGCTTCATTAAGAACCACAGGAAGCAGACCCAGCTCCTGGGGGATGCCGATTCCAAACCCCTGGGCCCACCACTGCAAGGCTCTATTCTGCATACAGTTGCAGTTCATGCATGTGGAACCAAGAGTGCCACCCCTTCTTTCGCAAGCACCTTAGGTCTTAAGTGAATTCGCTTTCTCACGTCGAATCAGTGATGCCATTTATATTTTTTACTTGGAGTGGTGTTTAGCAAATTTCGGCTTACAAGATCTGCTATTGTTAGACTCCACTTTGTAATCTCGTGTCTCTCGTGACATCGTAGATCATCTGTTACTGTTTCCAGTTAACGTTTATCTCCATTTTTAGTCAGACCGATAATAATTAATTAATTTGGTGTGTTCACAGAATGAGCTTGGCATGGCGAGCGAACTGAGCAAGATCAGCAAAGGTATCTTGCACTATGAAGCGATGCTTACGAGAACGTCTGAGGCGCTGTCGCTGGACAACGCATTCACCGCTCTACTCAACAGGCAAGCATCATTTATGGTCATCTGCTATTCCAATTGTCACTCTGTGGATTACATATGGCAGACTGATCCTGTGGATCTGGTTTTATTGTACCATTTTTCAACACCTGACAGACTTGAATTCTTCGTTTCCCGCTATAGAACTTCCATGGCTCACTCTTGATCATTTGCCAGAATTGGTGCTTATTCTAGGAATGTGTTCTCCTTCTGTTCGCTCTACAATTCTGTCTGACAGTGTCCAACAAGTGTCAGGACGGTGTTCAGAATTAAAAATAAGTGCGTGGACGCCGTCCATAATCGTCCAGTCACAGTTTAATTAAGCCGCGTCTAGTAATATAACTAACGCATAAAAACTTTTTTGTCTGTAGTAAGTCAAGTGCTGTGAACAATTTCTGTATGCAAACCAACTCAATAAACTTGTTGTCTTGCGTTTCAGATGCAAAGAGAGTTGTCAGATGACTGTATCGTCGCAGACTGCCGTCACACCCGTTGAGGCCGATCTTATGGAAACAAAGGTTTGCAGATGATTGTTGACAGTAGCGATATTTTTTTCCTGAACCAAGCAAAAATCAAACAGACGTAATACAATTATTGCAGTGAACATAATACTTTAACGTAGTTTGGTTAAGAAGGGGACCCAGAAGGGATGGACAGTTATTGGTGATGATGACGATGATGATGACGACGACGGCGACGATGATGGTGATGATGGTGAGGACGACAACGCTGATGATGGTGATGATCGCTTCAGTGATGATTGTGTGAATGAGTGATCAATGAAATGTTGTTGATGATAATAATAATGATGTTTATGGTGACAGTGATGATGGTGACCACGGTTATTATAATAATGGTGATTCGTTCAGTCAAGAATTTCTATGACACATCTTCAAGGGGACTACTCAGAAGTGCTCCCGACTCAAGCACGGTGATGAGTAAATGATGACGGTGGTTATGATATCGATGATTATGGTAGTCGAATGAGGCGGTAGACAAAGAGAGTTCTGTTTCTCAGCAGAAATATCAGCAGTTCTATCAAATTCCGCACAGAAATAAAAATGAAGCTGCCACCGTTCTAGGTACCGCAACTGGACTCAATTTGACGTAGTCAATACGTGATTTTTGCCGTGTCCTGTAATTTAGAGTCCACCGTCTGGACCTGTAACGCCAGACTGGATCGAATCGACTGTTGTCCTTCTGACGACGAAGATGCAGGAGCTGCAACGTAAACGAGAAGACCTCTCCAAGGATATTGAATCGGCGAAAGTGAGTTCGTTGGTCGGCTTTTAGAAGGACATCCTTTTTATCTGTGATCTGCTTTCCATTAAATGGTAGTAGTTTCAATTTAACAAGACTGTTGTAATATTAGAAATCACTAGCGTCGCCCTCCTTCTTCATCAAGGCTTGGGACTGGCACATTCGGAGTACAAACAGCAGAGTAGTGGAGCTAAATTTCCATTGAATCTGTACCAAGTGAACTTTTGTTGAAATTCTTCTGGCCTGAAAATGCCGAAGAAATATTGGAGTGCTGCAGTTGAACTCTTTGGTAGTGTTTATAGATTTCTGTTTCGTGTCCGGTAAGAGATCCTTGTGATTTTTTATTCAGCTTTAATTTAGGAATTATGTTCTTCAGTATTTCACGACAGTTGTGAGTAGGTTGTTTTGGACCATTTGAATTTGTCAGCTATTGGTCAAGATTGGAGCTTGAGTCAAGCAACCGTCATTTGTTACCGATACATTTATGTTCAAATATGCATTGTGTTGCTCGTTTATTGAACCTCAAAATGCTTTTGTGTAATTTATACTGACCCTGAGAAATGCGGCTCAGAGAATGTGATTGTAATCTGATAATTAATTATAAGGTGCCACTTCGAGAAAAATTCACAAGAGTGTACGTTGAGAGTGTACGTTGTTGATAGTGTAGACAACTCTAAAGATAATTGCAATTGTGATTTTTCTTCATATAAGTATTCCTATTGTTTTCTTTCTGCACTGCAACAGGAGGCTGTGAAATCCGACGCCATCAGTGTCCGTACTGTTCTTGTACCGCATCACAAGATGATGTCCGACATGAAGATCATCCTCAAGTCATTGGCCAAGGTGAGAGAGTGCCTATTGCTGCCCGCACTGTACCCCAACGTCATTACCAAATGAGGCAACGTCGTAAGACTCAACACTTGTACCGGTAGCAGCCATTTGTTGACAGACCATCAGGCAAAGATAGAATAACTTGTGTAACACTATGACCATTTATGCAGCCCCTTCATGAGGTTATTATAAGGTGCTATATAAATGTGCATATGCATACATACAACGTCATACATACATTGTGTGTATGCTTACTTTGGGAACAGTAAATAATACGTCGCTGTAGTCTCTTAAACCCTTGTCACATTCTTCACGGCCTCCTCCCTCCTCCCATATAGTTACTCCATACAATACTCGACCCAGACCACATGATACGTTAGGGTTACCGATACATTTATAGTTTGTATGGAGCTGGGTATCATCCACATACTACTATATAGTTTATATTTTTTATATCATTATGCACTCCAGTTTCCGTGCCTCAGATTCACATTTCGGTGTGACCTTGCGTGCGTAAGAAATTTATGTAATAATAATAATGATCTAGCCCTATTAGCTGATGCCTAAGTTGCCATCAAGTTCTATTATGAGAATATTGTTCTACTTTGCATAAATATTTATCATTCCTTTCTTCTGTAAACTACTGTGCGTTTCTGGTAGTCTAATAAGACAATATTCGTACTTACCTTCTTACTTACTTTGCAGTTGGAAGACCACGGCAACAAACCTAACGAACCATCAGTCACCGGAATTCGCAACTACATGCTGACGTATCGAGCGTTCTCCGAGAACCTGTCGGCGCTGCTCAAGTCCGTGAGCGCGGATGAGTTGAATGAGGCGTCGCTGCAGGACTTTGCCAGCATGATCCTTACCATCAAGGACCAGATCCTAAGGTTTGTACTCCCGTTCAAGCATGTATGTATGCATCTATGTGTATGTGTATGTTTGTTTGTATTGTTAAAGTGAGCAATGTACAGGTTTTGTGTTTGTATGTGTGAAAGTTTGCATATGTTCATTTGGAATGGATATACAATCAATCAATCAATCGTAATTTATAAGGCACTCCCGGTCGAGATCAAGCGAAACAACAGTCTTCGGAAGTTTGTGAAATTGAGAACAGCTTAGGAGGTGTCGCATAGTCAAGGGAAGTCCATTCCAGGTTGTTGGACCAACCACAGAGAACAAACGCCTCTGCATTGTTGCAGAGCGAGTGAAAGTAACCATTAAGTGACCATGGTCCAGAGCGCAGTGCGCAGCGGCCTATGCAAGTGGAAAGAGGGAGGCAAGCCCTTAACACAGCGGTTCTCAACCGGGGGTCCGCGGACCCCCAGGGGTCCGCGACCATCTGCCTGGGGGTCCGCGAGCACGTTCTGAAAATTACGTATTTCTTAGTTAAAACATAGGAACAGATAAATCTTTGTCAATTTGTCAATATTTCTCCTTTTCAGTGGTGACATGAAACTAATAATACGCTGATAAATGACAAATTCGTTTGTTTTAGATTGGTCTGATTGTAACCTAGCCTAGGCTACTCTAGATTTCGGGATGTTTTTGAGAGAGTTTCTTAGAAAAATACCAGAGCCTGTAGGCTAATTCATTTGAATAAACAACTCATGAGTTTCAACTTTGGCTTACCTGGCTGGCATTTTTGAATTAACTGAATTCCTCTACGCAAGTGATGCAGACAAATCTAAGCACCCTTAATTAGTGATAAAGTGTCTGCTTGTACAAAAGAGATGATCTCTGGTGCAAAACGAATAGTGGTTGATAACTTTGACATATTTTGATCAATTGCATGAATTCACATAAAAATAAAGAAATGCTCAGATCAATCAAACAAAATTTGTTAATTTAATTTCCGGTCAATCATAGCTGGATCAGTTCAACTTCTAATTAATATTTTGGTAATTTGGACGTTCACAGTTTTTCGTGAGCCTTCCAGTCAGTTTCTTGCAAACTTTGATTCGTGAAATTTACTAGCCTCAGAATTAAACCATATCATTGAACAGACTAGTGACATTAGATCTACATTGAAGATGTACGTTGCATCCATGCAAGAGTTAGCATGAGTGTTTCATATGCATGCCCAAAGCTTACATTAAAATAAACTACAGTTTTTACTAATAAATTTTAAATAACCATATCAGTAATATAAATTTGTGCTACGCGATTGCAGAGGTATATCCATGCTATATTATAGCATACATATGTAGGCCTACTATGACATGTATATAGGATTATAGAGTCGAACAGTCACGATAATGCGCCAAAGGCGCCAAATTTCGGTGGGGGTCCGTGACCGGGACCAACAATTAAAAAGGGGTCCGTCAGTGTGAAAAGGTTGAGAACCGCTGCCTTAACAAAACAGCTCATTGTACAGAGCAGACAGACTTTCAGTCTAACCTTAACAGACAGAAGACAGACAGAAGACAGACAGACTCAATCTGATACGCATTGCAATTCCAGCATTTTCTTTTTCAAAAGTCCAACAGTTGATTCAATTCGGTGACATTGCACGAATGGCTTTTGTTTCAGTGTCTACAATGACCTCGTGGCGCTGGCACCTCCTCTGACAAAGTCTGAAAGCACAGAACCAGACAATGGTGTTGACTCTGCCTCGTCAGCATCCACTGCTAGTTCCGCAAAAGGTAGAGGATGCCACGTTTCTAGAATTACTCTGAAAACTTAAAGAAATTGTGGATTCTTCATTTTTGGAAACGTCCAGCTTGACGTGGAATTCAAATTTTTTCTGGGTTTCAATTGTGTTTCTCACCGTCGATATATCTGTCTGTCTCTGTTGTCTGTCTGTGTATATGTTTGTCTATCTGTCAGTTGATCTGTGCATGTCTGTTCTGTCTCTCACAGTCTCTGTCTCTCAGTCACTGTCTGTCTGTCTCTCTTTCTATGTCTGTCTGTCTATGTCAGACTCTGCCTGTCTCTCTTTCTCTGTCTGTCTATATAAGTCTCTGTTTGTCTGTCTCTCTTTCTCTGTCTGTCTATGTCAGTCACTGTTTGTCTCTCTTTCTCTGTCAGTCTCTGTCTGTCTGTCTCTCTTTCTCTGTCTGTCTATGTCAGTCTCTGTTGTATGTCTCTCATTCGCTAGCTCAATCATTGTCCGTCTCTCTAACTTAGTCTCTGTCTGTCTCTCTATATCATTCAAAAGACAGTGTTGCAGCAATGGTAACAACGTAACCTACCCATGAACTATCGTCAGCCCCCCCCATAGTTTATGTTTGCCCCAACAAATTAATAAATGGAGCATCAGCAGTAGATTGAACTTGCTTTGAAAGTATATAGTAATGGTAAATTGATTTTTTATGTTTCAGTTACGAACAGAACTGGTGACAATCCAGGAAAGACGGTGGCTCCATCTGGTAGTTATAAGTTTGATTCGTCTGCCACGGATTTGTTGGTTTTGGGACCAACCGCTAGAGGGCCACAGCAGCTCGTGAAGGGAGTCGGTGAGTAAAGATAATTATTGTTGGCTAATGTCCAAACTACTCTGAATGGGACTTGATTGGTCAGGCTCTACATGTATGCAAGAGTTGAGCAGTGGCAACTTTTTCATTTGATAGATTGGTTTAGACACTCGCTTTGCAATGTGCAGAGTATGAGTTTAAGGGGCTGTCTAAATAATATTACGTACGTGGGGATGGTCACAGGATTTAGGCAATTTGCATATGGGTGCGTAACTGCGTATGGCGGGGAGTGGTCCTGACAAGATGTACAATTGTACAATGTACAATTGTACATCTTGTCAGGACCAATGTACATAAAAAATAGTGATTTTATCATTTTATCAATGCTTACGTACATTTCGCAAGAACCCTTCCGCACCATATGCAGATCGCCTAAATCCGGTGGCCCTTCTCCCTGCAGATTTAATATATGGTATATGAACGGTCCCTTATCTGACCGTGAGTAAACTGATTTGTGCACTTTCTTATTTTGTTCTTCAGCAATAAAATGTTATTTTATATTTGTAGCTATTTGATTCATCTTGTCATTTCTGTAATTTCTGTCTAAGAAGCTTGAGCAATGAAAGTTCCTAATATATTGGTTTCACATAATATATTGGTTTCACATAATATATTGGTTTCACATAATATATTGGTTTCACATAATATATTGGTTTCACATAATATATTGGTTTCACATAATATATTGGTCTCACATAATATATTGGTTTCACATAATATATTGGTTTCACATAATATATTGGTTTCACATAATATATTGGTTTCACATAATATATTGGTTTCACATATCTTTGTCTTAGGTTCATCGACTTGCCACAAGGAGAAAGTGGCGAGAGATCCGATTACAGGCAAAGGTAAGTCTTTCATAGATAATATTATTTATTTCCAACTCAACTTTTAGTTGATTTTCATTCAATATATTGCATCCACTTGTATCACTACGCAACTAAACATTGTAACTGTTAAGTGCGTGTATTAGGAAATGTTCCTTTTTGTGAGTAGCCACCTATTGACAAATCCAGAAGTCTTGGACTTCCAAAGTCCAAAAGTCCTGAGCTTTCTCATTCAAAAGTTCTGTACTTACCAAATCATTAGTCCTGAATTACCAAAATCCAGAATTCGGGATATAACCGACTATTTGATATGCACTTACTAAGCCTTTTTAGTCTCAAATTGTGTTAATATTTTACTAAATTAATAATAAAAGAGTAGAGTATAAGGCCAAAATAGGTTCTAATTGTCAGATAATGATGAAAAACTGAGTCTAATTAAAGAATATGATTTACACAATACAAGTGGATAAGCTGTATGCCATTCAAGTTTAGCTAATTATATACGTAATTATCAGTTCTATCGCAATTTAAAACTGTTCTCTTTAGCCGAGGCTGGATTGGGATCAGTCGTGAACGGATGCTATATAAATCCTTTTAATTAATTAATTAGTGAATTAATTGTATGCGTAATTAAAGCATGTGTTATTTCAACAGCACTGCAAGAGCGTAACTCGTATGCCGTTGGAGTTTGGCGAAGGATCAAACTGAAGCTGGACGGAAGAGAAGTGGACGTGAACAAGAGACTGACCGCAGCTGAACAGGTAGTGTAGCACCTAGTGTTGAACAGCAGTTGATTGGTTGGAGCAAGTGGGTCACTGTAGCTGATTGGTTGGAGCAAGTGGGTCACTGTGTCTGATTGGTTAGCAGAAGTGGGTCAGTGTATCTGACTGGTTAGCAGAAGTGGGTCACGCTATCTGATTGGTTAGTAGAAATGGGTCACTGTGGCCGATTGGTTGGAGCGCTTGCCTTGTAACACGAAGATTATGGGTTCAATCCTCCTACCTGAGACTGAGACGGTCAATGTGTAGCGACTTTGAGCAACTGTCCTTCACTCACTTTTGCTCAGCGCTATCGATTAATGCTCATCAGATATTGGAGCACAATAAATGCATGAGAATAAGTATGTAACAAGTATCAGAGAGGTCGTTAGGTGCTGCTGCCCAATGTATAGAAAGTTTAGTAGTCCAAAGATAATATGTGTGAAGAACAGAGAGTGAAGAACAGAGAGTGAATGCCAGAAGAACAAGAACAGAGGAGAAGGAGACATGCTGAAGGAAGATTGCAGAATTGATGAATCTGGGTAAGATTCTTTTTTAATTAGGCCCACTGCATCCAACGTGAGCTTTTGAGCTGCCTTCCCAACGACTTCATTATGCGTTGTTGGTTAATATAGGTGTAAGTTGTGCACTAGAATTTACTTGTATATATGTATATGACCATTTATATAGCGCCTTAACAAGAATCTCTCGAAGGCACTTAACTTCCTACTGTGTTGTTTTGTGTGTAACTCGAAGCACAATTAGATATGTTGTGCTTTGAATTCAAAGCAGAGGGAACCCATCAAGGTCTAGAAATCAGGGTTGTATGATATCATTTGACATATTTTATAAATTATTCATTTGAACGTAGTAACTTGTATATATTATAAATATGTTTTATTTGTAAAATTCTGTTTCAACAGGTTGACTACATCACAAAGGAAGCAATCAATCCGGACAATCTGGCAGTTCTTTTCGAAGGTTGGACTCCCTGGGTGTGATGGTGTACGCTCAATTTCTCACAACAGAAGACGAAACACGAATCCAAAGTCCAATTCTTCCTTAACAGCCGTGCTGCTACGCTCGAAAAACAAGAACTTGAATGGTTTTACATGTTACGGGAAAGCGCAGGTTATTTGCGCTCCGTTGCAAGGCCAGAATTCTGGCTGATTAAGGAAGAGCTGAAGAAAATTGAAGTATAGAAGATGATGGAATACGGTCATCAACAAACACAAGATCTACGTAACTTGAAGAGAGCGGATGGTGAATGAAACATCGTTTTGTCCGTGATGCTGCTACCAACTTTCATTGATGGCTCTGCCGCTGAACATCGAGGGACAAAATTATCGACCATTTTCTTGAGAATTATCTAAGAATTCTGTTTGTGGAATTCGGAGAGTAACTGCGTTGTAACCTGCCATTGCAAAGGGAAGTGCCGGTTGCTCGTACTGATTTTCTAGTGTTGGCCTTTGAAGCTAAATTTACCATTTTATATCCTGAATTTAATCTCCTTAAAATTTGCATTTATACTTAATTCCAAATGTAAGTTTCTACAGGAAATAAACAGAAGCAATGCTGTTTGATTTATATATCGTATGCAAAATTTATATAACATAGCTGCCCTCTTCTAAATAGACATGTAACACTACAAATTATCCATAATCCAGTTGTGATCTTGGACATTGTTTCTCAGTTTCTAAACACTGTAACTACAGGCGTAATACTAAAATGGCCAAGAGACTAACGCAGTCATTAAAATTAATATTTTTGCAAAATTTATAATAGCTGTGCTCTTTTAAAAGTTATGCATGTAACTATAAATTATCCACATCCAGTTTAATAAGAGTTGTTCCTTTAAAAGGGCTTAGCAATTCAAGCGTAGTTGTAAATGTGTGTTTTGGTAACAGTAATTTGCCACTGGATTTCCAAATGCAACATCCTTTTCAATGGCAGGTTACATTACGAGATTTGGCTGTAACTTTCAACAGTTGGAGTTGTGCTGGAACATTTGTCATGAAACCTGTGCATTTTATGCAACAGGATTTAAAAGACTTAAAACTATACAACATCGTAAAAGTGTTAACAATTATATAACAGAATAATTCTATAAACTCAGAAGTATAATTTGTAACTTTGGAGCTGAAACGAAGTAAATTAAACATTTTGAAGCAAGAATGATCTTCAATGTTATTTCTGCATTTCTTTTTAGTTACCCCAGCCTTTACTTTTTTGTGCATAAAATACCACAACAAATTTCTGTACTTTACTCAGTCCTCAAATTCAATTCCTGTATGCATGCATTGATGAAAGGTTTATAAGTTGGCTGACAGCCAATGCTATCGCCTTCGCCAAGACACTGAGCATATGTTATGGTGCTATGAGGGTCGTAAACTATAGCCACCCCCTTTTATGATATTTTATTGGGGGAGGGGCTAAGCCATAGCTGTTCTAGTACAAGGACATAGAAGTCGAAGATCAAGTCTGTTTGAAAAGTACAGTGGACAATGTGAGGAGGCTCAACGAGTCTTGGAGTATTACATCAGCAAAATATTTTGGGGCAAGACCCTGATGTACCATGAATACCAGAATGAAGATTTTCAATTTAATGCATTCAGTTGTTCAAACATGAGGGCAGAAATGTGTAAATTGTTTGGTAAGTATGCCATTAGGGACCTTGGGCAAGTCCTTCACTTGCAATTGCTTAGCGCTTCGGCGTGAAACTCCGATTCAGTATCGGTGCTGTAGTCAGGAGCGCTTTTGAGTAGAAATCTTGAAGGGGCGCTATAACACGTGCACAAACATAAAAATATTAAACTGGTGGCCTAGTTACGCAGATTATATGGAGTTTGGGGCAGCAACCTCATCCAATTTTTGGGGTACCTGTATTTGTGTCAAAAGCGCTTATTCACAACTTCCGGAAACGATCCTTGACTTTTGACAAATGTCTTTAAACGCAATAAAAAGAAGAAAAGCAAATTTTTTTGTAAAGATCATATGTTTACATTTGTACCAGATGTCACCGAAAGGCCTAAAGATCATGTTTACATTTGTACCGGAAGTCACCGGAAGGCTTAAAAGGCAACGAGAATCTTACATGTCATGTTTACATTTGTACCGGAAGGCCCAAAACGCAACGAGACAGTCAAATCTTAAATGTCATGTTTACATTTATACCGAAAGTCACCGGGAGGCTTTAAACGCACCAAAAAGTCTAATCTTAGATCATGTTTACATTTGTCATGTTTACATTTGTACCGGAAGTTGCTCGGAATCACAATCGTCAAATCTTATAGCGCAATATACCACCAATGTAATTGAGATTTTTGAATACCATGCAGATGTTCACTATAAATACTAAAATGTTGTCTATACTGTGGAATTGTTATAGTTTCTCCACTCTTGGACTTGAGCAGGCCTACCATATCCTTACTTTCACAAGACCATTTTTTTTACCTCAAAGTGCTCCTTATAAGACCATGGCAATGTGTCATCAGAAATACATCCCCAATCCACGAGTCTTAGATTAGTTACTGACTGTGCTGTATAAATCATTAATTCGTGGAGCCTGTATACTATAGTATAGACTGAAGCTGTTTTTCAACATGTAGGCTGATAGAAATTTGGTCTATGTTAGACGATAAGGCCTGGGACTAATATCGAACCCAGATAAGGCCATTTCAAATGGGTAGCAAAAACCATTCCATTCAATCTTTCGATTTGATCTAACAGGTTCAACTCAACGATCTCGTTCGCCACCAAAAAATTTTACTTTATGTTATGGCATTTGTTATCATTGTTATCAATGATAATTAATATTTTAGTATACTGGATAACCATCTGTGAGAGGTTGGTCCAATTTTAAAACAACAGAAAAACTTAGCTATCTGTATTTATCCTAGTATATGCCTTTTGTGCAAATTTTGCAAAATAGGGACTACGAATATAAAAATAATTATTAGTCGCAGGGTGTCGTTGGTCTTGATCGGTTCCATTCTAGCATTAGCGCTACTGTCTATGGTTGAAAGAAGAATACATTAAAGTTTTGATACAGATGCTGAGATAATAAAAAATATAAATGCAGCGTACCGGTTAACGGAAAGGTGACAATTGTTTACAGATTTATAACAGTTGCATAGACGTTATAGCTTTAATTCCATTAGTATATTGCGGAGAAAAACATAAAGGGCCTAGAGTAGCCTAAACCGATTCTAGGATAGTGGTGAAAATAATTTGTCAACCACGTCTTGTCCGAGCGCAGATGTTTCGTGACGAAAGATAATATCGCAAGGACCTTCATAATTATAAATACGAATTTTTGGGCTATTCTTTAACGACCGTTTGACCCTAGACCCTGTTTGTTTTCCAGTCGAAATTTCGTGTAAGACCTTTCTCCACTGCTAAGGCTTGCACTGCTTGTTTTACCGTTGACTGAATATTCCGTGCGTTTTAGTCTGTGGCAGAGGTCACAGAAGGGTTCATAAGGAATGTCGTTGGGAATGGATAATCGAGAGGCGGAAGAGGAACTACGCAAGGCGGCGGCTGATGGCAACGAGGAGGCAGTTACGTCTATGGTCAGCAGCGGCATCAATGTTAATTCACAGAACTCTGTAAATGGATGGTTAGTAGCAATGCACTTACTGTTTATGTTCATGCATGCTTTTTATAATGAATTTATGTGACCTTGTGCTTGTTAAAATGTTTTTAATGATAATATTGAGATCAACATTTTGAAAAGATGGTCCTAAATGATAATTGTAGAGACACATTCAGTACACTTACCAACATATACGTTATAAATACGTGCATACGTTTGACCGCAAGATTCCAATTCATAACTTATGACAGTAAAAGCAACTTCATTTAAAATTTGGCATACAAGGGTGGGTGGCTCTGACTAGAATATCATAGAATCCTAGCAAGGATTGTGGCTGCTACACGGAGACTCGGGTACAAGCAGCACATCTTTAAAATAAATCTGTAAAACCTAATATCAGTTGCAATATGCGTGTAATGCTTTTCACTCGTACCTATGATTATTACTTTCTTTGTAGGACTGCACTTCACTGGGCGTGCAAGCGAGGACACCAAAATATTGTGAATATTCTTTTGAAAGCAGGTGCAAATCCAGCACTTCAATCGGCCAAGGGTGAAACGTGTATACACGTCACGTCAGATCCTCTTATTAAACAGAGGTTTGGAGGTGAGCCGAGGACTTAGAGCTTAACCGGTTGACTCATTGCTTAACCCTTTGATGTGGAGCTTAACCCTTTGAATTATCGGAGTTTAACCCTTTGACAGATATTTCTCTTTGGTTGTTATTGCTGAATCTTTGAAGCGGGTTAACAAAAAACTGTATTTATACTGTATTTTTAATGCAGCTTTGCCTATTTGTATTATTTTTAAATGCATCTTTTGCAGAACATTTTTCTGCCTCTTATTACATTTACGAGTGTCCATGATTCGAGGTAAATTCAGACATTGGCTTGATATTGAATAACCGATTAATAAAATGGTAAGATCTTTCTCGAGTTTTGTCTGTGTTGGATAAAATTAATTATCTCTTATAACTGTGTAGTTGAAGAGTATTGATTTTCTTATAATGAATGTACGATGGCTGTTGTGGTCTTAAGGTGACTCGTTTGTTTAAACTTGCAGTGGATTCCAGAGATGAAAGCACTACGACTGTTAGCAGTGAGTTGCCTATCGTTCCTAACTACATTCGAAATCCTGTTTTCCCATATGGCAGCTCGTCATCGGGTCAAGTTGTCCCACAGCGCACGCCGTCTGCCATTACGCAAAGTGGAAACGAGGTTGCCAGTCAGCCATCTGGTGGTAAGGAATGAACTGTTACTTCTCCTTTATATTTGCAACAGCTCCATCACTCTACTTTGGGTGTACTGGGCGTCGTTGTGCTTTACGTTTCTCCACTTTGGGTGAGCTCCTTAGACGGCACCGTACGTTCTCTGTTATTGGTCCCATGATATGGAATGGGCTTCCTCTGTCTATATGTCTTGTGCTTAGGGTTTGCTCAGATGTGTTTTATCGCAGCCTTATAACCGTCCTTTTCAGCCGAGGTTGGGTCAGGAGCGCTCCTGAGTAGTAACTAGGGTGGCACTCCAAATTTTTTCCCCAAATTCTTACCTTCCCACCCCTTACTTCTGTTAATTTTACATAAAGATTGAACCACACCAAGTTTTGGAACATTATAACAACATTTACTGGTAGCTCCACAAAGTCATAGTTTAAAGATTTTGTATTTATTACGAAGCATTGCAACAAATTAGTCAAATGTTAAATTTGACTTTTCTACAGTGTTCTATATGGAAGTAAACTTTTACCTTCCCAAGTTTCCATGTTCTATTGTTCTTACTAGATTAATCAAAATATTAGTAATAATAAAGAACACAACATTTTGAAACATTTCAGTAAATCTTGGTCTGGTGCGTTAACATTCAACAATGTCAAAGTTTGATATTTTATCATCAAGTGTCGGACTGCAAGTTAATGTCCGAGCACAGTTGATTTGTTGGCATTAGGGAAGGTCTGGCAATGCTTCTCTACCACCTGCAAGAGGTACTGTTTCTGTTCCTCCTGGTTGGTGATGACACTGTTGAAGGACTGGACAAGTGCAACACCACGCTCCGCTGCATCGTTCACCACCTTCAACCCTTTGAGCTTCTTCTGACCATCAGTATAGGCCTAATTATTTTCCCATGTGTTGGGATCGTGTATGAGGAAGTCATGCGGGATGTCAAGAGCCGTGAAGTGTTCTGGTGAGCTGAGACATGAAGTCACACAGCTGTTTGTCTTGGATGTCTGCTGCAGGGAGAACTATGCGACAAGGATGGTCTGGGTGTCCAGTCTTTCTCAGAGCTGCAACTATTGCTATCTTCATTTCAACTGGCAAACTGGGATCGAAAAACGCAGGCCCTACAAGAACTTCACTCAAATACCACAAATGACCCGAGAATGTCTAAATTGCAGCGTTGGAAATCGCTGCATTTGTATCCCCGTAGCTGTACAAGTCGCGTAGAAGTTGCAAGTCATTGCGTGGGGCTGAAGCAGCACTTGTACATTAGGGTGCCACTCGGCAACTTATTACAGAAATTGATTCTGTTTTTCATAGTGATCAAGGACACCATTCAATGAATCAGCGGCATTGTTGACCACCATCAGACTCTCTGCTCATATTGGAGCACTAGCATACTCAGAAAATATGCTCTCTCAAGTGCTAGGGTGAAGGTTTTAAGGACAGGAAGTCATGTGATATTCCAATTGCCACAAGAAGCTGCTAAGTATGTTGTGACAACCATCGCTGCATTGGTATAGTAACAGTGCCATGCAGCACAACGTGTCAAGGACTTTGTCCATGAGTTTCTTTACTTAGGGCTGTGACCATTGCGTCCTTCCAGAGGAACCATTGTATCAAAGAAAGTAAGACCATTTAGGATTTCACCTAGATGCTACAAATGACTGCAGAGGGACTTGATTGCTGAATCGGCAACAGTTTGGTTGTTTGTGTGTATGCATCAAACTCATGCGGAAGATTCAAGTCGTTGCGTACAGACACTTAATGTACAACTTCACAACTGCTTTGAACTCTTGGAGAGCTGACAACTCGCGTTTGGTGACGTTTATTGAGAGTGAAATAAGTAGCTTTTAAAACTTGTATGTGACCTTGCCATCCATCTATAGGCTAACTAGCTCCAGGATGCATGGGCTCCAGAGGCATGGATACGCACATATTCCCCACTTTCCACTCCTTCTAAAAATATCAGTGACAGGTGAAAGAGCTCATAGTGGTCCTAACAGTCTTGGCTGAATATCATTGAGCTGGATGAGTTCGGTAAACTCACTTTGCATCGGATTCAAACCAGTGCAGTTGTTATCACCTTTATACCGTTTTCATACCGGATCTGCTTCAAATATACATGTATAGCCTACGTGAGTCTCTAAATCTGTTAAATTATATCTTGATGTTATGCCACTGGAGGTCCCATCTGGTGCTGAGCGCTTTGGCATCGACTAATTCCATGATTTTGGTCTACAAACCAAGCTCATCCACTGGGATACGCTTTTGTATCAGACAAAACACAGGCACCATCATGAAGGCATGTAGTGCTGGAAGTTCATAATTAAATAGACCTACATGCATGTGTGTGTGTGTTAAAGCCGTGAAGTGACATATAGTCTTTATATTTAGCCTTTTTTGGTTTATCTATGTTATTATAACAACAACCAAGAATTGGGAAAGGTTAAAAATTACAAGAAACATTATTATTCTTAGTCAGTATGAACAATGAGTCACAGCACAGCCTGTTCTCTGTAGATATAAGTTATTTCCATACGCGATTTCGAAGAAATGATGTGATACGCTACTATAAACTACTAACGCACGGAGCTACCTCTAAATATTTATCAATCTGAATAAAATTTTTAACACATGAGTTTCTTGTCATATTAAACATTTTTAGGGGGTGGGAAACTGGATTAGGCAAAATTATTTTTTGACCATGCATTTCGTTGTCACCCTAGTAGTAACCCTCGAGGGCAGTATATAAATCTCCATAAGGAATGAATGAATGAATGTATGCACTTTTACTGTAGGCTAACACAAATCGGTTTATTTCGGATGCAAGAACTCGGCTGTGGTGATATGCTGAGTGTACACTTGCAGTGTGAAGAAAAAATGGCAAAGGGAGGATTTGTCACCCACCATCATATGCCAAGGCCGAGAAAATGAAGTCGTTAATGCTTACTGATCTATCAGACTGGATTATGAGTATGCTCTTTTTTTATTTATTTATTTATTTCAGAAATTTATATTGCCATTATCAGACTGGATTATGAGTATGCTCTTTTTTTATTTATTTATTTATTTCAGAAATTTATATTGCCATTATCAGACTGGATTATGAGTATGCTCTTTTTTTATTTATTTATTTATTTCAGAAATTTATATTGCGCCTCTCCAAGGTAGGCTACTCAGAAGCGCTCCCGACCCAACCACGGCTAAATAAAAGTTTTTAGGTTCTTAAGGAACAGAGTGGAGTGACCCCTTATTCTAGTTGCACAAGAACTCTCGCTCCTTTACCTTTATGTTTGACGAACTTCATTGGTTTCACATATAAAAATTACAAGATTAGATTCTGTTTCCGTAGAAATTGTCCTGAAAGCACGAATCGCCAATTCCGCCGAGAAGGATTTCATCGAGATCGATCTTCCGAAGGCGTCGCTAACGTACGACGCGTTGCTGTCGCTGATGTGCTCCGAGCTGGACGCTAGCAAGGTTCTCGTGCAGAAAGTACGAAAACTACCGGACACGATCGTGCGACGCGACAAAGACGTTCAACGGCTGAGGAACTATCAAGAACTGGAGCTTGTCTTAGCGAATCAGTATCCAACGGCCGTGAACAATTTCCAGAACTACAGGGCGTCCGTTGCCCCGAAACACTTCGACGTGTTTTACTAGGCGGCGGCGTTTATGCGCGTGATATTTGTACGTTGAATTCGATGTTGACTGCGGTGTTCGGCTTTACTGCTTTCGGTTAATTCTGTTGAGTTTTGAGTGTGTTGGTGTGATAGAAAGGCAGTGAGGTGTTAAATGTTGTTGTAAGTTTAAGTTTCTACTGTGGTTGTTACACGTGCAATTGATTTTCAATGACCAGGTGGTGATATGGTGTTCTTGGTTCTTATGTCGGTGACGGTCATTCTATCTATGTTTTTGGTATTCAAAGAATTGATTTCGATTACTTTTGCTGCCTGTCTGAACTTTTATGGCACATGCATATAATCCTGTTAACCTGCTAAGACCGCTTCCTCTGTTTAGTTGTTTATTTTTATTTATTTTTTGTGTGTGTGCCATAACCTACCAACCACAGGTCATACCTTGTGGTACCACTTGGATGCATTGCACACATTTGCGCATTCCTCGGACAGAATTGATCTTTTTCGATAGTTTGGAATATTTATTTAGAATATTGCCTCTCCTTAAGCCTACGTTCCCTTACACGGAACTTATCTAACCCTTTTAATAAAATACTCAAGACTTCCCTCTTTGGCCATGCCTGGGAGCACCTCTGAATAGTTATCTTGAATGGGGTGCTGTATAAATTCCATAGATGCTGAAAGGCTTGTTATTGCATGGAGCCTTTGTGTCTGGTATAATTGTTTCATTTAGAAGGTGATGCTCGGCCAAAATTGAAATTTTCTCTTCCGCAGAATCTCGTTTGTTCATCGTTGATGCTACGTTTTGATTCAGTTTTGTCCGCGATACTTTCTTAAATAAAATATATTCGTAACTTTAAGTCTTGAGTTACTAAATAGCTTCTTAACAATGCAAGTGAAATACATTTTTCTTACTTGACAGTTGGTGTATATAGATGCTGGTAAAGCCCATCAACTATTAGCAGCTACTTTGAGTGCTTCGGGCACTTGTTTCAAGATGTTGATCTGTTTGAAGAATGGTGCGTAATTGATGGCTGATACTGCAAAGCGTACATAATAACAAAGTACAGAGTCCAAAGAAGACTTCATCGGCGACAGATACTACATCATTAACCTCTTTGTTGTCCAGTTCTGAAGACCTATTGGAGTTCATGTTTAGCTCTGATCATCCACTTGTCATCTGCCATGCACTGTTAACTGATATATAAAAATGTAGTGAGCAGTTTTATTTTATATCTTCAGGGTTTGCTAAAAGGGGTTGTGAACAGTGACGGTGCCAGGATTTCAGTTTTGGGGGGCTTAAGCCTCCTGGAGGAAATTTTACATTTTCATCCACCAAAATTTCTGACGACTTTTTTGTCATTCGGCGAATATCGTGGAAATATTGCAGTTTTCCATGTAAAAAAATCCGGATGGCCTTTTTAGGGGGCTTAGCTTTTTCTAGGGGGCTTGGCCCCTAGCCCCGCCACTGGTTGTGAACTACATTGTGCGTAGAAGGGATGTTCAATATATCAATAAGCCTGGTGGCATTTAGTCAAGCTAGATAAAGTAGTTTACTGAGTTTAGAATGTGGCTACAGTCTTTACAGTTCTGTCTTGAAGTGACTTGGCATGCCACAGAGTCCTGTAGCGTCAGAGCTGTTACACAGAAGCTCTCGCAAGTTTTCCTCATTATTTGGACTTTTCCTGAATGCGCTGTAGATTGTTTCTTCGCCAAGCAGTTCTACCAGACTTGCACACATCTCGGCCAGCCTTTCAAACAGAAAAAGATACACAAAGCTACTGCAATTTTGACCTCGAGTGCATTTATTAATGTGAAATTTGCATAATAGTATATTTATGATGACTTTTTTGTGATATTCTATTTTAAGACCGTACACTCTCTCTAAGGACTATCTTTGACCAAAAGTATGCTAAAACCAGAGCTGAAAATGAGCCGGGTCTGCGACCCAGCACTGATTTTCGCGACCTCCTTGGCCGGGTCGTGTGTCTAAGATTTATGCTTTGAATTCATCACATTTTCGTGTATTATTTTAACTCGATACCAATAACCAACATATAGTTAAATACAGCTATTTTTGTCGCATTTTTACATGATTGCTTATAAGTCGCTAAAACTCAGACCCGGCTTCTTTTTCAAACCACTTTCATCCCTGGCTAAAACAAAAATTTTTAGGGAAGTTAGATATTTTGGTGAAAATGCTTTCATATAATTGCTTTATCTAACAGAACGAGTGCCCGCACACAGGGTAGTAAGGGGAACTTACCCCACCCCTGGAAATGGACATCTGTGTTTCTAACTACAGAGTACTATTTGGTTTCTAAAAAAAATTTAGCGACGCACAAAAGTGAAACTGAGAAATTCACATCTAGAAAGCTCTGCGAGTTCTCGCTTTCGTATTTGTCGAGCTCTTGCAAAAGAATTTAGCATTGACCATTGTGTTTTGTCCCTGCTGGCGCTGATGCCTAACGACGCTGATGACTTAACAAAGATGATCAGTGTCACCCTCCTGCTTTCTCTATACTTATGACTGGCACTACACCAGGTAAAGTAGTGGTGTCAGCCTCACCTACAGTTCCTGATCCATCAGTTTTATCCATCAAGCTGCAATTTCGAACTTCGGTCCGATGACACTGGACAACAAATTTTCTTGAAAGTTTTGCCTCTTACATGAAATTTGCAATTTCCTAAAGATTTTAGTGTCACGAATATAAAAATGAAATCAAAGAATTGGCTCCAGTTTCTCTGAAATCATCAAGAGTTTCTATAAATTGTACAATGCGTACATATGACATTTGTACCGGTATATGTTCGCTTCTACATCCCACTGTCTATTATAACTCCTCGGCTAATCATTGGCTTCATCTTTCCCCATCTACAATGGGGTTGTCCACAAATTACTCGCCCCAAATTCACTTCTCTGAGTGGCTGCCCTTTATTTGCTTCTGATTCAAGTTTGATCTTTGGCAGGGTTAATTTTGAAAGTAGGGCCCCTACCTAGCGGGATTTTTTCCCTTCAGAGGCTTCCATTGTTTTCCATGCATAGTCATGTACATTGATCTTTTTCTGTAATTACATTGGTTGTCGATTCAACTGTTAATTGCGTTACATTATATTCTGCATGTTATGTTTTATTGTGGGAAAAATAAATGATCTTGACCTATTCATTTATTCCAGAAATTTACATAACATCTCTTCAACAGATCTACTCAAAGGCTGTTCACTGGTAGCAAGCACGTAAACATTTGCATGTGCATTAGCATTTCATTAACCTTGCATGTGAATACGGGCCCCACATGGCAGTGTTTGTCTCTACAATTATTATTGTCACTGCAGTGGGCGTTGAACTCCCATTGTCATTGATACAACTGCCATCACTACTACTACTACTGCATGCACTGCTAGTATTTCTGCTACTAATTATGAGAAAAGTAACAATTGAAAGCTTTCTAAATGATAGAAGAGTAAGTAAAAAATTAATCGAGTAAAATTTTTAACGATTATTTAATTAATCGTTAAAATCTGCATCCCTAATTGAAAGCTTTCTAAGCTATAGAGAAGTTAGTAATGGCTCAGGTTAAATATGTATGTTTGTGCACTTGTTAGAGGGATCTACTCAGAAGCACTCCCGACTACAGCACGGACACAGAATCTGAGTTTCACTCCGAAGTGCTGAGCAATTGCTTGTGAAGGACTTGCTCAAGGTCCTTGCATGGCGGCTTGAGGTGGATTCGAACCTGAAGCCCTCAGGTTACAAGGCATCTAACATATCCACTGCACGACTGTGCCCCACAATGTAAGATTCCTACCTTCCAGGCCATTTTCCTCCGCCTGCGATCATTCCCGGGAAGCCTTCCGTCTCGATGCCAGGTCCAGTGAGTCGGTTAATTCCATCGACTGTTTTCAGACCATACCTGATGAAAAAAGTGTTGGGGGTCATCCCCCAAATCTCTTGTTAAATGCATCTGATGCATTTTAAATTTATTCACAACCATTAAATGTTTACAGAAGAAAGCTGAATTAAAAGTTAGTTTAAACTCGGGATCTTGTGAAAATCTTTGCCGGAGGATCTTAAAATATTTATAAAATTAAGATTTAACGATGTAATTGATTATTGTTTCGTTTAAGGTTGAGTTTAGCAACGAAGGTTTAGTTTAACAATGAAGGTTTAGTTTAACAATGAAGGTCTAGTTTAACAATGAAGGTTTAGCTTAACAACGAAGGTTTAGTTTAACAATGAAGGTTTCAATATATATTGCTGTTGCGAAATATCTTTTTGTGAATAATTTATACATAATTATGTCCCTGAGTTGCCTTGGTTTGTGCTAATTCAAAAAAAATTGAGTTGATGTGCTTCTGCACTGGCAGCACTCTTAATTCCTTCATTTCTTCATTTACTTGCCATGTGTGCATTTGAAAATTGATACAGCCATTCAGAAGGTGCAGCAGAACGCGGCCTCACCTGTCGAAGGTTTCAACTGTGCAGATATTCTCCGTCAGGTCGAGAACTTCCGATTCAGGCAGCTTGAGCTGGAAGTGCTTGTGCAGATCGTTGAACTCTTTGTATTTGGAATAAAACTACAGAGACATCGCTAATTAATTTATTGATTCATCATTTTATTTAAAGGATGGTGCTGACGTTGTTGCAGCGTTGTTGATGATGATGATGATTGATGATGATGATGATGATGATGATGATGATGATGATGATGATGATGATGATGATGACGACGACGATGAGTGAGTGAGTTGGTGGTAATGATTGCAATGTGAGAATAAGCGGGTTCGACACCACAATGATCGTTTGACCTACATAGGTCATAATGGTCATTTCTACCGGAAGTGGTTGTTGCATTGAACATGGCGAATATTAATTAATGGTGCCAAGAAGTAAAAATTCCTAAGCGTATTGCTTGATTGTAGCCAAAGTGCCAATTTAAACTGTCAATACTTCGAAAATTTACGACTCGCGTGTTTACAATTTTGGTCAACCTTTAGTGACCCGATCGATCCACTGCGCACGCGCACACGACATAGGCCCATCGATTTCACTTAGCCTAGTGTCGGGGAAAAGACAATAGGGGTTCCAACTTTCTTCCATGTGGAGTTGAATACTTGTTTATTCGGGCAATCACTGAAAAGGTCGGTGTCTGTGCTGTCAGTTTTGGTGCTTTGTTTGTTTGTATGCATAGCCTACTTGTTATAGCACCCCTCTAGCTCACTACTCAGAGGCGCTCCCGACTACAGCGCGGACACTGCATCGGAATTTCACACCGAAGCGCTGGGCAACTGCGAGTGAAGGACTTGCCCAAGGTCCTATACGCAGCGACTTGAGGTGGATTCGAACCTGCTACTCTCCGACTGCAAGGCAATGAACATACCCACTGCACTACACCGCGTTTTGCGCCTCACAATAGGCTATTATTGTTCAGGTATAGTCAAAATCTTGTGGAGGTGATCATCCATTCATAGTAGGCTAGGCTTAGGCCTAATCATAGCCTATACTGTGTTGTGTCAGTTTGAAGTAAAACGAAGATTATATTGCTACTACTACTCAGGGGCGGATGGCCGCGGATCCAGGGGGGGGGCCAATCCGGCCATGGCCTCCCCCATTTAGAAATTTCTTAACTTTTTACCAGCTATTTTATGTGCCCCCTCCCCCCTTTAGTAGTTCCGTAGGACTTTGGCCCCCTCGACAATTTCTGTATCCGCCCTTGCTACTACTACTACTACTACTACTACTACTACTACTACTACTACTACTACTACTACTACTACTACTACTACTACTACTACTACTACTACTACTACTACTACTACTGCAACTACTACTACTACTACTACTACTACTACTACTACTACTACTTCTACTACTACTACTACTACTACTACTACTACTACTACTACTACTACTACTACTACAGTATGTAGTAATTGGTATGTATAGGCCTACCTGGTGTGCGATGGCCTGGCAAGCATCACACTTCAGATGGTCCGGTAGAAATCGACCATGCGACTCTTCGGCGTTCAATTCGGGTGCCTTGAAGGTCATCTTCTCCAGCCCTGTTGAACCATCCTCCCTTGCCTTCAGTGCAGTCACCGCCACCGTAGTTGCCATCGCAACCACCCACACGACCAAAGCCTCTGCGCGTCCCGGACGCATCCCCGTCTTAATCATCAAAGCCATCATATCTTTCTACGCTGCTTCTGTTAGGCCGCTTTTATGAAGCGCTTGTTGATGTTTAACGATACTGTTATGACAAATATAGTGTCGCCCTCCTCCTTTATCCAGGCTTGGGACTGGCACTGGTAGAGAGCGAGCAGTGGCGGGAGTTTTCTCGATTCACGGACGTATTATTGTCCCGCGTTTTACAGGCACGCTTGCGTCTGCGAAAAGTCTATACGTGTCCACTCATCATTGGCTAGTCATTTATAGCCTAATAATAATAATATTTATATAATCATACTGTTATTGATATTTTTGTTCTTGCTGCTTCCAGTGGCGATGGTGGGGGTCGTGATATTATTGCATATATAGCTGCCAGTACTCGGGGACGCTTGCCCATTGTCTTCGGCGGATGTGTAGGCATGTGTTGGCTCACTGCAGTTTGGACACGGCTGGTATACGTAGTGGTATATATAGGCTAAAGTTAATCGGGAAATGCGATGATCATAATTTATTATATAAAGCCTATAATGAGATCCCTTCTAGCTAGCCCGGAGGTTCGCCAATGGGGATGAAGTGTTAGCGACATCGTTTTCAATGCCTCGGCATATGAGGGCGGTGGCCAATCCTCTCCCTCGCCGTCTCATTATCCACTGACCGTGAGGTCAGTATACTCATCATAGCTGAGTCGGCTGGGGGGGGGGGTGCTTGTGCAACAGAAATCTGGATACAAATTTCTGCCCCGGTGGGGAATTGAACCCTCGACCTCTCAGTCGACAGCCCAGCGCGCTAACCACTGTACTATCGAGCACCCCTTAAAGCCTCTATCAGCTTCTAATTAGAAATTTGATTTAACTCCCCCACTGTCTGCACTCTGACAGTTCCAGTTTCAAGCCTGGATAAAGGAGGAGGGCGACATTCGTTAGAAATTGTAGCTATACTATCATTTGACTGAATTAGAATTAGATAGCGACTAATTCAACATGAATTGATTAGCGGAGATCAGTCCCTAGTCTGGGAAAAATAGGAGGGCGACACTAATCACCATTGACATGACACAGTGTTGCTAACCAGCATTGTCCAGCAACAGTATTGCCATTCACCTATTGCTCTGTTGAGAGCGGAAATCTTGGCACCATAATTATATTCTTATACTTAAGGATAGGCCTACGACGATGAACGTTCTGGGGACAATCTCGTTATCTTGTTGAGGGCTATTAAAGTTTCTGTGTCGTGTCAAGAACGATTAGTGTCGCCCCCTTCCGTACTCCAGGCTTGGGACTGGCACTTCCAAAGCACTAGCAGTGACGAAATTCAGTGGCGGAGCGAGTTATAGTAAACCTGCATAAATTTATCTATTTCGGTACCTTTGTTCGGCAACTTCGGCTGATACCCAGTTTGATTGTCTGGACATGCACGTATACTATAAGGCGTGGTGATGTAATGGGTATGTTCGTCGCCTTGCAGCCGGAGGGTTGCAAGTTCGAATCCACCTCAATTCGCCGCGTCGGGACATTGGGCAAGTCCTTCACTAGCAATTGCTCAGCGCTTCGGCGTGAAACTCCGATGCAGTGTCCGCTCTGCAGTCGGGAGCACCTCTGAGTAGCGAGCTTGAAGGGGCGCTATAACAAGTGCACATACAAACAAACAAACACAATTATGCACATATTGTAGGCTTTCTGAGTGGAATTGCACGTGCAACAGAGGTCTACACGACCTATTGAATAATGAACATGGCTGCATGCATGACAGTCACGCATTGTGCCTCATTATAGTCCTGGCCTCCCGTGGAGTCTATAATAGGCCTACTATAATATTATGCGCTCTTTCGCAGCAGGCCATGATGTAGGAGGCTATCATGGACGGCATGGTAACGTCGATCAATGTTTTTTTTATATAGTAATATATAGTGGGACTATAGCTGCGCTGGCGTTTTGTTATTCTAAGCCGTTCTGCAGCCTGCGAGTGAAGACAGTTCAGGTAGAATTGGCGATTGTTTACTACCAAGGTCGGCTCTACAGGTAGAGCAGAGAAGAGTAGAACTGTAGAACATTATATTCCCCACTGGGCATCCTCCCGTCCATAATCCCTACGATATTGTATAAGATCCACAAACCCCCATCCGGAAAAATTAGTCTGCCCTTCTGTGCCCTTCTGTGCAATTAGTGAAAGGAAGTTAAGGAACCATTAAGGCACCATGGAAGCAGAGCGGCGGCCTATGCAAGTGGAAAGGGACGGCAAAGCTCACACAGGGTGCCGCCCAGGTAAACAAGCATCGCCACACCAAAAATGCAATCCTAAACGAGATGCGCTGCTGGAAAGGAAGCCAGTGCAAGACCTCGTATGTATGTATGTATGTATGTATGTATGTATGTATGTATGTATGTATGTATGTATGTATGTATGTATGTATGTATGTATGTATGTATGTATGTATGTATGTATGTATGTATGTATGTATGTATGTATGTATGTATGCATGCATGCATGCATGCATGTATGTATGTACATGTATGTATGTATGTAAGTATGTATGTATGTACTATGTATGTATGTATGTATGTATGTATGTATGTATGTATGTATGTATGTATGTATGTATGTATGTATGTATGTATGTATGTATGTATGTATGTATGTATGTATGTATGTATGTATGTATGTATGCATGCATGTACGCACCGTACGTGTAACGTACGTACGTACGTATGTATGAGTGTATGTATATGTATGTATATATGTATGTATGCTTGCGTGAAGGTAGGTATTATAGGTTGGTAGGTACAAGGTAGGGAGATAGACAGGCAGGCAGATAGGTGAGTGGTGCCTGTGGTGGGTGGGTAGGTAGGTATAGGTAGGCAGGTAAGTTGGTTGCATGGGCTGAGTTTGGTTTCCGTTCTTGGAGGGTGTAGTGAGGGAGGAGTCGCCGACGATGTTTATAACTATGTACTGTTTTATGACACTAAAGTTGGCCTAATCATCATAATCATAGGCCTAGATCATTTCTGTGAACACTTAGCCTAATAGTCATTACCGATTAAAGAGAGAGACAGAGAGAGAAAGAGAGAGACAGACAGACAGAGAGATACAGAGAGATGCAATGGGCGGGCAATCGGAGATGCTGCAGTTGCCCCAGGGTCCAGAGAGGGATGATTGGCAGGTGGAAGAAATGGGTTAAGACGGGACGCGACAGGAGAGCAGGGATGATTCGCCGAGGATCGTTGACGGGAGAGCATTGGCCGCAGGAGGCGAAGGGATGGGTTGCGAACGACAGGCTTTGAAGATAAGAGCCTGGAGCGAGCGAAGTATCGAATAATAGTTTAATGACAAGTGTAATCGTTAGTCTTCTTATATATATGATGTAAATACGTGAAATCGATGATAACTGTCACCAAGAAAGATTGAAAACTGTTTCGGGTTAATTCTCTGTGCGATTGAAGTTGAACGATAACCCACGTGCTACGCTGCAACTAAAGTCCCCCGAAGATTTAGCCTGCTGCTCAATTAGCACCGCTCGCCACCAAGACTGAAAGAGTACGAACAACAATCGTCTCTTCCAGTACAGAGGGGCTAAAGCCTTCTTGGGGGGGGGGCTAAGCCCGGGAAAATAAACCATTTACACGGTGAAAAAAATGATGAATCTGGGTCTTCTTGAGGGGGGGCTTAGCCCCTAGCCCCTGATAAACTCCACCCATGGTTGGTTGGTATGCATACGTGTGTATTATAACTATTTATGTGTGTTTAGGCCTATCAGGTATTTAACTATCAACTTATAGCCTAAACGTTCGTACACATGTAGGAATTTGATAATTTATGCCTATACATGTGATATTAATAGCGCGTTGAATGTAGCTCGCATTAAGAACTTCACGATAGCTAGGGTTGAGGCTGCGCTTAAGCATAGGACACACAATGTCGTAGAAAAAAGTCGAAACCATTCTGAGGAGACAGGCACGTACGTGTAGGCCTTGGCCTATCTATCATCGTGACAGCACAGCAGCATTAATTATTTGTGTAGTCCTTAATATGACTATAGATTGGCAGCATTGGCTAGTCAAATATCCTGACGTCAACGATCTTGAGGCAGGTAAACGGAGCACACAGACATACGCATACAGACAGAGGAAGGCAAGCAGATGAAGGAGGACAAACACTTTCGACTAAATCCCAATTAAGCGCTGGTTGACCTCGTTTTGGAGAATGGCAAATCGCACCTGGTGGCTGTTATTGAAGAGTAGCACACGAGGATGCATTGTAATTATATCCTAAGTAAAAAATGTCTGAAACTACCACGTACGCTAAGTGTAGCCAATGCCTACCTGCCTACCTACCCACATGCATAAACATGCACGCACCCATACATGCATACAATCATACATATAGGCATACATACATGCACACATACATACATGCATACATACATACATACATACATAAATACATACATACATACATACATACATACATACATACATACATACATACATACATACATACATACATACATACATACATACATACATACATACATACATACATATACATGCATAGATACATACATACATACATACATACATACATACATACATACATACATACATACATACATACATACATACATACATACATACATACATACATACATACATACATACATACATACATACATACATACACACGAGCGTACGTAGCCTACGTGGTCGCAGGCAACGGTACATGGGCCTAGGCCTGCGTGCATATGAATAAGCGAACACGTGCGCTTATAATAGCCTACTCGAGGTCATGACTAGGCCCTATGTATACACGCCCTTGCACTAGCTAAAGTCTTCTAATATATTTTACGACCGCACCAGCTGTTACTGCGGGATCTTCAGACCTGATAAATAGGTCAAGTTCGCCAAGCTGACTACAGTTACTGTAACCAGCATATAATACATTGCCTATAATATAATAGTAGGCTAGGGCTATAATTAGGTTGTCTTGCTTCGAAGTATCTTTGTGTAACCTATCTAATGCATCGTCTTCTCTCTGCCACTTCGTTGCGTCCTCTCATCGGCTTGACCTCTTCCCCCCCCCCCCCATGACGTCAGGAAAATGGCTCAATCCAGATGCTTTGCCTGCATAGATCCCTCTATCTAGTATTCTAGTATCTATGGAATGGACTTCCACCAACTTTGCGCGTCACCTCTCAATGCTTTCATCTTTCTCTCGCCTCGAAGCTTGCCTTTTCTCTCAGGTCGCACGCACTGAAAAACCTTTGCTGAGAGAGCGCTTTATAGAACGGTTATTATACAATACAATGCAATGCCATAACATCAACTGTTATGTTACTAGGCTATAATTAGGCTATGCTTGCAGATTAGGAGCGTGGAACATAATTGTCAACAGGAATCTGATTAAATTTTGAATAATTACAGCGCCTTAAGCACATTATGTGGCCTTAAGGGCATGACAGAAATAAGAAAATAGCATTTGGTCTTGTTGCGTTAAAGTCGCACCAACCAAAGACTTTATCTTGTGTAATGCTCAAATTCGTATAAACTATGATAGGCCTAATTTTATTATTGGAGCAAAACTTTTCTAAGTTGCTTTCAGCAGTTTTTGCTATATGCCTCACAACTACACTTGGCGCGGTGGTGTAGTGGAGGCGTCGTTGCCTTGAAGCCGGAAGGTTCGAGGTTCGAATCCATGCACCTCAAGTCGCCGCGTATTAACCTTGGGCAAGTCCTTCACTCGCAATTGCTCAGCGCTTCGGCGTGAAACTCCGATGCAGTGTCCGCTCTGCAGTCGGGAGCGCCTCTGAGTAGTGAGAGCTTGAAGGGGCGCTATGACAAGTGCACATACATACATACATACATACATACATACATACATACATACATACATACATACATACATACATACATACATACATACATACATACATACATACATTCATGTACATGCATACATACATACATGTACATGCATACATACATACACTAATTTGAGAAGTTTTCGTATCACACTCGGTGTAGTTTATGTAAAACGAACAACCTCGCTTGGACGGCTTGGAGGCTTGGATCAGGTCGTTGGCTTGGATAGCTGTTACTATTTATAGCAACAGGGGAAATCCGGTTTGCCTCTGCGAGCTTTCATAAAAAGTGAATCGTTTTCGGAAAACTTAGGATCGCTTCGAATTCGATGTTTGGACAGAGCGTTCGGTTTTTGGTGGATTTAGTGCTTCGGATTTATGACGACGTGCTTTGGGTCGTCTAATCGATGTTATTGCAGCCCCAGATCTACCAGAATCTCAACCGATCTGCTTGAGAGTAAGTTGTGAAGATATATTATATGAACGCCGAATGGTTGGTTAGCTTCGTTCCAGGTCGACCTATATGAGGGACGTGGTTTAACGAAAAACTCGAAAGTCCGGCTGGATGATCGGTGACATGGACAGCATTTAGGATATTTTGAGGCGGATTGTTTGCGTTTGCAGTCTTTTCATGTTGGATCAGTTGATGGTTGTTTTATTTAAGACCTGGACGTTGCGGTTTGTTGATCCGTGAAGTTTTTTGATGCGGTAAAGGTATACCGCTAAGACTCTATAGTAGGCTTAGTCTGTCACGATTCTTACTTGCGATAGATGGGTGGCCTTTGTTATGCAGACATAGCTTATGAATAGCTTGGAATAAATGTAATGTAATGTAGATGTAGTGTTAATGTAAATCTTTGAAAATTGACGCACACATGAATCGTGTCAGGCATGGGCGGAGTTTATCAGGGGCTAGGGGGGCTAAGCCCCCCCCCCCCCCCCAGAAGACCCAGATTCGCTTTTTTACCGTTTAAATGGTATCTTTTTCCGGGCTTAGCCCCCTCCCTCAAGAAGGCTTTAGCCCCTCCATGAGCAGAAACCAAACTCCACCCATGGTGTCAGAGAGACCAGTTAAAACGCCGTCGCTATGTGAAATCAAGCTAACAGTAACCAGGCTTCTCTGTCCGTTCCGGTGCCAGGCCTGGATACGAGGAGGTCAAGCCGATGAGATAGCATGATGCTACGGTGGTAATCGGTGATAATGTTGGTCGCTTGGTGGCGCTGGTGTGGAATCAGGATATGGTTATCTGAAGAGCTACCTGAAGAGTTCGGTTTTCAGCCTTGAGTGGAAAGTAGCAGAGGGAAAAAAAGCAAACGGAGGAGCGGCGAGATTTACAAAGGAGACGAGATGTTGAGCAGATTGAACTTCAAGGCAGGGCTTCTTTTAAGGAATTTTCAGAACTGCGCAGCCAGTTCTTTTCCTTTCCTTCCTCGTGGTAGATATTACTCAAAATCGGATTGCACATTAATGTGCTTTTCAAATGTCTTTAACTGCACAGAAGTGCATCTGCAGCTGCACAAATCCATTTAGGGATGCACGTTTTGTGTGTGACTGCATGCTATGAAAACCTTGTGTGACTGCATGCTATAAAAGCCTTGTGTGACTGCATGCTATAACAACATTGTGTGACTGCATGCTAAAAAAACAATGCTTCAAGGCCTCATATTATGCTGGTTGGTTTCACGTAGACTATAAACTTGGAGTTGATCGTCGATTGAAGATGATAATACTTTTAACTAGAACTGAGGTTGATGTATGCGGAACCCGTTTAATAAAATACCAAGGTTAGGCGAGTTATTGTACTTTTTGTTTATATAGATATGTATAATGTATATGCACACAGAATATTGACTAAGTTGACTATTGCATAATATCTGTAGTTTTTTTTATAGCACCTCTCAAAGAATGACTAAATTTTGGAGCGCTTTCGTCATAATCCCACCACCCAGCCACTCACCCTCTCATTGGTAGCATGATCAAGCAATCATGTTTTGTGGAAAACTGTGATGTCTAAAATTCTTAATCATAGTGGTAATCATAAGCTCCAATTTTCTAAAGCGCCACCTCATTGCTGAGCATACATATACTACTATGGGTGTAGTGCTGTGAGGAAAAAAATATCTGTTGCCGTGCATATCTGAAAAGATGCCTAGCTGAAGTTTTAGATTTCATGCTGGAAAATAAGACAGGCTGGGTTAGCGGGAGATAGCTAGAGTTATATTCATGAGAAGAAGTTTAAAGTCCTCAGGACTCCTAGGTGAAGAGCTTGATAATCTCTAGTATATTAGCTGACCTACATGAATGCAAAAAAGGGGGAGTACCTCTTGACCAAGGAGTTGTGAGTGTGTCCTAAGAGGTGACCAGAAGCACACAAGAACTTCAAGAAGTGCACACATTGTACACGCACGCACAAGCTTGCACCCATATATGCAAACACATTTGCACACACACAGACTAGCAATTAGCATGGGTGCTGCAGCATACGGCCTTGCAATTTTAAGGGACACAGACCTACTGTTTTAAATATGTGCATTGTCTAGCTGGTGGGTTATCAGAAGGGTATTTTAGGGTAATCACAGGACCGGGACCGGCGTTAAGCCTGTACACACACACACACACACACACACACACACACGCACGCACGCACGCACGCACATACACACACACACACACAGTCTGGCCTATCAAATAAATATTTGAACAGTCAGCTATAACATGGCAATCTGGATGGTGGCCTTGTATGACTTTGTAAGTTTGTATATATATGTGTATGGCCTTCTGTTGTTTACACAGGTGATTGAGACGAATGTAGCTCTACTCTGGGTTGGTTAATTCACTTTATCTGGATAGTTTAATTGCCATTTAAGTGCTACGAGGGTCGTAAAGGGTGAGATGATGTACATGGTGATATGTGTATATTTAGACACAACCCTCTTGATAAACCATTGTTCTTTCTACTACTATTGGTATTGTACTATTGTTATCTAAATGTGTAAGCACTCAGTTGTGTGGGGCATGTTTTCAAGAAGACTCTTTAATTGACCATGACGACAGGGACGGGTCGGGTAGTGGTGATCGGGTGTGGTGGTGGTTGGGTGTGGTGGTGATGGTGGCACTGGTGATGGTGGTTGTGGGACGGTTGTGGTTGGGTGTTGGTATGATGGCAATGGTGATGGTGATGTTGGTGTTCATGGTGGTGTTCGGGGTGGTAATATGTGTGTGTTTGATTGTGGCGGTGATGATAGTGATTATGGAGGTGGTAATATTGTATTGCCTGACAGCAATATAATAAGATGTTACTGCAATAAATACATTAGGCCAAAAAAAAAATGTTGTGTTTCCGGTAACCCGACCGACCCTCTTTCATTGCCACGACTCAAATAATTTTGTAAAAAAAATTATTGAAAATTTTTTTTATTAAAAAAAATATTTTTTATTAAAAAAAATATTTTCAAAATTTTTAAAACTTGTTTTAAAATACTTTTATTGACATAATATGGTGACATTGCTTTCGTATAGAGTTGGATCTTAGGCCAAAAAAAGTTGTGTTTCCGGTAACCCGACCGACTCACTTTTATTGCCGAGACTCGGAAAATTTTGTGCATTTTTTATTTACAGTGACATTGCCTTAGAGTTTCACGCCTGCCTAACTACTTCCTGGTTGCCAGTCTTGAAAAACCTCTAGCCTTATCATTCTCACTTGAGCCACCTGTAACGGTGACTAGGGAAAATAAATCTAGCAACCTCTAGATGTAACTAGTCACTGGCTTGGCCAGTCTGGAACGACCCCTAGCAGTGATGTTCTGTTCGCACTCATCTTCCCCTTCCTTTCCCACTTTATCTTACCACAAAAGATGTCAACAAAATGAAATCAATAGAATTGTTTTCTAGAGCAATTTTAGGTACAGACAGTCGGGAAATAGGCAGTTTATACTTGCTTAGAACACGTACTTTGTTGCAGCGCGTACCTTTATGCAAAAAGAGTAGTTGGGTATAATTTTTCGGATAGTCACTGTATAAAAATATTTTACCAAAATAAAAATATTTTTCGACCTACCTACCCAATTTTTTAGAGCTCTGTTACCGGAAACACAGCATTATTTTTTTTGGCCTTATGGTTACATAGGCAATAATAATAACTTGCTACGACCCACCTATACAGCCTACTTTCCTACAATCAAACAGACACATATTACTACATGTAGATGTTATCGGGAATATATAAGTGCCTGTCCAAGAACTAATATACAGAAATTCTCCATTAAACAGCAAGGTCCACTATAGTCTGGAATAACTTAACCAGGAACCCTTAGAACTGTCAAGCCCTTCTCCCACTTTAAACAATTAATCCGAGCACGCATAGCAGAAGATGATATCTAGTATTACAGAAATTAATTAATTATTTATTTGCGTGCGATTGTTTGGGAGCAATAATAAAAAAAGAAAAAATCTGTGCAAAAAATGCACAACGTACACAACGTTGTGGGGCGTGGTGGTGTAGTGGTGGCGTCGTTGCCTTGAAGCCGGAAGGTTTGAGGTTCGAATCCACCTTGCCGCGTAAGGACCTTGGGCAAGTCCTTCACTCACAATTGCTCAGCGCTTCGGCGTGAAATTCCGATGCAGTGTCCGCTCTGCATTCGGGAGCGCCTCTGAGTAGTGAGAGCTTGAAGGGGCGCTATAACAAGTGCACATACAAACAAACAACGAATAAATAGAATTCAATCAACACTGGTGCATGGAATCAACTCATGTTTGAACTCTGTGAACATTGTAGGGCTAGTCAGCCATGGTTCCAGAGCGCCAGGCATTCCATCCATCGCAGAAGGCGGTCAAGGCCGTTGCCGACTCGACCGTCTTACGACCCCGGAGGAGCCGAGCCAAATACCGGGACAACAAAGTCGTCGAGGTTAAACCGTCTCGACCGGCTGCCCGGAAGCGGCGCTGCCTCTCCAGGACGGATTCTTCCCTCTCCGATTCAAAGACCAGCGACGGTTCGGAGAGTCTGGATGTTCCAGCGGGTTGCGGTCCAAAAGTTTTGAGAAGTCGGGGATCGAAAGTTCCTGTGACGCGTGACAAAGAAGCTACTAAAAATCATGGTTTGGATTGTCCTGTGATTCATGGATTGCCAGATGCAGTGAGCCAGTGCGCAAGTGATCCAGTGATTCAGATAGTGTCCGAAAATCCCATGGGATCCAATGGTCCAGTGACTCTGGTGCTACAAAATCCCATGACTGTGGTGTCACCAGATCTTATTAGTAGTCAGGGCAAAGATAATCCAGTGACTCTGGTGTTGCAGAATCCCATGAGTCAGATGAGTCAGGGCTTACATGATCCAGCGACTCTGGTGTCACCAGATCCAGTGAGTCAGGGCAAAGATGATCCAGTGACTCTGGCATCAGAGAATCCAATGAGTCAAGGCAATTTTGATCCAGAGACTCTGTTGTCCCCAAATTCAATGAGTCAGGGCTCACATGATTCAGTGACTCTAGCATCAGAAAATCCAACAAGTCAGGACTCGCATGATCCAGTGACTCTAGCATCAGAAAATCCAATGATTCAGGACTCGCATGATCAATCACAAGATACAGTGACTCAGAACTTGGAAGTTTTGATCTCGGAGTTGAAGCGGATGAAGAAGGGAAAAACCCAAGTCGAAAAACCGCCGAAACGACCGCCAAGGAAGAAGTCCGACCCCAAGGTGACCGTCCCAGCAGATCCTCCTATCATCCGGTCGACAAAGGAAGCAAAGAACGACTTCGGAAGCAACGAGAGGCTGCTGATGCGACAGTGGCTGGAGTCGGAGGCGGACGGAGGAAGGATTCCAGGTCTGCAGTGGCTCGACAAGCCGGAGAGACTCATTCGGGTGAACTGGAGGCACGGATCACGAGCGGAGTGGTCCACCGGAGATGTGACCGTCTTCAAGTGCTGGGCGCAACACACAGGTAGGTTGTTATGAGGAAGCACTACAGGTAACGCATACCTGTTGATTGATGTCCATGGAAGACACTGTTGCTGATTGGTTACTGCTTACATTACAGTGCTGGGTTTTAGGTCGAGTCTCCCCTCCCTCTCCCTGAGCCTGAGAATATTGGTTACGATGTATATATAGGGATCTCGAGCAAGTCCTTCACTCACAATTGCTCAGTGACTTTAATTGATAATAATAAAACAATAATGGCCACAGTTGTAGTAATAGTATTAGTAGCAATCCACTCTGTTTCTTAAGAACTTCAAAACTGTCTTATTTAGCCGTATTTGGGCCGGGAGCGCTTCTGAGTAGTCTACTTAAAAGGCGCTATATAAAATTTTCGAAATAAATTGATGATGATGATGATGATGGTGATGGTGATGGTGATGATGATGATGATGATGATGATGATGATGATGATGATGATGATGATGATGAAAAGAAAAAAATAAGACCAAATGGAGCAGGTGCATCTGATTCTATTATTCAGCAGCTTAAAAAGACCTTTCCTTGAGAACCGAGTTCATTTTCAGTCATTTTTTCGTCATGGTTGAGCATGACACCATATGTATTGTAAAGGCGGGTCATGAGTTTCTAATGCCATCGTACACGACTTACGTGCAGTGCATCTTTTATTATTGTCGGCCTTTTCTTCCTTTATGTTGATGGCACTGAGAATTTTATTCAGCTCTTGTTAGTCATCGTTTAGGCCTGGGATGGATTGAATGGTAACATACTGGCATGAAGCTCACAAGGACAAGGCGTAAGGTTGACTTGAGTAGTAGGAAGGTGGGCACCTTGTGTTGGGTAGATTCTAAGAGCCTGGGGATTATTTATATATCGGGTGAAAATAATAATACCGGTAATAACAATAATAAAAATGTTGGACCTCAACGAGAATAGAGGTGTAGATGATTTAGTCTTTCATTAATTAATGTTAAGGTGTCTGAGGGATCATATGTGCCTTGGGACATTAAAATAATAAAAATAATAATTGCCATAATAATAATAATGATAATAATATTTCCCTCTAATTTTTGTAATCTCGAGTGATCATATAATGAACCTCGGGAGAAAAATAATTAACTGACAAGTAATCCGTAAGATCACACGACATGGTAGTGACAGATAAGATCACATGACATGTTAGTGACAGATAAAATCACATGACATGATAATGACAGATAAGATCACATGACGTGGTAGTGACAGATAAGATACATGACATGGTAGTGACAGATAAGATCACATGACGTGGTAGTGACAGATAAAATCACATGACATGATAATGACAGATAAGATCACATGACTTGGTAGTGACAGATGAGATCACTTGACCTGGTATACTGACAGATGATGACAAGTTTAACAGGAGTCGAATTTAACTGTTTGACTGTCTGCAAGGTTCTCATCTTTCGTCCCTCCCAGGCACTGTGTGTTTATTGTCTCTTCTCTGTGGTATGCACTGAGTGCTCTAAACATTTGGCTGTAAAGGTCCCCTAGCGCACCTAAATATACAAATTCATATACAGATTCATACCAGTAAATATTATATATATTTATACATATTGTCACATTATTGTGTATATATATATATATAAATAAATATATACACATGCAAAATTATGCATGTGTAAATAAGTATGTGATTAATTCACTGGTTTATATAATTGTGTTCCCAGGACATTCTAAGAACAATAAACAAGCTGTGCTTGGGAAGGACAGAAGAAGCTGAAATTGTATCAGGGTATTATATGCATCCGCAATTCCGCATCTATACATAGGAACAGGCTGCTCTGTTTAGATGTGCTTAACTGCCAGGATGCAGTAGTGCGAAAGGATTTATTAGCATATAAAGGATGTAGTACTTTGTATAATGTATACAAAGGTTTTTTAGCATACAAAGGATTTGTTTATCATGCCAAGGATGTAGTTGCATACAAAGTATTTATTAGCATTTGTTAGCATTCATAGTATTTATTAGCAAACAAAGTATGTAGTTGCATGCAAAGTATTTATTAGCATACAAAGTATTTATTAGCATACATAGGATGTAGTAGCATACAAATGCTTTATTAGCGTACAGAGGATATACCATCATAGCAAACAAAGTATGTAGTAGCATACAAAGTATTTATTAGCGTAAAACGTGTGTAGTAGCAATAGCATACAGATGATTTACTAGTTAGCATACAAAGGATGTATACTAGCATACAAGGCTTTAGTAGCATTCAAAGGATTTGGTAGAATAGTGCGTGCATACTGTGCAATGTGTACATCTATATACAGGCATACATGCTAGATATACTTGTAAATACGCACCAAATCTACATACATGCATGATATATGCATACATACACATATGCATGCATGTAGGCATGCAAATGTGCATGCACTTGAATATATTAAAAATATTCATGAATGTAGAAAATGAAAAGCTTAATATTGGTTGAGTGGTTATATGGATTATAGTGGTTACAGCTGGTATATTATACTCTCAGCCCGTTGCGTGATCTATTGATATGCGTGGAAACACAATCTGGGCATTACAATCTGGGCGTCATTGATCATCTTGCTCTGTTCGTCCACAGAGCAGCTCTGTTATTTTATTCAAGGTCCTATTGGGTCCTTGGGTAGTGGTGTGCCAAGTTCCAACGTGGGAATCTTATCTGTAAGATAGTTGTATAACTGACAGGCTTCCTGCAGGTTGTCCCATTGACCGAGATTCGCGTGTGGGGCGGAATCATGCTCTTGCGGATAGATAGAGTGGGGCCAAATCAGGACCTGGCAAAAAAAGTTCCGCAATGGACTGTGAATGGCTGATGTGACGAATGTTGGAGGAATCATGTAATGTTGTTGGAACCTCTTAGCTCTGCAAAGTTGCTTAGATTGATGAATTGTGGTGACTGGGATAATCTTTGTTGAGAACATGTCACACATATATACACATAGACACACACACACACACACACACACACACACACACACACACACACGCACACACACACACACACAAATTACACACACACTATTATGTATATAAATTTTAAAAATTGTATGTTACATAAATTATGCATAATGCATATGACTTTGTGCAATTTATGTCTAAGATTCTATTATAGTATAGGATGGTATAAGTCACTTTTTCACCAAGGTATGATAGGACATTAAGTTTTAGAGCTTATAGATTGCTAGCTTCACACATGCAGGCATATATATATATATACATATATATAATGAATTTTTTATAATACATATATATGTGTGTGTACTGACATATAATCACGATATATTTATGTATGTTTCTTACATACTTATATGTATGTATATTGTATAGTTGTATATGCACATGTTAACATATGTTTATACAACCACTTGTGTATGTTTGCAGTAGTTTGACCAGTCATTCTTTAACTGTTGTTGACATAACACATATAATTATTTGTGAAGGTGGAGCTAAGCTTGTGAACGTACCGCTGACCTAGACTCTGTGCCGTGTCCTTTGTGTCTAGGCTTTTAGAGAGCACCAGAAGGTCTCAGCATGGTTTAGTAGGTCAACAAGATCCTGTTGAGCACACAAAGACCAATATAGCATATACCATATATATATATATTTTATATATAATATATAATTTATATATATGTATATATGTTATATATATGTATATATATATATATATATATATATATATATATATATATATACCGTATCTCTAATAGCCATAAACGTTCTTCATAATAGATGTCCATTTAAGGCGGGTCAGGTCTGTTTGGCATTCTCTATCATCTTCCCTATTCACCACACTGGTTCATGCCTTCGTATACTCCCGAATTGATCACTGTAATTCCCTTCTCATTGGTGGTCTGTGTATCTAGCCTCTGAATAGGCTTTCTGAAATATGTGATTATATGTCTCGCTGTTTGTTGAACAACAATTGTCAGTGCTAGTACCTGGGTAATTGTTTAGTAATTGCTGTCCTGTGAGTAATTTCAAGGTTCGTAGAAGTTCGTACAGTAGTGCTCACATGAATTGTGGTAATTTGGGTGTGGTATACAGTGTCACATGATTTTCCTTGTGGTTTGCCTGATGATTGATATGTGAAGTTGATGTGTAGGCTTAACTCCTCCACTGTTCTCACTCTAGCAGTGCCAATCCCAAGCGTGGATAAAGGAGGAGGGCGACACCAATATCTTTGATATGACACAGTGTAGTTAAACAACAAGAAGCAAGCCTACTCTCCTATGACTTCGTCGCTGCACGCGCTTTGGCAATGCCAGTCCCTAGCCCAGATAAAGGAGGAGGGCGTCTCTAATGATCTGTACTATCACACAGTGGCGTTAAACAGAAAAGACATACTCTCCTAGATTTAAGTATGCGAGTTTCTAGCTGCTATGCTACCATTGTTGCTTACCGTAGTTAAGTTTCTTTTCATTGTGCTTTTAACCCTTTACCCGTTCATTTTTAAATTTTAAGCCCGTTTTCAGCGGATATACTCGGGGCAAACGCGTAAAGGATTAAACGTTTGACTAATCTTATTTCCAATCTATCAGTTATCTGTAAATGTTGAATTAAATGGAATTAAATTAAACTGAATTTAATTGTAGGACGGTATAATTCCAAGGAACCGGATTTCAAACGATGGAAAGCGAACTTCCGATGCGCTGTCAACTCTCTTCCGGACGTAGAGGAAGTGAAGGAGAGACGCGGAACGAAAGCCGGCGATCCATACAAAGTCTACAAGCTTCTTCCTGCGATTCTGCCAAGGAGTAAGAACCACACTTGCACGGATTTTTTTAAGTGTGCAGTTGTGCAAAAACTGCACAAACTCATAGATGAGTTTGTGCAGTTGTAAAAGCAATCCTGTGCAGTGAAAACAGTTTGTTTGTATGTGCACTTGTTATGGCGCCTATCAAGCACACTACTTAGAGGTGCTCCCGACTGCAGAGCGGACACTGCATCGGAGTTTCACACCGAAGCGCTGAGCAATTGCGAGTGAAGGACTTGTCCAAGGTCCCTACGAGGTGGATTCAAACCTCAAACCTTCTGGCTTCAAGGCAACGACGCTGCCACTACACCACCGTGCTCCATGATGACTTGGAACTGCATCTAAGATCTGGAGACTGAAAGACGATCCAAAACCTGGAAACTAAAACCTCACTATATAAAGAGACTACATGCTTGTTTAAGTAAAGGTCACTGTCATCCGATTGGGGTAATTTACCATGGAGGATCAGAATTGAACAGAGGGGTGGTGCAGTAAAAAATACGGCAAAAGGCTACATTGTGTGTTTTAGGTAAGTTTAGCGAGAAAGAAAAATTTAAAAAGTCATGAGAATTTTAAAGCAGGGAACTTGGTGGTATCTTATTGGAAAATGTCTATCGAATGACAAAAAAGGTCGTCATAAATTTTCAGGCAAAGAACACTATAGATTGAACATCGCTGATTGTGTAGTTTTAAAAATTCCTTTAAAAAGCCCTTTAGACTTGGGTCGATTAAGTATCTACATGAACAGTTTTACTGCTCCCGCATATTTTGGTCTACGGATAATTTTTAAAATCTAATTTATCGTGATTATATTCCTTGGGTAGTTGCTTGAGGGGACTTAGATGTCATTGAAGAAATATTGACTAAAGGTTTTACTGCTCGCGCATATTTTGGTCTACGGATAATTTTTAAAATCTAATTTATCGTGATTATATTCCTTGGGTAGCTGCTTGAGGGGACTTAGATGTCATTGAAGAAATATTGACTGAAGGTTTTACTGCTCCCGCATATTTTGGTTTACGGATAATTTTTAAAATTTAATTTATCGGGATTATATTCCTTGGGTAGTTGCATGAGGAGACTTAGGTGTCATTGAAGAAATATTGACTAAAGGTCAACTGATGACTTGGAACTGGATCTAAAATCTGGAGGACTGAAAGGTGATCTAAAACATGGAAACTAAAAGCTCACCATATAATAAGACTACATGCTTGTTTAAATCCCAGGGACTAGATAGGTTATAAAAACTGGTGGTGTGACATGTGAGGTATTCCAAAACTGGGGCACTTTAGGGTTCCAAGTACTGGGTAAGAAATGGTCATTTTAAGCTAGGTCTAAAGAATGAACTCTAAACATCAGGGTATATTTCTTTTATGAACCGGTGTAGTGAACTTTTGCTCACTAATGGTGAATTTGTTTGTAAAACAGAGCGTCGGCGAGAAAGCGTGAAATCTGCCCGATGTTCATCGCCAGAAGATAGCCTGGTAATAATAATAATGATGATAATTATAATGATAATAATGATAATGATAATGATTATGATGATAATATAATTTTCTATTAATGATATAATTTACATGGTTCCTTAGCACAACCATGCCGTTACACAAGGGTGCCTCACATAAAACTAACAGCTGGTTAGGCAAGTGTGTTGTGTTTGTTGCTTAGAAGTAACTTAACTTTCCATTAACTTAATGGTCAATGATAATAATAATATATAAATTAGTAGAATCTAAGACCTGTCTGTGCCTTAATAAAAGACGCTGAGACTTTGAGAGATGTGCTGCCTCTTTTATTGCTAAAATATTAGCTCTAAACACCAGGATATAGTTAATCTTTGAGGTTCACACCCCCGAAACAAATAATATCCAAAATGTCTTAGCTGATTCCATGTATCTTGGCGGCCATTTTCGCTTGGAAATCCCCAAATGGAAGCCCCCGAAACTCTTTTCCGGTTACACCCCCTACTTCCAGAATTTGATGTGACAGACAACTGTCGTCGTGTTTTCATCCAGGCGGCGATGGAGATGTCAACGGCAACCGATGTTACAGAAGCGGAACCGAAAACAGAACCAAAGATGGAACCAGAGCCTCAACTGTCGGTGGAAGAGCCTCCTCTTCCGCCGGAACTCTTCCTGCAGCTGATGCCACTCCCCAGTGGCTCCGAGTGCGAACCGGTCATTGCATGGTCGTCAGGTGGGGGTGACCTTCTCGATGGCATTCCAGTGAGTACGGAAATAGAGAGTCTCATGACGCTCGACGTGCCACTGAAGTGTCTTGACCACTGCTACACTACCGCAGCAGCTGATGGAATCGTCACCCAGAGGCATCCATCACTTACTCTACTTCCTCGGCCTACTCCTGCTCGTCTTGCTCCACCTCTGCCACCGCCTCCTCCACCTCCACAGGCTGCTGCATTTAACAGTAAATTCATTCATTTGTTTGTTCATTCTTTTCGAGAATTTATGTAGCACCTCTTCAATAGACCTACTCTCAGTGGCATAGCCAGGTATTTATGATGTTGGTTTTGGGGTTTTATGGTCTGGCCGGATGTCCTTCCTGACACCAACTCAAAAGTATTGCAGTAAATAAAAAGGGAATAAAGTAATAAAGGGAATAAAGTACGAAAAAACAATTGTCACTACAAGCAATTGTTTTGTTTTTTCTTATTTAAGTGGATAAATAACCTTTAAAAAAACCTTTTTCCTAAACCAATTGGAGGGGGGTTTAACCCCCAGAAAGCCCTCCTTGGCTACGCCACTGCTAGGCTACTCTAAATATCTGTTCACTGTTAGGCTAGTCTAAATATCTGTTCATGTTCTAAGAGAGAAATCTTGAGAGAGATTCTGATGTTTCGGTTCTAAAGAGGTTCTAAAAATGGCGCCACTATAGCGTGACTTGGAATGTGGATTCAAATTCTTGTTGCATTGTCTCTTGTCTCCATCAAAGAAGTCAGAAGAGGAATCTGCTGAAAAACTCACTAAATTATGATGAGCTAAGCTACTGCTTAAGACAAAGGATTGGACAGTATTTAGGATCTGTAGCAAGAAATAAAGAGCCGCTAAATCAGAATTTATTCACATCATAGATTATTTCTCTGTTGTCATTCGTGTAATATAATTTTCACTAGATCACATATCTTATTCACCAGTCACTTATTAATATTATTAGTTATTTCACTAGATCATATATCTTATTCATCACCAGTCATTTATTAATATTATTAGTTATACGATTACGATTAGTTATTTCACTAGATCACGTATCTTGTTCACCACCAGTCATTTATTAATACTATTAGTTAGTCCCCTATCTATAGTTGGACCCATCCCTTCTGGTGTGTCTGTTTTTCCTGAGCAAACCTTAAATATTTGCATGGTTCAAAAGGTTGATTGCTTTAATCTGCGTGATTGTTTATGTGACTAAGTTATTCAACATTCGTATCTGTGTTTCATGGACCAATAAACTGATTGATTGGTTGGTTGATTGATTGATTAGTTGGTTGATTGACTGTTGATTGAATGACTGCTTACTTGCTTGATTAATTGATTGATTGTTGATTGAATGATTGATTGATTACTTGGTTGATTGAACGAATGATTGATTGATTACTTGGGTGATTGATTGAATGTTTGATTACTTGGTTGATTGAATGATTACTGTGTTGACAGATTGATTGATTAAATGGTTGATTGCTTCAAGATTTATTGATTGATTGACTAGTTGATTGATTGGTTGATTGATTGGTTTATTGCCTGATAGTTGATGCCTTGCTTGGAGTTTGTGTACTACGTGAAAATTTGGTTTAGGATTGATCTGAAGTGGGTTTTATTTCCTTTCAGATGCCATTCCTCTTCCCGTTCAAGCTCTGTTTGATTCGGACGAAGATGAAGAAGATGAGGAGGAGGAAGAGGAGAAGAAGAATGAGCCTCCGACGGAGAACTTGGAGAACGAATTGAACATTGGTGAACTGTTCAATTTTGTTGATGTCCAAGGTTTGTTTTTGCTTCTCTGATGCAACAGAAGAGGGTGGTGACGTGACGTCTGGTATATTGTTTCGTATGCGTGTCCCATGGAACCCTATTGTTCGATGATGAGAAGGCAAGGGTTGCGTGAGGAGAAGGCAAGATTGCGGGAGGAGAGGGCAAGGGTTGCTTGAGGAGAAGGCAATGGTTGCGTGAAGAGAAGACAAGGGTTGCGTGAGGAGAAGGCAAGGGTTGCGTGAAGAGAAGGCAATGGTTGCGTGAAGAGAAGGCAAGGGTTGCTTGAGGAGAAGGAAAGGGTTGCGTGAAGAGAAGGCAATGGTTGCATGAGGAGAAGGCAAGGGTTGCGCGAAGAGAAGGCAAGGGTTGCGTGAGGGTTGCATGAGGAGAAGGCAAGGGTTGCTTGAGGAGAAGGCAAGGGTTGCGTGAGGTTTGCGTGAGGAGAAGGCAAGGGTTGTGTGAGGAGAAGGCAAGGGGTTGCTTGAGGAGAAGGCAATGGTTGCATGAGGACATTGGATAAAATAGGTTGTTTGCAGTGAAGACAATGTTTGTGGCCAGGCAATTTTATTTAACATGATTTCTTGTCTGATATTTATTTTTACAACTATAAATTTGCATATTCAGATAGCTGTCAAAACATTTAAACTTTTGGCAAGCAGCGAAGGAGATTGAGTCAGGGTTCCAGATGGAAGTGGGGAGGGGTTTCTGTATCCGAAACTGATTGGGAAGCAGTAGTCTTGTACAAAGATGAGAAGGTGGAAGGTGAGAAGGTACGAGGAGGAGGAGATGGCCCGTATTTTAATTTATTTTCCTTCCATTTGTTCTCTGCTTTAATGACGACCCATTATCCCTGTATGGCAGCGATTCCCAACCCATGGCCCGCGGGCCAAAAGTGGCCCGCCTGGCCTACAAAAATGGCCTGCAGCATCTCAATGAATTAAGAAAAATATAAAAATTATGTAAAAATTGACAATTTGGACATGATAGAATATATATTTCTTTTCTATTACAAATTATTTTATTTGGACGTTAATAAATCGCATCAAAATAGAATGTTTGATGCGATTTATTAACGTCCAAATAAAATAGCATTCAATTTTGATTCAATTATAACAATTTTACACGCCTTAAGTTAATTAAATTTTAGCCTTGTGGCCCTCTAATGTCCTTCAACTAAGAAAAAAGTGGCCCTCGTGTCCTCCAACTTAGAAAAGTGGCCCATCAGTCGAAAAAGGTTGGGAACCACTGCTGTATGGTAACTATTTCTGCACTTCTTTATGGTTGCAAAATTGTTAACACCTATATCAGTTGTTTTAATCAGTAGTGTTTCAATATTTTGGGGGAAAGACTACGCAAGTGTTATCAGGGCTTTTTTTAACGTGCAGTTGTACACAAAATGTGCAGTTGTAGAAGCACTTCTGTACAGTTAAAACTAGCAAAAAAAGGTCATTGTCCTCCGATTGGAAGTAATTTACCATGGATGATGGGAAAGGAAAGAAGGGGTCGTGCAGTTCTAAAAATTCCTTAAGAACAGCCCTGAGTGTTATCCTGGCAGGAACCTCTGGGCCATGATCATGGCACCACTGTGACACCTCATTACATTACATAAAATTACATTACACCCACCTTGGGATGCATTGAACCAACTATTGCTCAAAATCAAGACTTGCTGTTTTTTGTTTTGTATTCTCTGTTTAGCCAACTCGATCTCTTCGACGAATGACTCAGCCTTGTTACTGGAAACGGTGTTACAGGTGAATTACGCCACTTGTAATCGCTATCGTGGGCTCCAGATTCTCAGTGGTATTTGTTACCGATGGGAAATTTTTTTACATGTTTGTTTTTCGTGTGGGAATTTTGCGCCTGGTTTGTTTTTCGCTAGATGCCGACTTATTTTAAGTTCTTTCTGTCGGTTCTGTGATGTCGTTCACGTATAAACTTCTTTACCGACCATTGCCTGGTCTTTGGTTTTTCTCGAACCATAGGATTTATTTCGACTGATAAACAATAATAATAATAATGATAATAATAATAATGATGATAATAATAATAATAATGATCTTTGTTTAGTTTTTTCAAACCGACGCAACGCGGTACGCTTGCAATCAGTAATGAGCGGATCATCACAGGTCATTACAGGAAAAGAATTTAATGTCGGCAGCCACGCAGGGCACTCTTCAGGCCCTGCTGCTCAGTTTACCAGCGCTAACTACTAAATGGAAGGTTGAGTGGACCTTTTTGGGAAGGTAGCGGGAAGTGATCTCACCCCCCCTGTGCGCTCTTCATGCCTGAGATTTTACCATTGCCCTTACCCCCACCCCCTCTAAGGTGCTACAGAAATCATTTGATTAAGTTGGATTAGATTCTTTGGTTTTGACTTTCTTTGCGTGTCCTAGTGTGATTGGGAAAGTTTGTAAGTTTATGAGGAGCTTTTTTCCACCTCTGGGAAAAACCGCCTATAACTTGCGATCTAGACTGCATCCTTTTGTTCTACCATTTAAAGATGATAGACATTTTATTCCGAGGGTTCTCTCTTTGACCCATTAAAGACATTGTTATCTTCACATTATTTTGCTATTTACTTTTAAAGTGCATTGACATGTAAGTGGGTGTAGTGTGTCACCCTGATTTGTCTCGTTAAACAAAGATTAATAATAGATTAATAAATGAGACATGGTGAAGAGCTTAACCAAAAGTAGATATGCAACTGAATTTTGTTTTTCAGGCTCTGTTCAATCAGAACGGGATCATCATATCAAATGAAGCAGTTTGAATTTGAAATCGGTGGCAGACGTCAGCTTACAGACATGGTATGTGGGCAGTTTAGAAAGATTCTTTCTTTATACAAATAAAAGGATTTATTCTGTATAATACTTGGCGAAGAAATGTTTCTGTTGTTTGGTTTCTGGCAGTATGAGAATTGTGGAAAAATAACTAAGTGGTCGGACGTTGATTTATGTGGAGTGGGGTGTGCAGCAAAGACTTTGCTACATGGGGGTCCTGAGCAAGACTAGGTGATTGAACCCCTTAACCCTCAGCAATTCAATTCCCACCCTGGTTTGTCTCACCTGTTTGATTTAGGCAAGCACGTAGTTTCTGTTAAGCAACACTGTCATATTAACAGCTCTAGATGATCGGCGCTACCCTCCTTCTTTATCCAGGTCTTGGATTGGCATCACCCAACTATACAGAATGGGTTCAGACAAGTTTCACGACTTGAATGCGACTTGGACATTATGATGATGACGACGATCAGTTGATGACTTGTGTCGTTTGATGATCATGGCTGTATAGAAGTCATTAAATTCTGTGCTCTATCATTCTGGCTTTGCAATGGTTGCCGTCTGTCTGTCTGTCTGTATCTGTCTGTCTGTCTGTGTGTCTCTGTCTGTCTGTCTGTCTGTCTGTCTGTCTGTCTGTCTGTCTGTCTGTGTCTGTCTATTTAAATGCTGCTTCACGAGGTCTGATATAAATTCAATGTTCATTTAATAGCATTGCAAGAATGACCTAGATGCATTTTTTCCGGCTTACGTGTTATTGATTCAGTATTGATGACAGTACAGGCTGTCCGGCCTGTCTAGGGTCCTTTTGTGCTCGTGCTATTGTGCTTTTTTGAATAGGAACGTGGTGTGCTCAATGCCCCTCGATTATGTAGGATGTTTTATCATAGACTGAATGCTTTTATAGGTGTCTCTCTATATCTCACTGTCTATCTGTTTGTTTGTGTAGCTATCTCGCTGTGTGTGTACACACGTTCGAGCACGCACGAATGTATTCACACATACGAATGCATGCACACGCACACACACTCATGGACGCATGTATACATACATATACATATTTACAATGCATATACACATATGCATATATGCGTACATTGTATATATGTGTATATCTAAAGCACATCTTGTGTGAATAAGCTTACTTAAAATTATGCAGGTTTGTAGATTAATAAATGAATACATACGTACGTACATACAAACTTACGTGCATGCATACATTACCATTATGCCTACGCACCATTCTGCTTTAAGTGACCTTGAAAAGTACTTACCATTACAGCGCCATTGGAATGTTCGGATTAGATTAGATTAGATTGGATATTTTTTCTGCTGCAATATACGTGCATTTGATTATTTTATGCTTTTCTGTTCTTATTTTTCACAGTGAGAAGAGTTTTGGTTGATGCAAGCTGCTGAATGGTGGACTTTCTGCTTCTTGATGCGATGGATAAATTACAAATATTTTCTTACTGTGGCACGGCATTAGAACTTTGTTGACAATTACGAATCTTCTCGCTACGAAGACGCAACTGCTGACAATCCGTGACAATTTGTAAATGTTGGAACCGAAATCTGTCCATAAAATACGAAAGCTGATGTTGTCGCAGTAATTGTAAATGCTCATTTATGTGGAGCCTCGTCAGGAAACTCGCCAGTGGTGCTCCACAGTCCCACACCTGATTGTACCTGACCACGATCCAACAGAGCGGCCTTCAAAGTGGAAGAAGGATGTTGTAAGGGGGTTTAGCGTAATGGTATTGTTACTCTGACATGAAAAGCACATGAACACTAATGTCGATTTTCTGCCGACACTCCCAAAGATCGACTCAACCATCCATTCGGCAGATGGCGTTGGTAAATTTAGCAAATAGTTTGATTCGACTCCTGTAATAACTTGTGATCATATGTTCGTGCAGTGTACACTGTACACTGTGTATTGTTATCATACTGTGATGCGTCAGTTTGGTATTAAATGCAGATAGGATTGAAACTTGTTCCAGGTTGAGGAGTTGACTGCTACTATCCGGCCGAAATATCAATTGGCTATTTGGGTCATTATTCGGCCCTAAGTGAATAGGAAGCAAATGTTGGGTAAAACCCTACAGCTAACGTAAAATATGTAACCACGGAGTATATGTGTGATGTCTTACCTTGTAGCATGTAATGTACATGATGGAATGTCTTATGGACAATCAATGTGTAGAAATTGTGAGCAAATCCTTGGGACAGTTGTACATAGCAACACTGCATAAATGTAGCATATATAGTAGTAAATATCATGGAGATTTCAACAGCTTCTCGTTAGGTTTGCATCGGCATTGTAAAATGCGGACTTGAGAAACTCTTTCAAATGTGCCTACGATTACTTGATTTTGCTGTTGTTATTATTGTTGTTGATGTAATATAGTTGTCATTTTAATTGAACTTGATTGAATTCCTGATTGACAGCTGCAGTCACAAATCATTAGTTGTGATTTTTGATTGCTATTGCATGTTTATTATGCATGACTGAATATATTGTAATCGTCTTGACATTTACTAGTAACACTGACAGTTTGTAAAGCACAATGGCATTGCTAGCGTAAGTAGCTTTTTCCTTGGTTGACTTGCCGTTTTGAAGTTGTCGCTTCCGAGTAGGGATCTTGAAGGGGCGCTATATACTATATATATTGAAGGGGCGCTATATAAGAACACCCAGACATCATCACATCACCCCTGTCCTCAAGTCTCTTCACTGGCTGAAAATCCCAGAGCGAATCCACTTCAAAGTTCTCTCCTTAACTTACAACTCTTTACAATGCTCCCAGCCCAGTTATCTTCGCGAACTCTTCACCATCCAGCCTACCCGTTCTACCCGATCAGCCGCCTGCCTTACACTTTCTCGACTCCCGGTCACAAGTCATCTAAAGTTCTCCAACCGAGCCATATCCATCTCAGCACCACGCCTTTGGAATGATCTGCCTCCTGAATTCCGATCCTTTTCAGTCCCTTCATCATCATTTCTAATCACACACCACAACCTTCCTCAGGCTCCTCTATCCATCACACCTTGGGCTTTTCATTCGAAACTTAAGACACTCCTTTTCACGATCTCTTACCCTATCTCAACTGATCTTCCACCCTCCAATTCCCGGCCCAGACGACACCCACCTTAGTAGCTGTTCCGCCCCTCTGATCCTATGGTAACTCGACCCGGACCACCACGGACTATTCTCACGGACAACCCTTCTAACGCAACGCAGCGCTCGTGAATAAGCTGGTGCCCCGCGCTTGGCTTTCGAGTGGCGCTTTAGAAATTTCGAGTTTACGATTACGATTACGATATAAATTCTGATCGATTGGTTAAGCTGTAATAGTAATAGTAGTAATAGTAATTGAACATTTATATAGCGCCGCTCACAGATTCAGTGGCGCTCCCGACCCAAGCTAGTGCTCACCGCTAACAAATAGTATAGTTTTCAGACGTTTACGGAACAGGGGAAGAGAAAGGCCAAGAAGCTCAGAACGGAGCTTGTGAGGAAGGCGGTTCCAACAAGTAGGACCAAGATATGCGAAGCTTCTGGACTGGACCGTAGCTCCACGCATGCGCGGGACAACTAGAAGGCCATTGGCAGCAGATCGAAGGGCAGAGCGGCCAGGAAGAGTGGAGACCAAGTTACACAGTGCCCGAAGATAAGAGGGGGCTACCCCGAGAAGAGAGTTGCGCATAAGAGTCAGGATTTTGAACTCAATGCGCTGAGGTACAGGAAGCCAATGAAGAGTATCCCGAATAAAATCAGATATGTGAGAGAATTTGGGAAGACCAGCAATTAAGCGGGCAGCAGCATTAAGAATAGACTGAAGCTTAGAGAGGTTAAGAGAGGAGAGACCAGCATAGGCAGAGTTTCCAAAGTCGACTCTAGAGCAAATCAAAGCATGGACAAGCGCCTTGACCGCTTGAAGGGAGAGTGAGTGGCGGATAGTACGCAATTGTCGCAAGTGATAGAAACATGTTCGAGAGATTCGGTTAACATGATCAGTAAGAGAAAGAATTGGATCCAGAGTAAAACCCAGATCACGAACAGTTGGAGAAAATTGGATATCTGGGTACAACGTGCTGAGGAGCTCCATATCAATCTTGGTGAGCTGGACTCTACCACCAAGCCAGATGAATTGGGTTTTATCAGAGTTAAGGCGAAGACGGTTAGAAGACATCCAAGCTGTGGTAGGGGGTTATCGACTTTTCAGGTGCTCAATGTGCATGGTGAATGCAGTTATGAGTACAATATTCATTCATTAAGTGCATTATTATAGCGCCTCTTCAAGGGGACTACTCAGATGCGCTCCCAACCCCAGCGCGACCAAATAAAACTGTCTTAAGATGAGAGAGGAATGCATGGAATGTAGTTCTAGGGAGCGGAGCATCAAGGGCAGGCCATTCCAGGTCACAGGTCCTACCACCAATGCACGGTTTTGCATAGTGGAGATGTGAACAAACGGACTGAGAGCAGAATTTGTTCAGCCGAACGAAGGGAGTGGAAATGGCAAGCGCTAAGAATAGGTCTACAGAGCACGCAATAGTAGGGAGGAGCGAGACCTAGCAGTCATCGCCAGACAGAGCAACGACCCTGTACTCAGTTCACTGCTTGAGGGAATCAGTGGAGAACGTCACGCATATAGTTTGATATGTGGCTGAATTTAGGTATGTGGCCAATAATATAACGTTGTCCTATGTAGATATATGTACGGTGATTAGCATTTTAACAACTACTCACTAGTTATTGCTGCCTTAAAGTAGTTAATAGGTAGTTGCACTTATGTTTAGTAATTAGTTAGGAAGTAGTTAAATTACTTTTGCAGTAGTTAACTACTTTTTTAAACTGCTGTATTGTATTATTGCAATATTTTATTAGGAAGTTAAGACGTCAGACACCCTGGATAGGAAATACATGTGGTGAATATGCTTTGCCTGACTAGTTGCTGACACAGTAACAAGTGATTATTTGTTTTAGTCCATTATGAACATTGCTACAAATGATGCACATTGTATGCTGCAGAACTTTGTGATTTGATATAAATAGTTTAATTGAATCTGTGTGCCTTGTTGAACATTGTTGTTTGTACTTATGAAGTTCAGAAAGTAGTTAACTATAGTACTGGTAGTTAACGAAGTGGCTGTAACTATTATCCATTCGAGTAGTTAAAAAAGAGTTATTACTACTTTCTTAACTGCCACTACTGTAGCTAGTGCGCATCTCTGAATATATGCGTTGCACCATTTGGAGTTTGGTAGCTTAGCTGTTATAGTGAAATGACAATTGGTCAGTTTTTATAAAGTTGCAGGATGGCAATGTAGACGAAATAATGTTACCAATTTCAAAGTATTACAAAGTGTCTTTTCTTGATCGTTTTTGATGCATCTTCCAAGCTTCCGACGAAACCGGTTATTTGTGAAATTTTCTGACTTGTTATTCAGACTTTCATGTTTAGTTGGTAAAGCTGCTGAATTGATATGCAATCACTAGATGAATTGAGGTAGGATCACTAAAGGATTTTTTGGGGTTTTTTATTTTATTTCGGTGCCAGCCTTTGTTGCCTTGGAATTCCTCGCCTCTCCTTATCGCATGCCTGCTGCCTTCATTGCCGCTGTCATGGAATGCTGTGCCGGAGTGTTATGTCTGAAAAAGCACTTGGACAGATACACACACCTACCGGCATAGCAAGGAAACAATTTTGGGGGATTTTTTATTTTTCTCGCATTTGCTATATATAGTTCCATTTCAAGCTAACTGATGTAATAGTATTATGCATGCTATATTGTGATATGATGGCATTTAATAGCAGTGTTACCCATGATAGTGTGATTATTGTCCAATATTATTGTGGTGAAATGTTCTTAGTTTATCTACCAGGGGTGTTGTTTGCTCAGTTTGAAAAGTATTGTTTCTCTGTTACAGTGTGTTAATTTTAGTGTTGTCTGCAAAATAGTTCCATACGTCATTTCTGCAAAAGTTTGTGTTGTATCGAGCCGTATTATAACACTTAGCTATAAACTGTTGCAAGTGATCATATCGTATATGAGAATTTACAGTTTTAATGTATTGATATGTATTCTGCTTGCAGTCTAAGTTTACTGTGATCAAAATTTCATTAGTATTTAACCACAGAATTTTTGGCAATTACCAGACATTATCTTTACAGGTGTAAATGAAGCATTTATTTGCATGATGTGCCCGTAGTTGCAAGACAGCCTTTCATCACTGGGGTTAATATCCTGGTATTGTCGTGATACCATTTTTGCTGAATTTGTGTTTATCGTCCAGGTTATGGTCTGTAGTTAAGAAGCAACTTAGCGGATTTTAGTCATGTCTTTATGTATGGCATGATTTAGCTATTACGGTTTTAGTTTTGGTTGGATCTGGAATGTTATTGCTCAACTTAGAACAGATGAATTTTAAGTAAAAAGTTGATGCTGTGAAACTTTTGACTTTGTTTATCATATGTTATATTGTATTGTATTTGACCACTTATAAATTGCTTCTCGCAGCAAGAGCCTTTCAGAAGCACTGCCAAGTGTGCAACCCCGAGATAAAAGGTTTTGAGACGAGAGAAAGATGACGAAAGAGATCTGGATAAGCCAGGGCTGTAATCAAGGGTATACGCGGGTATGCGGCGTATACTTATCTCCGAGGAAAAACGGCATAATATACTCGCCGCTGAAAACCAGGGTATACCGTATACAGCGCATACTCACCTCTCAAAGAGCGTGTGCGTATACGCATGAAAAAGGGAAAGGATATTTAGGTGTAGTTTATCCTGAGCGAATGACTAAAAAAAGGTCATCAGATTTTTCGGACGGGAAAACGGGTAAATTTTTGGGCGGATGACTAAAAAACGAAGAAAAAAGGTCGTTAGATTTTTCAGACGGGAAAATGGGGAAATTTTTGGGCGGACAACAGTCGTCAGAAATTTGTTGGCCCGAAAAAGTCGGTTTTTCTCCCGCTCAGCGTGTACTCAGTACTACTCACCTCAAAATTTACCAGTACAACCCTGGGATAAGCTAAGCTGTAGTTTAGATTCCAATCAATCAAGTGTTAAATGCAACTGTCAAATATCAAAGGTAATAGCATTGTTTTGACCCTTTAACAACGATTGTTTACTATAATTTAAAGGCGTTTTCATGTTTGTACAAGATTGACGATTGCTGTGAGATTTGCTTTCTCTGTAAATACTTTTTTGCTCTTTTTGTTGTGTTGTCGTGTCAAAAGAATAGATTTACCAATTGATCACATTGTGAATATGAAATGAAGCTTAAAATATTAAGATCATTTGTTGATGTGCTAGACAGTTATGAAAATGCTGAATCTTTGCGGGTTGATTAATTAATGTTAATTTCTGTATTGTTAGTGAAAATGAAGTTTTATAATCGCAGAAATATCTGACTATAAAAAAGATTAAGATAAAAAGATTAAGCAGTCTACTATGATAAAAAATTTTTTTAAAAACTTTCTTTTCAAGAACCTGTAATTTTGCTGAGGAATTGGATCTGAGACCTTGCTGTGTCTTACCAGGTTGTCTGAACTTGATCTGGCCTATGGCAGAATAGGTCATGGATAAGCTAAGCTGTAGCTTTTGGCTAAAGTTTCCTGGACTCTTAAGAACTGGAGAACTTAAATTAAAAGTTGAGAGACTGGTCATCTTTCTGTTTGCTGTGATGCTGTTTACAGTTTTCTATTCATGGATTACAATACATTGATGTAAATCTGTCCTTACATAAGTCTTCAACCATAAGTACTAAGTAGCCTTACTGTCAATTGTGTTAATGTATACCTAGTACCTACAGCGTTTTGCCTGTTGTTTTTTGGAATTAAACGAATATACATACGATGTCATACATACATACCTGCACAATAGTTTATCTGGTTTTGAAGCTTCAATTTCACTGGGTCTGATTTTGAATATGAAAGCTTACTTCATCTGCCGAGTTTTAGTTATGTAGTCAGTTGTGCATAACCATAATTATAGTTTAGTTGTGGTGTTTGCCAATATGTTGCTGTCGCACAAGTAGGATTTTGATTAAAATGATCTTGTGTTTACTTGCTTACTTGTGTTTCTGATTAGACTGTGTGCCTCTGTGCCACTGCGGGTATTTGCAATTATCTGTATAAATTGTTTTGTGCTTAGTCTGTGGTCAAACAACTTTTGGTGTCACGATATTATAAAGGCACTCCCTAACAGTGGCGTAGCCAAGGGGGGGTTCGGGGTTAAACCCCCCATTGGCTTAGGAAAACAGTTTTTTATTTACTGTAATACTGTTGGGTTGGTGTCAGGAAGGGCGTCCGGCCAGGCCATAAAACCCCCAAACCTCCTCACCCCCATCATAAATTCCTGGCTACGCCCCTGCTCCCAAAACAGACTCATCTACGAACGAAGTAATTTCTCCCACGCTGCTCTTCAGTTCTGCTCACAAATTTCACATCATTATTGTAAAATGTGGGAAAATGGTTTAAAAATAAAGTGCTGAATAGTTTTACAAAAATAAGAGTTTTGTCACTGAAACGCATAGCCATAACGACGTTTTATGCTATTGTCATAGCTATCTTTGTTTAAAACGGACAGATAATTTAATGTTTATAAAATTCAAACAGTTCTACACAATTCTAGACAGTTGTACAAAAGTCAGACACAGTTGTATAAAATTAAAACCAAAATGTAAACAGAAATACAAAGAAATTCAATAGAATAAAAAGTTGATTTTGGGCCCACGTGCTGCGGCTTTTGTATACTATACATCAGATCGCTGATATTTTGAAACGTAGGCCTAATTATCTTTCGACAGTGGAAATGGTCCGTCATGTCTCTCTAATACAACTACAAGGCAAATTTGTATAAAAACGTTCACTTCCCACAAATTCGTAATGTTTGAAGTCTAAAATATACAGTCTTTATTTGCCCAGATCAAATTTGCCGGCAGGACATATAATTTGTGTTGCTCATGAGAAATTCATTCTTAAAACAGGAGCCATAACAAATACATACAATTGGTTACATATATGCAACTGATCTATAAATAGTTTTGAATCTTTTGATGCACCAAATTTGTTCAGTACTACTACAACTGCGCCACTAATAATTTAAAAACAGGCAATAAAACGATGAAACTGCTGCAAGAAACCTACATGTAGTGTTTCCTGTAAGCACGTTACAATTGTTTCTCATCCCTACACACACACACTTGGACTTTATAGATGTTGAGTGAACTAGAACAGTCAGAGTACAAAGACACAGATCTTTTCCAATATTAATGGTTTAAAAAATCACCACAATGCATACAGTTAAATAGAAAAAGGCATATGACTGTGCATAGTAACATGAAGATGTTCAGGACTGATCAAGCGACTATTTTGTAACAATTTTGCAGCAATTATCACAAGCAAAAACGCTAGAGTGTACATATCAATACAAAATTTTCATCTTCATTAAAAACGGTCTCACCAAAACAAGCACACCCAAAAACTATAAAAGCACAAACAATGCAAAAAATAGAAAAATAGAAAAAAGTTAATTTGATTATATAAAAGCACATGAAACTCAAAAGCGTTGTAGAAACCATGCATAGCCAATATAAAACAACCAACGAAACAAAATAAAGGACTAATGAAAAATGTCATTTTTTGCATTAAGTTCAACACTAAATTGCTCCGACTATCACGACCAACAAAATTTCTGTAACATGCCACACTAATTTCCGGTGACAGCAAAGGCCTTTGTTGTCATAATTCATTTATTTATTTCTTGCATTTGCTATAGCACCCTTCAAGCTCGCTACTCAGAGGCGCTCCCGACTGCAGCGTGGACACTGCATCGTAGTTTCAGGCTGAAACGCAAGAGCAATTTCGAGTGAAGGACTTGCTCAATGTCCCTACATGGCGGCCTGAGGTGGATTCGAACCTGAAACCCTCCGGCTCCAAGGCAATGAACCAACCACTACACCACCGTGCCCCATAAGCTGCCATTAAACTCCGGATCCATCCATCCATCAAACATACAACCGCACAGCAAAGGGCCTCATCCTGATTACGGCTTGGTTTTGGAGCGCCATCGAATGAAGCCATGTGCATTAGACGTTTGGCGCAATAGAAGTTACTAACTACATTGTCATACGTAGCCACTCCATTTGCATTGAAGGATAACACGAAATACTATACTGGACCTATTGGTGTATTCCCAGTGTTTAATCTAGTCCCTCTGCTTTGGGAGAATTCAGGTTTCTGGGGAGGGGCAGGTAAAAATGGCCGTTTTGGGCGGATTGGTGGGCGGAGGGTGGGCGGCAACTGCTGAGCCAGACACCGACAACAACATTTACCCGTAATTTTCCAACGACCTTTTTTTTAGTCTTTCTTTGAATTTCCCAAAACCAGACAGATTTCACATATCACTGCATGTGAACAAGACCTGACAGGTTTTCTGGGGGAGGGAGGAATGTAATATGTATAAAAAGTTTCGGTTAAGGGGGATATGACCTACGTGCATGTTAGCAACTGCTTAAGATTTTTGCTGTGGGGAAATGTCATTCCTGGAGAACTTACCCCCTATCCACTGAGACGTCCAGATTAAACACTGGTGAATTCCTACAGCTTATCGATAGGCAACAATTTTACCACCTAGCCACACACAAAAACCTACTTATTGTCCAGCTTTTGAAAGTTGTTTTGTGCATCGCCTTTGGCATGATGTCGTTAAGCCTGTCCATTAGATTGGTCATTTCTAAACTGTTCCGAGTTCTGAAAAGAGCGATTTCCCGAATGCTGAGGCTTGCCGTACCTACCTCTGACTCTGGTAATTCGATGGACCTCGTGCTTGATTTGAGAATCGGGGTCCCGATGAAGAATGATCGGCATTCTCGGGTATAGTCCTCCTCTGTTTCAGACGATTGGCTGATGGCAGGAAATCTTCGGTGTCCATTACCAGTTTCCGGCTTTCAAAATGCCGAAGAAGGTCTTTCCACATGTTGTCGCACCTAAGCAGGTGCTTGTTACCTGAACATAGACAGATAGGAAAATTCAAACCTCTCTCACACTAATTGCGAGTGGTTTAAGAGATAATGATATACCTAACTTCTGTATTGAATTCAGACAAATTAGCACACCTTAACATATTGGTCATTCTTTTGTTAGGACTTCCTTAAATGTTCGTATCGTTTTTTTCACACCTGAACATCAGAAAAAAATCAAATAGACGAACATGTCTATTTAATGTACAAATAAATTGAACACCAGTTGCGTCATAAACAGTTCACAACAAACACGATATGAGACGAAACAAAACGGCAATAAAATCAGGGCTTGGAACAATACCCTCTGAACGGAAATAAAGACATATAATTTTATGGTACCATCCACTTGATCTCAAATTCTAGCTGGTAATCCCTCCTCCTCCTTTACTTTCTCAAAACTTATTTTTTTCTCTCGTGGCCTGAACGGTTCACCCTATTGAAGGAACTTTATAAATGTTTTAATACAATATTTAACCATAATATTATTGTATACTATACCGGTACAGCAGACCCTTCATGAACCTACCAATTATTATAAGTCCTAGTCTTGCTCTGGTAAGCGCAACGTTTATCTGATGTTCATCGATGATGAAACCCATGTTCTTCTTGCACCAGCCAATAGACGGTTTCTTTTCGATTTCATACTGTGGCATTGATCGCACAAGGCTCAGAATGACATAGTCCCATTCATCACCTAAACACATTCATTAAATAGAGCACGAAACAAAGAAATTTTTTCTAAAAGAGTTGCAATGTATATTTCAGCCATTGCAATTCCATTGTGGTTGAACTTAGACTGGTTGAACTTCTCGAATTGTAGTGCCGCTCAAAGAAGGCTGCTCTATTATGTAGCAGGCCTACACAACAAATGAGATGGACTATACTCACTATTACAATGGCATCATTCTGTTACTATTGGCCCTACAATGAATAAACCTTATGTAAGTTATGTCTGTTTTGTATTAGTTGCATCAGCATTTACGTGAAATTCATTGCAGAAAACATTAACGGGCAGTTCGAACAAAAATACGTTGGTCTACCTTGGCTGGCAATGACGGTTCCAACGTTCGGGTGTTCGTACCCCAAACTTTTCAAGTTCTGTTCTATTGCAGTGCACTGAGCTTTGTACTGTGACAGTATGGTAATCTTGTCCGGATTTACATGGTAGTAATTCACCAGACTGAAGAATATTCTCACCTATAAAAGAAACTCATAAATTTACCACAAATTCAGACAATGATGCAACGGACTTGAACAAATTTCATAACAGTTCAGATGTTGCCATTCCATTGTATCAAGAGTTAAGCACTCCACAATTTAGGACAATGATTTTATATAAACTTTTATCTTCCATATACAGTATTTTAAATGCATCTTCATTTTAACATAGACTCTGGGCTGCAAAGCAGACAATCCTTCAGCTTCAATTCATTTTCTCACTTTATCATAATGTTTGGAAAATTGGGATGCAAATAAGTCAACCCTGCAGCTTCAATGATGGTTTGGAAAGAGGTCTATGGGGTAAAAAAATAGGCCTATCGTAATTGCTGCACTTGCCGACGTGATGCAAAGCATACCAGAGTTGCATTTTGGCTTGGCCTACAACCCACAGCCTTCTAATAGAAGGCTCTGCTACAACCCAAACGAGTGTACTTGAAACATCGATTGCCTTCAATGAAAGTATGAAACTGATATATAGCCCAATAAGACATATAATGCTTTCTTACAGCTTCTTTTCTTTCCAGCTCATTGCTCCTTGAACGTTCGTTTCCATCTTCCGTTGAGACAGATAAGATTTTCTCGGCACCTTCCGCATGACAGAACACCATTGGTGAGTATCTGTTTGGCCATATTCGTAGCCACTTTTCACCAATGCAGTCGTGCTTCTCTGCTGTTGTTAACTTATTGTCATAAAACTGCTTTGAGGGGAACTCACAGATTCGTGGGTGCTACAAATAAGAAATATTCACACAAATTGACTCAAATTTCTTAAATCATAGCATTTGGCATAGCCTTTGATTACATATATTAAAGTTTCAAAACAATTAAACCAAACATTTAAATGTTTTCAACTAAATTACAAAATAGTAACCATCTGTTCCAGCTGTCCGCATATTTTACTAGTTTCCAGTCAAACGGTCTGATCCATTGGACAATGTCCTAATTACAGCTTGGATTTGTAGGGGTCATGGGTTGATCCATTAAGCATCAGACTCTGGTTCAATCATATATAATGAGCATGCTAAAATTATATGCTTAAGTCTACACAAATTTCAATTACAGTCTTGCTAAGATTAATGTTCTTGCAAATTCTCCAGAAACTATCCACAAAGTGTGCGAGACAAAATTGAAGGACACATGCCAAGGTCAGTCAAAAACAAAGAATTTGATTAAAAGTTTGTGAAAAGGTTTTCAACGAACCATTCTGTATTGTTCGGTAAGCATGATGGCTCTGTCCTTGTATCTCTCAAACAGTGAAATGTCAAGTCCCAGACTTTTCGCAACTGGATTCATGACAATCGGTTGAAGTTGTTTGTGGTCACCAATCAACACCACCTGGCGAGCAGATTTGAAGGCCTGCAATGGAATCAACGTTTCTGGCTCCATGCACATTCCACATTCATCTGTTATAATCTGATGTATGTTAGCACTGCGCATCATGCGTGGACTCACACTCGCAGCACAAGTACAAAGAATGATGTCATACTCCTTCAACTCGTGTATAGCAGCATCAGTAATGAGCTTCTGGTATTCTTCAACCTGTTCATCACTAACTTTTTCTGGTGTGTCCCTATTGTCAGCGAATAACTTGTCAAAAGCCCTGATCTTGGCACTGAATTTCTTAGTTTTCTGGCGCATTATGTGGTGCAGTGCAATATCTTTGTTCTCGTCCTTATCGATCAATTCATAGTGTCTTCCACCGCTGGAGCCAATCTGTAGGCTGTCTCGTGGAATCGGAAAAACTTGTTTCTCCAATGCTTGGCTGTATAAACGCACAATCTTTGGACAGTTCTTTCCAAACTTCTTAAGCCATTCTACAACAATAGGCGAAATCTTCCTCACTTATTAATATCAAGTAGGCCTATTAACAAGCGGAATTGAAATCTGCTTTAGAAAGTGTTGAAGACTGCATATATATCATATATAATCATCAATCAATCAATCAAATCATCTTTATTGACCACCACCACAAAGTAATACAAGCGTACAGTTTACAAATTCGCATGCAGGTTAGACAGTGTTCCCTATTTACATCAGAAATTTTTCAATTATTATACATGGATGGTCATCATTATATCTTCATAGTCATATTATAAAATGTCAACAGTTGATTTTTATTGGGAGCTTAAGGCTCCTCGCAAGATGGGTAAAAGCACACTAAACAGAAACAATCATAGACAATTCATGCAGTGTATATATGAACATAGTAGTGCATGTACAAGTGCATCATGCAGGCAACAATAAGATAACTCAAACAAGTGCAGCCAAAGGTAACTCATGTCTGCAGTTTTTCATTATAATAGCCCAGCATCAGCAGAACTGAGCTGCTGAATTTGATACATACATAAATTATTATTGCAATTATAATTATGTTTATCAATTCTTAAAACTTTTTTTATTAGTAGCCTACTGAATAATTGAGTAGTTTTGCTAAAATAACATTTCAAAATGGTACTATTACAATTAATGTGTAAACTCAAAAGAAATTATTATTGTAAGTGGGCTATATAGCCTGTATATATAGTCTTAGGCCACTCTTATCAGCACTGAAAAGTTGAGCTTTTTTCTTAAGATGACATATTCAAATGCAACCATTGCAATGTGGAAATTAAAAACTCTGATAAGAGGGTACATTCCCTCCCCATACCCCTTCTTGGCGCTATTGATATGCGCCTTGGCGTCCGTAGCTCAGTTGAGAGAGCGCTGGTCGATAAACTGCGGCCTGAGTAGTCATTATCGCGGCCTGCAGGGTTCAAGCCTCGCTCAGGGCAAAAAATTTATTTGAATTTTGTGTTAGCTGCCAGTGGCGCTTTGCTGTTGCGTTGTTTGACTCGGGTCTGTTGAAAATAAGATCGCCCCCCACTCCTGGCTTGGTCGTATCAGGAGCGTTCCAGCACCTATAGGCCTTCCCTGCGTGTCGTGCGAAGCTGAACGTATTTCGTATAACTTGTATCTGTAATCATTCTGCGGTCTGTCAGATTGAATGTTAATAAACCACAGTATTCTATTCTATTCTATTCTATTCTATTTTGGGATTTATAAAGCGCCTCTCACAGTAGGCCTACAACCTAATCAGAGGCGCTCCCAGTGCGAAGAACTCCTGGAAAAAGAAAAGTCTTAAGAAAACGGGCAGAAAAAGTAAAGCCTCCAGATAAAATCTGGGAACGAATAACAGGAGGAACGCCATTCCACAGTAAAGGGCAGACAGAGGCAAAGGCGCGATGTTGGGCTGTGGCAGTCCGAGATCGTGGTACAAGAAGATCATGACGGTCTAAAGAGCGGAGAGGACGTCCAACGGTAGCAGAGAAAGGCTTCCTAATAAGATCACAAAGGTAGCGAGGCGCTTGACCCAAAAACATCTTATAGGTCAGAAAAAGAATTTTATATTGAATCCGGGCAGTCAAAGGAAGCCAGTGAAGGTGCTCAGTCATGAAAGTCGAAATGTGAGAGAAACGAGGAAGGCGGGCAATCAAACGTGCAGATGCATTAAGTAGGCTACTGATTGAAGAGGAGCCAGGCGGATTTTAGGTAGGCCATGGAATGAGTAACGAGTTACAATAGTCAATGCGGGAACAGATGAAGGCATGGACCATAGAAGAAAAAATCGATGAAGAGACAGATCGTCTAATGGCACGTAGCCTAAACGTCGCAGGTGATAGAAACTGGACCGAGAAATATTAGCAATATGTGTAGAGAAGGAAAGAGTATTGTCAATATAACGAAGATATATTATCATGTTACTTTTATGTAGTGCTAAGTTACCGAACCCACTGCTGTGAAGCCGACCTGCGTGTCGTGCTACAGTGGGCCGTATTTCGTATAACATGTACTTGTAATCATTCTGCGGTGTGTCAGTCTGAAGCATTAAAGAAGATATTATTATTATTAAACAAATTCTAATAACAGTAATAGCCAGGTAATAGCCACTCGATGAAATTGACGTCATTGGGCATCGTACTTCCGGTTGGTCGTACGACTCGCTGCACTTGTAAAAAAATTTTCAGAGGGAAATCTTTGTTAATAAATCTCTGTTAACATATTTGACTTGTATCATAGATATCTCCAGGGCTTAAAGTGTGCCTGGACGGTCATGGACGGCGTCCATGCACTAGTTTTAAAATCTGAACGCAGTCCAGCCACTTATTGGCGAGCACAGACTGGAAAGGTAAGGGGCGTCCAGGCACTTCTTTTGGAGAGGTAAGGGGCGTCCAGGCACTTATTTTTCCACACTTTAGGCACTGGATATCTCTCGACTTGTACGCTTTTAGTTGGCTGTGATTTGTATTGATTAAACTTTTCTTTTTTCTGATTTTGAAGAAAACGGTAACTATATCATTTTTTGTTATTTGCGTTATTGATTTGACGTGTGTTTTTCCTATTCGTAATCGTAATCGTAATCTCGAAACTTCTACAGCGCCCACAAAAGCCAAGTCGCGGGAACCAGCTTATTCACAGGCGCTCAATCAAAACAAAATCGATAGGCAGCGGGTCAAGTCCGGAGAGTCAGGCAGGCAGATAGATGGACGGCTAAGGTGGGTGATGTTTAGAATTGAAATGACGAGGGATGTGATGAGAAGAGGAGGAATCAGGATAGGATTGTGATTGTGATTACTTCTGTTCCTATAAATTGTCTTTTTGTTTCTTGTTTCATAGTTAAGTAAATTTGATGTATTCTAATGTTCCCTACAGGTTTACTACTCACTGTTCATTGTTTTATTGGTAAATTTCTATAATGACTCGGTAGCAAGTAAACAATGTGGTGGCCACAGATCAGCGCATAATAGAGCGCTGTCACGTGCGGCAATCAATAGCCCAATAAAGTAGCCCAATGTTTCCAACAGTTTCCGCGAATGTAAGCGCGTCAAAAAATAGTTTATTTATTTAATAATCAGTGTTAGCGGTGGTCATACGACAGTTGGACTGAAGAAAATAATTATTGTCAAACAGAAGTCGGATTGATGAAGATACATTTTCCTGAAATAGAAGTGGGATTGGTTAAAAGTCATGTATTTAAACATGTATGATCGTTAATCCAGCTTCTAATTCTAAATACCTTTTATTTCTTATTTCTAAATGCCTTCATTTTAATTATTTACTTGCTAAATTAACGTGCTTACTTTCGCGGAAACATTGGGCTACTTTATTGGGCTGTTGATCGCCTCACGTGACAGCCCTCTATTATGCGCTGATCTGTGGCCACCATATTGCTTACTTGCTACCGAGTTATTATAGAAATTAACCCAAAACAGCTACGGCTTACCATGCATGAAAAAAACGTTACATGGCAGCAAAGTTTACAATTTTATTCACCTTTACTTGGCGTGGCCTTCAACAGTTCAACTAACTGTCATTAAGATTATATTTATCGGTCTATAATTTAAGCCTAACATGTAGGCCTATTCTTATTTTGCAGTGCTCTTTTATGTCCTACACCTCAACCAAATCTATAATTATTATGCAACACAATATTAATCACACTCATTACATAATAGGCTATATTTCATGGTACTTACTGGCAGCTACATCAACTGAGCTATTTGATGGTCCACAGTAAAGAACCTGTCCACGAGATCCACCATTATTTTTCAATTCATTATTCATGCGAACAAACCAGTAGGCCACTTTGATTCCAGTTACGGTCTTCCCTGTCCCTATAAAAATTATATTCAATTTGTCAGCAAAACTATAATTTAGGTTCAATCTCTTAAATTGACTAGTAATTTAGCATTGATGTTGAAATTAAGCTACATAGATCTAATGATCTATTCATATGATAACAAGTATTCTAACCAAAGAAATTTCAAACTGGCTTTGTAACAATATCAATAAATCGCTCAAGGGATGCGCATCACTTACCCGGTGGTCCCTGAATGAGGGTGAATTTCCCTTGCAATGATTTCCGAATTGCTTCTGTTTGATTGGAATTATTCTTGTAAATCTTCGTCGCTGCATCTACCTCCACATCATACGTATCATCTTTTGGATACTTGGTGATCTCTGCAAAATATTCATCTTCGTTAGAAGAGTGATAAATTTTGTAGCATATAATGATGCTGGAAAATTAATTTATTTAATCCGTTTATGTACTTTATAACTCACAAGTTCAAGTTGCCAAACCTCTGTAAAATCACAGTAGGCCTAACTTAAGCTTTGTCTAAAATCTCGAGAGTTTGTTTATTACATACCGTTTTCAACGCTTAGGCCTATAGTCCACTCGGGAACCATACAATTGGCCTAATAAGCCTACTATTAACGTGTTTCTTCAATGATGTTCTGTTATCGATTTTTTATGACCTTTTTAAGTGTTTCAACTTTTCTCTAATTTCTTCTCACCCTTTTTGATAGTGTGTCATCTGTTTTCTTTCTGACGACTTTTTTAGTTAGGAGCTTGACAACATTTCAACATATAATTTGTCTCAATGGTACATATGCACATTTAAACAAGATAAACATGAACTGTCGAATTTTCCTGGGAATAAATAATTTTTCGGGAGGAGGGGAAGTCACATATATACATGTCGACACCCGCTCTCGAATTTTTCTGGGGATGATGCCATTCCTGGGGGAACTTAATTCCCTTCCCAGAGATGCCTATATTAGTCACTGAACGAGACCCAATAGCCTATTAATTATTCGTCAGTGACCGGATGCACCGACGTTTAACAAAGGTCGGTTTTTCTTTTCGATAAAATTGTCAGCCTCACCGCGGCGGTTAAACGAAGTTTTACGGCATATAGATCGATGAGTCTCTAGATTTATTACGGTACTGCAATATGCCCACTCTGCGTATTTCTAACCGACACCATATATGTCATACATATATGCTACATCTCTTAAGCATGAAAAAACAACAAGCAAGCGTAGCACTTGACATTATGCGTGTATGCATAGAATAAACCGACAGGCCTACCAGGCAGGCTATCCACGCGTTGACCAAGGACGATCTTTTTGCACAGATCAGATGACTCGTGCAGAGAGTTCACTGCGCCTTCCATCCGTCTGAAAGCATCAACCATTTACAGGTCTTGAAATGTCTACCACTCTACCTTCAAAACATTTCTACGCAATTCCAACACGAATTAAGGAAATCTACCACCATGCGTCTTGTGTATATATAACGTCATGCTTATGGAAAGTTATGGCAGCTGTAGGCCTAAGATAATAGGTTACAAACCTATACGTTGCTTGAGAAATCAATTTACAGTGCTTTTTACGCAAAAATAGGCCTGCTATCCTCTTTTCAAGAAATTAGCCTATGCTCACCTGTCAGGAAGCAGTTTCGTTAGAAATTCAACGGTGCATTGTGCTCCAACTTTTCCTGCGTCTAAAAGTTCTTTCGGAGGTAAGAAGTCAAAGTGCTCCAAACGAAACTTGACGACGATATCTTGGCCATCAGCAACACTTGCGCTACTTGCAATCGCGTGACCGACCCAATCATTGCGCACGAAACTTGCACACAACACGTCCTTTGACTCGAACACTTTGTCTTGATTCGTATGGCAGCGAATACACATGAAATCGTTTGGATCCTCCTCTCCGTACGGAGATACGGTGAAAATGTGGATCTTGCGTTTCTTGCAGAAATCTAAAGGCAGACTGAGTTCGCCACAGTAAACGCCATTCCTCTTTTCAAGAGAAACGCAAACATTGTTGCATAGAATCGTATCCCCTGCTGCGACCGTCTTTGAAGCTGCCTCCATCGCTATAATTGGCAGCCAGATGATTCTGTAATGATCAATGGATTCGTAGCTTTGTTGCACCTTCTTAGTCGCGAGTTCGGCAAAGCATCTTACCTATAAAACCAACATTAGGCTAGAGATGGATAAAACGAATACGCTTAAGGTTTTATTTAAACCAACAGCAATACCAAAATGCGTTAAATCGCATCGTACGTCCTTGACATTACAATCATTTTAGAAACCACATAGTTTCTAAAAACAATCATTTAAAAAATCAAACAATTCCATCACAGTCCAGACAGAGAATTTGAAGATCAGCGGCGTCTAGCTCCACCTGGAATGGCTCCGAATGGCAGAACAAACCCCAAGCTGGGTGATTGCAAGCTCTATATGTATTTTCCTGTGCATGCCGCTATAAATATTGGAAATCAACCACGGCATCCATGTCCAAAACGTTAAACCTCCACATATGCAACCGTGGAAAGTCGTTCTCACAACCCTTAACTACCACTGGTAGACCTATGCCACTGATGCAGATTCTCATCACAGTGAAGCATTTCGTTATGCCTGTAGGCTACACGGACATGCGCAATAAGAAAACAGACAGACAACTCATCTTATCGTAGTACGGTAATTCACTAGCATCTCTTCGCCATAGAGAACATCTGATGGGTCTTACCGGATCAACTCTGTGCTCCACACATACGTCCTTCTCTGGTGTTAAGTTGACCATGCGAATGGCAGGTTGCAGGAATCCATTAACACATTCTGCACCAAACTGTACGGCCATGACGCTGCCACGGGTAAGCTTCTGACTAAAACGAACATGGTGCTTAACCATCAGAGCATCGTTGTACATCTCTGATGTCACCTCAGGTAGTTCAATCCTGCATTGCTTTTCCTGCGATACACCCTCCATGATTTCCACGAACAGCTTCCTGGCAGTAATGACGTCTTCGTTGCAAATGGCGTCCATTAGATGGCGCCACTGAGATGCCACGACATGTGCTACGTGTCTGCTGGATTCGATACGCATTAATCTTCGAGCATCGCGACTTCTTCGCGCATAAGGCTTTACACTTGCCTCAGGTCTCGTATCGTAGAAACGCTTTTCCCATAACAACTCCACCTACAGAAAAATGCCATAAACAACACTTAGCGCCTAATCTCCACACTTCTAAGCGCTACTCGAAAGCCATGCGCGGGGCACCAGCTTATTCACGAGCGCTGCGTTGAGTCAAAAGGGCTGTCCGTAAGAGTAGTTCAAATGTGGTCCGGGTCGATTTACCATATAGGAGCAGAGGGGACGGAAAAGCTACTAAGGAGGGTGTGTCGTCTGGGTCCGGAACTGTCAGGTGGAGGATCAGATGAAACAGGGTAAGACTGTTCTTAAACAGATGTGACTTCAGTTTGGAATGAAAAGCCCGAATAAGAAATAGACTACTATACAGAAGTGCAGATAGCGAACAGAAGGAGAAAGCTCAATCCAAAGAGCAAGACGAACTGAGGCAAATGATCGGGACTGGTGTAAAATTTAACTCGATAGCCTATAAGCCGCCAAAGAGTGCTGCTATTTGGAACGTGACCATTGACCAATGACCATCGAACTGAAATTCAAGTTTAGCGAAGATAAACTAAATTAACTAAATTAGACTATATTATGATTGAAGTAGAATTAAGCAAAAAGGAAACTTATTTGAAATAATCAGCATATAAATAAAAGTTTTATCAAATTTATAAACTGACAGATGATGACAGTGTATAGCCTATGCTCTAAACTTTATAAAGATCTGTATCTAGAATATAACGATTTAGAAAGGAATTCATCAGAAGACTTCACGTTAATCAAATGACGGATATTAGTTTATTTTTATTCGAATAAACTTACCATATCAGTGACGTCAGGTTTATCACTAACAGATAGGGCACTGTATTTCAGGATCCTTTGACTCTTCGTGACTTTGCCGAGATGAGGAATAGTTAGAGTCAGACTGTCGTCATCAAAGTTTTCCACGAAGCATGGCAGATAGAACGGTGTCGTTAACAGATTCGTTAACTCCAGTAATTTGCTAGCTTTGTGATATTGCTTTGCTGTTCGGCCGACATTGTTCACCTTATCACATAATCTACGTATATCTGGCAAGCTGTATGCCGAAGGCTCGTGTTCCAAGGCACACTTCACAAGCCGATGAACGACAATGTCCATGTATCTACGAATTGGTGATGTAAACTGGACATAATATGGCACCTGCAGACTGAAATGATCAGGGTCCTTGTCATCGAGGTCACCAGATGGAACAAACTCTGCTGCTTCCTGTAAGCCCCACCAATCGATCATGGCCAGAGAATGATCTGGATGAAGCATTTCACTTCCAACAATTGTCTTCACAGCTTCGAGGTCGCCTTTTTCGACTGCCATTTTCAAACGTTTCAAGGTTTGCATAAGAATAGAAAGAGTTGCTGAAGCATTTTCTATGACATCTTCGCTACCCTGCTCTGAGAGGCAGCCAAATTGATTTAAATAGAAGGAACAGTCTATGAGTTCATTGTTCTTCGTCATCCACTGCTCCAAATCTTCAGGGTCTGGAGCAAGTTGGCGTCTTAATGGTGTACACTCTGGAAACTTGGAAACAAGAAAGTTGGCAACCTGAATGTTGGCAAGGATCATAAATTCTTCAATAAGTCGATGAGCATCATGACATTTGTCAACAGCAAATGGATTGTCCTCTTGGTAATAGAACTGTCCACGCCCAATTCGTTTTGCTCGCAGCTTCTTTGCCAGATAGTTTAGATTCAGCACAACGCTCTTTTCATTTCGTTCATCAAGAAACGGTGGCTTTGACGAAGGCATGGCATCAATGTATGTTTGTGCCTCTTCATAAGTCATCGTTCTATCGTTCTTGATCACTGTTCTCTTAATAGTTTGAGATTGGCTAAGCAACGCGCCTTCAGAAGAAAAAGTGATAAACACTGACAAAGCTAGGCGCTCTTTTCCTTCCCGTAGGCTGCAAAGATTTTCACTCAGTTCTGCTGGCAACATGTGATAGACTGTTTTGGTTGCAGGGTAATACGATGTCACCCGTTTTCGTGCATTTCGATCAATTTCTCCATCTTTCTCTACAAATTCCGAGACATCAGCTATATGTACACCAACTTCAAAACCCATTTCAGTTTTTCTAAGCGTCAAAGCATCGTCAATATCTTTGCAATCTGACGGATCAATAGAAACAGTGAACCAATTTCTTATATCCAAGAGTTTACTGTTTCTACTGTCCATATCACTTTCCAGCAACTCTTTTGCAGCTTCAATGCACTTTTCATTTGGCTTTGTTGGTACCTGGTAGAGAATGTTCAGCACTTTCTGACTGTCCTCCAGTTTTTCTCCGGATGCAATAATTTTAGTCACATATCCAAGAGGGTACATGCATTTTGAACGCCAACGAATGTACTTTACTACGAATAACATATCTCCACGCCTCTTGGGATCAAGTCTCACAATTTTATCAAACTGTAGTTCTCCGTCTTCCATGTGATACTTGGCAACCAGTTCATTCTTCTTATTTGGATATTTCTCTTTGATTACCGAGTGCACAACATGGATTTTCGGAGCAATTCCATTGATTGGTCTCATCAGATGCGCAACAAATGAATCCACACGGCACACGAAAGTGTAGGCCCTGCGATTCGTATGACGTTTCAGTATTCCAACGACCGTTCCACGGTAGACTTCGTCCGCATTGTCTCCCAATTCCTTTGTCTTCTTTAATTCCACCACGACTTCGTCCCCGCTGAAGCACGGTCCACAGTTAGCTCGGCCGCGAATTTCAATCTCCTTGATCGCTGAATGATCATCTTTAGCAAGTTCTTCACATGCGAAACTTTTCATGTCGCTTTTGTTCACTTTCAGGCATCTACTGTAACTCACGTTTGCTGTAGAATCGCCAGAATGTCCGTTTTTCTTGTCCTTCAAAGTAGGTTGCCTAACTGTCCCGCTTCCACTGTCACTGTGCGTGGTCGAGTCAATCACTTTGCACTTCGCTGCATGAGAACCATCCAGATAAATGATGCAGTGCTTGTACTGCTCCGGTTCATCTCTCAGCAGTCTTCTTAGCTCGTCCTCTGACTGCAATTCGTAGTAATGGTAGTCGTCGTAACCGTCGGCGTCGTCGTCAACTTTTAGACCCGAATTAAGATCTTCTTCATCCGAGTCACACACGGTCATTACATCGTCAAGATCGGAGTCGTAGATCTTACTCGGATCTACTTCCACGTCACTTTCCAACGAATCCTGTAGCGCGTCGGCAGACGAGCCCTCTTCGGCCGATGATAAACTTTCATCTCTGGATCGACTCGACGATTGTTCACGCACAGTTCTGTGCGAATTTTGTTTCACTCGCTTTCTCCAAAAGCGTTTTGACTCCTCGACTAGCTCCACTTCCTTGATTCCGACATCCAGCAGAGTTCTTACTTTAAGGCGAATTTCGTGTGCTGCTTCGTCTGTACCGTCAAGTTCTTCAAATTCACCATAAGAGATCATTTCATTGTTGCTCTTTCTGACAATTATCATTTTCTGATTTTCATTCCAGGCATGCGGTGTTTCTTTGTTGTCACATACTGGAGTGTGATTTTTCTTTTGTTGTCTCTCTCTTCCACTGCTTTCCAGGAAGCAACTGTTGCATACATACGTGAACATGATTCCATAATCATTACATACCCGTTCTGTTTCGAAGTTCGCCCTAAGCGACGATTCTCGTAAGTCTTCGATGAAGTTCTTCAGGCCGATTTTTGACTTGAAATATTTTGTCCAAAGCTCTAACTCCTCGTTACTATGTGGACATGCGCATGAATTCTTGTCTATACAGACTTCACCAGCCAAGTAACTTTCACAGAGTTTTGACTCGGACCTGAAGCGCCTAGGGCGTGGCCTGATAATGATCCAAGAATTGCTGTGATCGGTTGCCTTTCGTAGCAGTAGCTGGTTTTCCAGGCAGTCATGATTTCCTGCTTTAAGCGACACTTTATAGAAGCTGTTGGCGTCTTCTTCAGATACGCAGATGCAGAAGTCACAAGACAGTCTAACATCGTATTTCTGAACAATGTATGAATAAAGATCTTTTGAGTGACGACTTTCCCTTTTAACCGGAGACAGTTTTGTCTTGTCTGTTGATTGTGTGCCTCCTGAAACATCAAATCGTTGACAAAGCCGCTGTAAATGTTTGACAATGACATATAATTACTGAAAAACTATATTTTCATTCTTATAAATAACGTCACACTTACCTTACAGTCTTGTATCAAACCGTTTACACTAATTAAGGTCCTTATAATACTTAGGGTAATCGTAATTTCATGTTTTCCATTGAGTTGAGGGACAATCATCACATCTTATTCACGTGGCGAACACTCTTGTCAAAGCACTGATTTGTACTATGCTTGACTTCAGAAACTCCATCTACATTGGTCTCTCGATCTTCACTGAACCTTCTGAACTTCAGTCAATGGTGATAACCTACTTGCATTACTATTATAGTATTATTATTATCCTTGTGTTTTGCCTTTGTGTCCTTGTTGTAATAGACCAATGAACAATTGAGTTGAATTGAACCCTGCTGCCATCCTTACTGGTGGTCTACCGAAGTTTGCTGACATTAGAGGACATACTTTCATTCGAGAAACTCTCCACTGGCTTCCTGTTGACCCCAGCGCATTCAGTTCAACATTCTAACACTTTTGTGCAACTTTCTTGTCGTAGCAGTGTCTTCATACCTTCAGGCTTTATATGGGCTACCTCAGTCTTCTTGCTTCTTGGTCCTTCCACTCTTCTCCGTTCAGACAGCTCTAGGCCTATTTACTCAGAGTTTTTTTTCTATTGTCAGAAAACCCGAACGACGTATATATGCTTCTGTATAATTGTGTACTGTCAAACGCTAGTAGTTTATACATCGTCCGAGCAGGGTCTTCTATAACCTATAAAATAAATATATATTCCAACTGCACATGAATGTCTAATCTGTTGATTGCATGTATCATGGTCTTGGTAATCAATAAATATATTGATTGATTGATTGATTGATTGATTGATTACATATACACATTAGGACTATGCATAATACAGTGGCCTGAGTCGTGGTACTAGGCCTATTATGTGAGCCAGCCAATACAGTTCAATACAAAGCAATTTCACAGACCTGTCCTGAGATATCTTTAGCCTACCTTCGCTGTGTTCACCGACCGACGTCTTGTAAACGCCATGCGAGTTTTTCATCAGGTACTGCAGCTGACCGTTCTCCTTCTTGACCGATGGCAGTGCAGAATCACCTTCCCTCTTCTCTGTCTTAGCGTTTGGTGCGTGCGTACGTTTCTTCTCGGCCTTGTGTTGATCCACCTTCCTCTTCGTCGGCCTCTTTGCATCGTTGCAATAGTCTAGGCATACTGTTTCTTCTGGCGGCGTTTCGCTCACAGGTGGTGGGAGGGCACTGTCGGAAGGATGTGTTGCCTCTTCCTCTTCTTCCTCTTCTTCTTCCTCCTCTTCTTCTTTCTCCTCGTATTCACTTCTTCCTCTTCTGCGGACGAACTTCTTCTTAAGTTTATGCCTTGCTGAAATTAGATTTTTTGTTAAACCAAACTTTATCATAATAATTATGGAACTATAGAAACATTTAAATTTCAAAACTAGGCTTAATTAGGCCTACTACTTTTTACGCTAGCCGTGAAACTAGTCCGTTGCTACATGCTGAACGACACTGCCATTTCAAAGATGATTAGTGTCGCCACGCCATTTAGGTCCCCGTGGACAGACCGTGCTAGCCCGATATTTTGTATCTCTGAAATGGCCACCTTCAGGAAGCGAACCGCGGCCCGCAAGCTCTCTTTCACAGGGTCGCGTACAGACGCGCGTTCAGCGCTCTTACCGATGTAGCTAAGCGAGCCAGTCGTGAAACTAGTCGAGACGGGAGTGATTACACTGGTCAACAAAGAAATCGTTACTGACTGGAAAAGGCCCTAATGTGTAGCATCTTGGTGTGCTGAACACGAATATAACCATAAAAAGTTTTTATTGGCTCTCGTTTTGAAAATATTTCATATAGTTCATTTCTTATGTTTCACCATGTAAAGTTATGCAGTAGAACTGCGACAATTTCCTAAATAAGTCTAGAATGATGTAATATTCCACCTCATTGCATAATCCCATCATGGACACATCATGCACGGTTGATTTTTTGGTTGACAAGACAAGCCATGGGCCCCACATATATGCTGTGCTACATGTACAACACAGCTTTCACCGTGGCTGAATGGCAAAAGACCATCAATGCCGTTTGCAGTTCCCATGGTGTGGAGAGAGCAAAGCAACTACTTAGATGTCTGTTACTTCTGCTTGGTTCCTCCTCTTTCCGGTCGAATAACGAAGCAAAAGAAGTCGACAATTGCATTCCCAAACATTCCGTCTGCATTGAGACCAGTTCCACATGGTGATGGACTTCCTATTCCAGAACCTCCAGCAGAATATATTTTCGTTGAATCATCTGATGAGGACAAGGGTGAGCCGACATGTTCTTCCCCTGGTCCGTCAGCGTGCAGTGATCCCGATTTTCAATGTGGTGCATCATCAACCCCACACAGAATAACACAGGAAGAACTAAATGACCTTGTTCGTGATTTGGACTTATCCAAACACAAGGCAGAGTTGCTAGGATCAAGACTCCAACAATGGAATCTTCTAGAAGAAGATGTCACAATCACTTCATATAGAAAGCGCCATCAGCAGTTGGAACCTTTCTTCATGAAGGAAGGTAATCTGGTATTCTGTTCCAATATTGACGACCTCATGAATGCCTTACAGATCACTCATGACCCACAAGAATGGAGACTCTTTGTAGACTCTTCGACACTGAGTCTTAAGGCTGTGCTTTTGCACAATGGAAACCGTCTTCCATCTATTCCATTAGCGCATGCTGTCCACATGAAAGAGACATACGATAACCTAAAACAGCTACTGCATTACATTGACTATAACAGGTACAAACGGCACCTGTGCGGTGATTTGAAGGTAGTTGCCATTTTAATGGGACTGCAGCAAGGATATACAAAATATTATGTGGTTCTTGTGTGAGTGGGATAGTCGGGCAAGAGAGTTGCACTACGTGCGGAAGGAATGGACTCCCAGACAAAACATGGCAGTTGGACAGAAGAATATCCAGCACCCAGCTCTGGTCGAGGCTCACAAAATCCTACTACCACCCCTTCACATCAAACTAGGTTTGGTGAAGAACTTCGTGAAAGCCATGGACCGCACTTTGCCAGCTTTCCGATACCTGCATGAAAAATTCCCTCGACTCAGCGAAGCAAAGATTAAAGAGGGAGTTTTCGTGGGTCCTCAGATTAGAGAACTTTTCAAAGATGACCGCTTCAACAACTTGCTGGTGGGTGATGCGAAACAAGCATGGAATGCTTTTCGTTCTGTGTCTACAGACTTTCTGGGGAATGTTAGGGCAGAAAACTACAAGGAACTAGTAGAAGACATGCCCAAGCAGTACCAGAAATTTCGCTGCATTATGTCGCTGAAGATGCATTTTCTTCACTCCCATCTGGATTTCTTCCCTGACAACTATGGTATGGTTAGTGACGAACATGGCGAACGCTTTCATCAAGATATCGCAACAATGGAGCAAAGGTACCAGGGAAAATGGTCCACTACAATGTTGGCTGACTACTGCTGGACACTCCGCAGAGATGCTCCCGAACAGCCGTACAAGAGACAGGCAAAAAATCTAAGAACTAGTCTATGACCTGGTTTTTTTCAAATATTAACCGTAAGTGTATCACTATTGGAATGCATTGTGCAATATAGAATTACTTCATTTGAGATTACAAAAAAACTAGAGCCAATTAAGCAATTTTACTGTCATATTCGTGTTCAGCACATAAAAATTGATAAGAACTGACTAATTTCATTTCAGTAACATGACTTTTGTAAAAATTTGTTGTCCAGTGTTATATATTATATAGTCTGAGCTTGCTTAGTTGCACTTGCACTGGAATCAGCTTTTCTCTGTTGCCCTATAGAGGGCATATATATATATATATATATATATATTGCTGACTATAGGACTATTAGCAGAAATTTTAAACTGGTACACAATTAACCATGCAAGAACTACCAAACTACCAAAATAAGGAAGCCAAGTAATACCGGTAATGATATTGTTTAAGGAAGAGAACATTTTGAAATTTGACAGTTTGAAATTTGAAAGATAGCACTTGAGCGATCGATGCCATATGTAATAGTTGTACAGAAAATAATAGTATTCATACAAATATTAACAGTAAATTGTACTCTTTATATTTATACCCCAGGTGTAAAAGCTAATGAACTTGCCTTTGGGCAGAGAACTCATCATATTTTAAATAGTAAATAATAATGATAATGATAATAATAATAATAGTAGGCCCTAATAAGAGTAATAATAGTAATAATAGTTATAATAATAATAATAAAGCAGTGGCTTTCAGAGGCACTTTCGCAAGCCTGGAAGCAGATGAATAGGGCCATTCCGGACTGGTTTTATAGCAGTAGTTAGGAGCGAAGTCCCCGAGGGATCCTAAATACCTTGGGGCAAAAAAATAATGCAGAAGCCTGATGACGTTGTTGATGGATGATTGGCAATGATGGCGGAGCAATCGAAAAAGTAGTCCCACAGTGTAAAGTGTAGCTAAATTTAATTTGAATCGTTTAAAGTTGATTCTCACATTTCTTCGATGACTTCTGTCTCTCTGTTTGCTCTGGTTGCTGCTAAAACAGAAGAATTGAATGCTTGTTGAAATTTCACTAACTAGGCCTATGATTTGTACGTGGCTCTTCAACTGACTTCAATACTTAATTCGACTTGCAAATTAATCAATTAAAAGATACTGTGTGCGTATAGGCCTATAGTGTTAACAGAAGTGAATAATAATATGTTACAAATATGGCCAGGTTAGTCTAGTACGTAAAATTACATATCTTTATGTCACGAGAGAATGCATGTAGGCCTATAGAAGTCCAGGACCATAGACCATTGTTGAGTTTTGTCAGGCTGCACATTGCACAGCAAATGCAATTAAGACGGCTAGACTTCAGTGGCGCAGCCAAGAATTTATGAGGGGGGGAAGGGGGTTATGGCCTTGCCGTATGCCATTCCTGACAATATTACAGTAAATAAAAAAGGGAATAAAGTAACAAAGGGAATAGAGTAAGAAAAATAATTGCTAGTATACAAAAATCGTTTTGTTTTTCTTATTTAAGCGGATAAATAACCCTTTAAAAAACTTTTTCCTAAGTCAATGAGTGGGTTTAACCCCAGAAACCCCCTTGTCTACGCCAATGCTATAAACTTATCCTCTCAGGGTTTAGGCTATATAGTGGTCCTTGTGTATATTGACTGTGTTAGGCCGTCGTTTTTAGAGCTCTGAAGTAAGTCAGCATCAGGAAGCGAACTGCAATCCGAGCTCCTCCACTGTAGGAGGCTATAGGCGGTGTGAGAATTGTGGGAAAATAACTTGGGGGTTTACTATGATCCACTTTGAATTGGGGTGTGAACACAGACTTCACTATGGAGCTATAAGAAAGACTGGAGGGTTGAAACCCCCTCTCACCCTGGGACTACGACTGTTATAATTATAAGGAACGCAGCGTAAAGGCCTAAGCTTACAATCTAACCAATGTACGTAGGCCTATGTAAGCCTATCATGTATGGCTAACCGCGCCGGTGCGGGCGGGCGGGCCAGGCGTGTCTCAGTTAAGTCTTCAATTATATATAGGCCTTATATATATTTAGATTATTTTATATTATATATTACATGTATATGTTTTTGTGTGCTTAGTTGAACTCGAGGATGCTTGTAAGGTAGCCAACTGGTGTGACCGTGTGGCTGTACATACTCGCCTTGCATTCGTCGTCCTCCGACGCCTCCGCGATATTGAAGAACGAACGTATGCTCGAAAGCCAGGAGCTCATTTCTGCAAAAGCAAAAGAACAATGACATCTGGTAACCGGTTAGAAAGAGCTGAAACGATTTTACTATTTTAATCTCTCGCTTTGCTATTTCTATGGCTCCATTATTAAAAACATTATAACAGCTGCATAGGCCTATTAAAGCCCGCCAACGCGGTGTGACTCACAGAGTCACAGGCCTTCTGGTTCCTCGACTATAAATTTAATTATAGGGGTATACATAGGCTACAGCCTACACGAGAACATAATAGGCCTAATATTATTAACTCCGTCACTAGTTGCACTCTGCCAGTGCCAGTCCCAAGTCTGGATAAAGGAGGAGGGCATCGCTAATGGTCTTTGTTACCACACAGTGACGTTAAACTGCAAATACCACCACCTAATATTATTCGTGTTTGTTGCATAGACAGTGTAGCTAAAGACACAGTATAGGCTATTTAATTGTGCTGTGGTTGGGGTGCCATATGCGTAGAGAGGAAGGAAAAACTGGCTGCAGAGATCACATACTGGTGGTGACCCTTCTTGACTTGACACAGTGCTCGTGAATAAGCTGGTGCCCTGCGCTTGGCTTTGGAGTGGCGCTCTAGAGATTTGGAGATTGGGAGCCTACGATTACGATGTCGTAGCCTACGTAGGCCTATAGTACGAGAACAGTATGGGAATTGTAGACATATAACTGCATGGGGGCGAGAGTCCGTCAGACTATGATCCACATGGAGTTGGGTCTCGTAAAGGGGACTTAAAGCCTACCAGTGTGCGAATTGTGAAAAAATAACGGGGTGTTGGACTATGATCCGCTTGGAATTGGGGTGTGAAAAACAGACTTTACTATGGAGCTCTAAGAAAACTGAGGGTTGAACCCCCAACCTCGGCAATTCTCACCCTGGACTTAACTATGGGCCCTAAGCAAGGCTGGATCGACGAGACCGGGTTGAAGCTGGCCCTTATCCCATCGGCAAGTCTAACCTAGGACGAGATTCGAAGGACCATGGCAATGAATAGATAGACGAATGAAGAATCGAGCTGCGTTGTGAGGTGTATAAACCTGGTTTAGGCTTAGGCCACCTACCAAGGTAACGCCCGCACGGGTGACGGGTATGCTACCAAATAAGTAATAGGCTGATCCCAATGCTATAGCTTAGGCCTATACCATGACAACGGATACCAACCTATTCTGTTGATGCCGTAAAAGACTCACAACAATAAAACGAATCGGGATGGCTCCAATAACAACGGACGATCACATGTCGATGTTTTTCCTCTCAACATCCACAACAAAGAACGTGCACCATGGTGTTTAATCAATGTTCAGCACAGATCTCCTCGCATCCGGTGAAGTTTGAAACTGACGGAACTGTAATGCGGAGTTGTTTCAGCCGAAAATAGCACATCTAAATTTAGCGTCAGATGTTTGATGGTTTCGATTTCGGATCTACAGGGTGGCTCAAAAAAAAACGTACCACCGGGGAAAATGCGATATCTTCGCCGCCGATTGAACTTTTTCTGCGAAAATATCCCAATTTGTAGGAGAATGAATTTCCAACAATCCCTGAAAGTTTCATTTGAAACTTTTCATGTTTGCAAAAGTTACAGCTGTTCAAACTTAAAATTTCGTTTTTTCAAATATCCGCGGAAAATTTACGTCACTTGTAGATTTCCATGTCATATGATATCACTTTTCCCTACGACCTCAGCATTCCGTTTTGCAGTTTATTGTAAGGTATAATGAGAGTGTCCACTCTCTGCCTTAACACAAGCTCAAATCTTTTTGTGAAGCTCAGTATGGCCTTGTTGGTCGGGTCCTGCGGCAACTGACCCCACATTAGCAGCAAGACTTGCTTCAGCTGGCCAATGTTCTCCAACTTGGGATTAAATGTCTTGCAGCGTTCCAGCATAGCTCCCCAGACGTGATAAACAAGAGGGTTAAGGTCTGGCGAGTTTGTAAATCATCTTTGCCAATGCATTTACTTCAGTTGATGTCAATAAGGTAGCGCCATCATAATCAACCTTGCCGTGCGAGCAAGCAGGCGCACTGTCCTGCTGCATAATAAAACCAGATGTTAGAGCATACCTGGTCTTCAATGAGTCTGGGTAAGCGAGTTCAATGATGAGTTTGACATCTAACCTACTGAATGGGATTAATTGCAGTCTTTTCTTGCAGCCGCAACACACGCCGGCATATCTGATGCCGAAACCACGATTTGCTTTGCAAACTTGACCTTTCGATTACCAAGCGAATTTCGTGAAAATCGCGCTTTTTCCGTCAGATCAAGCGACCACTTCCTGCCTCTCTTCCGACATCTGATCTTCGTTACATAAACATGTTTGCAGATAGTCTTCAATATGCTCAGGCTCCACTTTTCACTGGGTATTTTGCTATGATCACGCGATGTCTCAGTCTCTGTTCATGCAAAGTCCGAGTTCCCATTTTATCTTTTGCAGAAACTTTGCCCATGACGTTCATTGTTTGGGTTCACCAATTGAGACCTTAATCTATAAAATATCACCAAATACCAGCAGATTGCTTCATAAACAGCTTCTTTACAGCTCATAGTGAGGTCGTATGACATCATCATCAATGTGTGTGTGTTGTAATTTGCCAAACATCCTAATGAAATCACTTGTATTGGAGCATGATTCTCCGGATAATTGAAAAAACGAAATTTTAAGTTTGAACAGCTGTAACTTTTGCAAACATGAAAAGTTTCAAATGAAACTTTCAGGGATTGTTGTATATTCATTCCCCTTCAAATTGTGAAATTTTCGCAGAAAAACCCCAATCGGCTGCGAAGATATCGCATTTTCCCCGGTGGTACGTTTTTTTTTGAGCCACCCTGTATATGACATCAGCGCTATTTATAATAGGGCCTATTCATGCGCGGCAGAGGCAGTAAACAACCCAATGCACAGTGAATGACAAAACCGAGCAGTGAGTAATATAATTAATGGATTTGAGCCACTGTTGTAAGCCTAATCGTAAAGTCTGACCTTCTACAGCCCCCACAAACGCTAAGTCGCGGGAACCAGCTTATTCACAGGCGCTCATGGGCGCTCGCACACAGGGGCAATTGAGAGGGGCACTTGCCAAAAAACGAATTCATATTTTCTAGCTACTACTTTTTATTTTCAACAAATTTTTTGCACTAAAACGCTAATGTTACTCATTATACAAAACATTGTCATAGCGAAACCTCTGTGAAAAATAACCGTTTCTGCATTGCATTTTCAAGCTCTGGCTAAAAAGAAATTGACCATGACCATTGTGCTTTTGTCCCTCCCCTGCAAAAATTTCTGCGGGCGAACATGCTGCAAGTGCTCAATCACAACAAAGTCTAGGCAGGTGTCAAGATCCGAAGAGTCAGGCGAGGAGTTATGCTGTTAAACAGACGTCTATGGAGGACGATATGTTTAGAGTTGAAACGGCGCGGTCGCCGGTCGGTAGGCCTATGGGAATTGGAGGCAGAAGACTCGTCTAAAACTGACGTGAAAGACTGATCGATTTAACTCTGACACTTTGCACTCTGCCAGTGCCAGTCCAAAGGTTGGATAAAGGAGGAGGGCGACGATAACGATTTTTGTTATCCCACCGCGTGTCGTTAAACTGAAATTATGCCCATGGTCCCTGCATGCTACATGATAGGCCTATTTCGGTTCCTATTAGGCTATGGTCTACCAAAGTACGCCGATGAAGTTGTACAACCAGAAACTATATATTGGCTAGGCTTAGCCCAGGGGCGGATCCAGGGAGGGGAATCTTGCCACCCCATTGAGAAATGCCCATAGAACGTGGTTTCAACAAGCTTGCTTCCAAATGGTACAATTTCCAGAGAAGTCGGCTGAATGACTAAAAATAAAACACAAATCATCCTCATCCAGTTTTTTGGGCAGGGAAAATGCCAAATGGCATATATTTCACGGCAAGTTGGACCAAATGACTAAAAGAAATTAAGGTCATCAGTTTTTTCGGGCGAAAGACCAACAAATTTTCCCCAAAATTTTGCCCCCCTCGAAAATTTCCGTCTCCACCTCTGTCTTAGCCTAATTATAACGTTGGTGATTTGGTCTTCGAGCCTTCGATCGTCTGAATAATGATAATATATATATATATATACTAGCCTATATATAGCCTATATAGGCCTAATCAACCAACATTCAGGACGCCGAAATTTTCCACGCGTTCAGAAACATTTTAAATCCGGAGTCAGGATCCACGACCTTTCTGATGCAACGCAGCTCTGGTGAATGTGCGGGCTTATTTATTTTATTTGTTATTTATTTCTCTAGCGTCCCTTAAAACTCTATACTAAGAGGTGCTCCCAACTACAGCGCGGACACTGCATCGGAGTTTCACGCCGGAGCAATTGCGAGTGAAGGACTTGCTCTAGGCCCATACGCGGCGGCTTGAGGTGGATTCAAACCTGCAGCCCTTCGGCTGCAAGACATCGAATATAGGCCTACCCATTACACCACAGCGTCCCACTATATAAGCTACAGGGCTTAGTCGTGACAACTGACATTGTAACGCTCGCTTGTAGGCCTAAAGCATCTTGATTAAACTCTTCCCATGAATAAGCAGGTCTCCATGACGTGGTTTTTGCGCGCCCTGAGAAATGCTCGGTGATTTCAATTACGTAATATTACATTAGAACTAGATGGCCAGAGGCTATAAAGAACGCATATATAAATTATTATTGATCATGGATGAATATAGAAATTACATTAAGAAAGTTCGAGGCATTTAATAGGTTGCGTCGCTACACATATATACTTTCGGGAGCAGTACGTGTTCCCGTGAGCTCGTTATAAGTTTTGCTACCACACCACATGGGCGGAGACCTGGGCGGAGAATTGGGGCGGGGGGAGGGACGGAAAGACACGAGATTTTTTGACGGAAGAATGGCTGAATGTCGCCGAAAAATTTCCATCTTTTGCCGGCCAAAATTTCTGACGACCTTTTTTTAGTCATCCGGCGAAATCTCGACGAAATTTTCTATTTTTTTAGTCGTGAGGGGGGGTGGCGGAGGAACAAATGCATGGGCCGTCCCCCCAACACCTCCATTGGAGGGACCGCCCCCCCCCTAGGTCTCAGCCCATGCACATCATTGAGAATTCAGTGGATAGGCCAAGATAGCTGAGCTTGAGCCAAAGGGTCACCAAGGGTGTGTGTAAGGCCTGGCCTAGTCCCAACAAAGTAATATATTGAATAAATTATTTACCGTACTTTACCCTCCCTTACTTCATATTCGTTCATTCATTACCAGATTTGTATAGCACTTCTTCAAAACGGTCTATATAGGCTTCCCATCGAGCTTTATGCTCTTCGGCCAATGGGGAGCTGCTGGTCCCTCGAACCCGCTCTGCTACCAGACAGCGTCGGCTGCGTCGAGTCTTCTCGGTTGTTGGCCCGTCCACATGGAATGGGCTCCCGCTTGCACTACGCTTACTACCTCGGAATAATTTGCACTTTCTACCAATTGCTCAAGACCTATCTTTTTAGCTGGACTGGGAGCGCCTCTGAGTAGGCTTCTTGAAGGGGCGCTATATAAGTTTTCGGAATGAATGAATATCAACTAAATTGGTATCAAAAGTAAATATCTATCACTGAACTGCTTTCTACCAGTTGCTCAAGACCTATCTTTTTAGCTGGACTGGGAGCGCCTCTGAGTAGGCTTCTTGAAGGGGCGCTATATAAGTTTTCGGAATGAATGAATATCAACTAAATTTGTATCAAAAGTAAATATCTATCACTGAACTGCTGTTCTTCACTAAAGTAAAGAGTCTATTACAATCCAATAGGGCTTTATTTAAAATACAAAGTCTGGGGTGATGTATAAGACATTCAGTTTTGGACAAATTAATGTTAACAGTAGATTAAATTAATCATTACATATGCATGCACAAAGATGTTTAGTTTTAACACTACACGAAATTAATCACTACATATAAGATGCATAAAGATGTTAAGTGTAACAAACTTCCCACTAATAATTAACAGGCAAAATATTAGCAACATTTGTTCTGAAAAAGCATGACATGATATGCGTGGGCCTTAATTTGACTCTCATAATATATATATATATATATATGTTATAAATATATATAACTTGGACCTTAACATATATATGTTATGTTATATATAAACCTAATATATGTTATATATAAACATATATATAAATACATACATGTATATGTATTTCTAACATCAATATCACAATTATTAACTTCCAGCAAAGATACATACATCCATACATGAATTTTGATTTAAATATTATTGTCTGATTGTGAATCTGCAGGAAATCATCAAATTACAAAAAGCCAAACTAGGTCAACTAGCCTTCCATTTACAAGCAAAATGAATTTCTAAAAAATTATTTTGAATTTTATTCCATTGCAACCATAAATAAAACAGATTGCTGATTAATTATATACCATTCAAGAAAGCAATGAAATGCAATCAAACAGTTATAACACGGTTACAAGAAAGCTCAGTGGTACATCAGACCAATATGGTTCACGCGAACTCGGACCTCTATACCTGACAACTATTTTTCTATGTTACTTGCTTAAAGCAAGAAATGGCAGCGTTAATAACATTCCTTTACAGTGTTGTTAGCTATTAGGGCATATGCATAGAAATCTATAAAACATTTAAACAATTATTACTCTGAGATGTCTTCTGAATAGTCGAACCATTAACAGATGTGCAAAACATAATTTTCTAGAATATTTCAGCCATCACCCACGCCAGATGCTTTTGATGCATAAAATGCACTTAAACAACTGCAAGTGGCTACATTATGACTGTGAACCTCTCTCTCTCTTTTAAAGAACATCAACTGAAATATTGCTTGATCCAAACAACTGCAAAATGCAGTAGATTCTTACTTTGATTAGAGGCGGCCAGAGTCACCTATTACCACAATAACAAACCAATTCCCAAGCGCAGAATGTGACACTCTGAACATAAGAGAATTACCAAATTCTATGAATGACAAACCATTCTCTCCAAATTAACAAGGAACAAATACAATGGCCGTCCAGGCCCTTGGTCCTCCAAGTACCAATTATACATGAATAGTGCTCTAATCATACATAAATTAAGGCATTCTGGTACGACGGTATGCGAAAATGCAGTCAAGACACAAACCACTACAGTAAAGGATCACTTCAAGTTAAACTGCCACATCTAGCATCTGTTACTAACAGATATCTATATTGTTACTTTATGTACTAGATGTATAAAAATGGACTAATCCAACATGATAACGTTGCTAGTATTATGTCCCAGCTATAAATGCATAGAAAAATTCAATATATACAAGTCACATGTTTGCAGGCTATTCATTAAATGATGCATAAAATTTAATGGGAATGATGAGAACACGTGCAAAATCTTCACTCATTCCAATTAATAGTTGATGGTGTGATCTTTGAAAATAAAAGATCACACCGGAAATTGGAAACATGTTTCTTTTATATTATTTACAAGCCATCGCCGTTACGAAGCATCAATAGACGGCACCAAGAATTTGCACAGAATACTTGCTCTGGGTTTTTACACAGTGGCAATAGCCAATGGAATTTGTACTTCCGCGATCAGTACTACAAGGCTTCGGCCAATTAGTCACTATGCCACAGACTAAGCACTAACAAAACATATTTTATCATTTTAGAAACAGAAAAGAAAATATACAAAATTCCTGAGTAATACCATTTAACATACTGCTTGATAAAAATTATGGAGTTATAGTCAATTCGTTTAATCATAGGCTGCAAGATAGAAAAATGCTGGGAAGCAAGTAGGTGTGCACAAGTCATTACCATCTATTAATCTTATATGAAACTTTACTCCGTAAGCCCCACTTTAACATAATACTATTCCGGGTAGAGAAGTAAGTGTCCACTCTTTACAAAAACTTAAAATACAAGACAATATTATCGAAAATTAAAATAAATGCAGTTTGCCTTATAAATGATACAAAAAGAAAGATGTGCAACACCTGTTATTTAGTTGACACAGAATGCCTCATAAGTATTAAGAAACGATGACACTAAATGACCTAAATTTCATAAAACATTCTTCCAGTGACCTGCACTTGCACTCAGCTACAAAATTAATAACTTCATCCTCACTCTGATCCTCAAGCTCAGTGTGGTCTTCCCCAAACATCCGCACTCAACTTCCTCCCACCATCCATTTCGTTCCTCCAACAGACTTGACCTCTTGGTTTCCCATACTACAACTGCTACGGCCTACTTTCGATCATTTGTCTCAATTGGTGCTGGTCTTTTGAATGTGCTTTCTCCTTCTGTTTGCGCTACAATTTTTCCGTCTCTCTTCTGAAAACCGGCGTCTTCTCGCATGACCTTGCTGGAAGCAATTCTGAACAGTTCACCCTAATAGAGACGATTTGCAAATACTTAAATACAATACAAAACAATATAACAAAGACTGGTACGTTTCAAAATTTTCTTTTGAGTTCCAATGACATTTATCCCATCATAAATTAAATTTCAATACATAATCGGAACTAAGCATCTTGTACGCTTAGCGTAAAAATGTTGTAACACAGCCAAATGGACACAATAACATTAGAAAAACTCAACAGAAGGCAAAATAATTTACAACAATATGACAGACCAAATCTGGACCCTGTCATCAAATAGAGCAAGACTTTCTTCAGAATGGAATAAAATTTCATACTCGAGTAACAAAATGGTACAAACCACAATTCAAACTTGTATTTTTTCTTATACCTATGTACACACTTTCAAAGAACATGCACATCGAGATTACATCAACTTGAAATTAATACATCAAAGAAGAAATATATGAATTTTGATATTTTCATTAGTGGCAAGTGGCTGGTTTAAATTGGTACTATAATTTAACTATTAAGCAGTCAAGTAATCACAGAAAAATAACAATTTCTGCAATGAAGTAATAAATTGGAAAAAGGACACATTCTTTCGCAATAGCCTAGGTTTAAAATCAAACAGACTACCTACTTATTCTTCCTAATATAACACTATCAAGCCACAACATAGAGCTCCTGCTTTCTATCTCATAGCTCAAACCTTCATATTTAGCCACTTGCAAACATTGGCTACATTCCTTCAGCACTGCAATGTGCCATAAAGCACGATTCTAACAATGCTCACTGTTGTTGCTACTGCTGCTGACAAGGCAGCACATGTTTATTATGCTGTGAATTTAAAGGTGCACTTTGCATGCTAAGCAAAAACATACGCTGAGTATTAAGGTAAAGGTGCACTGTGTATCTTAAGCTAAAGGTGCACTTTGCATGTTAAATGTAAAGGTGCACTGCACATGTTAAACTAAAAGTGCACTGTGCATAATAAGTTAAAGGCACACTGTGCAAGTTAAGTAAAGGTGCACTGTATTTGTCAAGTTAAAGAAAATCTGTGCGTGCTAAGCTAGAGGTACACTGTGAGTGTTGAGTTACAGGTAAACTGTGTGTACTATGCTAAACGTGCAGTGTGCATCGCATCTTACAATGCATCGCTCATCTGAAGCTAAAGGTGCACTGTGTTAAGCTAAAGGTGCATTGGGTTAAGCTAAAGGTGAACTGTGCATACCAAGTACTATTAACATATTTTTTCACAGAAATCCCGATACAGGTGAAATACCTGAATGAATTTTTTCATATGATTAAAGACAAAACGACCATTAATCAGTAACACACAGACCATAAAAAATGCACACACAGCAATTCAAAACCACCAAGAATAGATAATACTTACAACATGCAGTAGGCCTATGTACAATCGTTATACTTCACAAGAAGGGCATTCATGGGCGCTTAAATTGGTTTAGCAAAACTTTACGCAAGATATTAGAAACTAAAGCAAAATACAAATGATCTTCAAATCAACATTTACAACCAACTGGATGATGAAGGTTGATTTAAAAACTGCCGCTCTTAGTGAGATTTCTTGAAGCTTTTCTTGGATTTTGGATTGGTTTCATCTTCATTTCCCACTCTCCGTTCACGAGCAGGGTTGCTCCTAACCTGCTCGTGATTTCCAGATTGCTGATCATTTCTGTACCTGTTCGTCGGACCTTGACCTTTATTAAGGAACCGGAAGTTCAAATTGACCCCGTAATTATATGCTTCTCGTGACCTCTGCTCCAGAGGATCGACTGAGCACGGGAATTCTTCGGTCGGCAGGAATTTGTTGGTATCCATGACCAGTCTATTGCGTTCAAAATGCCAGAGAAGATTTTTCCACATATTGTCACATCTTAGGAGATGCTTGTTGCCTAATAAAAGACACACTGAACCTGATAGACTCTGAATATAAAGAAATAAAACTGAATATGAAATTTTAATATGTACAGTAGTGTGGTTCACAGATACATGGTAAAAAATAAAGTTCAAGCTATAAACCAAGACACCCTCCCCGTTTGTTAGACACTATCAATAGTGTTATTGAGAGAAAATTTCAGTTTCTTATTCCAACTGGAAGGCGGTGCTCAACGACTGTGTTACTTTGCATGGGCCAATGTATAGACGTTAATGTAGAAATACATGTGTCGAGCATATATTCCCATACAATTGAGTTTTATTTCGAAATAAATCAAACATTACTGTAACATGACAATATGTGTGATACTTAAAGAGTTGGTCAGCTTGAAATCGAAAATTTCAGTAGGTTTTAAATATTGAGAGTGTCAAAAAATGTCAAAAAACATAATTAAATCCACAAATGTCTATAATTGTTCTTATTTTATGACTCCAACACCCGATGCAGTCTTATACTCAAGAAGGCCTTGCAGTTTGCAAGCACGGTGTCAGCAGCAGATTTCTTGATTGATTGAGTGAGGACAACTTTCCTATTTGCCTTGACCACTCGGAGAAAACACAGCTTTTTTCTTCATCAGCGATGAGTCAGTTGAATTCATCGAACAACTTCACACTTCTCTCAGCCGTGTTGTTGACCACTCTTAATTGCTGACTTCAGTCTCTGCCCTGCTGATAATCCTCATTCTCAATCTATTGCTCAGGTGTAAGTGCAAAAAGAGAATCACCAAACTTCAGGTGTGGCAGTCAGTGTTCACTGGGTTACAAAGTCGCCCAGGCAATCCCTCTCCTTCAGCACAACATCACTACCTCTCAACATCCTTTCACCGAGGATTTGCTGTCATTACGTAAAGTATCTTCACCTTATCTGTAGCAGGCAGTTGGCAACATAACAGTGTCAGACCTTAAGCCTCATCTGAAAGGTACAATGTACTAGTGATTTTCTAGGACATTCATGGCAGCAACGCTGATCTCCTATAGATAGTAGTCACCTGAATCATAATTATTTCCTAGATGAATCAAAATTTACCGATCTTGTCCTGGAGTTTCAGCAGCAAGAGGAGGTTTTTGCCCATGCCTTTGAGAGAAGAAGGGAACCAAATCACACAAATGGATGAATCTGAGTTTCTTCCTACTTTCTTAGATTGAATACGTCACATTGATTGCTAAATCGGTATGTTTTGATGGCATACAGTAACCTGGCCAATCAACGTGTATGGTAAATTGGGCTATCCAGTTTCTTATTGAGGGCTGACTTCTAAGGACAGCCATTGACACCTCAATGATTTCTTGGTAGTCATCTCTTAAACTGACTTTATTTTCAGCAGACTACTTGAGAACACCGAATGATCTCTCATGGGAGGCTTCAGTAATGGATACGACTTATAGAACTCGGATGTTGTCACGTGTTACACCATCCCACATATTCTTAAATCTCTTAAATATTGGATTATATTTTGAATTAGATGGAGATTTTCCCTAAAATCAACTCCATCCCAATGACGACAGCAGGCCAGTCACAGAAACTTGTTACCTATTATGTCTTCTTGAAAAACGTATACTCCTCTAAAACACCCGGTGTTGACATGTGTTGTATCAAAGACCAAGGCTTGGACATTATCAGTGAGTCTTCATATTAAGTTCAGAAGATAATGAAAGACCTTGGATTTAAATTATATCCTGCATAGAGGGAAAGTTGGGCACAATAAAGAGTTTATTCACACCATCACCTGAAACTAGCACTGACAGGCGGTCAACATATCCAGTGTGCTGCAAGTGGGTACAAATTCAGATCTTACAGCTTCAGCATGCTCCATCCTGGTCATCGTAAGCACTCCATGTGAATGGTATTCCGTGAAAGTGACAGGACAAAAGTTCGCACACAGGCGCTGCTGCGCAGTGATTGAGACCAACAATCTCAATGCTTCATGATCAGATCAGCGTATAATATGTCATTGCTATCAAGTACATTTGTCAATTGATGGCTAAACAGCTGCAGTCTAGTCTTGACTGCGGTAAGTACAATAGCACAACAGAAACTATTTCAAGGTCATCTACACGACAATGGTTGAGGTTTTTGATCGAGCTACAATGAGTCAAGATTTCTATCCAATACAACTATATGGTAATATTTCTATGTCGTTGAGCACAATCTTCCAGTTGGACTAGGAAGTTGAAATTTGGTGTCAATAATACTATTGACAGGTCTAACAAATTGAGAGGGTGTCTTGGTATCTAGCTTGAATTTTATTTTTTTGAACCACCCTAATGTACAGACATTTACTAACATTGTAGGATCCTCAACCCTCAACCTGGAATGGCCTCTTTCTAGAACTCCTACTCAGGCATTACTCTCTCATCTTCAAACAGTTTTATTTGGCTGTGTTCGGGTTGGGAGCGCCTCTGACTAGTCCCCTTGAAGAGGCACTAAACAAATTCATTTAGTGAATGAATAAGTCTCTAAAAGAAGATCTAGCAGCACAGAACATGGATATGAGAGATGCGGTGGATAAAATCAGAAACAGAGCAAGCTGGAGACGGCATATTGAGGCCTCATTGTTGGCGTAGGACATGCGCCTGACGAAAGAGAGACCAAGAAGAAGAAGAAATCTCTATGCATTGTCTTAATGTATTTTGAGGACATTTATTAAAAAAATTGTCAGTGGTATACCTGCCATATATCATCGCGTCTCTCTTTGTGAGCCAGGCAAATCAATTTTTAAGGAAAGTGATATTAAGTAGCATATATCATATTGCAAAATTAGCAATCAGCATATACATTTGTTAGACTTACCTATTATTATAAGTCCGAGTCGTGCTCTGGTAAGAGCGACGTTTATCTGATGTTCATCGATGATGAAACCCATGTTCTTCTGACACCAGCCAATAGACGGCTTCTTTTCGATTTCATACTGTGGCATTGATCGTACAAGGCTCAGAATGACATAGTCCCATTCATCACCTAAACACAGTCATAAAAAGAATTAGGTATTTTGCAGAAGAGCAACAAATTTCCATTATATTACTCATGAAACAAGCATGCAGAAACAGCAGAAAACGATGAAGAGACTTGCACTATTCTCTCACAAACTTCGCTTACTGGTGTTCAATAAAAATAATTGAAAATATGCATTTTAACAGGATATTAATCGATTACATCAGTTTACTGTAGAACATTGTCAAATGTTATTACTGCTGGAAGCCTGGAACTAAGTATCCACTTGTCCTAACTTCCTAAGTTTTCTGTTTACAATATTATGTAATACCTGCCTATAATTTTATAAGCTGAAAATGAAGAATTTAGCATTATATCTGTATCTGTATTGGCAAATATTCAGTCTCTACATCAATTACGGTAATACGTTGGTGGCAATAAAAGTCATATTCACAATTATGAAGGCATGGACTGAATACCATAAGTGACTAATAATTCTTTAACGAAACTATGCAATAAAACTTATTACAAACTCGATCATTATGTCAGATAAAACCATAAGTAAACAGAAGAGCAACATGCATACCTTGACTGGCAATGACGGTTCCAACATTAGGGTGTTTGTATCCCAAACCTTTCAAGTTCTGCTCTATTGCAGAGCACTGAGCTTTGTACTGTGACAGTATGGTAATCTTATCCGGATCCACGTGGAAGTAATTCACGAGATTCAAGAAAATTCTCACCTGTAGAACATTTAAACAAATTGGATGTCCTCAAACCGACTCCGCCTCAACCCCCAAAACACCCAATTTATTTGGTTTGGGCAATATAGGCAATAGCTGACTAAGCTCGACCTGAGCGTTCTCTCTTCTCAATTCCAATATATGACTTTCCTTGGTGGTGTGTGACCTCGGGGTCCTCCTGGACTCTGAACTCACCCTTGAACCTCACATAAATCAGGTGTGCCACAACTGCTACGACCAACTGCAGTAGCTCAGGGTCATTGCTCACTCGCCAACTTTTAAAGCTGCAGCCTCTCTTGTCCATACGTTTGTGCTGAGCCGCCTCGACTACTGCACCTCCATCTTTACTGGTCTCCCATGGGTTTGGATTGAAAAGTTGGAGAGGGTCCACCGAGCTGCCACGTGACTTATTGGTGGGATCAGGATAGCATGTATCCCAGTATATGCACGAGGCCTTACACTGGCTTCCTTTCCCGAAGCACATCTCATTCAGGATTGCATTTTTGGAGTGGTGATGCTTATCAGGTTGGGCGCCTTCTTATCTGTGCGAGCTTTGTCTCCCTCTTTCCACTTGCATAGGCCGCCGTGCACTGTGCTCTACTGTCCATGGTGACTTAATGATTTCTTTCACTCACTCTGCGACAATGCAGAGCCGTTCGTTCTCTGTGGTTGGTCCAACAACCTAGAATGAGCTTCCCTTGACTATGCGACACCTCCCAAACTGTTCTCTGTTTCACCAACTGTTGAAGACCGTTTTTCGTTTATCTCGGCCGGGAGTGCCGGTGAGTAGGTACCTTGAAGGGGCGCTATATAAATTCTGATTGATTGATTGAATAATGTAGTAAACTGAGAAATACGATGTCTTTACGAAATGAAATTAACTGTATAAAAAAACTTGTTCCATAATCTTTCGTATCCGTTGTAATTCATGTTTGTAGCTTTTAACTTAATAATATCCAGCAGTTTAAAGCATTCCATCATATTCGTATAGGCCTTTGAGCAGAGAATGGATTACGGTAATCTAAAAGTTTTGGATCATGAGAGACATACAGAGTGGTGCATAAAAAGTGAGACCGCCTCGTTAAATCTTTCGTATTATACATTAGGTTAGTTTTTTGGTGGTTTTTAAACTGTAAAATTATCCTTACTCAATAACTCAACGTGTGACGTCACTATTTCGTGAATTTCCGGTCGCAAAATTCATAGTTAATGTTATTTTATTCAGTGTTTAAAATTATTGAAAAAAAGCAGCAGATCGAATTCTCATTAAAAATTTGTGATTTGAAAAACAATGGGGAGCTAGGCAAATGATAACTGAGTTTTCAAATGAAGTTTGGAGTAAAGCCAGTCTTAATCGACTTTTTAGAAAGACTCATGACGATTGTACGACAGTCAGGAAGCGGCCGCCCAAAGTCCGTTCGAACAGTACGGAATATTCGGCGTGTCAGTGACGTGAAGATTTTAGTCGTGGTATCATGGTTTCGGTCGGTGTGTTTCAATGGGAAAAACCAGTGTGGTGTTTGTTGAACCTGGAGCGACAGCGAACAGTGATTATTATTGTGACCACATCTTAAGACAAGGATCACATCCGGATATTCGAGCGAGATGCAATCGTCAAAGCTGCACATAGCATCCAGACGGAGCGCCGTCGTACATAGCAAAAACAAGATCAACTTTCTTCATTGGAAGAATGTCACCTTCATCGAACCAGACATGCGACCTCCAAATATCCTGGACCTAAACCCGGTAGATTATGCTATTTGGGTGCTCTCCAACAAAAAGTCTACCTTCGTCGTAAATTTAAAACTGGCATTGTTGAAGAATTCCGTAGCAAAAATTCTCTCGGCAGTTTATAAACAGAAGCATTAACCAGTGGCGCAGACATTTAGAGAAAACTGTTGCGAACCGAGAGGACACATTGATTTTTGATTTTGTGTGAATTAACATTTAGCGACAATTTACTTGTTTTTTATAGAAGAAAATGTTTTAAAACACTTTTTATTTGAAATTATACTAGGCGGTCTCACTTTTTATGCGCCACCCTGTATATATATATATATATACACCGTGAGGCATAAAAAAGGAAGCCCCAGGAAAAATCGTTATTATTTTAACAATATTCGAAGAATGTCAATGAAATTCAGGAAAGTTTCAGCTAAATAGCAAGCAATGCAAAAACATTTACAGTTTGTACTAAAACTGTCCGTCTTTAGCTTCTACACATGCGCGAAGTCGCTAGCGCCATACACGCACCGCCAAGTCAATAATTCGCTGGTCAAGATCGTTCCAAGCTTCCATTATTTTCTTACGGAGATATTCAACATCACGGACCTTTGTTTTGTACACCATTTCCTGCTTCTCGTAGCAATACTCAAAATGATCTTCTCTATGTAGCAGTTGGAACTCGAAAGAGAGATATTGCAGCCGACCGCCTTTACACCCACGTCCAACGTTAGCAATTCCCTTATGGCGTCAGTCTGTGTTTCTTCTCTGGGGAGCACGTCAATTCGCTTTGTTGAACCGGGGTAAAAAATCAACGGCCAATACTACAGAGATGTTTTACTCATGGAAGGCCTTCTACCTGAAATTCGAGAACTCTCTGAATATTTCATTTTCCAGCAAGATGGTGCTCCAGCGCGCAGAGCTCGAGAAACGGTTGAACTTCTGACGAATGAAACTCCTAACTTCATAATTCCTACACTATGGCCCCCAACAGCCGAGGTATGAATCCCGTCGATTATAAAATATGGGGATGCATGCAGGAAACGGTGTACCAAACAAAGGTCCGTGATGTTGAAGACTTCGTAAGAGAATAATGCAAGCTTGGAACGATCTTGACTAGCGAATTATTGACTTGGCGGTGCGTGTATGGCGCTAGCCACTTCGCGCATGCGTAGAAGCTAAAGACGGACAGTTTGAGTGCAAACTGTAAATATTGTTACATTGTCTGCTCTTTAGCTATAACTTTCCTGAATTTCATTGACATTGTTTGAACTTCTGAAATATTGTTAAAATATTAACGATTTTTCCTGGGCTTCCTTTTTTATGCCTCACGGTGTGCTGAATTTCATTGACATTGTTTGAACTTCTGAAATATTGTTAAAATATTAACGATTTTTCCTGGGGCTTCCTTTTTATGCCTCACGGTGTATATATACTTATTGCTCTACATGCACTTGTATCATAATTGCCTAATTCATGATTACACTGCGAAAAATAAAGTCAAACATGTCTTCTTACAGCTTCTTTTCTTTCCAGCTCATTGCTCCTTGAACGTTCGTTTCCATCTTCCGTCGAGACAGATAAGATTTTCTCGGCACCCTCCGCATGACAGAACACCATTGGAGAGAATCTGTTTGGCCATATTCGTAGCCGCTTTTCACCAATGCAGTCGTGCTTCTCTGCTGTTGTTAATTTACTGTCGTAAAACTGCTTAGAGGGGAATTCACAGATTCGTGGATGCTATAAACACAAATTTTGGAAGTAAGACATTAACTAGCTATATAAATTATTCACACTTATTGTCTAAACTTCCATACAAAAAAGGCAACTTTACAACAACAACAAATATTTCAACAGAAGAGAAGAAAATTCTTCATATAAGTTATTTGCGAGCAGATATACATTAGGCAATTTTTTTTATACATTAAATGCATACAATTTCAGCAAATATGCATATAACTTATCCTTGTAATACATTGATGTTTGTTCATTTAGGACTAATAACTTGAATGCCACATCAATTTCACACATGCATCAACTCTTACCAATTAATCACAGCTTTAAACGTAACTTAACAAGAAGTACATGATATGTTAAATAAGTCATATACGCATCATAACAAATTTTAGTACATAACCATCAACTGGCAAATAATATTGAAATATGCGTTATTAAAATTGCAACTTACCATTCTGTATTGTTCGGTAAGCATGATGGCTCTATCCTTGTATCTCTCAAACAGTGACTTGTCAAGTCCCAGACTTTTCGCAACTGAATTCATGACAATCGGTTGAAGTTGCTTATGGTCACCAATCAACACCACCTGGCGAGCAGATTTGAAGGCCTGCAATGGAATCAACGTTTCTGGCTCCATGCACATTCCACATTCATCTGTTATAATCTGATGTATGTTAGCACTGCGTATCATACGTGGACTCACACTCGCAGCACAAGTACAAAGAATGATGTCATACTCCTTCAACTCGTGTATTGCTGCATCAGTAATGAGCTTCTGGTATTCTTCAACTTCTTCATCGCTAACTTGTTCTGGTGTGTCCCTGTTGTCAGCGAATAACTTGTCAAAAGCCCTGATCCTCGCACTGAATTTCTTGCCTTTCTGGCGCAAGATGTGGTGCAGTGCAATGTCTTTGTTTTCATCCTTATCGATCAATTCATAGTGTCTTCCACAGCTGGAGCCAATCTGTAGGCTGTCTCGTGGAATCGGAAAAACCTGTTTCTCCAACGCCTGGCTGTATATACGAATGATCTTCGGACAGATCTTTCCAAGTTTCTTCAGCCATTCTGCAAACATAACTTGTCATGAAGATTCACTACATACGACACACAACTCTGTTTTTAATTTCTTTAAGATATTAATTGTGATATATAGGATATAAGAGGAATCTATAGGTTGTCAAAATCAAAAGCGTCAAACAAGAAAAAAATGCAATTTCCTGTAAGTAAAATGCCTGTGGTGCATATAAATAGAAATGAGTAGTAAACATCTATACTCACTGGCAGCTACATCGACAGAGCTGTTTGATGGCCCACAGTAGAGAACTTGCCCGTGAGATCCACCGCTAGTCTTTGTCTCTTTATTCATTCGAACGAACCAATAAGAAAGTTTAATCCCCGTAACTGTTTTTCCTGTCCCTGTTCGAAATCAATATTAAAGAAGCGTTATTCATTACAAATTTAAACTGTTACTCTTTAACCTGCCACCATGCCCATGAAATTTGGCAAGACTCATATATGGGCCATGTAAAGTTATCATAGAGAAGAACAGGTCCTATCTGGACTTCGTATAGGCAGAGTAGGCCACATAAAAGGCATAGCAATTTGCAGAAAGTATGAGAATCCACTTTTGGAACTGGAGGGTACTGTAAAACTCTTTTCGCACCCAGTGTCTTGCCTATTGTTATTTTTCAGGAGGAAGTCATCAAAACTTATAAAAACAAACAAACATCATCAAAATTATGATCACCATCGTCATTTCCTTTGTTATCATAATTATCATTATGACTATTATTATTACTACTATTCTTAGTGTGCCCCAATGGTATACACTATATACTATATAGAATCCCTCAGGGTCCACTGGTCAATGCTTCTGTTATATTATCTATTGCAGAAATTGTTATTATTTGTAGTAGTAGTAGTCGCTGTAGTAGTAGTGTTAGTAGTATTAGTAGTAGTAGTATTTTTATAAGTGGTAGAATTAGGTATACCATTATTAATAAGTATGGAATATAAACGGCACTGTTGTAATAATTTAACAATCACAACTTTACGGGGGAAAATTCGAAAGTTGATACCCAACTTTCTACGCTAAAGTTACATCTCCAATTCAAGGGTAACCTATAATAGTTTTGGTGCCACTGCCCCTATAGTAGAGGGATATTATCCCTTATGGGTCTCCCTTTTGTTACCTCCTATTTTTGCATTGTTACTTAAGAATGCCTTGCCCTAAAATGGATTCAAAAAAGCTTGTTTGATTGATTGATTGATTATTCTATTCGCTTGCCCAAATAAAAAAACAAATAACAATGGCTTCACTAACCAGGCGGTCCCTGAATGAGCGTGAATTTTCCTTGCAGTGATTTCCGAATGGCTTCCGTCTGACTGGAATTATTCTTGTAAATCTTAGTCGATGGATCCGCCTCCACATCATACGTGTCATGTTGTGGATACTTGGTGATCTCTGGAAAAAAGGTTCAAATTCATTCGAAAAGTGACAAATTTTTAGCCTGTAGGCCTAATAATGCTGGCCTGCATGAGTTTTGGAAAAAAATCGATTTATATAAAATGTTTACTAACTTACAAGTTCAAATTGCAAAAGCACTGTAATACGGTACTTAGTCCAGCCGCTCCAGCGTTTGTTTATTGCATACATGTTGTGAACACTTGGTGATTTCTACAAAGTGTTAAATAACAGGATATTTCTACAAAATGGTAAATAACAGGATATTTCTACAAAGTGGTAATTAACAGGATATTTCTACAAACTGGTAAATGCCAGGACATTTCTGCAAAGTGGTAATTAACAGGATATTTCTATAAAGTGGTAAATAACAGGATATTTTCAAGCAACAAAAGTAAAGCATTTCCATCAACCACTTAACCTTTTACACCTATCCACATTGATGGAAATGTTCACAATAAAGAGTAATTATAGCTATAATATGTATGCAGTCTGCAGAATAAATGACAAATGTACTATTTATAATACCAGTGTGCAGTAGTTGATTCATCCATTTGGAATCACCTTCTCTCTCACTTTGGGATTGAGTTTAACGGCACTTCAGCACATAATTGGCTATTTCGTGTTCTCACTTTGGGATGAACTACCATAGTTTTTCCTCATCAGTTTATCATTCTTTAAAGAAATTTTTCCCAGGGTTTCTGAGCTGAGGACACCTCTGAAAAGTCATTCTGTGAGAGGCGCTATATAAACCCATAGACACCATATGACATAATTTGTTAATGCTATATGCAAATTTACCTGGCAGATCATCAACTCGTTGCCCAAGAATTATCTTCTTACAGAGGTCAGATGAATCATTGGCAGAGTTAACAGCATCTTCCATTCGTCTAAAATGCAAGACCTTTCCATATTAGTTACAGCACCACTAACACATTATAATTCAATATATATATATATGCACAAATATGTATGCATGCATAAGGCAAATTGAAATAAGTATTACTAATTTTTGCTCATAGTGAATGCTCGAAACTAAATATCACCAAAGGTATGCTTTTACTCTAATGAACTGGTCATGTGACAAAGTCATGCATGATTTTGTTAGGCTAATGTAAAGAAATTAAGTTTACCTGTCTGGAAGCAGTTTCGTTAGAAATTCAACTGTGCATTTCTCTCCAGCTTTTCCTGCATTCATGAAGTCCTTCGGAGGTGCGGCCCTCCTCTCTCCATCCTTTCCTGCAACCGGAAATTCTTTCGGCAGCTGCAGGCGAAACTTTACCACGACATCCTGGCTTTCAGAAACATGCACGTACATCGCAACCGCATGACCGACCCAAACGTTGCGCACAAAACTTGTGCAGACCGTTTTACTCGTAGCGTGCACCTTATCCTGCTTACTGTGGTAACGAATGCAAAGGAAGTCGTTAGAATCTTCTTCTCCATCTTTTGAATTGTTGAATATATGGAGTTTTCGTTTCTTGCAGAAAGCCAGAGGCAGCCTAAGTTTGCCGTAGTACTGGTCGTTCCTCTTGCACAGTGAAACGCGCACGTTGTTGCAAAGGATAGTATCGCCCTCTGAAACAGTCTTCGAGGCGGATTCCATCGCTAGAATTGGCAACCAGATGTTTTTGTACTGGTCAACAGAATTGTAGCTTGGTAGTACTTTCACCGTTGCCAGTTCAGCAAAGCATCTGACCTGCAAGAATCAGTCATAACGGAAACGTGTAAAAACGAATTAAAAAACATTATTCCATAGCAAAAAAAACAAATCAGCAGGGAATGAACTGCAGGCAAATATGCTTGCAGTAGGAAATGGTGATTTCATCAGTCCCATCATGATACTATAGAATAAAATTTCTGTAGCATTGTGCAGTAACTAACGAAGCAACAACCATTCCTAACTCATCATAAATTCTACAATTCTTGGCAAAGTCTGCCTAACACACTGAGCACCTGGGTCAACAAATTATGATCACAGAACTTCTTAATCGAATTGCATCAGCTATTAAAACATCCCTTTATACTTTTTTCCAACAATGTGAACTGCTGTTGAGGATAGGACCACATACCGCTCATCATCGTGCTCTAAGCCAGAGCAAGGGAAAAGATATGTGTTTCAGGGTAAATATCTATATCCTTTATCGAACTAATTGCTAAAGCACTTATATTCATTCTAAAATGACCAATAATGTTACATTTTATTAGATACACAATAATATTGCTCACATTGCAAGCACTATAGAGCCAACCAAACATAATTTCTATCTCAATTTCTTGAAAATTCAACTTGAATACCTGTTTCTAATGAATACATTCAGTAAATATAATAGCTTTTACCAGTTACATTGGTGTCAAGACTTACTGGATCAATTCTGTGCTCCACGCAGACATCCTTCTCTGGTGTTAAGTTGACCATGCGAATGGCAGGTTGCAGGAATCCATTGACACATTCTGCACCAAACTGTACGGCCATGACGCTGCCACGGGTAAGTTTCTGACTAAAACGAACATGGTGCTTAACCATCAGAGCATCGTTGTACATCTCTGATGTCACCTCATGTAGTTCGGTCCTGCATTGCTTTTCCTGCGATACACCCTCCATGATTTCCACGAACAGCTTCCTGGCAGTTATGACGTCTTCGTTGGAAATGGCGTCCATTAGATGGCGCCACTGAGATGCCATAACCTGTGCCATATATCTGTTTGATTCAATCCGTATTTGTCTTCGAGCATTGTGGCGTTTTCGCGCATAAAGCTTCAAACAGGCCGACCGGGTATCCGCATCGTAGAGACGTTTTTCCCACAGCAACTCCACCTACAAACATTCACAATATATTCCCGGTGGTAGTCACAGTTTAACGACACCGTGTGACAATAAATATCATTAGATTCGCTTGAGACTAGCACTGCCAGAGTAGGCTACAAGCAGTGGTGGATTTAAATCACAATATACACATGACAGATTAACTATACAATGCTCCCGTATAACAACCACAATATGGGAGCACACGGTAATATATATTTTCAGTTATAGAATGAATTAGTTAAGATTTTTCTATTTAGAAGAAAACAAAAAGCAAGCACACGCCAAAACTCTAAAAGAAGTTCATATTTTCATAAATTGATTCTCAGATTTCACAAGATTTCTAAAATTGCAGTACAACACAAGTAAAAATTTTAACACAGCATTCCATAAGACAAGAAGATTCAACACTAAGTTAATCAAATGCTTAATTTATTTTAAAGAAAAATTACCTTATCAGTGACGTCAGGTTTATCACTGACGGATAACGCACTGTATTTCAAGACCCTTTGACTCTTCGTGACTTTGCCAAGATGAGGAATAGTTAGAGTCAGACTGTCATCATCAAAGTTTTCCACGAAGCATGGCAGATAGAATGGTGTCGTTAACAGATTCGTTAACTCCAGTAATTTGCTAGCTTTGTGATATTGCTTTGCTGTTCGGCCGACATTGTTCACCTTATCACATAATCTACGTATATCTGACAAGCTGTATGCTGAAGGCTCGTGTTCCAAGGCACACTTCACAAGCCGATGAATGACAATGTCCATGTATCTACGAATTGGTGATGTAAACTGGACATAATATGGCACCTGGAGACTGAAATGATCAGGGTCCTTGTCATCGAGGTCACCAGATGGAACAAACTCTGCTGCTTCCTGTAAGCCCCACCAATCGATCATGGCCAGAGAATGATCTGGATGAAGCATTTCACTTCCAACAATTGTCTTCACAGCTTCGAGGTTGCCTTTATCCATAGCCATTTTCAAACGTTTTAAGGTTGGCATAAGAACAGAAAGAGTTGCTGAGGCATTTTCTGTGACATTTTCGACGTCTTGCTCTGAGAGGCAGCCAAATTGATTGAAATAGAAGGAACAGTCTATGAGTTCCTTGTTCTTCGTCATCCACTGCTCCAAATCTTCAGGGTTTGGAGCAAGTTGGCGTCTTAATGGTGTACACTCCGGAAACTTGGAAACAAGAAAGAAGGCAACCTGAATGTTGGCAAGTATCATAAATTCTTCAATAAGTCGATGAGCATCATGACATTTGTCAACAGCAAATGGATTGTCCTCTTGGTAATAGAACTGTCCACGCCCAATTCGTTTTGCTCGCAATTTCTTTGCCAAATAGTTTAGATTCAGCACAACGCTCTTTTCATTTCGTTCATCAAGAAACGGTGGCTTTGACGAAGGCATGGCGTCAATGCATGTTTGTGCCTCTTCATAAGTCATCGTTCTATCATTCTTGATCACTGTTCTCTTAATAGTTTGAGATTGGCTAAGCAAAGCACCTTCAGAAGAAAAAGTCATAAACACTGACAAAGCTAGGCGCTCTTTTCCTTCCCGAAGGCTGCAGAGATTTTCACTCAGTTCTGCTGGCAACATGTGATAGACTGTTTTGGTTGCAGGGTAATAGGATGTCACCCGTTTTCGTGCATTTCGATCAATTTCTCCATCTTTCTCCACAAATTCCGAGACATCAGCTATATGTACACCAACTTCAAAGCCCATTTCGGTTTTCCTAAGCGTCAAAGCATCATCAACATCTTTGCAATCTGATGGATCAATTGAAAGAGTGAACCAATTTCTTATATCCAAGAGTTCACTGTTTCCACCGCGAACATCGTTTTCCAGCAACTCTTTTGCAGCTTCACTGCACTTTTCATTTGGCTTCGTCGGTACCTGGTAGAGAATGTTTAGCACTTTTTGACTGTCCTCCAGTTTTTCTCCGGACGCAATAATTTTAGTCACATATCCAAGAGGGTACATGCTTCTCGGATGCCAGACCAGATATTTCACAACAAACAACATATCTCTACGCCTCTCGGGATCAAGTCTCACAATTTTATCAAGCTTTAGTTCCCCGTCTTCCATGTGATACTTGGCAACCAGTTCCTTCTTCTTATCTGGATATTTCTCTTTGATTACCGTGTGCACAACATGAATTTTAGGAGCGATCCCATTGATTGGTCTCATCAGATGCGCAGCAAATGCATCCACACGGCACACGAAAGTGTAGGCTCTACGATCAGTATGGCGTTTCAGTATTCCAACGACCGTTCCACGGTAGACTTCGTCCGCATTGTCTCCCAATTCCTTTGTCTTCTTTAATTCCACCACGACTTCGTCCCCGCTGAAGCACGGTCCACAGTTAGCTCGGCCGCGTATTTCGATTTCTCGGAAGACTCTGCGGTCATCGGAAACTGCTTCTACTTCATCTTCTGTGCCCTCTTCTTCTTCTTTCATTTCAGAACATCTGTTGTAGACTATGTCGGCATCTGCAGGAAGTTCGGTGCTTGTAGGTACCTGCGAATCTGTTCTTTCTCTACGGTCATCATCAACATCAGTTTGCGAATCGAGCACTCTACATTTGCCAGTGTAAGGACCATCGAGATGAAAGATGCAACGCTTGTATTTTCCTGGTTCTTCACTCAGCAGTCGTCTCAGCTCATCCTCCGTCCTCATGTCATAGTAGTTCTCATAATCGTCGTAGCCGTCGTCCTTATCGTCACCGGAGTTTGCGTCTTCTTCGTCGGAATCACAAACCGTCATGACGTCATCGAGATCTGAATCGTAGACATTACGTGGGTCTTCCTCGACATCGCTGTCCTCCAGACCGTTCTGCAGGATGTCAGCCGAAGAACCATTGCCCGAAGAAATGCTGTCATCTCGACTTCGTTCGTACAGCTTTTCGTAGGCGCCAATATAGGAACCTTTTTCTCGTTTCTGCCAGTATCTTTTCGATTCCTCCACAATCTCCACTCTCTCGATACCGATGTTCCGAAGATTCGCAACGGCGAGACGAATTTCGACTCCAGTCTGGTCTTCAGGGTCACAGCCATCGTTATCTCTCTCGTCCACACATATGATCTTGGACGCATCATGTTCCGTGCCATTGCGCTCAAATACGAGCATCTGGTTGTCCTCATTCCAAGCGTGCGGCTTCTCCTCGTTCTTACAAAACGTTTGGTGGTTCTTCTTGCCATTTGCCGTCCGTCGATTACTCTCCGAGAAGCAGCTCCTGCATATAAATCTGAAGGTACCGGCAAAGACTTCACAAAGTCGCTCCGTGTCGAATTTTGCCCTCAGAGGAGACTCTCTCAAGTCTTCGATAAATTTCTGCAGGCTGATCCTCGACTTGAAATATTTCGTCCACAGTTCCAATTCTTCATTACTGTGCGGACTTGGGCAATTACCTTTCTCCATACACTCTTCGCCCAGTAGGAAACTGTCGCAGAGAGCAGGGTTTGTTCCAAATTTGAAACGCCTTGGGCAGGTGCGGATGACTATCCAATCTGAAGCGCTACGCTCGCTTATTTTGCGTAGTAACAGCTGACTCTCCTGGCATTTGTGGCTTCCAGAGTTCAGAGAGACTTTATACATGCCAATGTCGTTGCCTGTCGGGATGTTGATACACAAATCGCAGCCCAAGTGGATTGTGTACTTCTGGATCAGGAAAGAATAGATTTCTCTTGAAACGTGATTCTCTTGTTTTAGCTTCATCTTTTGCTTCTGCTTTGGTTTGACATTAGTTCCTAGAAAAATGCACATTTTCTGTTAAGCAATATTTTTTCTAGTAGAAATGTTTGCACACCTTGGCGTCCTGGTTTACCTAACCAATCATGCATATTGCACATATTCTCCACCTCTTATGAGTATGCATGGATTTAAAAATCATCTACTTATCAGTTGCGAATCGCTCAAAAAATTTGAACTTTAAATAAACGAAACTAAATGTATTTAATATATAGATAAAAGATACCTTTGATGAAACCTTTGGAGTCAACTTTGTAGACGCCATCTTCTGTGCTCGTAAGGTAACATTGTTGATCAGTTTCCTCTTTTGCAGCAGCAGCAGACTGCTTCTTGCCCTTACTTTTCTTCGGCTCATTCCTCTCAACATCTGCCTCGTTCCTATCCCCTGCTGATATGTCTGGCCGTGATTGAGACGTGTCTCTTTTTCTTGTAACAAGTTTCAATTTGGTTTTCTCTTTGGCTACAATTCATAGAATAAACTACTTAAAAATCATATGCACAATTGCACATCAATAACAAATAAACAGGAGAAATCTTTAAACAATAATAATTGTTCCAACCTGTCAGTGTGGGTAACAGGCAACTAGAACAATAACAATTACAGGGTAGGTCTATTGTTAAACTTGACCTCCCCACGCTCTGACCTGGCACCGGATCGAACACAGCCTGGCTACTGCGGACTTGATTTTATATAGTGCCAATATAAAAGCTCGTCTCCCTGAAGTGGCTTTTTCGTGGTGGCGAGGAATTTCAAAACTGGAATAAGATTTAATATATTAATAAGAAATTTTGAGATGAGGTTCCTGGCATTTTGCAATTACCTTTTTTGTCAAGGAAGGCTTCTCGTTTCTTTTCCTGCAACTCCTTTTGCTGAAAATGAAAAATGCAGCACAATTCTCAAAGCAAAATATCGATGAATAAAGTGACTTCACATGGGTAAAATTAAATTTTCTTTCATGCCTCTCAAACCTACAGTACTTCACATGTTCCTACATATCGACTGTGCCTCGACTTTGCAAGGCCTGGTTGAATATTTGCATTCCACTGCATAACCTGTTCCATTTGACTTTGGTCAGTGCTCATAGTGTTTCAAAATGCCTAACAAATTCTGTGTTTATACAGTCAAAAAATAGTTTTAAACTGCTTTAAATATGCATGTCTTTATATGAGCGAGTAGTGTTTCAAACTTCCTAAAAATACTCGGGTCTATATCAGTTTGACAGCCATATATTCAGTGCTTTCAAGTGGCAATAAGATGCACCCTATAAGAGGTCTTGACATATAAAATACATGCAAACACACTAATTAATGCATATGTGCGTTACATGCATTGCATATACTTGTAGGTAACCAATAAAGTTACATACATCATTTTTTATACACTCACCCGCTGCAGTCCTCTTGCAATTTCAGGAAACTCTTCATCTTCAGCTTCATTGCCTCTTTTTGGGGATTCGATTTTCACCAAGTGATAGTTCGATTGACGAATAAGCTCTTCAGTTTCTACTTTTATGGCCAGAAACTGCGTCTTCATCTAGAAATCGTTAAAATAAGACAAAGTATAACAAATGTGATAATAATAAAATAATCTAAAATTAATTATGTAAACATCATACTAATATACAAAGTTATAACAAATGTGATGATAATAATGAAAATTACCTAGATTAAGTGAAACATCAAAGTTATAACAGATGTCAAATTTTTTAAAGAATTACTTAAACCACACATAACATCGTAACAACATAAAGAAAGATATAACATCTTCTTTGCCACAATTTCTTTTCTGGCAAAGCTGATAAATTTAACACAGATTCAAACCATACAATTCAGTGCATATAGATGAATACTTTAGCGAAAGACACAGATGCTTGGATAACAATTTGTCTGTCGTCCATCCCTGCTCTGGTTTCTCTTTTCATTTTAATTGTTAACAGCATTCATTAAAGTAGGTAAACTTTTACAAAACACTACATATCACCATCTGCAACGACCTCCCTTCAAAGCTGCATTTATTACATCTGACCAATCAAACTTTGTTTTATAAATCACTGAAGTCTTTTTTTTCTTTTGCCGTGGCTGGGTTCCTGAGCAGGTTTCTTGAAGTGACGCTGTATAAGTCCATAGAATGAATGAGTGGCAGTGTTACCATAGGTCATTTGACCTGCCTTATGACTCGCCAAAAATTCCTTACAATTTTTAATATCTTCTATACACTTAATTTCTTCCATCTATCGAATAAGTCCCATGACTTTGACGTGACCTGCTGAAATTTTATTGCTGGCACTGCCACTGGAATAAATGAACGAATGAAATATTAAATGTTCATTGTTCAGCACCTCAAACAGCTGTACATAAGACCATTTATGCTAGGCTCTAACAAATATCAGAGGTAAGTGAACAGTTTATAATAAGAATTATAAAACCGAATGTTTGGAACACGTACTTCTGAATCATCTTCAGACGTCATTTCCAATCCCTTTGAAACATGTTTCAGGACTTCTTCACATTGTCTTACAAAACGGTAAGAAGTCGAAATGGACCTCAGCACATGCAAGCCGACTTGCGAAGCGAGCATGTAAAGTTGGACAGAGTTTCCATCAAGAGCAAGTGCTAAAGCAGGACAACAACGTCAACAAGCATATATATATTATAAGAATCAGCGATAATGATCTAAACGCCAATATGCAGACTGTGCATACATTGACCAGAATAGAGTTATAATCTTTATTATACAAACATTAATTTAAAATATAAATATTTATTATCTTAATAATATTTTATTGAATTATATTATCTAGACTGTCATGGCATTATACTTTATTGATGAAAAAATGCCACTTGTGCTAAGAATAAAGATGATGCTCAAGCAAAGACATTTTCAATTTGAATTAATAGAACAATTGACTGCTAATCAGTTGCAACTTCTAATTATAATGAATGCAGTGGTCTGATGACAATAAAAAGACTGGTCAGCAAGAAAATCTGAAATGCAGATTTCTTAATCACATCTGTCAGAGTTGGTGTATCTATATGAAATTTAGCACCATTTTAATGAGGTTTCTAAAGAGGTGCTACATAAATGTAAATAAACAAACATACATACACACATGCATACATACATACATGCATACATTATACACACACACATGAACACACACAGACATACAAGCATCAACATATATGCTACATATGCATACACATAATACATACACAGTTTTACACACATGCATACATACCTAGTGTCTTACACACATAAATACATACATACATACATACATACATACATACATACATACATACATACATACATACATACATACATACATCTATATGCACAAATTGAAGGGCATTTAGAAGTAAATGGAAACATAATAAGTCTGAAGAACTGGCGAAATGTAACTTACCACGTTCCAAGTCTCTTTTTGCAGTCTCAATCTTATTCTATAAACAAATAAAACAACACTCAAGGCAAATCAATATTCATCCAATCACCTACTTCTTCATTACACTATGGAAAAGACAGCTTTATATGAATTCTAATCGCATATATCATTATTTTCACAACGCACAGTATATATGACCAGTGGTTAAAGTGGTTTGGGTGAGCAGTGGGAACGCTGAATGTGAGCAGTGGGAACGATGATGAAGAATTGCATTGAAGTGCATGTGTTTTGGCGTTCCATAATGATGAGCAGTGGGAACGCAAGACAAGAATTTCGAGAGCAGTGGGAACGCCGTTCCCACCCACTTTAAACCCTGTATATGACGTGCAGCAGCATTTCATATAATACGTTAAGACAATATTTTACTAGCTCTAATTAAAAAATATCTGCACCACAAAATCATAACAACTGGTAGTGCATCATATTTGATCTGATCAGGCCAAAGTCAAGACAGCCTCACATAGGCCCTAATGACAATGTCACTTGGCAGATTCCATATGATGCCAAAATATACATTTTTGACATTACCCTTGGAATACTGTGCAGTGGTAGATTGTTATTATTCACCTTCACAATCAAAGTTCAAACCAATGTAATTAATGGCTGTGAAATTAACAACGAATTGTGAAACAATGTCACCTTATGAGTAGGATTCTTGAATGGGCACTAGTAAATGAATAGAAAGAATAAATTAATGAAAATAAATAAAAATACTTTAAAATAACATCATCTGAGAACAACCAAAATTGATTGCTTTAAGATAAACGTAACCATTAAGAGAAACCTCATGCAAGCTTGAAAAACTAAAGCATTTCCAACAAGTTAAACCACTTAAAAGCGATGCACACACTATAATACATATTTAGTACAATAATTTCATATTAAAACAGAAAATAAATTTAAACACCTCAAATATTAAGCAAATCAAAGTTTAAATGCAATTCTAACGAACCTGCTTCAAAGACAAAGTTCCATGCTGCACAATAACATTGACGACAGTCGTTTTCTTGATCAGCTTGCGATCGTGCTTTAAAATTAGAGAGGCCAGCTCACAGCATTGGGTTGAGTACATCAAAATAGCCTCAGCTGACTTCACGGGATTGGTTTCGATCAGCTTGTTCAGCCGTCTGACCTTCTTGTCAAAGAAATCCACGATTGCCTATCAAAACAAAACCACAATCTCTACACTATACCTTTTGAGCAACGCCTAAACCCTGGGACTCTACCAGGAACCTTCCTTACTAAACTTAAAACTGTTCTTTTTGGGCGTGCTGGAGTCGGGAGCGCCTCTGAGCAGTTTTTCTCTTGAAGGAGCACTACATAAATGTCCGAATGAATGAATGAACTTGTGCTCCCCTTGTTTGGCTGAACAAGGTCTGCTTTCTCTCCTTGTTGCTGGCAGGACCGTGTGCATTCTTGGTTGTAGAATGTAGGTCCCTCGACCTGGAATGCCCCCTCCCTTGGATCAGAACTCCTCCTCAGGCATTCCACTCTCAGTTTAAGACAGTTTTATTCGGCAGCACTGGGGTTGGTTGAGAGTGCCTCTGAGTAGTAGGCCCCTTGAAGAGGAGCTATGCAAATTATCACAATGAATTAATGTCAATGAATTAATTTAATAAATTTAATAATCTTACACTGTAACTTGTGGATAGTAAACATCAATATATTTACAGCAAAAACCTAACTCCTCTGTTCTTCAGTTAAAGTTTGGCAAAGTAATTTTTCAACAGCCTAAATAAACACTTTACAGCTATTTGAGTATAATTCTTTCAAGTACAAAAAAGCTAAAAAAACTTCATGCTTAAAAACAGCATGTGCTGCTTTATTAAGTTTCTTTTATTCTGCTCTTTCACATTGTCCATTTGGGCTGTTTATCTCCTTGGCATAATTCAGACGTTCAAACTTTATTTTTTTATGTATACGCTGTCAGTGATAACCAGTACTTACTTACAGCGCTCACCTTGTGAGTTTGTTTGTATATGCACTGTTGAGTACAGGTTTAGCCAATAGCCATTCTTAGAGAACGTATCGACATTGAGCAAAGTTTTTACTTACAATATCTCAACACCAAAGGCTGATGCTTGGTCCATAGGTAGTGCGTAGTAATAATAATAATAAAACGAAATAGTTAACTAGATACTTAATTACACTACAAGAATTCAGGAATTCACGGCAGTAGTCTTAACAAAATAAGTAATTGAAACATATTTACCTTTGAACTCTCGTCAAAGTGAACATTGCACCAGTCAAAGAAACTTCTGTACCAATCCAGAGAATACCGAATAAGATCTGTATGTGGTTTTTTGGAAACCAAAATGGCTGAAACAATCAGTCATATTCCACTGCTTTATCGATGCATGTATACAAATCAACAATGGACTCACATCATGTGTAACTGGTATGTACAATTGTACGTTTACATATGCATGCATGAATACAAGTATCAACAAATGACTGTATGTGTGTGTGTTTGAATACCAAAGGGATTTGTGCACATGTATGCATGAAGGCATGTATGTAATACCATGTATGTATGTATGTTTGTATGTATGTATGTATGTATGGAGGAATGGCATTGTTTGCATAGCATAACAATAATACAGAAATAATAAAGCGAGATAATTAACTAGATAATAATGATGGCAATTTCTATGGCGCCGTAACACCGCACATGTATGCCATTTCAAGGGCGACTCTACATCTGCACATACGAAGTCTATGTGAATCAATGTGTGTACTGTGTATGTGTTTGTCGGTGTGTGCGTACGTGTACATGTGCGTGCTATGTCTCACTGGACTTGGCTATTTTAAACTAGTACTTAATTAATTAATTACACATAACATTAAGTACTACATAATAACCCATACAATTCATAACTAAAGTGTGTCCTGCTGTTGGATGACTGCCATCTTGTTACGAGTGATGCTTCAGTCATTACATCCTTCACCCCTATTAGGTCCACAAACTTCAATGCATTTTCAACAGTCCTGTGATGCGCTGGACCACTGTTCAGTCATGAATCACCATCACCCCACTTTCGGATAACGACAAAACTGTGACTTCAGTCACCAGACTGGCCACCTACAATGAATTACACTATCCCCCTCCCAGTCGGGAGGGGGATAGTGTAATAGATAACACTCTAGCTTGAAGTGCTAAGGGTAGGTACCCAGTTCAAAACCCATCCCATGGGTTTAGCTTTTCCTTCATTCCTAGGGGGCAGCTAAATTACAAAGCGCTTGCACCTTGTCTGACTGCACCTTTGTGATCTATGTCACCTGTCATCTGCATTCTTGTGAATGGTTTGAATTGCATAACCTAATATTCATCTTTCGCACTGCACATAACTACATACTGAAACCGATAAACGAAAATTATTATATAACAACCTTGTAAACAACTGAAGTTACCATCACTTAATTATTTGTTTACAGTTACAATATTAATGAACTAGTACAATTATTAGACTTAAAGAATAACTGCTCCGTAAAAGAGAAAGGAAAAACGACTAACCTAAATCCAGTTGATCCATGCTGTCAAATGGGTTGAACTAAAATGAAAACAAACCGCACCGATTCTAGTAATTTATCACTCGCACAAACACAGAAAACACAAACACTCTCGTAAGTTGAGTCTAAGACAATGAAGATACACTAATGCTCCAACACATACATTCAGATACAATCACAGTAAATGGAGTAGCTATCTGGCTATTTGCACACCGAGATATCTCTGAAAACTATTTTTATTAAAGAAACTTGGACCATGTTATCGTGCTAATTAGTATAATGCAGGCAAGTTTACTGCCCCGAGTTTATAAAGTACATGTATATTTCTCTGTTTTAAACTTTGTTGGTCTCGTTACTGTTCAACTATTACATGGTGAATAAAATATTGATATATCGCTATTTCTTACTGGATTCAACAGCATACTGGACTTCAGCGTGTAGAGGCTGGAATATCCGATTCGAGCCATGGAAGTGAGACGGTGGTCATTTTCCTTAGCGAACTGTAGTCCTTGGTCGATGAGGGTCATGACCCCCGGCTCTTGACCCTGCCTCATCTTTGCCTCAATGATTTCAAGTAGTTTGCTTAGACAGTCTTCGACTTTCCTCATTTCATCTGTTACTTCCTGTTAGTAAGTAAGCAACACAATGAAATGTTAATAAAAAAAAACCACGCAGAAATCGGAGACTTAGGTTCCGACATTGGTTAAGCACACTTTTCGCTATTATTCAACCATAATCATGACTTAGAAGCAGTTGCATGAAAGTAATTTAGCCTAACGTAGTTGGCAGAGATAGGTAAGTAATCGATTAGAGTCGATTTGATTAGCTAATTAATAAGTTTATTTATTAGCCAATTGATTAGTAAGTTGATTAGACAAGACAGACTTTGATTTACAGTGTGGAGTTGGGATATGCAAGGAGGACTTTACTATGGAGTTCTCAGAAATACTGGGGGCTTCAACCCTCAACCTCCTAGCAATTCTTACCCTGCTTCCTCACTGCCTTTGCTTACTAAATCAGATGCTTAAGAAATTCCGAGAAGCATCCAACTCTAAACTATTAATAGAAAGAGCATGGTGTCACACTGCATAAACAAATTAAACAAAGAATCTGCTTGAATTTCTAGCAACAACTTGATGATCATCACAGAAATGACAACAAAATGATGATGACGACGACAATAACGACGATGATGATGATGAGGACGACGATGATGATGACAATGATTTCAACACAACAATGAAGCTGATAATATTTAACGAAAAATAACAGGACAAATGCAGCAAGTAGTAGTAGTTTCACACATTGCAGTCACTCCTGGAAAACCAGGACACTAACATTTCAAAATCAACACCCTGCACAGAGTTGCTTAGTGAGTGCCATTATTTATTCTGAAAGATCGTTCTTTGTCAAGTTTGTGGCATGCATGAGAAGGCGATTGTGCCATGATATGCCTGAAAAACCGGGTCAGGGTTTACAACAGTCTAGCAGACGCATTGGACAAAAGAAAAGCTTGCTCAGAAAGCTGAAACCAATTTGATTGTATACCTAGCAGACATGTACGAACAGGTCTCCTTATAAGCAGAACAGAAACTCCTTGAGACAAGTGCTTTAGTCACTGGATAAGAAACTGAAAGTTCAGGAACAAGTGTCCAACAATCAGCAAGAAATAGAAAATGTTTTTAAAACATTGGGCTTGCTCCAGTTTTGACCAGTTATATTATTTATATAATAGGAAAAGACACGATGATTAACACAAGAACGTGGTGTTGGTGGTGATTTTCTGGAGCATGTCAAATTAGGATAGGTCCTAAATTGCAGATCTCTGAAATATCTTGCTGTGCCATTCATGGCCTGCTAAAGAGAAACACAACAAATGTGAACCTAACCAAGATAAGAAAAGGCTTTGTCTAGTTACAGGCCAACAACTGGTTAGCATATTGCCCCCCCCCCACCGACCCACCCATCCACTTTGGCTTTGGCCTAGACCATTAGGTGCAAACAGGTGGCATCAGGAAGCATTAAATTCAGAATAATTTCACATTGTAAACAATTCCGAACTCCAATGCTGCATTAAGGCATGTCTTAAGTAACACACAGAATAAGTTAAAGTCTGAACTGCTCTTAGGACATATAACTCGTGCCTATACACTAAATTGTATTGCTACAGTTGGCCCTTTGTAAGAAAACATCTACATTTAGCATTTAAACAGCTTGACTTGAGAGGCATATATATCATTTTGACCACTGGAAGAATTCACCTTAACAAGAAAAATGCAACGACTCAAAGGCACAAGAGAAATGCGACACAAATAATTAATTATGCGTGGCTTTTTCAGAAACATCCACCTTCACCAAGCGATTGTTACACAGTCATTAAATACTGTTGGCATAGGCTACCATGTGTTATGATTAGATACCTTTTCGTCTGGATAACCAATGGCTGGATTTGTTGTTGTTCCCAGAGGGTTCATGAGAGACTCAAATGCACCCATGTTCTGTAAACAAACAACCAATCTTCAGAAGACTTCAATGAAGTAGGTCTACAGTGGAAAGCCTATATCTATAGAAGCAGAACCAGCACAGAAGGCTGACGTTTCCCTCCATCCTCCTGTCTATTTATGACTGGTTCAGTTCTGCTATTGATCACCCCATGTTTGAACCTAAATGTACATGTTTATATGTGTACTTAATATTACCATGAAACCAACAAAAAAAGAGATTATCGTCAAAACTTGTCCCGGATGCTACACCATGCAAAACTGTGAGTTACACCGGTTCACTTGGTCACTCTCAAACACATTCTACAAGCACTTGATAACTATTCTTTTTTGCAATGCTGGAGTCGGGAGCACCTCTGAGTAGTTTCCTTGAAGAGATACTATATAATTACTTAAATGACTGAAAACGAGTTAAAAATAATTAATGGTCATTCGAAACATATGAGACAAATATATACAGTTTCCTTTAGTGGACATACTTTCTGTACTTGCTACCTCCATATATATATCCATACGGTATCTAAACAGTACCAGAACACTTCTATCTCGACCAGCTTACAGCACAGCAAAAACAAGTCGTGAATATTTACTACAAACTGCAAAGTTCTATCAAATGTCTGATCCAAATGTCCAGAAGTCTAAAAACAAGAAGAGGTTGATGCTAGCTGCTAGTCTCAAGGAACTTCAGCAACAAGATCAGAATTGTCATTGCAGTTCATCTAACACCAGTTCTTTCAAAAACAGTGAAAACTGACAGCTACACCATACCTCGAGTCAAATATCGCATAGTTGGTGGACAAAATTTATGCAATGCACCCAGAAATAAATTTATCTTCTGATGGCATTATTTTCACGTAGGTTTACTGCTTAAGTTTGTGGATACCCTTATTCAAAATAAACACAGCCACAACACAGTACTAATAATTAATGACACCAACCTCTTTCTTACTACCCTTTGGACAAACCACCTGACTCGACATGGCGCTCGTGAATAAATTGGTGCCCTGCGGGTGGCACGTTAAGATGTTTGGAGTTTACAATTACGACAAAAGCGAATGGTAGTAGGCCTTTGCAGCACGCATTTACAGACCTATATTTTCGAGTACCTAAACGATTTAAATATACTAGGATCTAAATTCATCTAATATGCTGTATCAGCATTAATATCCGTGCACATTTAAATGCAACAAAAATGTCACCGACCCTCACTATTAGTGTTGATAGTCAGCTGCCTGAATATCGAGTGCCCTAGTACTCGTAACGCAAAGTCTCTAACGCCGCCACTAGACTAATCGCAAAATGAACCATTCCCTTTCATATTCCCTATTAAATAGCAACGCACGAATTACGGTATCCTGTTCAAGAAACTAAAAACGCCAAACGAAAAGTAAGGAAATTTCTGCATCAGAAAAGCCTTATAACATGCACGTATACCGACGGCCAACGCATTACGTCATCGCAGGATCGTCGTCTATTTATAGCGCAGAAGAAATTCCACGGTTTAATTTTTGGAAAACTGTTATGTCCGAAATGTAAGAATATTTTAACCGTTTAAAAGCTCCACACCCGCAGTTAATTACCTATAGCTGGTCATTAGAAGTGTCACCATTGAGTTAAATTAAGTTCAGCTAGCGACAGCAAGCGATACTTTGTAGGCCTATTGAACAGCGTCCACGTTTCATCATTTCATCAGTTTGAACGCAGTTTGAGGATAGTTTCGATTTCAGTTTTGTCATTGTTTGCAACAACCCCTCCACCATCAGAAAAGTCCACTTAAAAGCTCTAATCTTTATATCAGATGCCTACACATTAAAAATCAGAAAAAAATTAGCTGCACGATCACGATTGCGAATTAAATTGGATTTTTAAAAATGCCTGTCTGTTTATCGTTGCCTAAGACAACGCATTTGAAGAGGTCAGCAGAATAGCCTATATTTGCTTAACCGACAGGTCAATTGTGCTGATCGACAACAATTGAGCGTGTCAAGCGATTGGCTTTTCTATTACTGAATAACCATAGCCTATTGTCCAGAATTTCCGATTAGTCTATTTTTAGGCCAATACCTGTTTTAAACTCAAAACAAAGACTATGAAGATTTCACGAATCACGAGTCGAAGCTTAGATGAATGAATCCAGACTCCAAAGTTTCACAGGCAATTTTTCATCATAGGTCCATAACGTGACCAGAAAAACTAGTCACAGGCAGCAATGCGAGTCGTTATTTATACCGTGACAATCCGGTTGATAGATCATGCAGCAGACCGCATGTTGTTCAAGACCATGCTGTCAATTTTAATCTATGTGACATTTATAAAGCACTTGCTTCTGTGAAAGGCAACTCCACCGGTTCTGATGGCATACCATCATGGTTGATGTCAACCATGGCTCACCTCTTAGCTCTGCCTGTTGCGGATCTGTTCACCTGCTCTCTTACTAACTCTTATGTCCCTTTACAGTGGCGCCTCAGCATGATCACCCCCATACCCAAGGTTTCGCGCCCTGTCAAAGAAGCTGACTTTAGACCCATTTCTATCACTTCCATCCTCTCTCGCATCTTGGAAAAAATTGTCGTACGTAAGTACTTTTATCCCTTTATCGCAGAACCCTGCACCAACCGAATCTTTGCAGACCAATTTGCTTTCCGCCCTTCAGGATCCACATCTGCCGCGTTGATATCCATTACTCATGAACTCCAAACCATGCTCGTATCTGAGCCCTATGTAAGACTCCTGTCCCTTGATTTTAGCAAGGCTTTCGACACTATTAGACACAATTAAGCACCTTGCCGATCAATTAGCATCACAGCCCATCCCGGATTTTTTATACAATTGGGTGCTTGCTCTCTTGCACGAACGTCAGCACTGTACCAAATTTGGTGGTGAAATCTCTCCGCACTGTACCATCAATGCTAGTATTGTGCAAGGCTCTGGCCTTGGACCTACTGATTTTGTTATAGCCATTTCCAGTCTCAAACCTAAATTCAGTGGAAACCGTCTCCCTAAATATGCTGATGATAGCTACTTACTTATCCCAGCTTCTTGCATTGACACCACTCTTTCTGAACTTGACCATATATCTCAGTGGGCATCCATTAGCAATCTAAAACTAAATCAAGCTAAGACCAGTGAAATGATCATTAGGCGACCTCGGTCTAAAGCTATTGCTCTCCCTCCCGCCATCTCGGGCATCCAAAGGGTCCAGCAGATGGTTATTTTGGGTGTCACCATCTCTGATCGGATTGGCTTTGAGGCTCACATTAGCAAAATATGCTCTAAAGCCCGGCAATCCATGTTTGCTCTGCGTGTTTTAGTCGCCCACGGCCTTCATGGTCAACGTCTGTTTGACGTTGTTAGAGCTACTACCATTGCTAGATTACTTTATGCCTCCCCTGTTTGGTGGGGTTTTGCCAACGCAATGGAGCGTAAACGTCTCAACGGTCTTTTAAGAAAATTGACCCGTTCAAGCTTTCTTCCAACCGATTTTCTTAGTTTTGACACTCTCTGTTCTAGGGCTGACTCTGCTCTTTTCCGCTCTATCCTCTTAAATCCTTGTCACATTCTTCACGACCTCCTCCCTCCCATCAAGGTCACTCCATACAATACTCGACCAAGGTCACATAATCTAACCCTTCCTAGAGTTGATTCTTTTGCCAGAAACAGTTTTATTATGCGAATGTTATATAACTTTGCATAAATGTTTTCTATTATTTATTTCCTCTGTAAACTACTGTGCGTTTGCTGGTGGTGTAATAAAGAATATTCTTACTTACTTACTTTACCGCAACCGGTTACAGCGTATATATACAGTTATGCAGTAGGGTGGAGTGAAAAACATTTTTCTCGAATTTCCAATTGTAATAGTGATCAAAAGTTGCCTATGGCATCACAGAATTGCTACACAAAATTTGACCTTCCTGAGTTCACGTCTTCTGCCCTCTACCGGACGATTTAGGGACCCCATATTAATTTTCAGTACTGTCAGGCATTTTTAGACCAGGCATGGAATCTGAAAATTGCCCTGTTAGAAGCAAATCATGTGACAATTTTCTAACTGGTGTTTCTAGACTAATTTGACCCTCCTGAAAACGAAAATCGCGGTTAGGAAGCTGAATTTTTAGCGGTTCCATGGGAAAACAAGATGGCGGACAAAATGGCAGACAATTCCTTCATATGACTAAATGTAAAGCATTGTATGTGATAGGAACACGGTTTTAGGCCCTACATTAAGATTATAGGGTTCAAGGAATGCAATGGAATCAAAGACATATGTGTAGCACTGCCAAAAAAATCAAAATGGCGGACAAAATGGCGGTCAGGATCTTAAAATGGCTATAGGTGAAGTAATGTATACAATGGAATCATGATTTCGGGGTCTAAGTCAACATTCTCGAGGTCAAGGATTATGATGGAACCAATGTCCTTCATGTAACGTTGCTCGAAAACCAAAATGGCGGACAAAATGGCGGCCAGAATTCTAAATTGGCTACAAGCGAAGTCATGTATGCAATCGGAATTTCATTTCAGTTTTTTTGACAGGTCTTTGCGTGATGGCATCTGTTGTGGAATTTATCTACAATATTCCCTTATTTTGCCAGATACTAATGATCATTGAAATTATCCCAATTTCCTCAGCAGGTCTTAAACCAAGGAGCGTTATGCAAAAGAACACTGACGAAGTTATCATGCAGCACCTTATCACAGCGTATCAAACTGACTATCCGATGGATCTGGCATCAATATCGTGCCATGAGCTTCCCTCAAAATCTGTGGCATTGGATGCTTTGTGAAAAGTAACTTGTCCAGTCAGCAACTTTTTAGCAGAGGTTAGTTAACGGTTATTAATTAAAAATATTTTATGTAGGGCCTTTTCAAAGTAAGCTATTCAGTATCACTCCCAACCTAACCGCAACTGAATAGGGCAGTTTCTAGATTCGGAACGGAGTGGAGTGACCCATGGGCAATAAGAGCTGTGAAAATGGGTGCACATTTCAGGTTATGGATCCAGCCGCAGAGAATGAACGTTGCTGTCGAATAGCAGAAGCTCAGCTTGGTCCGCCAACCGAAGAGTGATCGACGCTGGACAGCCGAGTTGAAAAACAGAGTTCTTGCAGACAAGTGTGGCTCGTCCCTCAAGGCACCGCCTAACCAGCACACAGACCCTGTAGGCAATACGCTGCTGGAAACGGAATCAATGCAAGACTTCTGCATATAATATGATACATGACCAAATTTTGCGATATGCCCAATAAATCGTGTCGCAATTCATAGGACAAGTGTCCAGATAAATTTTTGGATGGACAAGCACTGGTACAAGCAATGGGGACCCTCCAAATTCGAAGACATTTGGTGACCTGGCAGATACAATGGTTGCTCGTGTAAAGATACTTTCGATTGGCTACAAGAGGGTCAATTATTATTGTCTTGGATAGGTACTGGACCTGGAAATTGCTTATTAAAAAGTGGAACCACACATAAATGGCGACTATGACCACAACTTCGTCATTGTATTGAGTCTTGAAAAAGCGGAACTCCGTTGTCGAACAATTGGCTGAATGTTCTTGGTATGCCTGAAAGCAAAGCTGATCTAATTTCATTCTTGTTCATTCAGCTCTCAACAGCCACATTTGGGCATTTGGAGGTATAGATGTAGCTGTTGCTGGTGGTTCCGTGATAGAAGAGAAGGTGTTGCCTACTACTGAGTGTATGCCTTACATTCAACGATATTTGGGTGTAGAAAGTTAATTTGAGAAGAATCATATGTTGTGTAGCGAGTAGAAAGGTTTCTAAAGCTGAACTGTATTTGGAGGTATTGAGCTATGGACTCAATCATTAGATACAGAACTTCACTAATAGAAAATTCCGGGATCTGGCCGCTATTTTGTCCGCTATTTTGGTTTTCGTGCAGTGCTGCATGAGTGACATTGGTTCCATCATATTCCCTGACCTTGAAAATGTTGACTTAGACCCTGAAATCGTGATTTCATTGCATACATGACTTCATCAATAGCCATTTGAAGATTCTGGCCGCCATTTTGTCCACCATTTTGGTTTTCGTGCAATGTTACATGAGCGATATTGGTTCAATCATATTCCTTGACCTCGAGAATGTTGACTTAGACCCCGATATCATGATTCCATTGTATACATTACTTCACCTATAGCCATTTTAAGATTCTGACCGCCATTTTGTCCGCCATTTTGATTTTTTTGGCAGTGCTACACATATGTCTTTTATTCCATTGGATTCCTTGAACCCTATAATCTTAATTGAGGGCCTAAAACCGTGTTCCTATCACATACAATGCTTTACTTTTAGTCATATGAAGGAATTGTCTGCCATTTTGTCCGCCATCTTGTTTTCCCATGGAACCGCTAAAAATTCAGCTTCCTAACCGCGATTTTCGTTTTCAGGAGGGTCAAATTAGTCTAGAAACACCAGTTAGAAAATTGTCACATGATTTGCTTCTAACAGGGCAATTTTCAGATTCCATGCCTGGTCTAAAAATGCCTGACAGTACTGAAAATCAATATGGGGTCCCTAAATCGTCCGGTAGAGGGCAGAAGACGTGAACTCAGGAAGGTCAAATTTTGTGTAGCAATTTTGTGATGCCATAGGCAACTTTTGATCACTATTACAATTGGAAATTCGAGAAAAATGTTTTTTTCGCTCCGATTCACTCCACCCTATTATGCAGTTATCGTAACCAAAGATCTAAAGTCGTAGACTTTAGGCCTAAGATCTTTGTCTCAACCGCTAGGCTAGCAGATGGATGGATCCAGATTTGACCAGGGTCTATGTCTCTATGACAACAGAGCTAGTCGTTACCCTGGACAGAAATCTGTTTCGGCCATCGAGTCGACGTGTAGACCTTCGTCGATGGTTTCGGCATACTACAGCAGACAACCTGCAATGCAAACCAGCGAAAACTCTTTTCCCAGGCTCCCAGCCAAGAATTTTGCAGAAACAGATAGTTTTAGCGAACTGTTCATTTCCTTATTTATTATGATAAGTTGCGGTCAGTCAGCTAAATTTTCTTGAATAAACGAATAAAAAATAATATTAAGACAAGGCCGTAAATATTAGGGTAGGCCTAATAGAAATAAAGTGTCCGTGACGCCAAACAAGTGTGGACTCTAGGGAAAATAGTTACTTCAGTTGGGAGTCCTTGGGACATCAACGTCATTCTCGATCATGTCGATCAAGTGGCAAAACTTAGAAATTTTCTCAATATTCACACTTTTTCTAGGTTTAGTTTCAGTTACTAGATGTCAAATATTGCTCACAGAAAGCCTGGTTGCAGCCGACAATGATGTCAAGTTTTGCTCATTTTTTGGGCGGCGGTCTCCGCAACCGGACGAGACGTTAGCAGAATGCGTTTGGTACCGAAATAGCAGCTGCTGTTGGGAATACGAACGAAAACCATACTTCCTGGGCAATGCCAAGATTTTATCCGAAGATTTCAACAAATCTAAATTAGCTCCTGAATGCTTTACACAGTTCGGTTATTTAATGTGTTACGTTTGTGCGCCCAATCAGTATGTTTTCTTCAGATCAGGTCGTTTGAGCGTATGTAAGAGTTTTTGCGATGTGCTCTATGATCGGTGCAAAGCTTCGAACATCGATATTTTTGGTACGGTTGAGCAGTTGTATTCAAATGGCAGCCAGTTGTGTTTAAGTAGGAAATTTCATGTGATTGACGACAGTCTGTCGACTGATTGCTTCTTAGTTGATCCAAACTTATATGTTTCCTCTGGTCAACACTTAAAACCCAGATTTTGTGAGCTAATAACTGTTTCTTTCTTTGTTCTCAATTTCATTACAAGCACCTTGCAAATGAGTGCATCCAGTGAACTTGGTTGCATGTCGCTTCTATTCTTTAGCGGCTTGAAATTGCTTTGTACCTTCCTGGCCACTGTTGGAGGAATTTGTAAAGGAGCTGCACGTTGCCGTCATTTCTCATGGTTTGGAAAGGTTATCTTGATGTTTTTGTGCGTCCAATTACCGTTTTTAACTGGCTCTACCAGCGCACAAATCTTGACGGTTGCGGATATCCAGTCATGGTCTGATGCACTCTCAGACAATCTGAGACAGTTTGCTGACCATGGAATGGCATTCACTCGATTCAAGAAGCTGTACGACGATGTTGGCTATGACGTCGTGGACAAAAATCCCGCAGAAGAATTGAAAAGGATGAGCAATTTCTTTCGTGGGTATTATTCTGTATATACTCAAGTGTGCGTTAATTGTTTGTGTTTAGTTTAGGTTATTGTTGTTTTGCCTTGCTTTCTACGTCAACCTGGTTTTGCTATTGAAGAGTTCAAGAACTTCAGCTATCGTTGTCCAGCATGAGTTAGAAACATGGCATCATGTTTTGTGTGTTAGATGCTGGCAGCATTAAGTGCCACATGCATAGCAGCATAGTTGTTTTTTATATTATGGCTGTGATTGTTATTAGTACCCATCATTTTTGTATTAGTATTATTAGAGGCTATTTCCCATCGATAATGACCTTTTTCTGGGTTTTATAGATTGTTAAACATTTTTATTAGTGCATAAACAGTTTTATCCCTGTGGTTGAGCAGATTTACCTCAATCAAGTGCAATGTTTTGCAGTTCACAATTAAGTCATAATAAAACAATGCAACAATAATTATTGCTGAGAATAACTGACCTAATAGAAATTAAAATGATGATATAATGAGGAGGAGGAGAAGCATGATTGGGACGACGATGACGATGATGATGATGATGATGATGATGATGATAGTAATTGTAGGTAATATTAACATGTTTGGTTTTTCATTGCTTAAATGCAGTCACTCTTTGCAACTACTTTTCTCTGATAAAACTGTATTTTGCCAAGACTAGCCAATCCAGTACAATAATAATAATATTCCCTATAATATACCATTTCTGAATCCTACATAAGCTTTGAGATTTGTACCTTATTGCTCTAATTTTGATCTTAGGTTACCACGAGTTGTTTACAAAATAAAAATGATGATATTTAGCTCTTGACAATTCACATTTTCACAATAAATTAAGAACTCTTTTCCGCTTCCTATTTTAGAACTCTACATTAGCGAGAAGCAGAATTTGACAAACAGTTTTGTTGACGAGGTACAAGAGCTTCATGCACGCTACAAATCTTCATATTTGCCGAATTCGAATAAGACAAGGAAGCTTGAGGACTTACCTGAGTCGGTCTACATTGATTCTGACAGACTCTTCGAGTCCCATCTTTCACCGGGTGCCATGAAATATGATTAGTAGGAGGCATTTGATAAAGTTCTAAATGAAATACGATTAGTAGGAGGCATTTGATAAAGTTTTAAATGACATACGATTAGTAGGAGGCATTTGATAAAGTTTTAAATGAAATACGATTAGTAGGAGGCATTTGATAAAGTTTTAAATGAAATACGATTAGTAGGAGGCATTTGATAAAGTTTTAAATGAAATACGATTAGTAGGAGGCATTTGATAAAGTTTTAAATGAAATACGATTAGTAGGAGGCATTTGATGAGGTTTTAAGTGAAATACGATTAGTAGGAGGCATTTGATGAGGTTTTAAGTGAAATACGATTAGTAGGAGGCATTTGATAAAGTTTTAAATGAAATACGATTAGTAGGAGGCATTTGATAAAGTTTTAAATGAAATACGATTAGTAGGAGGCATTTGATAAAGTTTTAAATGAAATACGATTAGTAGGAGGCATTTGATAAAGTTTTAAATGGAATACGATTAGTAGGAGGCATTTGATGAGGTTTTAAGTGAAATACGATTAGTAGGAGGCATTTGATGAGTTTTTTAAGTGAAATACGATTAGTAGGAGGCATTTGATGAGGTTTTAAGTGAAATACGTAATTAGTAGGAAGCATTTGATGAGGTTTTAAACGAAATGTGATTACTAGGAGATATTTGATAAATTTTAAAAGGAAATACGATTAGTAGGAAGCATTTGATAAAGTTTTAAATGACATAAGATTAGTGGGAGGCATTTGATAAAGTTTAACTTTCCTCAATCTGATAAATTGCTTCGAAGAGCACTGGAACCAGAAAACATTTCTAGACGAAGCCAGGAGCCTTCTCTTGCCTGATGGACATTAGAAACTTGTGCTGGATAATAAACTTCTTTATAGCGCAGGTTCTAATTTAGTGCTGTGTGGCCAATGGCTTGGAAGATTTTAGTGGCATTTTGCTTTGTTTTTCTCAGTCGTGTGGGGCGCAAACTGCTGCAAGATCAGAGCACAGTCAAGCTTCCCGACAGCGTTCAGCGCGATAATTTGGTGGTCGACACAGTCAACTGGACATCCAACCTGGAGAGTTTCTTTCATCGTGCTTCACAGGAAAATTCATATATTCGGTTAGTGTCCCGTGGATTTGGCCGTAAAATACACCAAAAAACCACTCAGAATTAGTTTTAAAAACACTTTAAGAAATTACACATTTCTGGGTGTTTGAACCTGGAGACCCCCCCCCCCACCTCAATACGTCATTGGATTCGTGTATAGGCGCAACTTCCGGAGGTACCAGTGCGGATGGTACCTCGCTTTTTGGACTGCAGGGTACCATTTCTCACTCTTGATACCCAGAAGAAGCAGTAGGCTACATTTTGTTATTTTTCTGGTGGAAAGCCTTTATTTCTGCCTTTATTTCTGCCCTGATGGAGATTTGATCCCCAACTTCTTAGCTTGCAGTCCAGCCTACTAATCACTGCACAAGCGGTTTTCAGGCGTTGTGCACATACCACTAGTGATGAGCTAAGTGCTAAGTGGTATGCAAAATTTTTTTAAATTTCAATTTTCTATAAGTAGATATGTATTAGTCGAAATGCCGCACATTAACGCTATTAAATAGTGACAACATTTTCCTTTTTGTGTATATTATTAATATACATCATCATTTAAATTATTTGTATATTTAAGTTCAAATATGTCCACCTTCGACTCCGATATCCTCCCAGACCCTAAACGAGAACTTATGATGTTCTGCTAATAATTGATGTTATTATAATTTATAATTAATGTTATAATTAGCGTTTAATAATTGATACTCTCTGCAGTGTGGCCAAGGATGTAATAATAATAATTATTATTATTATTGCAAGCCTGCAAGGGGACTTCACACTCACTAGTTGTCTTTGATCTAACCTTTGCTGGTTGTACGCCAACATTTTAGTTTTTACTTGGTGATGCATTAAGCAATATGCGATGGGAGTGCAGTAGTGTAGTGATGGCGTCGGTGCCTTAGTGCCAGATGGTTCCAGGTTCGAACCCACCTCAAGCTGCCACGTAGGGACCTTGAGCAAGTCCTTCACTCTCAATTACTTGGGCGCTTCGGCGTGAAACTTCGATGAAGTGTCCGCCCTGTAGTCTGGATCGCCTCTGTGAAGAGAGCTTGAAGTGGTGCTACAAACATGGAGAAATAAATAAGTAAGTAAATATAATAAAGTTTGATGACCATGGCGCTAAACTGTCAGGTGCCATGTTTTTCATTGATATCCGTACGTGGTTTCTGTTCTAGGTATCTCTACTTTGCGTCGAACACGGGCCTTTTCCGAATCTATACGGGAATCGAGTGGGTGAAGGATTTCATTGGTTTTCCTCAGAATTACGAGCCGCGCATGCAGCAGTGGTACCTGAGCCGGAAGACAGGTCCGAAGGACATTGTCATTATCATCGACGGCAGTCTGTCTATGAAAGGTGCAAGGTATGGGCTTAGTCTTACGACCTCCTTTGGACACTACTCTTTCAGACGACCCCACTGACAAGACACAGCGCTCGTGAATAAGTTGGTGCCCTGCGCTTGGCTTTTGACTGCACAAGAAGATTGCTTTTACAACTGCACAAATTCATTTGCAACTGCACATTTTGTGTAGAACTGCACGTTCAAAAAGCCCTACCATATACCTTTTGTATGTACATGTACCTTTGTGACTTGATGTGCAGACCCCTCTCCACAGTCTCTTTTCGCCCTCTCCGAGCTGCTGATCGACTTGACCTCCTACTTTCCCAGGCATGGACTACCATGCATGGCCCAACACCGTGTCTTTGCCATTGTATTTATAGACCCTTCTATGTGAAAATAATGAACACCCTTCCTCTTTCCATAGTAAGATCTTATTGGGAGTGTCAGGGCTTTTAAAGGAACTCGTGGAACTGCACAACCCCTTCGTTCCAACTCCGCCACTGGTTACACTCTGCCCGTGCCAGTCCCAAGCCTTGATAAAGGAGGAGGGCGTCGCTAATGGTCTTTGTTACCACACAGTGACGTTAAACTGCAAATACCACCACCACCACCCTTCGTTCCCTTCCCTTCCTCCATGGTCATTTATGATTACTCCTCGGATGGCAATGAACTTTCTATTTTTAACAGCACGGATGTTTCTGCGACTGCACAAATCTATTTAGAACTGCACGTTTCGTGTTGAACTGCACTTTAAACAGCATGTGGTGGGTTGGGGGGGTTCATTTTCAGCCCTTCACTGCCTTTCTTATTTCCTCGGGGCTGTTACACTGGGAGTGCCTCTGAATAGCTGGCACTGCAGAAGGCGCTTTATAAATTCTCATCTACAATACAATACAATGCAGTGATGAGTAATTTTTTTAATGATAATTAGAATAGGGAACAGTCCATAAATGACATCAGGCACATAGGTGGGGGGAGGGTCCACCGATTTGTGATGATATGTGACGGTCCCATACTAGATGTCATGTGACTTTGTGCTGACGCGTGACGACAGAGGTGGGGGGTGGGTCAAAAATCGTCCAAGATTCCATGACGTCATTTATGGACGTCCCCTAACCTGTTAATTTTCTTCCTTTGTGCAGCATGCGAATGGCGAAGTCCGTGATACGAATCATCCTGAACCTGTTGAACCATCAGTACTACGTGAACGCGATCCTGTCGGCGTCGCGCGTGTACAACGCGAAGGGGGACATCGTGCAGCCGGAGGCGAGGACGCGCGTTCTGAGCTGCCGAGACGACAGCCTCGTCCCGGCGATGGAGCACAACCTTCAGGAGCTACAGGTCGCCATTCAGAACATCGAGGCGTCCGGTGGATCAGACCATCTGTTAGTATTGTATTGTATTGTATATCTATATTTGTTTGTGTGTACACTTGTTTAGTGTAATATGTGAGGCGCCCTTGTAAGCTGGGTTACGGCGCCATAGAAATCGTCATTGTTATTATTATAGCGCCCCTTCAAGCTTGCTACTCAGAGGTGCTCCCGACTGCAGCGCGGACACTGCATTGGAGTTGCACGCCGAAGCGCTGAGCCTTTTACAATTAATACAAATAATATCGTCTTGATTTTCAAAAGGTAGTTTTTAACTACGAGGGCATGGGTTTGAGTCTTTTACAATTAATACAATTAATAGTCTTGATTTTCAAAAGGTAGTTTTTAACTACGAGGGCATGGGTTTGAGTCTTTTACAATTAATATAATTAATAGTCTTGATTTTCAAAAGGTATACTTTTCAACTACGAGGGCATGGGTTTGAGTCTTTTACAATTAATACAATTAATGTGGTCTTGATTTTCAAAAGTTGGTTTTCAACAATTTAACAATTCTTGTGTTGTCAGCATTGCCTTCCAGATGGCCTTCAAGATGTTTGAGACCCACCGCATGGCTCATGGAGGCTCTGGAACCGGCTGCAGGAACATGATCTTCTTCATAACTGATGGCAAAGAGTTGGATGGTGATGTTCGGTGCACTCCAGGTCTATTTCATAGCTTCTTAAATCGTAATCATGAATTTATATAGTGCCACTTCAAGAGAAACTTCTCAGAGGCAATCCCGACCTGACAGTGCTCACTAAGCACAATCAAATAGAATGGTTTTTTGTTTGCGGAAACGGGGCAAAGAAAGACCATGAAGCTCATTACAGAGACTTCTACCTGTAAATTATTCAGAAAGATGGACCGGCCATAGCGAGGCTGCTTTGCAGCACTGTGGAAGTTCGGGCTATTGGGGACCACCGGGTCACCTTTCTTGGCAGAGTGAAGGAACCTACAACCTGGAATGGATGGCACTGTCACACAAACCTCTCTTCAGCTAAGCTTGTGTTCTTTTCTTAGAGTTAAGTTGCAGTGGACATGGTGTTACGTGGAACGAACAATGCCAGATGTCATGTGGGGCAGTCAGGGGCACGATTTTGTAATGGTGGGTTCGGTGCCTTGAAGCCTGAGGGTTCCCGGTTCGAATCCACCTCAAGCCGCCACTTAGAGACCTTGAGTAACACCTTCACTCGCAATTGCTCGTGCTCTTCAGCGTGAAACTTTGATGCAGTGTCCGCTTCTGCGTAGAGAGCTTGAAGGGACGCTATGCCTGATGCAAGAAATAGATAAATAAGAATAAAAAGACTTTGCTTGCGCCGTCGTGTCTAGGGTAAATAAAAATGTGAGTTGTTCTTTGAGAATAGTATTGTTACTGCGTTTGTCTATTGTCACAAATCGTAGGCGCGATTAGCTATATGGAGGACAATTCGAAGAAGTTCAACCCCGGAAACATCTGCCACTTCCGTTACGACTACATCATCGATGCGGTGAATCTGCTCAAGGCAATGGTCAGTCCCAATCAGGTACGACGAGCGTTAATCTTCAATGTGGGAACATTTAATTTATCTCCTTACCATTCATTCATTCATTTCGAGAATTTATACAGCACCTCTTCGGGAGAACTTCTCAGAGGCGCTCCAAGCCACAGCTAGTTGTTTAGCTATTCTTATTCTTTTTTTATTTTTTTATTATCATCATCATTATCATTATTAGTCATGTTATTATTTTTATGGTATCAATGATCCCCCATGATTTAAAAAAATTTAATTATTTTTGGAGTGAGAAAAATGATTTTCCGACAAATTACGCATTGTCCCAGGTTTCACAACCATCCTGAAATGTGCCTCTAAATGCAATGGCAATGTGGCACGCTTCTTTACAACAACAAAATTACACGAAAAAGTTTCTCTCTTCTGGAGTTTGCATTATCATCACTTGATGCTAAGTTGTTTCCTTCAACAGGGTGGACCAAAAAGGCCCCAAGTTTTTTGCCGATATCTTGGCCAGAAGTATGAATTTTAAATCAATTTTTTGGGGGATCCATCCTGTATAAGACATACCGGTAAATCTTAACTTCTAAACGCCCTATCTCAAGCCCTCTGATGTATATTATATATTGTTGGGCGCGGTGGTGTAGTGGGTATGTTCGTCGTCTTGCAGCCGAAGGGTTGCAGGTTCGAATCCACCTCAAGTCGCTGTGTAGGGACCTTGGGCAAGTCCTTAACTCACAATTGCTCAGCGCTTCGGCGTGAGACTCCGATGCAGTGTCCGCTCTGCAGTCGGTAGCGCCTCTGAGTAGGGAGCTTGAAGGGGTGCTATAACAAGTGCACATACAAATAAACATACAAATATATATCTCTTCCTCTTCTGTTCTCTGCTGCTAGGCAGGTTCGGCTGTCCAATGTCGCCACTCTTCCCTCCGCTGGGCCTTCTCCTTTAGTCTTTTGTCCTCGTCATCATCGTGTCCAACATCATCTGTCGTGGTCTTCCTCTTGTTCTTCCCCCCCACCCCAAATAAAAAAATTAAATAAATAAATAAAATTTAAAAAAATTAAATAAAATAAAATAAATAAATATGTATATACATGTATATAGGTAACGATTTTCACGTTTCTGACAAACGATGGGTCTGACACGACGGACACGGGCGAGTACCTTGCGGGACGGCTTGCGTGCGAGAACCAGGGCGTGATGACGAAGATCGTCGACGAGCGAGACTACTTCGGTCAGATGAAACTCTTCTTCAACTACATCGAGCAGCACGACAGACTCCAGAAGAACGACCAGTTCCTCAGCAGCTACTACAGCTCGCCCGGAGATCAGAGCGCGGTCATATCGATGACACAACCGGTCTATACAGAGGAGAATAAGTGAGGATAAGTAGTACTTAGTAGTAGCAGTGGTTTCAGTTTGACGGCACTGTTTGGTAACAAAGATCATTAGCGTCGCCCTCCTTCTTTATTTAGACTTGGGACTGGCACTGCATGAGTACAGTTTAGACTTTAGAGAATAAGAATAATTAAAATAATTATAATAATAATAATTATAATGATGATGATAATAACGATTATAGTAATAATAATACTGGTAATAATAATCGAGACCCGTGGTCCCATCAACGACAATTCATCAAAGAATTAGGAAGACGCTTTTCCCTAATTACTGGAGACTAAAGAAACTTGTTTTCTCTTCCAGCGCTTTAGTGTCGTGACCTTCCACGTTTTTTTGTCCAACCACAATTTGTCAATTAATTACACTAGTAAAAATAATAATAATAATAGTATTTTTTAAATCCTAATGATCTGAGGTACCTCAGGTAAAAAATAATAAAATAAATTAATGCTAACACTAATAATGGTAATAATAAAAAAATAAGAAGAATCACAGTAATAGTTATTTAATTGCCCGAGGGAATAGAACTCTACTGGAAACATTCTGCTAATAATAAAACTCAATTAAAAATAGAGTTATTAGTTATTATTATTAGAATAATATTATGATATTATTAGTTATTAAAATTTTGATATTTTTTACAGAGAGTTTGTCCATTTCAAGAGATAGTAATGATAATTCAACAATATATTCAACAAAAATAGAAATAAATAAAATAAGATAAAAATCAATTAATAATAATAACAATAATAATAATAAACTGATGTTGTTTGCTTTGCTGTTTGCCCTCTGCAGCAAAGAACTTCTTGGTGTCGTGGGTGTCGACATTCCGCTTGAAAAGTTCGAGTCGATGTTTCGCGACTTGCTGTGGGCGAAGGTGCATGCGTTCATTGCAATTCTCATGGACGGATCGCCGCTCATTCACCCGCTCTTGAAGCTGTCATACAGGGTGAGAGTATATAGCACACAACTTTCTTAAGAATTTCTTTATTATTGGCTTTTTTGATTTTGCCTGATGTTTATAGAGATTTTTTACAGAGGTTTGTAGCCATTTCGAGAGATAGTTATATAACTACTCGTCCTTTGCTCACTGTAGTGAGTCAGTGTCATCAATTGAGGCTGATTCATTGATAGAACTTTGCAGTCTTCAGAGACAGATAGTCAGACGGAGTTGGGCAGGTACAGACAGACAGACAGACAGAGAAGTCAGAAATAGAGAAGGACAGTGACAGTAAGAGGGACAGAAGCAGAGAGTCCATGGGCGTCTGCAGAAATTTTTGCAGGAGGGGCAAAACACAAGGGTGACGGTTTAATGTTTTTAGCAAGAGATGGAAAATTCAAAGCAGAATATTAAGAATAGGAGTATTTTTTCACAAAGATTTTTAAATGTTAATTTCTCAATGTTATCCTGTGTATCGTTAGTAACATTTGCTATTTAGTGCCAAGAAATTGGTTAAAAACCAAGTAATAGTAGTCAGAAAATGGGAAAATCTATTTTCCAGCTTGGCAAGTGCCCCCTCTCGCGCCCATGACAGAGACTGACAGAGACAGAGACAGACAGGCAGACACTGACAGAGAAACACACAGAGACAGACAGATATTAATTATTAGTAATATTACGGTAACTGATATTCTGGTTTCTCTTCTGATCTTTGACTGCAGCACAACACGGTAAAAGCGAAGTACGTTGGTTTGTATTCCCTGGAAACTGAAGACGGACAGCCCCAAGAGTTTTCCGACGTCATGAAGATAATACTGAGCCGAGGAACTGGAAGCGTTCCAATAACGGTCAACCCAGGACGTGCGGCACAATTCAGAAAGTTCACCTATCAGCTCCCAACCACGGCTTCCGAATACTTTGTCGCTCATATACCAGGTGGTTAATCTATCGTTTTGACGTCCTGAATTGCTTGCAATTGCATGGGTTTTGGTGTTGGTTGAAAGCAAGTTTAATTGACGAAAAGAATTCTTGTTATTTAACGGAAGTTGGATTGATGTGAATGATTTTTGCATAAGTAGAGGTGGGTGTGATGAAAAGATTCTTGCTTAAACTGGAGTGGAATTGATGAAAAAGTTGCTATTTTAAGTAGAAGATGGACTGACGAAAAACTGATTGTTGCTCAAGTAGAAGCTGGATTGATGAAACGAACTCTTTGGCTAAATGGAAGCCAGATTGATGAATTGAGGACATCTTTTCATGCTACCATCTGTTAATTCTAAGTTGCTTGATATTTTTTTTTAACAGATGCATTGCTAGTTTTATTTAGTTGTACGTTTGTGACTTTATAATCTGCTACTATTATAGCATATTTCAAAATACGTGCTATTGTTGCACACAATGTCATGTACGTGCACTTGTCAGATGCAAATACAGGCTACATGCTTACGTACGTACTTACTTACTTACTTACTTACTTACAACACTTCTGGGTAAGATATTAGCCTACATTTGCTTTTCCAGCCAAAATATAAGAGATGACCATTCACAAATGTTCCTTCTCTCTCTGCTGTTTTGTAGAGTCCGACTACTCCATCGGCTTGAACATCTTCCCGCCGGATTTAAAGTGTCGAAAGCTGAAGGTCTTTTCCGGCCAGGCTGCGGCGAGCTACCTGCACACGCTGTTGGCTGTTAGGGACCAGGTCCCGCAGGTCACGCCTCTGATCGTCGAGCTAGAACCTCGGAACAGCTTGGACGAAGGTCGGCTATTCACAGGTGCGTATTATATAATTTAATATTGTAGACAGTTGGTGTGATAATTGCTGGGGAGGGGTGGAGGGGTTCAACCCCCCCCCGGTCTTTCTTAGGTCCCAAAGTAAGATCTGCTTTTTCACACCCCACTTCCACTTGGGTCATTGTCTGACCCTAGTTATTTTTCCACAATTCTGTATACAGTATTATACACACATACATGCATACATACAGAAATACATATGTTCGTACATACATATACACAGTTACACACAGGTGTAGGCAGGGCCACCAAGAGCGAGGCACAGAGGAAATGGCTAGGGCCCAGGCCCGGCGACTTTTAGAGGGCCCAGCCGCCCAGGCTAGGTACCACAGTTACAAAGTTTATGATTTATGCTTTTATATATATATATATATATTATTACAGAGAATTTACTGCAATTACACTTCTATCGTTTGATTTTGTTTCTAAAAAAATTGCTCATAAAGACTTAAGATAGTTTAGTGGCCCGTTACTACTCGGCCTAGCGACCCGATTCACCCGAATTGTATGATTTATTTTGAGCATGAGGAGCAGAATTAGGGTGATGGTAAGTTGGTAACACAAAGATCGCACGGATGTGGGATCGCATCCCGCAACCATCCCAAAAAGATCCACTCAACCTTCCATTCGGCAGATGGCGTTGGTCAATTGAGCAGTAGGACTTGATCGACGCCTTGCATGGCTGCCAACAGTTAAATTCAACTCCTGTGATAACTTGTGATCATCCGTTCATTCTATGAATTGTTATCGTGTATGAGTGGGGCACGGTGGTGTAGTGGTGGCGTCGTTGCCTTGAAGCCGTAAGGTTCGAGGCTCGAATCCACCTCGCCGCGTAAGGACCTTGGGCAAGTCCTTCACTTGCAATTGCTCAGCGCTTCGGCGTGAAACTCCAATGCAGTGTCCGCTCTGCATTCGGGAGCGCCTCTGAGTAGAGAGAGAGAGCTTGAAGGGGCGCTATAACAAGTGCACATACATACATGAGTTGTGTCAGTTTTTGAAAATAAGCGAAGATTTTGTTTGACAGTTTATTTTCATCAAATGTTTCATCAAAATGTATGATTTATCTTGAGCTGTTTATTTTCATCGAATGTTTTTGTGTTGTTTGCGCATTGTGGGAGGTGTGAATGTGTCGCTAAAGCAATGTCACACATGTGCACAACAAAATGTATGATTTATCTTGAGCCATGTATTTTCATCAAATGTTTTTGTGTTGTTTGCGCATTGTGGGAGGTGTGAATGTGTCACTGAAGCATTCGGTTGTTGCGCTGTCCTACGAAAGCTTCTGCCAGATGTCGAGCTTCTACGACCAGTACGTCGATAGAGAACTCGAGTATCTCACCGTACAGAGCGCGCTCAACGAAAACCCACCTCCAAGCAACTGCACTGTCTTGACGGTCGCTGCAAGGTAATCTATTTATTTATTTTTATTTAGTTGTTTATTTTAGTTAGTTATTTTGCTTATTTATTTTGTTGTTTTTTTATATTTTATTTATTTATTTTATTTATTCATTCCTTCCTATTTAGCGGAGGCTGGGTCAGGAGCACTCCTGAGTAGTAACCTTGATGGGTCGCTATGTAAATCTTTGTAACAGACCAATGCATGTACACAACAGAGCCACAAATATTGCTATTAATATTATTACTATTATTATTAGTGTTAATATTATTGCTATTATTATTACTATTATTATTAGTGTTAATATTATTACTATTGATATTATTACTATTAATATTACTACTATTGATATTATTGCTATTAATATTATTACCATTGATATTATTACTATTAATATTATTACTATTAATACTATTACTATTAAAATTATTACTATTAATATTATTGCTATTAATATTATTGCTATTAATATTATTAGTATTTTATTATTGATTGTTTTGTGCGATTTTCGGAGACAGCCAGGACATCAAGATAACGCGTGCGATTGAGGACGTCTGGATCGCAAGGAGTGTGGCTGATACAGCGGGCATCGTATCGACTTTCCTTCAGACGGTTAACGGCGTGATGAGGATCTTTCCTGGAGTGGCCATTGCAGGCGCTGAACTCATCGACATAGCTTTGTAAGTGAGGGTGAGAATTCTCATCGGGAGTTGAGGGGGGGGGTGTTCAACCAACCCCTTAGTCTTTATCAGGACCCCATTGTAAAATGTCTTCATTGTTCGCCCCAACTCCTCGTAAATCAACGTCTGACCGTAGCACAGTTAATTTTCTACAATAATCTCGTACTGTTAATTGTAAGTGATGCTTTGGTTTTAATATTCGTTTTTTTTGCAAATTGACAAGTACACAGTAAGATGACATGGTGTGTGTGAGTGTGGCTGTAAGTGTGTGAGCACTTGTTATGGCGCCCCTACGAGATTCCACTCAGAGGTGCTGAATCGGAGTTTCACACTGAAGCGCATAAGCAATTGTGATTGAAGTGAGGCAGTTTTAATAATGTGCTCAGATATATAAGTGCTCAGGGTTCCTGCATGGTGGCTTGAGAAGGATTCAACGAGAATCGAACGCGTTAGTTTTACAGGAATTACCAACCCTGATAACTTGACCGTTGTATTTTTTTTATTAATAAGAACTGTACAGTCTACAAGCATATTCCTTGCAGAATTGATAATTTCATTATAATAATAATTTAAAAAATAACAATGACAATTGTAAGGATAATAATATTTAATTCTAATAATAATAACAAGTTGACATTATAAGTCGAACTTAACTGTATGGCAGACTTCTCAACGCCTCTCTGGCTTACTACAGATACCATCGTGGGGCAAGGTGGTATAGTGGATATGTTCGTTGCCTTGCAGCCGGAGTGGTTGTAGGTTCGAATCCACCTCAAGCTGCTGCGTAGGGACCTTGGGCAAGTCCTTCACTCGCAATTACTCAGCGCTTCGGCGTGAAACTTCGATTCAGTGTCCGCGCTGTAGTCGAGAGCGCTTCTGAGTAGAGAGCTTGAAGAAGCGCTATAACAAGTGCACATGCATGCATACATACATGCATACATACATACATACATACATACATACATACATACATATACGCACGTCGCACATACATACATACATACATACATACATACATGCACATATATACGTACATACACGCACACGCATACATACATGTACATACATACGTACATACAAGCACATACATACATGCATATTACATACATACAAACATACACACATAAAACCAGTAAGTTTCTGCCTATGTTGTTGTTTTCAGCCAAGACTGGTACTTGATTGCACTGCTAAACAGAGGCTTTCTTAGCGTGCTTGGCGAACATCCAAGCCGACATCCACCGACAAAAGTCGTCACTCTGTCGCAGGCTTTTCTCAATGGAGACACGAATTGCACAGGTTTCTTAATACTTGTTCCATTCTGTTGGAGTTGCGGCAACTTTGTCTTTTGCGCATCAACGACTTGGTACCAGGGCTTTTTCGCGTGCAGTTGTACAAAAAATGTGCAGTTCTAAACGGATTTGTCCAGTTGTGATCCGCATGGATGAGGCCAGGATGGTAAGGCAAGTGATGAAACGGACTCCGGAATGAAGACGCGGAAGGGGCATACCAAGGAAAAACTGGCCGGAGAGGACTTGAAATGCATGGACATCTCAGTACATTTCAATAAAAGATGGCTTAAAAATTCATTAATTCAGTATTCATTTACTATGAGGATTTATATAGCGCCCCTTCAAGGTTGCTACTCAGGAGTGCTCCCGACCCAACCTAACCTCGGCAGTCTTAAGATTGCGATCGAGCGTTTCAGAGGGGACTCTTGGCGGCAGACGCAGGTTGGACTATGAAGGTAACCCATTCCAGACCGCAGGACCAGCAACAGTGAAAGCACATCACTGTCTGCTAGAAGTACACACATAGGAACAAGAAGTTCACCCTGTGCAGAGGAGCGAAGGGAACAATAATAATAATGATAATAATAACAATAGCTAGAAATTAGGTCCCTGAGGGATGCTAAATACCTCGGGGCAAAAAAGTATTTTTTAAAAATAATAAAATAATAATAATAATAATGGAAATAATTTATAGTGGTGGTGGTGGTGGTAGACTAGCCGTCCTTAATCCTGTTACAATGAGACTTACACTCTGATTTGCGTGTTTTTATTGTTAAACTCGCTTGGAATTTATTTTTACTAACAGAGGCAAATGCCAAGCTATGTGCCGAGTTGGGCTTAATAGCAGTTGTTGCGATCGACGTACGGTCCGATGAATTCAGTAACCGGGTGGATAATTCGCTGAGATCTTCGTCAGGGAGCAATGAGCATGCGTGTGGAGCTTCATACGATTGTGAATACCATGGACGGACAAGTCAGTGTGAGACCAAGTGAGTAATTGTTGATTTTTACTTACCAGAAGTTTCTGGACGTCATGTGACAGTTTCTGTTTTATGCTTCTGTGGAGTGTCACCATTTAAATTTCTAATCTGATCTGATATGAACATTTGTAAAGCGTTTCTTCGCATCAGAGCAATTCAGTTGCGCTGTCAGCATGACAGGTCTGTGAAAAAGAGTTTTTTTTTGGAAAATTCAAATGTAGATACATCTGAAAATCCATGTTCATAATCTTCCACTTTGCACTTTTTCTCAAACTTTTACTGCTAAAAATTTAGCCCTGACCATTGTGCTTTGCCCCCTCTTGCAACAATACCTGTGGGCAATGTGGGGGCGATGGTGCAAAACAAAATTGACATTTAAGAGTATGCACAGAGTTTGCACAGTCCATCTGGAATGACCTCCATTTTTCAAAGCTGCATTTATTACAACTGACCAATCAGTCTTTGTTTCACTGTGGCCGCGCTGTAGTCGGAAGCGCTTCTGAGTAGTTTATCTTGAAGGGGCGCTATAGCAAGTGCACATTCATACATACATACATACAGTACATACATACCATACATACATATATTATAATACATAAATACATACAAGTTTTTCTCTTTTGCCCGGGAGCACTCCCGAGTAGGTTTCTCGAAGGGGCGCTATCTATATAAGTCTCAAAGCTTGAATAAGTGAATGAATGAATATGTCTGTAGATGCTACGTGATCGATAGTACGGCGAACTTCATATTGCCGAGAGAACTCGCCATCGGCAACGACAGTTATCTTACGTTTGCTGAGAAGCATCCGTTCATCTTGAACCATCTCATCAACCTTGGCGTCTTTAACGTCCGAAGGGGCAACGATACTCGTGTGGATTGTCACAAGGAGCACGACGATTCCACAGCAGAGGTAACAATAGTCATTGCTGGGCACGGTGGTGTACTGGGTATGTTCGTTGACTTGCAGAGCCAGAGGGATGCAGGTTCGAATCCACCTCAAGCTGCCTCGTAGGGATCAAGTCCTTCACTCGCAATTGCTCATGCGCTTTGGCTTGAAATTTCAGTGGCCGCTCCAGTTTAAGCAAGAATCACTTTAGCGATCCCAATTCTATTTAAACAAAAATTATTTTTCAATCGGACTATTTAGCTAGAATCATTTTCAGCCTCCTACATTATGGGGATCAGATGTAAAATGCATGGAAAGAGCTGTTTCTGGTAGCATTGGTAGCATTTGACATTCCATTGTTGCCAACATTCCTTGCAGGTCATTAATGCTGTTAATTTTTACAAGAGTTTTGATTGATATAATAGCTAAAGATACATCAGTTAAAAAACTGTATTTGAATGGTCTATAGATAGCTTTTTAATGTTACTTGTTGTGAAATGTAAATTTTAAAAAGTTTGAACAGTTTAGCTTTTTAATGCTACCTATTGTACAAAGTGTAAATTTTCAAAAGTATTTATGCGACTGATTATGTGAACTGATGTGGGCCTATCTTTGGAAGCATACAAGGCTGGCAACATGTACGTCAATATAATAATCTGCTATTATACATTATATCTCATATAATTATGTATGTGATTTTTTACATGCAATATGCACTTCTCACACTCATGTAAGACTACTTATTTATTTTCTTACACAGAGCTGTGAATTTGATGCAAGACATTGAGAGCCGTGGGTTCATTGCCTCGGAGCCGGAGAGTTCCAGGTTCTAATCCACCTCAAGCCCCACGTAGAGACCTTGAGCAAGTCCTTCACTCGCAATTGCTCAGCGCTTCGGCGTGAAACTCCGATGCGGTGTCCAGCTATAGTCGGGAGCTCCTCTGAGTATAGACAGCCTAAAGGGGCACTATAGCAGATGCACGAAATAAATAAATAAATGATTAACATTGAATGTGTTTTCTTTGAACAGAACACAGCTGAGCCCATAATGGGCTCCTACTACGACGGTCCCATTCCGCTGTACGTGCCCGACACGCACTGCAGCCAGGAGCTGACCTACTACATCCACAATCGAACGCAGATGTTCGAGCTCGGTGGAACTGTGGAATCGAGCCTCCAGAATGATCCATGCTGCGAGGGTCAGTTCTTCGTTTCTCTTGTCAGAGAGACGAATCTCTATCTGGTCGTCATCGAAGGTTACGTCGACATCTCGAAGAACCCATTCAACTTCATCTGTCTACTGAGCAACGAGCAAGTCACTTTTCGTTTGTTTCTTTTGATGGTGGGGTGCTCGATAGTTTGTGTGAGCATTTGTTGTATAGCGCCCCTCCAAAATTTCTGCTTGGAGGTGCTACCGACTGCGGCGCGGACACTGAATTGGAGTTTCACGCCGAAGCGTTGAGTGATTGTGAGTGAAGGACTTGCCCAAGTTCCCTACATGGCGGCTTGAGGTGGATTCAAACTTGCGACCCTCCGACTGCAAGGCAACGAACGTATACCCACTGCACCACCGTAGTGTAGTGATTGGTGACCCGTCAAAAGGGCGCACCACAAAAGGGCGCCGACAAATGGGCGCCGACAAAAGGGCGCCGACAAAAGGGCGCCAGACAGAAGAGCGGCGCTCTTAAAAAAATAATATCGCCAAAGATATCGCGGATGAAATAGGAATAAATAATTTCAATAAGATAAGTGATCCACCACTACATAATCCATAATATGACTTTAAAGCTTAACGAGATGTAGAAGGTAAGAAATTATTTGACAGCTATAAACAAGCAATTTAATGAGAAGTTGAAAAGTTGTTAAAACTAGGAATTTGACGCAAAGTTAAAAATAGGAATTTGACGAAAAGTAACAACTTCGATATCTGTATCCACCAACAAGTACAATTAATGGCCTTCCCCTTCTGCGATGCGATCTCCTCCATTTTAACTATTCCAAACATGTAGTAGAGCTGCCCTGCTTCCTTTGCTTTTATATGAAGTTCATATCACGTGACAACGAACTTTCCCACCTCTGATGTTACCGCTTTCTGCACCTGATTTGTTTATTTTAACACCTCTTCCAGGTGCTCGGAGCATGTTGGGTATCAACAAACACCATGTGTGAAATAGTTCAGTAGGCTAGTAATTGTTCTTTGTCGCGTGGGTGTTGAGCTGCTTATTTGCTGAAAATATTATCACTTCTAGGCCGACTCTTCATCGATGCTATTTCTTTTAAGAGCGCCGCTCTTATGTCGGCGCCCTTTTGTCGGGCGCCCTTTTGTCGGCGCCCTTATGTCGGCGCCCTTTTGTCCAGCGCCCTTTTGACGGGGTGCCGTAGTGATTAGTGTGGTAGGGTGTCAGCTGAGAGGTTGCAGGTTCAAATCCCGACCAGGGCTGATTTTTGGGGTTGTTCAGTTCTAAAAATTCCTTAAAAGAAGCCACGATGTGAAGAGCTTCTGTGTATAATAGAATCTGATTACAACAGGTTACCTATTTACAATAGTTTGCCTTAGCGCCAAACCCACGCCTGGATGAAGATGAAAGAGGATGGTGATGATGGTGATGATCTTTGTTATTAGTGTCATTACACTAAAGTAGGACCAGTGGCGGCGCCAGGGGCCTAGGGGCGAAACTCCCTAAAAAAGGCCATCCGGGGGCTGAGCCCCTCCTAAAAAGGGCCATCCGGGATCTTTTTACATAATACACCCATGAGATTTTGACCAAATGACTAAAAGAAGATCGTCAGAAATTTTGGTGGATGAAAATCCATGGCAAATTTCCATGAGATTTCGACCAAATGGAAAATTTCTTCCCGATTCAGTCCCCCCACAAACTGAAATCCTGGCGCCGCCACTGAGTAGGCCACACGATCGAGTTCTCACAGAGGCTGGCGATCGAATGTGAAAGTCCGATTCAGTGTCCGTGCTGTAGTCGTTAGCGCCTCTGAGTAACAAGCTTGAAGGGGCGGTATAGAAATGGATAAATGAATATAAATAAATAAATGTATTTGCGTGTTGTTGAACGTTTCAGAGCTCTCTCGGCCAACCGAGCACCAGTGGAGCAGCTCGGCGCAGAGTGTGAAGGTCTGTTGCTGGAACTAAAAGATATCGAGACGTATAGTTCGACGTGTCGTCAAATGATACCAGTGCAAGTGTCGTGTGGCTATGACGATGCCAATCGCATTGTCCCTAACAGCTTTGGAATCGTTGTCATGGCTGCTCTACTTTATATTGCATCCTAGTTCTGTGAAAGAGCGTTAAATACTCTTTACTGCTGTTCATTACAAGTTGTGTTTCGGTCTTTAGGATACGGTATTTAAATAATAAATGGAAGATGTCCAAGTTAACCCGGTGCTTATATGCAGCTGTTTATTTCATGGTTTTTATTCATTCTGATATAAATCGCCTTTTAGAATAGGCAGCATTTATAAGGGTCTATTCATTCATAAGGGTCTATTCATATTGATTATTTATATGCACAGAAAGCTTATTTTCGACTCCCATCACTGTTGCAACTCGTATTTATGTGGAATCACCCCAAAACCAAGCCAACTAACTGTCTCCTTGCATTATCTTCCTACATAGCAGCCGATAACAATTAAGTACATGTATATATACAGGGTGGCTCAAAAAAAAACGTACCACCGGGGAAAATGCGATATCTTCGCAGCCGATCGAACTTTTTCTGCGAAAATTTTCCAATTTGTAGGGGAATGAATTTCCAACAATACCTGAAAGTTTCATTTGAAACTTTTCATGTTTGCAAAAGTTACAGCTGTTCAAACTTAAAATTTCGTTTTTTCAATTATCCGCGGAAAATTGACGTCACTTGTAGATTTCCAAGTCAAATGATATCACTTTTCACTACGACCTCAGCATTCCGTTTTGCAGTTTATTGTAAGGTATAATGAGAGTGTCCACTCCCTGCCTTAACACAAGCTCAAATTCTTTTTGTGAAGCTCAGTATGGCCTTGTTGGTCGGGTCCTGCGGCAACTGACCCCACATTAGCAGCAAGACTTGCTTCAGCTGGCCAATGTTCTCCAACTTGGGATTAAAAATGTCTTGCAGCGTTCCAGCATAGCTCCCCAGACGTGATAAACAAGAGGGTTAAGGTCTGGCGAGTTTGTAAATCATCTTTGCCAATGCATTTACTTCAGTTGATGTCAATAAGGTAGCGCCATCATAATCAACCTTGCCGTGCGAGCAAGCAGGCGCACTGTCCTGCTGCATAATAAAACCAGATGTTAGAGCATACCTGGTCTTCAATGAGTCTGGGTAAGCGAGTTCAATGATGAGTTTGACATCTAACCTACTGAATGGGATTAATTGCAGTCTTTTCTTGCAGCCGCAACACACGCCGGCATATCTGATGCCGAAACCACGATTTGCTTTGCAAACTTGACCTTTCGATTACCAAGCGAATTTCGTGAAAATCGCGCTTTTTCCGTCAGATCAAGCGACCACTTCCTGCCTCTCTTCCGACATCTGATCTTCGTTACATAAACACGTTTGCAGATAGTCTTCAATGTGCTCAGGCTCCACTTTTCACTGGGTATTTTGCTATGATCACGCGATGTCTCAGTCTCTGTTCATGCAAAGTCCGAGTTCCCATTTGATCTTTTGCAGAAACTTTGCCCATGACGTTCATTGTTTGGGTTCACCAATTGAGACCTTAATCTATAAAATATCACCAAATACCAGCAGATTGCTTCATAAACAGCTTCTTTACAGCTCATAGTGAGGTCGTATGACATCATCATCAATGTGTGTGTGTTGTAATTTGCCAAACATCCTAATGAAATCACTTGTATTGGAGCATGATTCTCCGGATAATTGAAAAAACGAAATTTTAAGTTTGAACAGCTGTAACTTTTGCAAACATGAAAAGTTTCAAATGAAACTTTCAGGGATTGTTGTATATTCATTCCCCTTCAAATTGTGAAATTTTCGCAGAAAAACCCCAATCGGCTGTGAAGATATCGCATTTTCCCCGGTGGTACGTTTTTTTTTGAGCCACCCTGTAGGCCTATGCTCTACATGTCAGCACAGGTCATGACCCTAGGCTGCGCCTATATACATAGCTTACAGCCTTGCCTGCATTCCAATTCCGCCACTGATCGCATTCTGCCAGTCCCAAGTCCCTAATAAAGGAGGAGGGCGACACTAATCATCTCTGATATGGCAGTGTCGTTAAACATATAACAAGGATTTATGCCCGCATTCCAACGTCTTTTTCCTCTCGTTACGAAAATCCTTTTTAGCTTCGTCTCGTCAACCTGGCTTGCCCCGATCAGCTGTCCTCAAGGCCGTAGCTAGGGGGGTGTTTTGGGTGTTTGAACACCCCCCGAAATGGAAAAACAAAAATTAAATAATGCATTTACGCAAAAAACATGGGAAAATCGCGATTTATGAAGAAAAAATCACGAAATTGGATCGGTTTACGCCGTGCTGAAGGTTTTTGGGACACAAAAATCATAAAATGCATCCGATGACTAAAAATGGGTCGACTAAAACAAAGGTCATCAGAAATATTCCTGGAAAACACCCCTCGAAATAAAATCCTGGCTACGGCCTTGGCTGTCCTAGATTGCTATGCTCTTCTATATCCTCTTCAAAAGAGGTGTTTTGTTGGGTTAGCAGTCTGCTGCTTGGCGAAACTTCTCCAGATGTCTTCCCGCGATTTGCTTTTTATATAGAGCCTTAACAAGATTACAGAATACGATCGCCTGTGAAGGCTGTGATAAAGTCGCGCAAAAAACGCGGCATGACTGGAAAAAATGTAGGCTATTCGGATAAGCCTACGACGCCAGATTTGCAGCCGAAATAGCGAAGCGACAAATCCGAAGCGACAAATCTAATATAAGTCCAGTGTGGGTAGAGTTAGAAATGGTTTTATATTGAATTATCGGCCGGTGAGATTGAATAAAACAGACTTATTCGGGTCTGACAGTCTGCGGCTTATTGGAAACGATAAGCGAATTGAATGCAGAAAATTGCCACCCAGTCCCCAAGTCTACACGGCAATTTTTTGAAGCAGGACGAAGAAAATAAGACGAAAAACGAGAGCAACGCCTGTATTAGATTTGGGCTAAAGTGTATCAGGTTTGTCACACGATCTCGAAATTGCATGGTTGAGAAATCACGCCTAAAAGTAGCCTAAAAGTCGCAAAATGAGCATTTTGTATTATATTACTAATTAGTGTTTGCTATATATGTACAAATAACCTATATACTTTTCGGTTTCGTTAGCCAGTCACAAAGCATGGGAAGAAACAATCTACGTAAAATGCAGGTGGCTGGCTGTTCAGACCTTAGTTCTTACCGTAGAGCGTAGATCAGTCAGTATGCAATAGGCTACGCCTACAGAATGTATATGTAGCCTATGCGCACTTGTTTGTTTGTATGTGAACTTGTTATAGCGATTCTTTTCAAGCTCCCTACTCAGAGGCGCTCCCGACTACAGAGTGGACACTGCATCGGAATTTCACGCCGAAGCGCTGAGCAATTACGAATGAAAGACTTGCTCAAGGTCCTCACGAGGCAGCTTTAGGTGTATTCTATGGTAACTCGACCCGGACCACCACGGACTACTCTCACGGATAACCCTTCTAACTCAACGCATTTGATCCTGATCTTATGGCAACTCGACCCGGACCACCACGGACTACTCTCACGGACAACCTTACTAACTCAACGCAGCGCTCGTGAATAAGCTGGTGCCCCGCGCTTGGCTTTCGAGTGGCGCTTTAGAAATTTCGAGTTTACGATTACGATTACGATTCGAATTGCAACCCTCTGGCTGTAAGGTAACGAACACACCCACTACACCACTGCGCTCCACAAGACGTATAGGCCTTTTTGGACCTGTTATTAATTGATGAGAACAACACGTGATTAGCGCTAGTAAAAGTACCCTGTAGGCTATAGTAACCTACTGCGGACCTCTGCAGTCAATACATGAACAATGTCGCAAGTCAGAAGTAGCCCAAATAGCGCGAGGTCGAGAGAACGATGGATGGATCCAGATTTGACGAGGGCCTATGACAACAGAGGCCGCTGCCCTCTAAAAATATTTATTTGGCATATTACGAGAGAACGAAATTTTCAGTCGTGAGCACATTGAAAAGTAGCCCAACTCACGCTTTTCGCGAGACCTCTGGCAACCCTGATGTGCGCATTCATTCGTCTGAAGGTCGGTGCTACTTGTGAGCAGTGAGTTCCGATGCAAAGCGAAATCAGATCTGGCCTGACCATGCAGTAAACGGGAACAAATTGCGCACAATAAATAACGTTTATACGACTACAGTTACAGCGCTAGAAAAGCGGTCTCGAGTAATTCGACGCAGACGACGAGCGCTAATCTAATGGCGGGAGTTGTTCCTTTGGGGTCCATCAGACGCGTCCGCAGCTTAGAACCTGCCACCCCACACCACCCCACACCACCACACCACCTCGCCCCATCGGTCTTGGCGCATTAGCTAAATGTCAAGGACCCATTATGCAAGCGACTGAAAACTTCTGATTTTTTGTGCGGAGCTGCAATTTGGTCTATTTCCACGCGCGACCATTCTTGATTCTTTGTGAATAATGGATTCCACGGTTAAGTGTGT
>OX457050.1:9964025-9989025 GCA_949752735.1 Lumbricus terrestris | reverse complement strand
TACATAATTGCATACATACATAACGACGGAGATCTATGGTTATGCTAAAGCCATTTCATTTGTGTTTCATCTTAAGGCCGCTATACATCATGCAGCTGTCAAAATTAACTTACATACTTGCTTACTTTCGTTTGCTTACTTACTTATTTCGCTACTCACTTATTTGCTTGCTCACTTCTGCTTACATAGACTACCTTACTAAGTGATTTGATGACCTATTTATCTGTTATGGCTTTTAATCCACTCTCCCCTCCGTTTTTGGCTTACCCATGTACGGTGTGTCACTTGTTTTTTGTCAGTAAACGAATTTATATTTACTTACGTACCCACCGTCTTACACACTAGCTTATTTTCTTAGGATTGCTTAGTTACTCACTTTTAACCTGTACAATGACTGTCTTTCTGCCATGCTTGAGCTATTTTGGTGATCAACAGAGTTGCTCATTCATTCATTCATTCATTCATTCTTTCATTCATTCAATCATTCATTCATTCTTTCTTTCTTTCATTCATTCATTCTTTCATTCTTTCATTATTTCATTATTTCATTATTTCATTCATTCGATCGTTTATTAAATATTTAACTAAATTGTTTCATTACTTACTTTATGTTACTTTCTTATTTGCTTACTTACTTACTTGCTTGCCACATAAATAAAGCAGATAGGTTCCTATTTAGCAGGTCTCAATGTTCTGCCACACCCAGGATGTGCGACCGCTTGTCCGGCATTCAATCGGTCGTTCCTATTACTGCTGCTGCAGTCGTTGCCCGCTGTAAGCGCCGCTCGGTCTTCGGTCGGTCGGTCGGTCGGTCCTTGCGACGGGTGAAGGCGGCTGCAGCGCCCGACAGAAGCGACGACGGACGATCGACTTATATGCGAGTTACATCGTTCGTCGATCGAAAAATATATTTATTTTGTGTGGATAGGATTGTCAATGAGTTGTGTCAATGGATCGACTGCTATTTAAGGATCATTAGCAACAGCGAGGAACGGAGAAGAGAGTGGATTAAAAGCCAGAACAGGAATTGGAGCCTGCTTGAATTGATACAGTAAGAAATGCATGCGTATTATTTTACATGAATACATTTCTGCATTCTGTGAATGTGCATAAATTGTGTGGCGCGGTGGTGTAGTGGGTATGTTCGTTGCCATGCAGCTGGAGGGTTGCAGGTTCGAATCCACCTCAATCCGCCGCGTATTTATGGACCTTTGGCAAGTCCTTCACTCGTAATTGCTAAGTGCTTCGGCGTGAAACTCCGATTCAGTGTCCGCTCTGTAGTCTGAAGATATTGAAGGGGCGGTCTATAACAAGTGTGCACACATAAATACGTGCTTGCATACATGCATCTATAGCCTACACACTTGCGTTGTTATTATTGTGGTCTGAAATATAGAATTCTAGATTCACGTAATCATATTGTAATTCACTTCTAAAGTGCCTCATCGAAAGCCGGGAACAGGGCACCAGCTTATTCACGAGCGCGTAGCTATTCTGAAAATGACAACTGTGCAAATACTGCAGTAATATTGATAGTAATATATAGTAACGACGACGACGATGACTATGACGATGACAATGATGACGACGATGATTACGAAGATGACGATGATGATTATTATTATTACTATTGTTATTATTGTTGTTGCTCTTGCTATTACCCTTACTATCATCATCATCATCATCGTCATCGTCATCGTCATCGCCATCGTCATCGTCATCGTCATCATCATCATCATCATCTTCATCGTCATCGTCATCGTCATCGTCATCGTCATCATCATCGTCATCATCATCATCATCATCATCATCATCATCATCATCATCATAACAATAGTAGCCTGCGATTGTTCAGCGGTTCAACTCGTCGGTCTGATTCAGATTTTGGGATGTCATTGAACGATATTGACACTTCAACTGCTTCCTTAGTTAATCGTAATTTGTCTTACTAATGTTTGTTATTGAAGATAACATTGATAATAACAACAATAACAATAACAACAATGACAGCAATAACACCAATAACAGTTGTAATCATAATAACAACAGTTGTAATCACAATAATAACAACAGAAACGACAATAGTAATCACAGTTCCGGTCGGGGCTCAAAGAGTAGCAATCGTAAACAATTACAAATTATGGTCATTATACTTACTGAAGCCTTTGGAAAGAGTGGAATTGCGTGTGGCGCTATAAGAATATGAAATTGCGAAGACCAGGCACGATCTCCCTCTCTATGGTTGTGCATCTCTATGGCTGTGTATCTCTATGGCTGTGTATCTCTATGGCTGTGTATCTCTATGGCTGTGCATATCTGTGCATGATGTGCTTTGATGCATTCATCATCGACGACGACCTATGCAGCAGACGAAATATAATTATTGTCTCACAAACAGCGATGTTTGTTGGAAGGGATCGTCTCAAAAGCGCCTTTTTCTTCGTTTTATTCATCAGACTGTGACTCTTAAACTGTACTCCGCAGACCGATAAAGGACCAACTGATAATGAAGGAGTGAAAGAAGCAGGGAGGGACAGAGATGGAAAGACGGATAAAGAGATGGACAGAGAGAAAGAGAGAGGGACAGAGAGACAGAGACATAGTGTGAAAGAGGGAGGGACGGAGGGACGAAGGAAGAGAGGGAGGGAGGGACGGAGGGAGGGAGGGAGGGACGGAGGGACGGAGGGAGGGAGGAAGGGACGGAGGGAGGGACGAAGGGAGGGACGGACGGAGGGACGGACGGAGGGACGGAGGGAGGGAGGAAGGGACGGAGGGAGGGACGAAGGGAGGGACGGAGGGAAGGACGGAGGGACGTAGGGAAGGTAAGAGAAATGGAGAGGGAGAGGCAGAGGCAGAGGCAGAGACAGAGACAGAGCCAGAGAGAGAAGAAGAGGAGATGTGAAATATAGCTATAGGGAGGAGTGACATGGGGGAGAGAGGCAGAGGAGCGATTGAAACAATGGAGAGTTGAAAGGAGGGAGAGAAAGAGGCAGATAGACAGAGAAAGAGAAGTATATATATATATCATATATCGTATATCATATATCGTATATCATATATATCATACTACTGTATTATTACACATAGACTATATAAAATTACATCTACATATCGAGCATAAACTACAAGTAGGCCTATTCATGCCGCCTTTGCATCCGAATTTAAGTCGGCTTGCATCCAGCAAGACTGATATTGTATGTGTGTATGAATATATACAGATACACCGTGATTCCAAAAAAGTAAGCCAAATTGTTTTTCGTATATCTTTTTCTTTTAAAGATTCATTCCTTTTTGCCCGTTCAACTTTATCTCATGAAATTTTGGAATCATATTCTTGGTCCAATTATCTACATATTTGGACATTTTTTGCGATTTGTTATCAGGCATTAGAGATATATGAAAAACAACTTGGCTTCCTTTTTTTAATCACGGTGTATATGTTGCATAATATGTTATTTACTATGTAAAATCAAAGAATGTTTTTAGCTTTCGTTCTAAAAGAGACACTAACCTTTCTGGTGACCTCTGTATCCGTCTGATTTTCCATTTCCTATATTGCTAGAATATTAAAAATTATATCGGTTTTGCTGCTTTGAACAAACGAAGCAACGTGCAGCATAAACGAATGAATGAATGATTGAATGAACGAATGAATGAGCGAACGAATGAACGAATGAATAAATGAATGAGCGAATGAATGTTTGATTGAGCGAACGAACGAATGAATGTTTGAATGAATGAATGAACGAACGAACGAACGAATAATGAACGCATAATCGATAGAAAGAACGATTGCACAAACAACAACCTAGTTATTGTTTGAAACGATTGCGTGAGTAAAAATGAATGGACGAATGAAAGAATAAAGAAGAAGCAAAGCGCTTTGTTAACTGCTGCTGCTGCCGTTAGACCAACACGAATGGAGCTGCTGGAACAGAGCTGTTCATTTGACCAGAGTACACCCGAAGCGACAGTTTGATGAGCGATCGACCGACCGAGCATGATCCGCCTCGTATTCGGACACACCTCTAAGCACGCTTGCCTCGATTCAGAGCGACACTATAATTATACCAGTAAGTCACGTAGGAACACACGTATCTGCCATAGTGGTGTTTTTATGGTTTACAATCGGAGAAAAATCTATCCTGAGGTGCTCCAGATATTGATGTGCAGGGCTACGATGGAGCTGAATCGCTTGCGAAGTGGAAGCATTGTGAGGGGAGTAACTTATGCTATAGCATACTGAACACCGCCATTGCTCGGATACTGATAGTGCCAGTCCAAAGCGTGGGTGAAGAAGGAGGGTGACGCTGGTGATCTCTGTTATCGCACAATGTTGCTAAACCAAACTACAACGCTCTAAGACCTTTTTTAGTATATTGCGTGGAAGCCAGTCCACAACGAGGGACTGTATTATACACGGTACGCTGGGTGCTCTGCAATCACTGTTTGTCAAGAGTTGGTCTTGATTCGTTCGAACTGTCGTTATCTTAACGAGGTCTTTTGACTATCTGTCTCTGGCTGGGACTAGAGCTGTATTCTTGGTAACAAGTTCTTGGTTCTTGGGCCTATAATATGCGTTATTCCACTCTGTATCTGTCTCTTCTGCTCAATATCTCTGTCAGTGTGTCTGCGGGTTCTGATTGATAATATCTCTCCGTGTGCTTTTGTCCGTTATGTTTGATAACTTTGTGCTATAATAAAACCGTACTAACAGCAAGTAATTAAGTAAGTAAATAAGTAAGTAAGACAGTCAGTCAGTCAGTCGGTCGGTCGGTCAGTCAGTCAGTCAGTCAGTCAGTCAGTCAGTCAGTCAGTCAGTCAGTCAGTCAGTCAGTCAGTCAGTCAGTCAGTCAGTCAGTCAGTCAGTCAGTCAGTCAGTCACTGTATAGTCAGTGAGCGAGTAAGGGAGCAATTTGGCAATTATGTAAGTAAGTAAGTAAGTAAGTAACCAAGTTAGTGAGTATAATCTTTATTAAATGATTGCTGATTGCATGTGGCCTAAATGCATCTAACAAGCACTGTTTAATTAAAAGTATATAGCATGCATAACAATACAGGTAAGGCTGTAGCTGTAGCTGTAGCTATCCGGAATGTGATGCGAATGCCATCATCCATGGACTTGAGGACGGAGGGAGCAGTGGCTGGTTTTGTTTGGGGGTGGCGGTGGTGGTGGGGGGAGTCGGAACAGAGACTAACATCGAGCATCGGCACTTATCCTAATTGATGAACGTGTAGTTCCTTAAACGCTAGCGTTATTGTGGAGCAGCTTTGCCCACGGGCATGCGCAGTAGTCGCTTCCGGAATTTAGCGACATCCTGCGGCTGCTTGCGCAGTTGACGTCGCCCTCCGCCTTTCTCAACGCTTTGGACTGGCGCTATGAGGGTTTGCAGTGGGTAAACACTCTGATACAGAGAGCGCATGGCTGCGGGATCGCGTCCAACTGTATACCCTCCCAAAAGGTTCACTCAACCTTCCAATCGGCAGATGACCTTCTTCGTAAATGAGTAGCAAAACGTTGGTAAAAATGAGTGGTATATTATACATAGGACGTGATGGGAGCCTTGCATGGCTGCCGACAGTTGAATTCGTCTCGTGTAATAACTTCTGATCAGCCGTCATACTTTGAATTGTAATCACACAGTGTTATGTCAGTTTGAAATTTATTATTATTATTTTAATTATTATTATTATTATCATTATCATCATTATCATCATCATCATCATCATCATCATCATCATCATCATCATCATCATCACCATCATCATCATCATCATCATCATCATCATCATCTTCACCACCACCACCACCACCACCACCACCACCACCACCACCACCACCACCACCACCACCACCACCACCACCACCACCACCACCACCACCACCACCACCACCACCACCACCACCACCACCACCACCACCACCACCATCATCATCATCATCATCATCATCATCATCATCATCATCATCATCATTATTTATTACTAATAATGTCAGAACTCGCTATAGATGCTGTTCCTTGTGATGAAGCCTAATAAAAAGTCTCTGATTTTGATGGAATTGATTGGACAAACTTTCGTCCGATAAAAGTGGTCCATAATAATTATATCCATTAGACATTGATTGTGGCTCCACCACATTTTTCATCACCATGCTTGTAGAACAGTTCAACAGTGGTACCCAAACTTCAGTAGGTCGCGGACCGGCAATAATTTTTTGGTGAAGCTCGCGGACAACTTACGTAGGCCTAAATGACGATGGCAAACAAAAGCGACTTAAATGTTATTATAAAAAGACTTTCAGATTTGTTTGCTTACGTTTTTCTCATATTTTCATTCAAAGACATTTGTTTAAATTTAAAGTTTTAAACTAAAAGTTTCATACCACGTTAGACAGCTTTTTAATTCTGCATCCAGCGTTCACTAGGACCTGGTTATCGCTCACCATAGCCTAGAATAGATCAACATAAATTAGCTCGAAATTGACTGCAGTCGTCGATGTAGCAAACTTAGAATAAATTTAAATTGTTTGAATTCGCCACCATGGCAAGCTAAAATAGCCTAAAATAAGGCGCGTTGATTTGTCTCAAATTTCTAAATAGTAAGACAGAAATTTGAATAAATTTTGGACAATAAATCGAATAATTTCACAATTTCAAATAAATAAACTAATAACTACAGTTTATTTTTTATTTTTAACTCTTCTCCGCAGACCATTGCCGGTCCGTCTTCGGGAAGCACTGTTGTAGAAGACCGTCTGAAGACGAAAAATTGCAGGAGATTAATTGACGCCATGCGAAGTCATCCGATCTTTATCAAATGCATTCACCTATTATAAAAGGTGTGTGTTTGTATGAGTCCAAATAAGGTATGTTCTTTCTTGGCCTTCCTCTTCCCCGCTTCCCCTCCGGAGTCCAGTTCATCACCTGATTGGCTCTTCTGTCGCTGCTCATTCGTGCCACGTGTCCCATGCATCCAGTTCAGTCTTTTCTTTCTAATGATGTTCTCCAGTTTATCCTGCCCTGTTCTTTCTCTGATGATTTCGTTTGTGATCTTGTCCTTCCAGGAGACGTGCAGAATTTTTGCTCTTGTTAGAGCCTCATCATATAGGATGAACAGCAGCGGAGACAGGAGCAGCCCTGTCTGACCCCTCGCCCTATCACACAACCTTTTGACAAGTTCCCCCCCCCCCCCCAATCTTCACATATATGCTATTTGTTTGCTGTATAAATCCCATATCAGTCTTCTGTCTCTCCAATCTACTCCTATACCGAGTATTATCTCCATAATTTTGACCCATTATATATGCAATGCATATTGGTGAATGATTATATACGGAAGTGATATTTAATCAACTGCACTCAACATAAAGTCATCGGGTCCATCGAAATAATGATAATAACAATAACAATAACAATAACAATACGACCCTCGCTGCCTCTTCCTCTGCCTCTGCATTCTGCATCCTTTTATCATCTTCTTCTGATCGCAAACGTTAATTAATTCCACACGCAAACACACGCACACGCACTCACGCACACACACACATACACACATATACACACGCACGCACACACACAAACAGACACACACATAGTCACATACAGACAGACACACGCTCGCTCACGTGCGCGCAACATATTCGCCAAAAGTAAGGTAAAAATGAAAATATTTATTTTATTTACTTATTTATTTCTCGCGTTTGTTATAGCGCCCCTTCAACCTCTCTCTACTCGGAGGCGCTCCCGACTACAGGGCTTGCTACTCGGAGTCGGGGGCGCTTCGAGCAACAACGCGGACACTGCGTCGGAGTTTCACGCCGAAGCACACGAGCAATTGCGAGTGAAGGACTTGAGCAAGGTCCATAAATACGCGGCGGCTTGAGGTGGATTCGAACATGGCACCATCCGACTCCAAGGAACCCACCACCACCACCACCACCACCACCACCACCACCACCACCACCACCACCACCACCACCACCACCACCACCCCCACCATTGTGCCACACGAATTTATGTATAAAATGTAAGCATACATGGATCTGTATGTAATGTATACATACGTAAGCGTACATACATTGTACGTACGTACATTGTCGTACAATGCATTGCATACATATATACATACATTCATACATACATAGGCTACGTGCGTAGACTACATACATGCATACATAGTCCTACATATTGCATGTATATGACTGTGTGATACATAATACATTGTGTATAACTGTATGTGTTCACTATACATATTATGTATATTTTATGTACTATTTATGTATTATATATATATATATAATATTATATATAAAACATATATATATACGAGGGAGTGCATGCATGGTAAGCAGCCATAAATCTGATATGGATATGGATATGTATATACATATAATATATGACTTACAATTTGTATGCGCATACATTGTATATATACAGTGTATATGTCCGATAATATATATATATATATACAATATATATTTTTATATGCTTTTTCATCCATTTTTTCCCTGGCGATTCCTGCAATAATCTGTCCTTTCCAATTGCAATCGCAATCTGTTTCCGACTTTTCCCTCTCAGCAGCACGACTTCTCATTATACCTCTTCCAGGACGATTCCTTCTCCTCCTCCTCCTTCTCCTCCTCCTGTTCTTGCTCTTCCTTCTCCTCCTCCTCCTTCTCCATCTCCTCCTCCTGCTCCTCCTGCTATTCCTACTCCTGATCTTCCTTCTCCTCCTCCTTCTCCATCTCCTCCTCCTCTTTCTTCTCCTTCTCCTTCTCCTCCTTCTCTGTCCTCCTCTCCTCTTCCTTCTGCCTTTTCTCATCATCGTCCTCCTCCTCCTCCTTGTCTTATTCGTCCAGATCTTCTTTCTCCCATTCACATTCTCCTCCTCCACTTCCTCTTCTTCCTTCTCCTTCTCCCTACTTTTATTGTTCTTGTTGGTTTTTGCTTTTCTCTTTATTTCCTTCTCTTCCTCCTGCTCATGATGGAGGTCTTCCTGCTCCTACTTCTCCTCCTCCTCTTCTTCCCTGTCCTCTTCCCTTCCCTGTACATAAACACCATTGTTCTATTCGTCTGACCTTCTGTGAATTTCTTAACAATGCAACACCGTCGCTTCCACAACAGTAATTACAAACCCGGCGGGCACGCAGCTTCCTCCCCCACCTCTGTCTGTCTACCCTTTCCCCGCGCTCCTCTCCGCATACAGTCCAATTCTTTCCCCACTTCATCAGCCTACCCTCCTTTCCAATCCAATTTCACTGCATCTAATTCTTCCTACTTTACACTGTATATATGCTTTGTCGCTCTTCATCCTTCATTCACATTCTTTTTCATTTCCACCCCCTCATCATTTACTTCCTGCTGATAATTTGCCCCTTCCTCTTCCTCCTCTCATAATCCTCTTCCTTCTTCTCTTCCTCCTCCTCTTCCTCCTCCTCTTCCTCCTCTTCCTCTTTTTCTTCCTCTTCCTCTTCTTTCTCCTCTTCCTTCTCCTCCTCTTCCTCCTCTTCCTCCTCCTCTTCCTCCTCCACTTCCTCCTCTTCTTCTCTTCCAGCTCTTCCTCCTAATTCTCCTCTTCCTCCTTTTCCTCTTCCACTTGTACCTTCTGCTCCTGTGCTACTCCTTCTCTTCCTACTCCTCCTCTATTGCCTCCGCCATCTCATCCACTCCATTCACGTCCGCCTTCTCCTCAACAACATTCCCCATATCTTCCTTTTCCCGCTCCTCTTCCAATCTTCTTCCCTTCTCTTTCTCCACATCCTCCTCCTCCTCTTCTTTCTCCTCCACTACCTCCTCGTCCTCCTCCTCCTCCTCTTCCTTCTCCACTACCATGGCGTGTCAATGCCATCGAAGCCAAACGACCATGGACAGCAGCGAATTATTCGACCAACACGGTCAACACCATCCCAACTGCAGCAGCAGCAGCAGCAGCAGCAGCAGCAGCAGCAGCAGCAGCAGCAGCAGCAGCAGCAACAGCAGCAGCAGCAGCAGCAGCAACGACGACTGGCATCGGAATCATTCTCACGATCGACGAATAATTGAGGTGATGAATATCAACCACCTGCTCTACGTCTCCTTGCATTAAGATCAAATCAACAGACTATAATATGCGCATAACATGCAAATACATTATAATATTACATGCATGGGTGTATATGCGATCTCTCAATGTATATTGGTGATGGTAGGACAGGGAAAGATGTGCATTCATAGCACATACACTTGCATACCTACATAATACATACGTACGCACATACATGTACATGTACCTACCTCCCTACATCACCTGGTCACCTGGTGCCGTCAGCTCTTGGAGCTCTGGCGACAGTCATGATGTATCCTCTCCATTGTCTCCTGTTTATTGTCGCCTCTCTTAGCTCTTCCAAGCTCATTCCAGACTTTTCCTGTACTTCATCCATCCACCTTTTCCTTGGTCTTCCGCGTCTTCTCCTTCCTTCACCGCATGCCGTCATCATCTCTTTTTCCAAACCGTTTGATCTCATCACGTGGCCGAAGTAGCTGAATTTCCGCCTGGTTGCTGTTTGTTGCAGTGTCTCCTCCCTCTATATTCCGAGCTCCTCACGCACCGACTCGTTAGTTCTCCTTTCCATCCATGAGATCTTTAGCATCTTCCTCCCTACATACATGCATAATACATGCATACATACATACATACATACATACATACATACATACATACATACATACATACATACATACATACATACATACATACATACATACATACATACATACATACATACATACATACATACATACATACATACATACATACATACATACATACATACATACATACATACATACATACATACATACATACATACATACATACATACATACATGCATACATACATACATACATACATACATATATACATACCTACATACATACATACATACATACATACATACATACATACATACATACATACATACATACATACATACATACATACATACATACATACATACATACATACATACATGCATACATACATACATACATACATACATACATACATACATAGTTACATATATATATATACATACATACATACATACATACATACATACATACATACATACATACATACATACATACATACATACATACATACATACATACATACATACATACATACATACATACATACATACATACATACATACATACATACATACATACATACATACATACAAACATGTATACATGCATAAGCTGTATAAGTCTGATGCCGTGTAGTTCTTCGATTCTGATTTCCCTTGAGTGTTGTTTTCTTCGTTCGGGCGTAACTCGATGCAACAAACCTCGACTTGAATCTATATCAACCGATCTGCGTTTGTAGAAATAGCACTAGAGAAATACTGCTACTCTTTGCAGCTTACACGCTTCCTTAGCGACGGACTCATGACATGCGTTCATGCGTGCAGTCCCAAAAAAGGTCAAATGTAACACAACCTTATCCTGACAAATGAAAACATCAGAAAAGTGGTGTATATATAGTATATGCCTATAAGCCCTATTATATACTGCATATATATATATATATGTTGTCATATACATACATAGAACCTATACAGTATGCATATATGCATAGCCTATGCGTATGTATGTATATGCATAAATGGGCTTGTCATTTTTTGACAAATAGACTGCAAAAATCTGTCTATCTGTCTGTCTGTCTGTCTCTCTCTGTTATATACACACACACACACACACATATATATATATAAATATATATATATATATATATATATATATAAAACCGGTGAGCCGCCCATACTAACACAGTTTCGAGATTGATTGAAATTTTGACCAGCAGTAACAGACGTGGATTGAAACAGACGTAGGCTTATACACACACAGACAGGCAGACAGACAGACAAACACACAGACAGACGTACAGACACACAGGAAGACAGGCAGACAAAGACACACTGACACACAGACAGACAGACACACAGACAGGCAGACAGACACACAGACAGACAGACACACAGACAGACAGTCAGACACACAGACAGACACACAGACAGACAGACACACAAATAGGATGTGAGTCGAACGACGGTTCATGTGTCTTGGGAATTCAATCAGCATTGTCCAGTCACAACTAGCCTGTTGATAATTATATGAACGGCAGTGGATAGATGGCGGTAGACACTACAGTCGAAGCATAATATAATTATGTGCGACCTCATTTATATTCATAGTCCACCAACGAATTCTCACGTTGCATAGAAGTCCCATGAATTATTTAAATAGCAGTAGAAAGATGAGTCGGTATAAGCTGAGCTCAGTTGATGGGATCATAATAGCACCAGTATAAGCAGGAAGTGGATTAAGTTGAACTGGGAATAGAAAGTGGAACGCTGAATGGAGTCGAACTAGGCCTATAATAGAAATCCAGCTCAGACTATTATGCAGAAAGTTGAGATCATAATAAAAACGTCCAGCTCAGAATTGAAAGTTGAGCTCAGAGTGGAAAGTTAGGCTAAGCTCAGAATGAAAATTTGAGCTCAGACTAGAAAGTCAAGCTCGGAATAGAAAAATAGAAAAATAGAAAGTCTGGTTCTGAATGGAAGCCGAGCTCAGATTGGAAAGTCGAGATGAGATTAGGCTATATGTGTAGAAAGTCAAGACAGAATAGAGCGTTCAAGTCAGGCTCTATAGAAAGTCGAGCTCATAATAGTTAAGAAAATTAAGAGTCTCTATCTAACGACCAAGTTTCAATCGATGGAGCTGAGCTTTGAATAGAAATAGAAATATATTTAAATATGTATCAAGGGCGGACAGAAATTTTCGAAGGGGGACCAAAGTTTTCGGTCTTGGGACAGGGGAAAAGCTTCGTCTTGGTCACCGAAAAATCGGACGACTCTGTTTTTAGTCATTTGTCGAGTTCCCAAGAAAAAGATACCATTTTATTATCCGCTGAAATAGTTGATGACCTTCTTTTAGCCGTACAGTGTTCTTAGGCCCCTGCACAGACCTCGTGTACGGACTTCGTGGGTGTGGGGAGGGGCCTACGGAACTACTCATGGTGGGGGCTCGTCAACTTTCCGAGCCAGAATAGCTGGTCAAAAATAAAGAAATTTCTAAATGGGGGCATGGCCGGATTGGCCCCCTGGATCCGCCCTTGATATGTAAGCTTATAAATGGGCTACTGTATAGGCCTACACACGAAGAGATCCTGAGTGGCCGAGTGGGTTGGTAGCCCGCTCGCCACGCCGGCGGCCCGGGTTCGATTCCCGGTTGGTCGGTTTATCAGAGATTAATTTCTCGGATCTTTACTGCGGGTGGCTCGGTCGCAATATAAACGTGGAGTGAGAGGTTGCACTCTACCTCCGACACTAATCATCTTCGAAATGAAACAGTGTCGTTAAGCCCGAAGTACTACTGCCTACACACGAACCTATGGATTCAAATTTACATTCGTATATATTTATATGCATTTTTAATTCATGATCTTCGTACACGTTCTATGCGCATTAACATATAGTGATGAACGCACGTGCTGGCGTCTAGTTTCCTTTCGGCAGACATGTCTGAAATTGAATCTTTTATTATGGAAGATTGAAGATATTTAGATTTATATAAGGACACAATAATAAACAGACGTACGACCAACTCAGGCATATATACATATTAACACATATATTCTATATAATATGATTCTGGCCAATGACGTGTGGTTTTTGAGCGGAAGTTGAGTATTGACTGCAGGAAATGCGCACATAATATTATACCAGCGCATATATGCCGGATGACCTGTATCTGAACCTGCAGCAGTGAAGGAAAGCATACCTACACTGACGCTATATAAATCGCACACTGAACTATATATAATATTATATATATTATATATCTATATATATTATATATTATATATTATATATTATATATATAATTATATTATATATATTATATAATTATATATATTTATATAAATATATTGTGCGGTATGTCAACTGTGCAATATAAAACAACACATATCATATATTCCTTCACGTATTTCTTATATCCTGACATATAAGGACCCTGTGTACATTGTACATTGTACAGTGTTACACTGTATATACAATCGTATACCACGGAATTTATGTGTGATCTTGTCGCCTTGGGCCGTTGGCGTAAATCTGTCAAAACGCAACGTTTAACTCTGTCATTTTGCCTGCCTCCTATAGTATACCATAGCACTACATGTGTCAGACCGAGTTGTTCCAACGGTCATTCGTCACAGCTGCTCCGGGAAGATGCCGGGAACCGATAGCTGAGTCCCTTATGCATCCTATATATATCACGGGCTATATAGGTCATGATAGCTATTAACTCCTATAATGTGTGTAAAAACTGTGTATATAACTGTGTATATATGTTATATGAGTCTCTCATGTCCTATAGGCCTATTTATAGACATTGATATATAAAATATAGTTAACATATATATTATTTGTGTGACTGTGTGTGTGTGACTGTGTGTGTGTGTGTGTGTGTGTGACTGTGTGTGTGTGTGTGTGTGTGTTTATAATGGGTGGTTATTGAACTTTGTGCAGTTTCGTATAATTACGCTCTATATTTTGTTTATAATATATTATGCACTATGAGAATTTGTAGAAAAATAACTTGTGGTACAATGTATAGATCTATGTAGTTATGCGATCCACGTTGGGTGTACGAAGAAGACAACTACGGGGCACAAAGAAAGTCAAGGGGTCTGAATCCCCTCAAACTTCTGGCAATAGGTCGTTTCGACATCTCAGTAATCGATATATAGTTTACGTCTGCCTGAATTGTTGGATCGATCATCATGGGCGGAGTTTGGTCTCCGTTCTTGGGGGGGGGGGGGGGCTAAAAAGAACTTTGGCTTTGTGCCAAAAAGTTGATGACTTTTTATTCATTCGTTTGAAGTTTCGTTCGTGAAAAGAACCATTTCACCCCGAACAAATTTACAAGTCTGCGACTTCTTTGGGGAGAGGGGAGGCTAAGCCCGGCAAAAATACCATTTACACGGTCAAAAGCTGAATCTTGGCTTTCTTGGGGGCTTAAACCCCCTTGTCCCTGATAAACTCCGCCCATCTCGAGCATGGACTCGACACGACCCTCTACGCATGCGTACACGGCATATCGATTCCGTTTATTCACACCTGGTAATACGCATTTATATAGCGCCACAATCTGACGCTCAAGCATAAATAGATGGCGCTGAGCGATTGTATAGGTGGTGGACTTGAGTCTCTCAATGTCTCAAACAGTAACCGAGTCTCGAAGTCCAGTGCATGGCGGCGCCACGATCTCAGTTTTGACGGGGGCTGAATCCTCGCGGAGGAAATTTTCCATTTGCATGGGCCAAAATTATTTCTGACGACCTTTTTTGGTCACCCGGTCAAAAATCGTGGAAATATTTCAGTTTTACATGTAAAAAACCCGGATGACTTTTTTAGGGGGCTTAGCCCCAGGGTTGCCTTTTATGGGGGGGGGGGCATAGCCCGCATATAGCCCCCTAGTGTCGCCACTGTCAGAGTTTCAGAGGAGAGGAAGAATAATTGGGTTCGATTCCCAGTTCAATTATTGTCAGACGCAGCTTCCGACAATTGGGCAATAATTTTCGTCCGTCCGACCGAATTTGGTCAATGATTGCCGGAGAGCTGAACGAGATATAGACTACAAGACCATAGCTAGGGGTGTTTTGGGTGTTTGAACACCCCCCCCCCCCCAATGGAAAATGTGAAAAATAATTGAATGCATTTACGAGCACATGATGTAAAAAGTATGAAATAAAACCATGAAAACACCCCCCGAAGTGGAAAATTGTAAAAAAATAGAATTAATTAATTGGCGACATTTTGTGAAGATTTCGGCCGGATGACTAAAAAATGGTTATCAGGTTTTCAGGAAGGGAAATTGTGACAGTTTTTTTGAAGATTTCGACCGGATGACTAAAATAAAAAGCTCATCAGTTTTTCAGGAAAGGAAATTGGTGAAACACCCCGAAATAAAATCCTGGCTACGGCCTTGATGGACTATGTGCTTTTAGACCATAAAGCTACTTTCAAAATAACTCATTTCCATGTCTAATCTCCTACTTACGGGATTGCTAGCCTATATTTAGGCCTACTTACGTACTTATTTTCCTGCTAACTGACGTGTACGTGGTTGCTTGCTTAATTATTAACCTAGATATAAATCAGTCTAATTTTTCTGCATCTTCTCATCGACCTCTTCGTTCTCCATGGATCATGGATGCACAGGTCTTACTTGCTTCTCCCACGAGGTATAGGACTCATTATATTATTCCAGACTAATCCTTTGCTATCATTTGTCCGTCCTTATGCAATACCATTCCCTCGTGCACTCTTCGTGGGACTCTCCTTTCTATACATCTGTTTTCATCGTTAGATTTCTTTTTCTTTTCTTCCCTTATCTTTATTTTCTTCCTTATTTCTCCTTCCGTCCGTCCGTGCGTCTGTCTGTCTGTCGCTCTGTCTCTGTCTCTATGACTCTGCATCTCTGTCTCTCTGTCTCTTTGTCTCTGTAACTGTCTATCTGCCTTTGTCTCTGTCTCTATGCCTCTCTGTATCTGTCTATCTGTCTCCGTGTCTGTTTCTGTCTGTATCTGTCTGTCGGACTGCCTGCCTGCCTGTATGTCTCTCTTCTCGCTACTCTTAATCCTCTTCTCTTCTCTTAGATCACATCTTCTCTTCTCCTTCTCCGTAGGCCTATGTCTCTCTGCCTGTCTGTCTGTCTTGCTCTCTCCCTCGGTGTCCACGCACCATGGGAGCGCTGCCGAGTGGCCACGACGGAAAGCAGCGCCATAGAATTGACCAATAATTAGATCTATATTACATTGTACTGTAACGCCCGCCCCTATCGGCATCCCCGGAGTCGCCACTTCCGGATCCTCGCTCGATATGGCCGCGTGCTGCTGTGGACGAGCTCTAGAGATAGAGGGAGGACAGGATGAGGTGACTTCCGGGTTCGAATCCCAACGATGGAAAGGCGGCCAGTTATTTCGACTGCCGGACTCCCTATATGAAATTGGCGGCCTACTAGCCAATCTATCACTTCTTCGCAATATACCAGGTTGCGTGAAATCTTTGGGCCTAGCACCCAAAGTTTCTTCCAGGCCGATGGTCGAGTGGTATGGCGCGTCCGCAGTGGTAATAGCGGTGAGGTAACCAGGGTTCAAATCCACAGCAGGCTTGGGTACCGGCGATGCCTCTAGCCTTTCCAATCGTGATACAACTTCCGTCAGCGCTTCCCTGACATTTAATTGCTCGGAGGTGATTGCATCCTGCGTATCTCTGACATAAGATTTTACAGAAGAGATTTCCTCTCTTACATTTGATTGCACCGATGAAATGGCATCTTCGACATTGGACTGCACCGCCAAGACATTTAATTCTACTGAGGCAATCGCATCTTGCGTAGTCTTAGCATTAGTCTGGATTGCTTCTAAGACAATTTCCATAGAGGAGGGGGGCCGTGAAGGCTGAGCAGGGGTGACTGGCCTAGACTCCTCCATAGCGCTATAGAAATGACTTCTATCTTTAGAGCTCACAATCAATCAAGTATTCATTCACCGTCAGTTGCATTCAATGCCATCAATGATCAAAGTCAGTAGTTTTATTAATATTTCTTATTATTCCCAATCAATTGAATCTTCAATTGACATCAATTATGTTCAAAGCAATCAAACATAAAAGTCAGTAAGTTCAATTATCAGCTCCTATCCTTTGTAAAGACATTCAATGAAAATCAAATGCAACAATTCAATGCAAACACCTATCAACCGGAGTATGCCTAAATTAAATCCCAATTGACTCTCAAGTCCCACAGCCAATTTCAGTTCAGCCCAAAATGTCTTAATAACCGATCGTATTAATTCCCCAATAAAGCGTACCTTATGTCCGAAGACAAGGGACAAAGCCGATCGTGTGCGAAGAACAGCGACGAAGACGATATCCAAGAGATGCGACGACACACACAGAAAGGCGTCGAGTTTGAAACGCCCGAAAAGATCAGCTAAATCCGATGCTGATTTCTCGCAATGAACAACAATTTCGGCTATTTATCCAAGCCGTTTGAGAAAGACGCCCTTAGGCAACCATACGAACAACCGCTTCGCAACACAATTTCGAAGAACGAGAGCAGAGCGCTGACGATTCGAAGCCCACGATAAATCACTCCGTGTGACAGGGCGAAGAGAGGCCTTGAATTAGTAATCCAGGAATATATCCGAAGCGAGAGCGAAGACAAAACTTGCAGCGACGCTGATGTATTTCTCGCAACAAACAAACTCTTTTATTTAATCGACTCCATGTCGAGAGAGAATGAATCGCCGACAGAATCCGTGTATGCGCAACTAGTGCAAGCAGGCGCTTATCCTGGCCATACTTCACCAACTTGATCGAGCCTAAAACTACCAACCGCCGCAATACATCCGACCGCCCTGAGATCCTGTGCGCAACTGAGCCTCTCAGCGTTGCGCTGCTCTTTTATTACTGCCTGACAAGGAGAGCGTCCCTCTACTACGCATGCGCAGCTGAAGAGCCGAGCGCGCCGAACCAGCAGCTGTGCAGCTGTCTCAAGGCGGCAAGAATCAGCTGCCACGTGCGTCCTCTCCTGTGTATCTCCGCGTCTGTCTGTAGCTCACTATCTTTCTCCTTCTATCTCTCCTTCTGAAAGGCGCCATCTGCCGCTGATCACGTAGGCATCAAATGCACCAGTTCAACCTTGAGAAAACACACGTACACAGACCCACACGCCAACGGTGTTTCCTTCTCAATCCGTGTCCCTGCCTGTGCTTGTCTGGCTGGCTGTATTCCTCGCTCACTCTGATCATCAGACCACCTCAGAGAGCGTGCGAAAGTTTAATTACCCTCATCGACTGCAAGCGGCACGGCCTTTCAAGTCGCCGAGCGACGATCGCCAATAGCGTGCGAAAATACACTAGTATGAAACGGCAGCGACTGCTGCCTACGTCAGCGGTCGCTGTGACCTGTGTCAAGCGCAAATCAACATTAAAATCTAGGTCACGAAAGGCAACTCAAAAATACAGAAATAAAACAAATATATCAGATCCCTGAAACCCCATAATCGATCAGAAATTAAATAAAAATAATAATATAATAATATTATCGACCAGAAACCTGTAGCGTAGTTATACAATCGCTACACTATTCTCGGCCCTCCCTGATTTCAGGATCCCTTTAATTGGAAAAATGGATCCTGAAATGTTAGTAAGGCCATACTCCAATTTTTACATCAATGATTCAAATGCAAGAATTAAAAAAATATATGCAATGAACAGTCCTCAACGTAAGCATCACAAAGTTCACATTTTAGCGTTAAATGTCAGTTCAAGCGAAAGAAACATTTATTATTATTATAATTATATAGCTCCATCGCTAATAGTTCAGTAAAGCTCAAAAGCAATTCTATATATAGGTCTCCTTGAGTTTAGTTAAGCACAAAGTCCTCCACGGCAAGCATTGACTTAAGAACCCACGGGACAGCCACAAAAACCACTAGGCTTCCGTTACCTTTACAACAGGTCATCTGATTAATAGGCCACCCATGGCCTTTACCATCGAGACTTCTTTAGGCATTTCACTGTAGGCAAACGTCTACATTTAAAGACTCATCTAAGCAGTTAAACCTAAGTCTCTAATCCCATTAACAACGGTGCTATCATAGCAAATTACCTGAGACTACACACACAGCTTAAGTCTCCAAAGGCCAATGCTCATTATAACTATCCGTAGGCTCCCCATCAAAGCTTACCGCAAGAGACCAAGCCTAACTTCAGCTTAATAAGCCGCTCCCTTCCCAACATCTTTCAGTAGGCCTACTTAATTATTAAAAATGCAACCGATTATGCACAGAATTAAAATAGGCCATTTAAACATAGGCTAAAGTTACAAAACAGTCACATTGTATAATCGTAAAAATTCTAGGCCTAAAAGGATTATCATGATTTTAATATGAGATCTTAGTCTAAAGCGCAAATCAACATTAGGCCACTTTAGTCTACTATAAATCCTTATGCATCATTGCATAGCATCAAGGCCTATTATCTTTCCTTCATTCTATCAGAGATGCAGCGGAGACTAACGGGACCACCCACGCGCCTGGGAAACAACGATTGCTAATTAATCGCCGCTCTTTGATGCGTCGACTCCTGTGTCTCTATTCCCCCCCCACGCAGTGCATCTACAGCGTGCGTCTGGCTGTGAGAATTAGGCAATTGAACATGATCCTTTTACATGTAGGTCAAAGTGCATCGTACGACTAAGGTCGCGTTGTTTTGCACGAAATAAAATAAGACCTCAAATAAATCCTTTCAGAATTAGGTCAACCGTTAATCTAATCTATAGCTTAATCTTTACTATGCTAATCATAGCAGTAAATCTTACATTACAGATTTAGTTATATTGCAGATTAAATGCACAATTATATTACAACAAGGACAGACGTTCCGAACTTCTTTCGTCTGGAACAATTGAACACTGAGAATCTCAGTCGATAATCGTCGGCGTCCTAATGCGTCGCTCTCGGACTACGCCTCCGCTCTTCCTCCGCCATCTACAATTGATCTGTAGAAGCGTGGAAAACTGCGAGGCCACCCATCAACAAGATCCAAATTAGGCCTATTGAACGAACTCGCAATTAGGTCATAGATCCATTCATGGATCCCAATATTAATCTGCACCGAATTAATAATAATATTAAATCCAATGCTACAAAATCATTTAGGCCAACCTCATTTCTCGCACAGACAGAGCTCCTAATTATTTTATGCCTGGCCCTAGTTAATTTTATTAGGCCCCGCAGTTTAACCATATAATTCCATTGCAGGCTGGAATTAGGCAAAACTGCAAAACTAATGCAAAAATTACACAGCATAACTAAATTATCGCTTATTCCTCAGCGTTAGGCTATTAAAACAAGGAGGCCTACATTTTAAACGCGACCAACTATATATATATAATCCCGCTGCGATCTGATATTATTCATAGAACAACAGCATAATTAAATATTATTGTCGTCTATGTCTTAACATTATTAACACTCTTAGGCCTACCATTTTAATCAAGGCAGATTATATATCTACTGTAGCTCAAATATATACAGCATGCCGACAAATTTTGCCGAACCTCAGAATAGTATGGGCCTATCCTCAGGGTAAACCATATATATAGGCCTAATCCCGACAGATTGCAGTTAAGCGCTATATGGGTCGATTAACCATTTACTTAGCGCCTTTTAACTCATCAATAATGCATCTATACACTTAATATATACAATGACAATAGTTACGAATATAAAAACACTACCACAGAAATTAGGAGCATTAAAATTTAACTGTGCAAATTTCTTAAAATTAGGCCTAATGCAAATTTCGCTTCCGAGCATCATCTCAGAATCACCTCGTAGGCCTACAATTTTAACGCAGGTCATAATATCACATAATCACATCATCATGGCTAATTCCACTACAAGTCTAAGTTCAAGGTCACATAATCGTCATCAATGGCCTTAACTAAAATAGGCAACCTTATATATACATCAACAGGTAAAACCAATATTTATATAGCGCAATGCAGGCAATGACAGTCCAGTTTTCTGTCTACAGCAGAGGCAATAATAAAATCGCCCATCGCTTCATTGCAAATGCAATACAATACTAATCTATATCACCATTGCGAACATTAATCAGACAGTCGGCAATGCAATACAAATATTAATACTATGTCATACATCTATGACTGCAAGAATACAGTTATTTACACAGTAACACACACATGTAAAGCCTTCGACATGTAAATAAAAAATGTATTCATCACAATCAAAATAAAACATGGTTACAGATGCTTCTGCATTCATAACGGCCGCGATTAAGCGGTCATTCAGCAAAGTTACCCAGCCGACGTCAGGTTTTCAGGCGGACGAAGTCCGGTCGGTTCTCCCAGCATCCTCCAGATCCGGTCCTCAGGGGGTCCATTGCGAAGCGGACAGCTCCTCAAAAGGTGCGAACTGTCGTCACAGTAGAAACAGCGTCGTTCCTCTCTTGGTGAGTTCCGACCACTGTCTCGCCTCCTCGACGATGATGGCGACCTCCGCGACCGACGCTCCTGGTTCTGCCCATTCCGCTGGTCCCTGCTCGGCGCTGGAGCGGACCGAACAGCGAACACACGGCCAACGCTGGGGTTGTCGTGGTCATCGCCCACAGGTTGTCCAAGGTTGTCGCTAGGTGAAGCCTGCTGCTGTTGTCGAAGAGGACAGAAGCGTGCTATGTGGTCCGTTGCTGAACACTCGAAGCATCTCCGCGCCGATCGTCCAGCCTCCGTTTCCACTGCCTGTCGGTCTCTGCAGGTAGAGCTCCAGTGACCTGTTCTATTACAGATCGAACAGCGTTGATTGTTCCGCCAGTAACTTCCGTTAGCGTTGTACCGACCATTTCCGGTTGACCCGTTCTGACCTGTCCACGACCCGCGATTATTGTCTCTGTATTGTGGCGCCGACACGGGTTGCCGCTCCATCTTCTCCAGTCTCTCCACTTGTCTCCTCATTTGCTCCATCCGCCGTTCCAGATCCTTCATTTCCGAATCGTCTTCCTCTTTGACCGCGTTGACACGTCCATATCGTCGTTCGTGCTGCTCATGGCCACCGTCTTCTGCTTTCTGATAGCCGTCCAATCGCATCGCTACCTTGTAGGCTTCGTCGAGGGATCTCGGTTCTCGCTCTCGGATTTTCAGAGCAAGCGTTCTATCTCTCAGGGCATCCAAGAATGCCCGAACAGCAATTGCTTCGCTGTGAGCCGTCGAGGAACCCGGATAGGCTCGCGTGGAGAGACGTCGGATGTCGTCCACCAGGACGCCCATGTCCTCGTCGACTTTCTGTTTCCTGGTGCTTAGCTGCGTTTGGAACAGGGCTTGTTGTTCAGCGTTGCCGTATCGTTCACGAAGTCGCTGGACCAGAGCCGTCCAAGTGTCCAGGCTATCTGCGTTCGACTCGCTCAGCAAATGAGTCGCCGGTTCAACCAATGAGACTACTAATTGGTTCAATCTCTCCTCGTCCGTCCATCTGTTATTCCTGGCGCACACGGAGAATTTTCGTAAGAATGTTTCAACGTCCGTCTTTCCGCTAAAAGACCCGAGTTTCAGGAATTGTGTTGGCTTGGTAGACGAAGGCGACGACTGTTTGGCCTCGCCCTCTTTAGCTGTCGTCGACGCGGTCGGTTCTGCTTCCTTGATTGTTCCCTTTGAACCGATCGACGGTAACCCCCAGTCGCCGGTCGTTTGCGTTGCGACGGTGGTCGTCGGGACAACTTTAATAGGGCCGACTGAAGCGTTGGTAGACGTCCGTGCTCTCGTTTCACCAACCGCAGACGTCGCTTTATCATCGCCCGTCGTTTCATTCTTCTCCAGAGGTGTCGACTTCGTTACCGTCTGACATCGCGGTAATTCGGCGTCACGGCTAAATCCGAAGTTCTGCGCACCCAGGCATGAACTCATCCTCGCCGATTCCACGACCGTTGGCCACCGAGGAAAGACGGCGTCGCTTGGTCGAAGCGGGTCGAGACAGCGAGGCGGGTCGACCCAAACCCGGTTGTCGCTGCTACCGTAGAAAGCGTTCGGAGCGTAGGTCGGAGCATACCTCCACGGCATGTTTGAATGGTCGGGACGAGCGTATGGTTGCATCCAGTCGACCGTTGCCATCGCCGCTGGTCCAGGAGGAAGGTCGGGTCGAGCGTAGTCTCGACCAACCATGGTCGAAGTTGCACGACCGTGGAAAGCACCGTCGGGCATTGAGGTCGGCATTCCCGACGTTGGTTGCCGGCTGTCGAACCGGTGCTGCGCCGTTTCCGCTCTTTGTTGATCGACGAACGCAGGCGGTTCTTGCATCCTCCATTGCGGATCAAGTCGAGAATATGCACCGTGGGAAGGCGACGAAGAGGCAAAAGGAACTGGATTGACCTTATCACCCCCCTCCCGTGACAATTTATTAGCGATCGGTTTATTTATTTCCAAATTTCTAAACTCCGGTTGCCGTGCTGCATGCATTCTGTTATCAATTATTTTAACAGTTTTAGGTCTAGATTCCATTATCTTGCTGATTTCAATGTCTACACTACCATCATCAGACATTATATCCACAATATCAGCAAATTCCCTTTCCTTCCTTCTTTCAAAAGAAATTGCCATTTCGCCTGTTCTAGCATAGTCAGTTTCCTCTTCTAACCTATCATCGCCAAAATCTCTAGAACTAATTTGACCCCACTTCTGGTACCAATTGTAACGCCCGCCCCTATCGGCATCCCCGGAGTCGCCACTTCCGGATCCTCGCTCGATATGGCCGCGTGCTGCTGTGGACGAGCTCTAGAGATAGAGGGAGGACAGGATGAGGTGACTTCCGGGTTCGAATCCCAACGATGGAAAGGCGGCCAGTTATTTCGACTGCCGGACTCCCTATATGAAATTGGCGGCCTACTAGCCAATCTATCACTTCTTCGCAATATACCAGGTTGCGTGAAATCTTTGGGCCTAGCACCCAAAGTTTCTTCCAGGCCGATGGTCGAGTGGTATGGCGCGTCCGCAGTGGTAATAGCGGTGAGGTAACCAGGGTTCAAATCCACAGCAGGCTTGGGTACCGGCGATGCCTCTAGCCTTTCCAATCGTGATACAACTTCCGTCAGCGCTTCCCTGACATTTAATTGCTCGGAGGTGATTGCATCCTGCGTATCTCTGACATAAGATTTTACAGAAGAGATTTCCTCTCTTACATTTGATTGCACCGATGAAATGGCATCTTCGACATTGGACTGCACCGCCAAGACATTTAATTCTACTGAGGCAATCGCATCTTGCGTAGTCTTAGCATTAGTCTGGATTGCTTCTAAGACAATTTCCATAGAGGAGGGGGGCCGTGAAGGCTGAGCAGGGGTGACTGGCCTAGACTCCTCCATAGCGCT
>OX457050.1:9944025-9951525 GCA_949752735.1 Lumbricus terrestris | reverse complement strand
CAATTTCCATTCTTCGCATTCTTCTTCTTCGCCTGCTTCCTATTCTTATTACTCTTCATCGTCTTCTTCCTCGTCTTCTTCTTTTTCATCTTGTTTTCTTGTTATGTTCTTCTTGCTCTTGTTCTTCATCTTCTTCATCTTGTTTTTGCTCTTGTTCTTCTTGTTCTTGTTCTTCATCTTCTTCATCTTGTTCTTGTTTTTATTCTTGTTCTTGATCCTTTTCTTGTTTATCTTCTTGTTCTTCTTGTTGTTACTGTTGTTGTTGTTCTTCTTCTTCTTCTTCGTCTTCTTTTTTTTCTCCACCTCCTCCTCCTCTTCCTCCTCTCCTCCTTCTACTTCTTCTTCTTCAGTTTTTTCTTCCTCATCCACCTTTTACTTCGTCTATTCCTCCCTCCTCTTCTATATGTTTTCCCCATGCTTTTTCTCATTCAATTTCCTCTATTCTTCCTCCTCTCGTCCTCTACTCTTCCTCCCTCCCCTCCTCCTCTTTCCTTTTCTTCACCTCCCTCTTCTCCCCTTCCACGACTTCCACGTCTCCTTTCCGATTTCGCGATGACATTTTCAAAGCACACAATATCGACATATATACTAATCAGACGAGAGCCGATACATTTGAACGGCCGTATATATAGATCTACTGCATGGATAATATTATTATTCTACAGCCGTTGTTGTGTGGCTTGAGACGCTTGCAAGCATACAGAAGCCTCCTACGTGTTGTATGGGACGCGATGAGAAGTAGAAGCTCAGTAAGTCAGTTTCGTCGCACGCAAGCGTATAGGGAGGGAGGGAGGAAGAGAGGGAGGGAGGGTGGGAGGAAGGGATGGAGGGAGAGAGGGAGGAATGGAGGGAGGGAGTCGAGGCCGTGGTCCGCTGAATAAAGACGCTTGGATTACTCGTGTTCGGTCTGAGTAGCATTGTGTCCAGGTTAGTAACCCGGTCAGTAGTATTTTGTTTCTTATTCTGAAGGCGATTCTGGCTTTTGTTCTGCTTTTGTTTTGATTCTTCGTCGTCGTCGTCTTCATCAGATTTCTCTCCTAATCCTCCTCTTCCTCCATTCTAGTTCTTCCTCGTGCTTTTTGAGTCTAACTTTTTCTTCTTCTTCTTCTTCTTCTTCTTCTTCTTCTTCTTCTTCTTCTTCTTCTTCTTCTTCTTCTTCTTCTTCTTCTTCTTCTTCTTCTTCTTCTTCTTCTTCTTCTTCTTCTTCTTCTTCTTCTTCTTCTTCTTCTTCTTCACTTTCTTCTTCTTCCCCTGTATCATGGTCGTCGTCGTCGTGATCATCATCATTATCATCATCATGGTCGTCGTTGTTATTGTCGTTGTCGTCGTCGTTGTAGTCGTGAGACCATCATCTCAACGTCGATGCTTATCCATAAAATTACAGTTAGTAAAAAGGATACACTTGTGATTTGTCTGTCAGGATAATTGTAGAAGATTGGCGCTCGGCTGATTGGTGTAAAGCACGTCGCCCCATAATTTGTTTAATTGTCCGAAGCCAAGTGCGCTGGTTGTAATGAACACCATTCCTCTAATTCCACCCGTTTACACTGTTTCATATTAGACGAGTTGTATTTAAATTCTGCCAACCTAAGGTAATGCCAGTCCCAAGTATGTAGAAAGGGGGAGGGCTGCGCTATGAGACGCGTCATGCCATAATATCGCCAGACAACAAGTGAGCAGAAACCACTGCCACTCAAACTCTGGCTTTGCCCAGTTTCATTAACTGGCCACAATTTTTTTATAAAATATAACACATAACACATAGGCTAACATGTAACATATGACATATAACATATAACATATAACAGAGCAAATGCATGTATGGCGATCTACACTGGTTTCCTGTCTCACAGTGCATTTAATACAGAATTGCTGCGCTGCCTTAACATTGTCTCCTTGACTGTGTACCAGCCAATCTATGTGTGTTCCAGCCAATCTATGTGAACTCGGTGAACTCTGTTGTCCAGTATCTGTTGTCCGACTCGCAGACTACTTTGCTCTGCCTCTAGCGGGAAGCTTTTGGTCCCACGTGTTGAACCCTCAACCTGTCAGCGTCGTGCTTTCTCAGTTGTAGCCTTGTAGGTCCATCTGTCTGGAATAGTCTCCCGTTGCAGGTGCGCCTGCTAGCCTGCCTATAGGGTTGACTCGTCAGTGCTTTACAGGCTCCGTAAAACTTTTTGTATCACCGTGGTTGGACTGAGAGCGCCTTTAACCCTTTCGTCCCCAGTGACTCCAATTGGAGTCGTTAGTGCAAATAATTTTTTCCCATAAGTTATTTCATATTCTGGTAACCAGAATTAATTCATTATCAACATTCATATAATGTTGTATTTTTTCAAACAGGGTAGCATGACATTATCATCCTAGGTGGCGCCACAATAATAGGCTCAACATTGGCTTTTAGCAACAAATTTTTATGATACCTTTGGTAATCCTTTTTCTATGAAATAAAAGATATCCAGTGGCAAGAAAATCATTTTGATGCTTTTATGTATATGTTTTAGCTAACAGAGGATGTATTATGGTTTTTAATTAAAAACCACAGAGAAAAAGTGAATTTTGTACATGACTCCATTTGGAGTCAATGGGTCTCAAAGGTTCAAAATATGTACGGCATTACATTTTTGTTGCTGCTTCTCTTTTCTTCTACTATTTTGACTCAACTGATTCGATGACTTCAACATATACATCAACTTCAATGACAATAGGAGAGTAAAACGAACCGAGATGACCCAAGCTATGACCGATACTAAAAAGTGCGACCACTTCTCAACATGGTGAGATATGTGTTCCTACAGCTTGAGCCCAAAGAAAAGATGAGCGTTGATGAGCAAATGATTCTATACAAGGGCAAGAACCCACTAAGGCAATACATTAGAAAGGAACCAGAGACATAGGCTTCAAAGTTCTAGTTTGATGTGGTGTGAGTGGTGTAATTGGCCTCACATACGACTTCTTTTTGTATGAAGGGAAGAGTCTGAGTGTTGGAGGAAGAGCAATGAGGATCAGCTGACGTATACGTGTTGATGCTAATTCTGGTCTAGTTGTGGTACGATGGCTTGCAAACTCCTCTGTTCAGCTTTCATCAACCCACACCATGGGATTAGTTCATGGGAGGGGGTTAGGGGCTAAGCTCCCAAGAACCCACAGACTTGACCCTGCATCAATAAGGACTCCCAAAGGTCCGGCGAATGGTAGCCTAATGTGGGGGCAGTAGGAGAGCAGGAGGACGAGACTAGTGAGAGGACTTCCACCAGCCTCCCCCTCACACCAAGCTAAGAAAACGAAGTATGTGGCAGTCTGACTGTCTGTAGCAGTACCCAGGGGCGGATCCAAGGGGCCAAACCGGCCATGGCCTCACATACGACATTTACACAGAACGTGTACATTGTGTGTGTGTATGTGTGCCATGTGTGTGTGTATGTGTGTGCTGTGTGTGTGTGAGCGTTGTGTGTATGTGTGTACTGTATGTGTGTGTTTGTGTGTGCGTTGTGTGTATGTTATGTGTATGTGTATGCTGTATGTGTATGCTGTATTTGTGTGTTGTGTGTGTTTTGTGTGTGTATGTGTGTACTGTATGTGTGCTGTATGTGTGTGTATGTGCTGTGTGTGTGGGCTGTGTGTATGCGTGTACTGTATATGTGTGTTTGTATGTGTGGGTGTGTTAGTGTGTGCATTGTATGTGTGTGTTTTGTGTCTGTATGTGTGTACTGTATGTGTGTTGTGTGTGTGCGTTGTGTGTGTATGTGCTGTGTGTGTGTGTGCGTTGTGTGTGTATGCGTGTACTGTATATGTGTGTTTGTATGTGTGGGTGTTTGTGTGTGCGTTGTGTATGTGTGTGCATGCGTGTGTTTGTGTGTGCGTATGCGTGGGAGCGCGTGTGTATGTCAAGCGAAATATATGTTCGTTTTCGAAATTGAGACATTGATTCCCATAGACGCCAAATGGAGTCATACCAAAAAATGTATAAAAAAATTAATTTTTTATTAAAATTTTATTTTTTATGTTTTATACTATGTCATTGATTAGAAATAACTGAACAATATATTTTTTTATTCATCAGAATTAAATTGGGAACGAAAGGGTTAAGTGGACATCTTGAAGAGGCGCAATATAAATTCTTGAAGTGAATGAATTTTATGTCTTCAGTTTTAACCATGCATGCAGCAGCAACATAAGCATATTGTTTTAAAATAAATGATAACTCTAAGAAATTTTGATGTGACATTGTCTCCGTGGGGAGAATGTTGTATTATTATCGGTACCGAACATAGAAGAGTTTTACAGACAGACAGACAGACAGACAGACAGACAGACAGGCAGACAGACAGACAGACAGACTGCGTTGAGCGATCTGCATCTGGCTTCACCATCTCTGTGTGTGGGTCTTATTCTGTTTGTCTCTCTCTGTCTGCCTCTTTCTGTCTGTCTTTCTGTCTGTCTGTATCTCTCTCCATCTGTCTCTGTCTCTTCAATATATCTCTCACTGTATGTGTGTATCTCTCTGTCTCTGTGTTTCTGTGTCTCTGTCCATTCTGTGTCTCTGGTTATGTATGTTTGTCTGTATGTCTCTGTATGTCTCTGGGTCTGTCTGTATATCCGTCTGTCTGTTTGTCTGTACATTTGTCTGTCTGTCTGCCTGTCTTCCTGTCTGTCTGTCTGTCTGTTTCATTTCGCATTGCCCTGCTGATAAGCAATCTCCGTCGTCGTTTGATATAAACTGTATTTGCGTCTTTGTGCACGTGTTATGTCTCCTCCGCTTGACCTCCCCGGACACTGACCTGGCACCCGAACGGTCAAAACAACTCTGGTTATTGCGATCTTGATATAGCGCCTGAATATATATACATATATATATATATAATCTAGTCTTCATTTATATATAATCTATATCTCCAGGACGTGATCTTTTACGTAGCGCTGAGAAGCTTCGAAGATTTACGTGTGCGTTACACGACAAGATTATTTACAAATATTATTTCTTCTTAAACAGGTAACACCATTACCACCACCACTGCCACCACCACCACCACCACCACCACCACCACCACCACCACCACCACCACCACCACCACCACCACCACCACCACCACCACCACCACCACCACCACCACCACCACCACCACCACCATCACAACCACCACCACCACCACCACCACCACCACCACCACCACCACCACCACCACCACCACCACCACCACCACCACCACCACCATCACAACCACCACCGCCACCGCCACCACCACCATCACCACCACCACTACCACCACCACCACCACCACCACTACCACCACCACCACCACCACCACCACCACCACCACCACCACCACCAGCACTTCTTACCGGCGCAATGAGAAGCTCTTCGGAGACTGCTCGGAGCCGCCGTGCCTCCTACCAGAACCAGCGCAGCCAGACCCTGGACGCACTTCCTCTGCAGCAGATCCACCCAGCGCCCCTCCTGTCCTTGACGGATCAGCGCAGTAGCCTCGATTCACAGGACGAAGCCGGAAGCGCCAGCGAGGAGTCCCGCCTTCTGGGTTCGACGGAGGGATCGCCGTTCCACGCGTCAAGGGACTCGTCAAGGGAGAACCACCTCTCGTCCTCTGGGGGTCGAGGAACGACGGCGGCAAGACTGACCCTGGCGAAGAACCTAAGCTTCCAGAACGTCCTCTCGGAGAACGCTCTCAACCACCAGCGACTGACGAGCGGTTCTGGAAGCACCCGAAGCTCGAAGGTGTTCCTTCGCAAGAGCAGCGACAACGATCTCCTCTACTCCGGCTGCTCGTCCACCCGACTCCACCTCGAACGTTCGCCCAGCTCGTCGAGCGACCCGACTCCACCTCGAACGTTCGCCCAGCTCGTCGAGCGCTCTCCTCGCCAAGGTCAAGGACCGGATCGTCGACACCTTCTTCCAGACGTCCTCCGAGGGTCCCCATCTCGCGGCCATCGTCCAGGAGCGGCGCCAGAGGGCGGCCGAGGAGTACGAGGCCCGACTGAGTCTCTTCCGCGCCCAGCATCAGCTCCAGACGAATAGCAGACCCGGAAGCCTATCCTCCGACTCCGGTTCGACCGAGCGGGTCCATTCCAACCAGGGATCGACGCGGCGGAGTCGGACCCCGGTCGGCGAGGGGTCGGCGTCGGCGGGGCAGCAGACCCCGGTCGATGCAGAGGCCGTGCGGTTCGCGAAGAGTCGGAGAGACGGGGCGAGGGCTGCGTTCAGACGCCGATCGGTCAGCGAGGACAACTGCCTTCCGCTGCAGGGTCTGCACGCGAAGGCCCGCTGCCCGGTGCTGGGGAACGGGTCGGTGGCCGGGAGTCAGGCAGGGGGCCTGCAGGGAGGTATCGTATGCTCGACGGACGACTTTCAGGCCCTCGTGTCGGGGCTGGGCCACCGACGGGGCCTGAGCTTCGGCGGGTCAAGGTCTAGGTGCATGGGACCCAGGGCGATGTCCTTCGATCAATCGAGACAGCTGCGACCGAGTGGATCGATGTTCGGCGGCGACTACGGACCTGCGGGGGACAGCAACTGCAGCGGCGGCATCCTTCAGAGGATCAGCAACTCGTCGAAGATACTTGAAACGTTCGAGGAAGCAGCGTCCGACTGTCCCGGATCCGCTCACCCTGGTGACCTCACCCGAAGAGGACCTTACGACGACGAAGAAAACGATGAAGACCACACAAGTAACCGCAAGAACCATCTCGGCTCCACCACGAACAGACTGTCCAACGGTGCGGCGAACGATGCACCCGCGTCACAACACCGGAAGCAGATGATGAACGCAACGGAAGTCGTCAGCGGCGACTCTCCCACATCCGGTTCCGGTCACGTGCCTCTCGCCGTGCCGGAAGTGGAATTCGACTCGAACGGTCAGACGTGGGACGTCTACGGGGCGGAACTCGATCCCGAGATCCTCGGAAACGCGATCCAGATCCACCTCAGCAAACTGATCGCGTCCAACAATCACGATGCCTTGGTGACGCGTCCCCCCTCGCCTAGAGACCGGCACCACTCCACCGCGACCGTCGTTGTCGTGAAGGACTGCAGCAGAGACGAAGTTCCACGCTGCAGTAGGGAACCAGCGGACATCGGTTGCCTACGTCGTTACTTCTGCATCTTCTCCTCGGGCGATGACTCATGATCTATTAATAGGGCTCTAAAAAGAGTCGTCTATTAATAGACTGCTAATAATAGACGTCCGTTAGTAGCATTCCATACACAGAGAGCCGCCGATGAAGGGGGGGGGGGGCAAGGGAGACAAAATAATGTCCAGGGTCCCTGCGACTTTTACGGCCCGAGCTATGTATATGCAGATATAATTATATTTAAAAGTTTATGACATACGCCTTTTAAAATACCGGTACAACTACTCTTCAGAGAAAATTGACTGAAATCGGTTTAAACTTCAAGTTTACAACTGATTAAAATATGAAATTGTAGATCGTACGTACGTGCACCTCTATCATTTCAATTTGTTTTAAAAATTGGTGTACGTGAACCTT
>OX457050.1:9929025-9936525 GCA_949752735.1 Lumbricus terrestris | reverse complement strand
ACCCAAACACACTATTGTTATTTGTTTTGTTTTGAGTATATTTTCTCAATAAGTCTAAAGATAGTTTGGGCCCGCAAATGCTCAGCCCAGGGGCCCGGAATTTCTGTCGGCGGGCCTGATCGTAATCTCGAGACTTCTACAGCGCCCATAAAAGCCAAGTCGCGGGAAACAGCTTATTCAAAGCGCTTAATAAAACAAAATCGATAGGCAGCGGGTCAAGTCCGGAGAGTCAGGCAGGCAGATAGATGGACGGCCAAGGTGGGTGATGTTTAGAGTTGAAATGGCGAGGGATGTGAGGAGAAGTGGAAGAATCAGGATAGGATTTGTGAAAGAGCAATGTTTTATGTGACTTGTAGAGGCGCTATACAAAAGGGCACTTACGGTTGATGTGACTGAGATACAATTGTAACTGAATAAACTGCGCTCCATAAATTTCGCCGACTTGACAACAGCGCATTCACTCTATCATTCAAGTCGATTGAGAACGGCGAGCTATTAATAGAGCTGGAATCTAAAGTCGACGAAACCTTGGGAATTTCCAGCGGTTTCGAAAGCGATGTGTCCTGGAGACGTTACCAAGAAGCGCGCGCAGTGGACAGGCTCTTTATTTGGACTTCCTCTTCTGCACAGAGCACACACCTATTGCGCAATTGAACTACAAATTTGAAATAACAAGCAGAATACAGTTTCTTCTAGGTCGATACTGATTAAAGAAAGTTTAGACATCATCTAACCGTCGGACATATCTAGGCCTACAGCTATATAGACCAGGCTTGGAATCTCAAAATGGCACTGCTAGAAGCAAATCATGTAACAATTTGCTAACCGGTGTTTCTAGACTAATTTGACCCTGCTGAAAACGAAAATCGCTGTTAGCAAGCTGGATTTTTGGCCGTTCAATGGGAAAACAAGATGGCGGACAAAATGGCGGTCAGTTGCTTCAAATGGCTATAAGTAAAGTATTGTATGTGACAGGAACACGATTTTAGACTCTAAATTAAGATTATAGAGTGCAAGGAATACAATGGAACCAAATACACATATGTAGCACTGCTAGAAAATCAAAATGGCGGACAAAATGGCGGCTAGAATCTTAAAATGGCTGTAAGTGAAGTTATGTATGCAGTGGAATCATGATTTCAGGGTCTAAATCAACATTTTCGGGGTCAAGGAATGCAATGGAAGCAATGTAACATATGTGGCATTGCACGGAAACCAATATGGCGGACAAAATGGCGGACAAAATCTTAAAATGGCTATAAGTGAAGTTATGTATGCAATGGAATCATGATTTCAGGGTCTAAATCAACATTTTCGGGGTCAAGGAATGCAATGGAAGCAAGGTAACATATGTGGCATTGTACGGAAACCAAGATGGCGGACAAAATGGCGGACAAAATCTTAAAATGGCTATAAGTGAAGTTATGTATGCAATGAAATCATGATTTCAGGGTTTAAATCAACATTTTCAAGGTCAAGGCATGTGATGAAACCAATGTCACATATATAGCACTGCCTGGACACCAAAATGTCGGCCAAAATGGCGGCCAGATTATCGAATTGGCTGATAGTGAATTTCTGTATCTAATGAATAAATCAATTCAGAATGTAAATGAGAATTTTCGGAATTAAGGAAAGTGATGAAATTAAAAGCACGGAATATATTATGTGACACTGCCAGACAACCAAAAACCAAAATGGTGGACACAAACTTCAACTGGCTATGAGTGATGTCTTGAACATATGCGATGGAGACTTGATTTCAGTCTGGACTAGTAATTTCCAGGTCATATGCTTCCAACAAAATCACATGAAGTGTTATGCAGTGAAATTGTCATACCTATAGTGAATTTTTTTAGTAGCCTATGACTGCACTGCAGTTTAACTATTGCTGGCTTTATATATACAGGATGCATGCTTCAATATTTCATAACTTGATCTATCAATAGTTTCAACTTTTCATGACTTGACGGATATAGGGTAGGCCTACCGTAGAGTCAATTCAGGCCTTGCTACTGTCAATGCAATTGCACCTGAGTGCACATGACAAGATCGCACTTCGATAGCAGCAGAGCCTGATGCTACGTTTGTCAACTTCACATGATTTGCTGTAGACAAACTCTATAATGTGGCTTTGGCGCACACTGGTAAAGATTACTTTCTTCCACCACACTCCATCCGATGAAGATGAGGATAATATCTGAACATCAATATCTAGAAAATGGGCCTTTCCAAACTTACAGAGCTCTTGGTAATGAGCTCATAATGGAATGTTCCAAATGTAGAAAGTAAGTGGGAACTTTCAAATAGTTTATTCATGCATTCTTTCAGCAGATTCCTGCTAAATATGTCAAATCACATCCAGTTGTAGCATGAAGGACACTCTATTCTTCATCTTCATAGTTACGTGATTTGGATGAGCTTCCGTCCCGCTGATGTTCCTCACATCACCAAAACACCGTTAAATATAAAGCAAACACATATGACCCGGCAGTGGACAACACCTTATCTTTTTTCACGTAACCACCAACAACCGCTCTAATCCATATCTCCAAATGTGGCTGTTGAGAGCTGAATAGACAGAAATGTTCAAAGCTAGATCAGTCTTTCTTTCAAGCATACCAAGAACATACAGCCAATTTTCTGACAACGAAGTATTTCAGGACTCCACACAGTGACAGAGTTGTGGTGGTAATTTTCTGTACGATTTCACTTTTTAAAAGCAATGTCCACTATATCTTTCGAAGGCAATAATTATTAACCCTCTTGTAGCCAATCGAAAGTAGGCTACCTGTACGCAGGTATCCACTGTATCTGTCAGGTCACCAAATGTCTTCGCGTTTGGAGGTTCCCTATTGCTCGAACCATTGCTTGTCCATCAATAATTTGTCTGCAACAGGTTGGATGAACTGCGTCGCGACTTATGGGCATATCACAATATTTGGTCATGTCTCATACAATATGCGGGATGTCTTGCATTGGCCCCCTTTTTCGCAGCGGATTGCCTGCAAGGTCTGTGTGTTGCTTAGGTAGTGCCTTGATGGACTAGCCACATTATGTCTGAAAGAAGTCTTGTTTTTCAACATCGGATGTCCAGCGTCGATCTACTCTTCGGTTGGCGGACCAAGCTGAGCTGGTTCACTCGCGGTCTGCTATTCGACATCACCTTTCATTCTCTGTAGCTGGTACTAAAATCTGGAATGGAAATGGCCAACCCCTTTTCACAGCGCTTATTGCATGCCAATGGGTCACTCCACTCTGTTCCGTAAGAATCTAAAAACTGTCCTATTTAGTTGTAGTTAAGTCGGGAGCGATTCCGGACAGCACACCTTGAAGAGGCACTACGTAAAATATTGTAAATAAACAAAATTTTAATGCTATGACTCTGCTATAGAAATGCGGACTGGACAAGTTACTTTTGCAGAGAGAATCCAATCCCATTGGTTTTGAGAAAAGTCCATGGCACAATCGTTTTTCCAGATCCATGGACAGTCAGCTTGATACGATCGAATAAGGCACTGCATGATATACCAATCTTCCTTTATAATTTTTTCATTGTTCTTTTGAAGAACACTCCTTGGTTTAAGACTTGCTGAAGGCATTGCGATAATTTGAATGATCATATCTGGTCAAATAAGGGAACATTGTAGATAAATTCAACTGCGCAGGTTTCAGATACCATCTTGCAAAGACCTGGCAAAAATTTGAATCAAGTTCCCATTGCATGCATGACTTCACTAACATCCATTTTGAAATTCTTGCCGCCATTTTGTTCGCCATTTTGGTTTCCAGGCAGTGCTATAATATATGTCACATTCGTTTCATCACATGCCTTGGCCTCGAAAATGTTGATTTAAACCCTGAAATCATGATTTAGTTGCATATATGTCTTCATTTATGACCATTTTAAGATTTTGTCCGCCATTTTGTCCGCCATCTTGGTTTCCGTGCAATGCCACATATGTTACCTTGCTTCCATTGCATTCCTTGACCCCGAAAATGTTGATTTAGACCCTGAAATCATGATTCCATTGCATACATAACTTCACTTATAGCCATTTTAAGATTTTGTCCGCCATTTTGTCCGCCATCTTGGTTTCCGTGCAATGCCACATATATTACCTTGCTTCCATTGCATTCCTTGACCCCGAAAATGTTGATTTAGACCCTGAAATCATGATTCCACTGCATACATAACTTCACTTACAGCCATTTTAAGATTCTAGCCGCCATTTTGTCCGCCATTTTGATTTTCTTGCAGTGCTACATATGTGTATTTGGTTCCATTGTATTCCTTGCACTCTATAATCTTAATTTAGAGTCTAAAATCGTGTTCCTGTCACATTCAATACTTTACTTATAGCCATTTGAAGCAACTGACCGCCATTTTGTCCGCCATCTTGTTTTCCCATTGAACGGCCAAAAATCCAGCTTGCTAACAGCGATTTTCGTTTTCAGCAGGGTCAAATTAGTCTAGAAACACCGGTTAGCAAATTGTTACATGATTTGCTTCTAGCAGTGATTTCTAGAGCCCTTTTAGAATTCCAAGCCTTGTCTAATATACTGGTGTAACAGATGGTGAGCACGTCATAGATTCGTTCGCACTTCGCAAGAGGATCTTTTTACACATATTTGTTTTGCAGCGTTATTATCTTTACAGTTAGTCTTATTCTTATAAATTATGCTTTATCTGAAATCAAAATGTAGGTGCTACTTTTAAACAGTTGCCTTGTAACTGGGTGAAAAGATTCGAGCCCTACATGAGATTCTCAATCTCAAATGTCACCTTGAGCAAGAGCAAAAACTTCGGCGTTAGGTATTGCCATCGTGTCATGCACCGGCCATTACACTGTCGTTTCGATTGGTTGCCGCATCGACCTAAATGAAGGAGACAAAGGGAAGAGTTGAGGATAGTTTGAATCGTCAATTTGTCTCTCAGGACGGTCCAGCTGATATGACGCATCGCTCGCGAGCAAGTTGGTGCCCTTGGACTATCTTTCGTCTTTGAATTTTCGAGATAACTTGTTATTGTGTGAAGTTGGAGAAGACGAGAACGCGATTGGTGAGACAAAAAAAACAAAGGGTAGGATAGATATATATATACGCGGGATGAGAATTGATGGGGATATATATTAAAGGGTTCAACCCCACCAGTCTTTCCTATGGCGTCATAGTAAATCCTCATTGCACGCCGGGATGCCACTTAAATCAAGGTCTGACTCCTCAGTTATTTTTCTACGATTCTCAAACTGAGTTATGAAGGCTTATCGACCTACAGTCCTATATAGACTGTAAAGATACATGCTTGTATTGGACATAATATGATTTGCTTGTTTCAAGACCGTAGCCAGGATTTGATTTGGGGGGGGGGGGTGTTTCTTCGGCGGAGAATTTCTGACGACTGTTTTTTAGTCGTCAAAATTTCTGACGACCTTTTTGTCTTCGGAAATGTCTTTCTTACCATTTGTCGCCTAATTTCATGTTTTTTAAATTTTTTCTGCTGGTTCTATTATTTTTTTACATTTTTCATTTCAGGGAATGTTTTCATGGCTTTATTTTATTTTTTTTCATTTAAAATGAAAATTCAGGAAAAGTTTTAAGATGCTTCGCTGTTAAAATGAAATTGCGACGATTTGTGTGAGTCAGTGTGACACTAGTAAATTTATTATATTTATTATATTATTTTGTACATTTTCCATTTCGGGCAGGGCTGTTTTTAAGGAATTTTTATAACTGCACAGCCTCTTCTTTCCTTTCCCATCCTCCATGGTAAATTACTTCAAATCGGAGGACAATGACCTGTTTTGCTAGTTAACTGCACAGAACTTGTGACAGAAGTGCTTCTACAACTGCACAAATCCATCTAGAACTGCACATTTTGTGTACAACTGCACGTTAAAAAGCCCTGATTTCGGGGGATGTTCAAACACCCAAAACACCCGCCTAGCTACGGCCTTAACTTGTTTAATGCTATCATTTCTTTAAAAAATTGCAACCGATATTTCAGCAGAAATTTCGAACGATTTCTTGACTACTTTTAAAATGAAAATTCAGGAAAAGTTTTAAGATGCTTCGCTGTTAAGATGAAATTACGACGATTTGTGTTACACTTACATATAATAGGCCTAATTTATAATAATCCCAATAATATTATTGGCAACGCCTAAAGAATTCAGGTGCTTTAAAAAAACTTTCTGACATCTTAAGAAGTTTCTGACGGTAGGCATATTTAAATAATTTCTGGCGATATTGGCTATTTATTCGTTTCTGTGGGTATTCAGAGTTTTAGCAAAAGAGGCTTTTAAACCATGGAGTTGACTGCACAAAGCGAAAACGCATCCCAAGTCTGCGATTGTAACAAGAGGGATACCGTATCAATACCAAAGGAGAAGTTGCGAAACATTCTGGCGGAAAATTCGAACGCTAGGATCAAACTGAAGGCATTGGATAATCTCCAGTGCCTGTTGGTGGAGAAAAACCGTAGTTTGAACGAAGCGAAACGATCGCTGAACGATTACAAAATGCTCTACAAAAGAAGCATGAGAATACTCGACCAACAACTGAGAACGTTGTGTCAAGTTAGCGCATCGAAAACGAGCGAGAATTTCGGGGTTAAATCGCAGCCTTGGCACCACAGTGAACTTGGCCAAACACGAGCAGCAAGAAGTAGCCTTTCATACGACTTTATCAAGGAATCCGAAGGTGATGGGAAGATAGAAATGGGTGATGCGATTGAGTTTTACATCAGGTATATCGATACGCCGAGACCTGAAGTCGTCATGCTACCCGACCTTGGGAAGTACAACGTTGAAGGACATCGCAGTTTTTTTCCAGACGTTCCGGACTGCGATGTGGAGTGCATCGTGCAAGAGGACGGTTGTTTGAAGTCAATGGAGTTAAGGAAGAACACAAACATTGAAGATGATCGAGTGGTCAAGCGTATGAAAGGTGATTTAGAACATGTGTTTGAAGGGGACGACAGCGAGTCCAGTGGTGCACAGGACAGCAAATGGAACAGCCAAGCTTCACAGGGAGTAAAGGACGGCAAAGGGAACAGCCAAGCTTCACAGGGAGTAAAGGACGGCAAAGGGAACAGCCAAGCTTCACAGGGAGTAAAGGACGGCAAAGGGAACAGCCAAGCTTCACAGGGAGTAAAGGACGGCAAAGGGAACAGCCAAGCTTCACAGGGAGTAAAGGATGGCAAAGGGAACAGCCAAGCTTCACAGGGAGTAAAGGACGGCAAAGGGAACAGCCAAGCTTCACAGGGAGTAAAGGACGGCAAAGGGAACAGCCAAGCTTCACAGGGAGAAAAGGACGGCAAAGGGAATAGCCGAGTATCACAGGGAGAATCCGAAGACGCTGTTGAATGGCATCAGCAACAAACAGCTCTGCACTTGAACAGCGTCTTAGTAAAGTCACCAGAATTTGCACACGGGTTGATCGACAGTGATGTTACTCAAAACCCATCCGTTTATCATCAAGTACAGAAAGAACACATGG
>OX457050.1:9886525-9924025 GCA_949752735.1 Lumbricus terrestris | reverse complement strand
GTTTGAACGATTGGATTAGATCTCGAATTTATGGTGCGCCAGTGGTCGAACTTGCAGAGGCCGAGAAAGACGAGGAGGAGGATCTAGTCAGTATACACAGTCTGGATATATTCGTCTGTCCAAGATGCGAGAGGGACTTTGACACGGCAGAGGAAGGAAGATATGTTGAACACTTGCAGAAGTGTCTCGACTTTGGATGAAGAAATGGACGGATAGTGTGCGTTCAGTGATTGGTTTCAGTGAGTGAAATTGAGAGAGAGAGAGAGAGAGAGAGAGAGAGAGAGAGAGAGAGAGAGAGAGAGAGAGAGAGAGAGAGAGAGAGAGAGAGAGACAGAGAGAGATTGAGAGAGAGACAGAGACAGAGACAGAGAGACAGAGAGACAGAGACAGAGACAGAGACAGAGAGACAGAGACAGATAGAGAGAGACAGAGACAGAGACGGAGAGACGGAGAGAGAGAGAGAGAGAGAGAGAGAGAGAGAGAGAGAGAGAGAGAGAGAGAGAGAGAGAGAGACAGAGACAGAGACAGAGACAGAGACAGAGACAGAGACAGAGACAGATAGAGAGAGACAGAGAGAGACAGAGAGAGACAGAGACAGAGACGGAGAGACGGAGAGACGGGGAGAGAGAGAGAGAGAGAGAGAGAGAGAGAGAGAAAGAGAGAAAAAGAGAGAGTTATAGAGAGACAGAGAGACAGAGAGATAGATAGATAGATAGATAGATAGATAGATAGATAGATAGATAGATAGATAGACAGACAGACAGACAGACAGACAGACAGACAGACAGACAGACATATATAGAGAGAAGTGAAACAGAAGGGGAGAGTGAAACGGAGAAAGAGCGAAGCTGGGGAAGAGTTGAAACGGGAAGAGAATGATACGACGAAAGAATTGAATTGGGGAAAGAGTGAGGAAGTGTGATATTGAAAGAGAGGGAGAGTGATGAGTGAAGCAGAAGAGAATAGAACGGGGCGATGAGTTGAAGCGTGGAAAGTGTGAAACACGAGGAGAGTGAAACGAAGTACGAATTTTGAAGGCAGTGAAACGGGGAATGGAAACGAGGAATGAAGTGAGTAGTGAAACAAGCAGTGTTTAATCTAGACGTCTCTGGGGGGGGAAAGTTCCCCCCCAGGATTGACATTTCCCCCCCAGAAAAATTTGACGAAATCATATTGATTTTTAGTTACTGTTTTCATCATTGTTTTACATGAAGTGTTATTATACCGTGATATTATTTATTATTATATGATTATAATGACATTATCTACTACTATAATATATGATACTATCATGTTAAGATGACACCTTAAAATGCATCCATTGCAATGTGGAAATTCAGAAAGTTTCTAATGGGTCACTGAAAAAGTACAGCTATTTTGTTAAGATGACACCTTAAAATGCTGCCATTGCAATGTGAACATTCAGAAAGTTTCTAATGGGTCACTGAAAAAGTACAGCTATTTTGTAAAGATGACCATTTAAAATGCTGCCATTGCAATGTTGAAATTCTAAAAGTTTCTAATGGGTCACTGAAAAAGTACAGCTATTTTGTTAAGACGACACCTTAAAATGCAGACATTGTAATGTGGAAATTCAGAAATGTTCTAATGGGTCACTAAAAAAGTACAGCTATTTTGTTAAGATGACCCCTTAAAATGTTGCCATTGCAATGTGGAAATTCAAAAAGTTTCTAATGGGTCACTTAAAAAGTACAGCTATTTTGTTAAGAAGACACCTTAAAATGCTGCCATTGCAATGTGGAAATTAAAAAAATTTCTAATTGGCCACTAAAAAAGTACAGCTATTTTGTTAAGATGACCCCTTAAAATGTTGCCATTGCAATGTGGAAATTCTAAAAGTTTCTAATGGGTCACTGAAAAAGTACAGCTATTTTGTTAAGATGACACCTTAAAATGCAGACATTGCAATGTGGAAATTCAAAAATTTTCTAATGGGTCACTGAAAAAGTACAGCTTTTTTGTTAAGATGACCCCTTAAAATGTTGCCATTGCAATGTGAACATTCAGAAAGTGTCTAATGGGTCACTTAAAAAGTACAGCTATTTTGTTAAGAAGACACCTTAAAATGCTGCCATTGCAATGTGGAAATTCAAAAATTTGGCCACTAAAAAAGTACAGCTATATTGTTAAGATGACCCCCTTAAAATTCTGCCATTGCAATGTGGAAATTCAAAAATTTTCTGATGGGTCACTGAAAAAGTACAGCTATTTTGTCAAGATGACCCCTTAAAATTCTGCCATTGCAATGTGGAAATTCAAAAAGTTTCTGATGAGGCTCTGAAAAAGTACAGGTCTTTTGTTAAGATGACCCCTTAAAATGCTGCCATTGCAATTTGGAAATTCAAAAAGTTTCTGGTGAGGTTCTGAAAAAGTACAGGTTATTTGTTAAGATGACACCTTATAATACTGCCATTGCAATGTGGAAATTCAAAAATTTTCTGATGGGTCACTTAAAAAGTACAGGTATTTTGTTAAGATGACCCCTTAAAATTCTGCCATTGCAATGTGGAAATTCAAAAAGTTTCTGATGAGGCTCTGAAAAAGTACAGGTATTTTGTTAAGATGACCCCTTAAAATGCTGCCATTGCAATGTGGAAATTCAAAAAGTTTCTGGTGAGGTTCTGAAAAAGTACAGGTTATTTGTTAAGATGACACCTTATAATACTGCCATTGCAATGTGGAAATTCAAAAAGTTTCTGATGGGTTACTTAAAAAGTACAGGTATTTTGTTAAGATGACCCCATAAAATTCTGCCATTGCAATGTGGAAATTCAAAAAGTTTCTGATGAGGCTCTGAAAAAGTACAGGTATTTTGTTAAGATGACCCCTTAAAATGCTGCCATTGCAATGTGGAAATTCAAAAAGTTTCTGGTGAGGCTCTGAAAAAGTACAGGTATTTTGTTAAGATGACACCTTATAATGCTGCCATTGCAATGTGGAAATTCAAAAAGTTTCTGATGGGGAGGGGCACATCCCCTCCCCATACCCCTCCCGGTCTCAGCGCTACGTGCCTCACGAGCGTCCTTCGCACGCTCAATTGTCTCTCCCCCCCAGAAACCTCAATTCCCCCCCAGAGGAGGGGGACTAGATTAAACACTGTGAAACAAGTAATTATAATCTTTACGGCTAAAGTGTGTCTATATACTTCTAAACTAAAGCTTCGGTTTCGTTGTACGTGCTATCCTTTGCAGATTAATTATAAAACATAATGTTAAGAAACATGAGTTAGGCTACTAGTCATTTCTTTCTAATATCGACACTATTAAAATCTGTTTCTGTGGTCAATCTTTTAGAAGCTAAATTACTGGCCTTTTCACAAAACTCTTGAACACCATGATTGCAGTTGAGGGCTACATTGTGCATTGTGGGGCGCGTTGGTGTAGTGGGTATGATCGTTGCCTTGAAGCCGAAGGGTTGCAGGTTCGAATCCACCTCAAGTCGCCGCGTAGGGACATTGTCCTTCACTCGCAATTATTGCTCAGCGCCTTGTGTGAACAAGGCCGTGGCTAGGGGGATGTTTTGGGTGTTTAAACACCCCCGAAATGGAAAATATAAAAATAACTGAATGCATTTACTACCAGTCTACCACATGATGTCAAAACCATGAAATAAAAACCATGAAAACACCCCCACCTAATGGAAAATTGAACTAATTGGTGACAAAAAAGGTCATAAGTTTTTCAGGAAGGGAAATTTGTGACATTTTCTGACGATTTCGGCCGGATGACTAAAAAAAGATCATCAGTTTCTCGGGCGGGAAATAAACACCCCACCCCAAAATAAAATCCTGGCTACGGCCTTGGGTGTGAAGCTCCGATGCCGTGTCCGCTCTGTACTCGGGAGCGCCTCTGAGTAGGGAGCTAGGAGGGGCGCTATATAGCAAGTGCACGTACAAACAAGCAAATGAAAGACTTGTAACAGGTGCTAGCAGGCACTTCCATAATTTATCCAAACGATCCAGATTGGCTTAATCTTAGAAGACGGTAAGCTTAAAAGCCTAAACGAGTAAGCAAGTAAATAAGTCGACTATAATTCTCAGACTGAAACGTTATCGCAAGCGGCAGACCGCCGTGCTGTTTAGAGAAACGAACTTCATGTCCTCCACGGCCTCCAGAGTGAGAATTGCCGGTGTTCAGAGGGTTCAGCTTACCTACTTACTCCCTAGTCTTTTTCAGGGCCCGTAGTAAAGCCTTCCTAGGACAACTAATTCCACATGAATCAACGTCTTACCCACTCCTATAGTTATTTTTACACAATTTTTTACTGCTGCCTACTGCAGCGAGACCCATCATATAATAGGCCTAAATTTCGGCAAAGGGTTCTGATCTCCGAGCTAAACAATACCACAATTTTATTTAACCAAAGTTTAACGTCGTCGTATGACATCAAAGGCCGTTGACGACAATTTACAGCTTATACAGTGTAGTAACAATGAATTTATGACGTCCAAATTAACCATAAAAATATTATAACGTTGTCATAACAATATCATTGTTCATCAAGTGTTAACATAATATTATTGTACGTTGTCTTATAGCGTTCATTGTTTAGTAGCAGAATGGTTAACAGTTAATAAGCTTACAATTTATGCCAAATATTTTGCTTGGGTACATTCATTAATATGTTGCAGTAATTGTCACATGCAAGCTATTTCACAAACTTTTCTTGATCACCATTCTTAAAACAAGTTTGATTTAAAAGCTTCTACATTTCAGTAAAAGAAATTCTTAAACAGGTTAATATGAGATATAATTTTGCTCTAACAAGAGCAAAGACGACTAACAATATCCAACACAATCATGTTACAATGGCATAACATACAATATTAACAACAACAACAACAACAACAAAGCACATTTACGATCAGTTTCTCAATGCATTGTCACATCAAAGAATTTTTTTTATATCTTATTTTGTTATACTAAACAATTGTACTTCACAATTTAATCTATTGATTCACCATATCCTTGAAGTCAACCATCATATGAAAAATTTGCATTGGACACATGTACTTGACAAGAATCAACAACAACAAATATCACTGGTCAACAAATTTTAACTTTTTTTTTGTTTCCGAAAAATCTTTGACTGTTTTCTATAGAAGTTGACGTGCTGAACACGGTGGTGTTCTCAGAATTTTTGTATCACGTAAGGTTTTTGAGAAAACGGGCATGCAAGATTTTAACTGAAATGCTTGTTTATTGCATATTACACTGGTGAACAAATTTAAACTTTTTTTGTTTCTGAAAAACCTTTGACTGTTTTATATAGAAGTTGACGTGCTGAACACGGTGGTGTTCTCAGAATATTTGTATCACGTAAGGTTTTTGAGAAAACGGGCATCTAAGATTTTAACTGAAATGCTTGTTTTTTGCATATTATCCACTGGTCAACAAATTTAAACTTTTTTGTTTCTGAAAAAACTTTGACTGTTTTCTATAGAAGTTGACGTGCTGAACACGGTGGTGTTCTCAGAATTGTTGTATCACGTAAGGTTTTTGAGAAAACAGGCATGCAAGATTTTAACTGAAATGCTTGTTAGCCTTGTTTATTGCATATTATCCACTGGTCAACAAATTTTAACTTTTTTTGTTTCCGAAAAAACTTTGACTGGTTTCTATAGAAGTTGACGTGCTGAAAACGGTGGTGTTCTCAGAATTTTTGTATCACGTAAGGTTTTTGAGAAAACGGGCATGAAAGATTTTAACTGAAATGCTTGTTTATTGCCTATTATTTTCAATATACTATAATTTAATTTCATTGGAAAACAAATCTTTATGACAATTCTTCCTCATAATATTATGTGCTGATGATGACTGTATCACTTAGTTTCCTTTCCTATTCTTGCCCGAGAAACCAGAAACATTAGGGAGACAAACTGATCAGCCCGTCACAGTCATAATCTTTCTGCTCTCGCCAGACCATCGGGACGGCATACAGCATTGCTTTCGCAGGACCCCCGGAGTCAAACTCTAAGATCTGCTGCAGCACATCTTCCACAGCAAATGAGAGGCACGCATTCCTTGGCTTTCTCTCCAGTCTTGCAACCAAAGTACAGCTCAAAGCTTTATTGACAAGTTCAGTCACTGCGTGTCTCTGAGGATTACTCATATAGCATAGCCTACTCTCCACAACTGTATCAAAATGTGCATGTATCACATTTCATGCAACACTAGCGAGATATTTCTGCTGCCAACAACCGTCTTAAAATATATTATAATTTAAAGCTTATCTGTATATAAACTGGCTAACTTGTTATACATCTTGCATACATGTAGACCAAACTAAATTTTGGAAATACGACATCAAACTACAAACAAACTGATGTCAACTTCCTCAGTGAGATATACATGTAGGCCTATGCAGAGAAGCGGCTCTAATAGTGCTTAGAACTTTCGGAGGAAGATTCTAACCAGCATTAATGCATATGCAGGCCCAAGTTTATATTTTATTATGCAAGACAAACATATATGTAAACTGTCCTAAGTGCATGCCTGGACATACCTCAGTTACACGAAGCTTATTATAACGTTATATCTGAAAAATGGAAATAAATAGAAAAATTGAAGATTTCTCAAAAACGGTACGTGCTGGGACAATTTCAAGGTCATTTTCGTGATCAGCAGCAGAAACTGCATAAGAGACACCTGAAAGTGTTCAGGAAACAAAATCACTGTTGACCAGTGTATTTATAGAAGAAACAATACCACAACGAAGACTCGACGAACTTTATCCCAAGAATGCTTTTTAAAAACAGGTGTGCCTAGGCCATCTGATAAATTCAACCATACGACAGTAGGCTACTAAACGCTATTAGTTACATAAAACGTATGTGTCTAATACAGTCTAACGCCAACGAATATTAGTAACCAAAGTCAGTCAGTATGAAGAAAATATTAAAATAGCTTGAATATGAAAGGTTTACGTCAATTTATCCAGGGCTTAAAGTGTGGCTGGACGGTCATGGACGGCGTCCATGCACCTGTTTTAAAATCTGAACGCCGTCCAAGTCACTTATTGACCAGCAATGACTGGAAAGGTAAGGGGCGTCCAGGCACTTCTTTGGGAAAGATAATGGGCGTCCAGACATTCAACAGTGCACACTGTAGGCTGTTACACATACATGTACCTAAATTTCCAAATCTAGCCAGTCATACTGAAAGTAGCTCTTGATTTCTATTTACAAGGAATTTTAAGTTAAAATTGCACACAGTTCCAAATTATTATTGCCACTAACAGATGCAAAATCTAATTATAAAACCAGGCATTTTGATGATAATCGTCTTACGACGAGCCAAAAATTCACATTAGTATCATCAGCAAACAGAATGAAATTCGTTTCAGATGTTGCGTTCTTAAAGACTTTAGGTTTCATAAAAGCAGGTGTCTCTTATCAAAATTATTAGCAACTCGCGTCAATCTAGATATAATAATTTTTTACTGGATTTAAAATTTAAAGCAAATGTATATTTATAGCATTAAATAGTGATATCTATATGAAGCCAAATATATAAAATTAGATAATATTTGGGTCTTCATGCTGAAATATTGAAATTTAGTATTTACGTTTCTGTCTTCGACTAAAATACATTCGCCAGGGGCGCTGTAGTGCACATATCCAAATGTCCAGCAGATGGCCAAGTGATAGACCCAATAACTGTTCATGATCATCGCTATTCATCTGATTTTTACAGCGAAATGTTAGGATTTCAGCCGAATCACAAGTTTCAATCGAAAACAATAAGGAGCTGAAGCCTGAATCTAAGCTGCACAGTATCATATGCCAACAGTCCAGCAGTTAGACTACAACTGCATTTGTCGAGTGCAAAGTGTGCTTTATTGAAGAAAATGTCTACTGAGAGAGTGAGACAGAAGTTAGTGGAGTGTGGAAGAGTGGAGGAAGAGATGTTAATGTTGAACAGAGAAAGAATGCTGGAGGAGTTGGCAAATGAATGGCTTAGAGAGGAAGGTGAAGGTGTTGAGACAAGATTTGAAGAGCTGACAAGTCAGTTGGAAGAATATGGGAGTGCGCAGAGGAGTGAAGACAGAGAAGAGAATTGGATGAGAGAGGAGATGATCTGGAGACGGGAAAAGGATGAGAAAGAAATGGAATGTAGACGAGAGAAGGATGAGAAAGAAATGGGATTGAGAATACAGGAAATGGAGTTGAGGAAACAAGAATTAGAATTTCAAAGATTACAATTGAAGCAGATAGAGGCAGACAGGTTGGAGAGACAGAGAAAGGAGGAGAAGATGGAGGCAGAAACGTCTGCAGCGAAGAGGAAGAAAGAGAAGGAGGAAGAGTCTCCGGTGAGTAAGATCAAGAAGTTGGGTGACGCGATGAAACATGTATTACCTCGCATGCCTACGGACTTAACTGAAATTCCAATGTACTTTGAGAGTGTAGAGAATGCTTTTAAAAGTTTTGAGGTTGAGAAAGCCTATTGGGTTAAATTGTTACTACCGTTGATGTCGTACAAGGCCAGAGCTGTACTGAACAGATTGGATTATCATGAACATGATAATTATGATCTTGTCAAGGAATTTGTGCTGAAGGAGTTTAAATTAACTCCGAGGGAGTACAGGGCTAAGTTTCTGGAGGCAAGAAAATTGCCAGAAGAGACTTTTACGCTTTTTAACACCAGACTAAAAAATTTATTTAATTACTATGTGAGGAGTCGCAATGTAAAACAAGATTTCAGCAAACTTTTTGATCTGATTGTGGCTGATCGGCTGAAGGAAGTTTTGTCTCCTGGCCCGTTGCAGTTCGTTTTGATGAAGGAAGGAACTGAGTGTTTAACATCTGAGGCTATTGCTGATTTAGCAGATTTACATGTAAATAATCGCATTGGCTATGTTGGACTGCCCAAGCCTGCTTTTGATAAGCCAAAAACAGATGGCGCTGCGTTTCAAGGTACGGGTCAAGGTAACTCAGGTGTGAATGAAAGATCGTTTGGAAAACAAAAGACATGGGATAGAAGCAAGTTTAGCAAACCGGAAGTGAAGAAAGATTTTGCAGAGAAGAACGAGAGGAGGTGCTTCTCGTGTGGTTCTTATTCTCATTTGATGAATTCATGTGTGAAAAGACAGTCAAAAGAAATCTCTTCTAGAACATGTACATTGGATGAAACGGACAGACCTTTGTTACAACTAGTTAATATACCTGATTGTGAGGAAGGAAGGCAATTTGAAACACAACCCAAGGTTGTAATGAAATGTGTTCTGGAGAAAGAGGTGAAAGTAGAACAGGAAGTAAGTAAGATGAAAGGAGAAAAGGGTGTGAATTGTTTTCAGACTAAAGTGGTCCTGAAAAAGGCAACCTTACAGCATGTGGACATTGAACTGAAGGTGAATGATAGTCAGAAAGTGAAAGTGAAAGCGTTGAATGACTCTGGAACAGAGATACCAGTGGTGTCCAAGGAAGTAATCAAAGGACTGCCTGTTGAAGAAATGGGTGAAGTGAGACTTCAATGTGCAGCTGGAACACCTGTTTTAGCAAAACTGGTTAAACTGGAATTGAGGTTAATTAATGACCATCCTGATGAACATTCTAAACTGTTGAATATTGGACAATACCTGCCATGTGTTTGTGCTGTTGTTGAAAATATGTCAGGGAGGGAAATGTTTTTGTTACACCCTGAACTTATTGCTGAGTTAAAATCGTTGCCACAAATTGAGGTACCTGACGCTCAAATACAAATGAATATGCTGACTCGAGCACAGACTAGGAAACTTAAGCAGACTGTAAGTGAGGTAGTAAGTCAAGAGACTGACGATGTAGATGAAGCAACAACAGAAGAAATGAATTTGGAAAATTTATTTAGCAACTTGGGTGCAGGAAATAAAGAGACTGATGAGACTAATGTTTTGACACCCGAACAACCACAGCAGTTTGAGGTGGTATCTGATTCCATATTGTTTGCGAGGCAGCAACAAGCTGACCAGTCGTTGATCAAGTGGTTTGACAAGGCAAAGGAAGGCAACGCAGAATTTCACATTAACAATGGATTCTTGTACAGGAAAGCAACAGTGTCTGGACAGACTGTGTACCAGTTGGCTGTACCTCAGAAGAGACGAGACAAAATTAAAAACTTAGCACATGAATCTGTTTTCGGAGGTCACTTTGGGGAAGATAAAACACGTGAAAGAATACAATTATCTTTTGCATGGCCTGGTATGCGTAAAGAGATACAGGAATGGTGTAAATCATGTAAAGATTGTCAGTTGAAGGCGAGAAGTACAACACTTGATAGAGTGCCCATCAATGCAATTCCGAGAGAGGATATTCCATTCCGCCACCTCGAGATGGATTTAATCGGCGAAATTCAGCCTGCTTCGGCGGCGGGGCACAAATATGTTCTCTGTGTAATTGATATGTGTACGCGTTTTCCAAGCGTTTTCCTGTTGAAAACTTTAACTGCTAAAGCTGTTTGTGATGCATTACTGGAACTGTTTGTCAATGTTGGGGTCCCTTCCATTATTTCTAGCTACCAAGGCAGTAATTTCACGGCACGTATGACTCAGGAGTTTCTGAAACTAATGGGTTGTAGTCCTAGATTTGCCAGTCCCGGACATCCGGAGGCGAGCGGGGGGGTGGAACGCTGGAATCAGTCACTAAAGAAAATGATGCATCATATCATACAAAAACATCCGAGACAATGGCATAAAATAGTGCCTTATGCAGTGTGGGCTTTGAGAGAAGTGGCCAATTGTACAACTGGAATATCGCCATATCAGCTGGTTTATGGGCGATTACCACGTGGGTCATTAACTATCCTCAAGGAAACATGGTCCAACGAGTTTGAGAGCCCGCCAGGGATGGGATACAAACCTATTAAATATCTGGAAAAGTTGAAAGAAGATATGATGACAGCTTTGAAAAGCGCAGATTTGCACGCTCAGATTAAACAAGAGCAATATGTTAATCAGTACAACAAACGGGCCAAAGATAAGTCTTTCGAGCCTGGTGAAAATGTGATTGTTCTTTATCCAACATCCACAAATAAATTACTTTCACGTTGGCACGGTCCGTGTATGATATTAAAACGAAGATCTAAGGGTTCTTATCTGGTCGACATGGGCGAAAATAATAGGAGAGTGGTACATGTAAATAAGTTACGGAAATACGTTGCACGAGCGATGAAGTGTGGACTTATCGTGGAAGAGGATGAGGATGTTGGCCGTGTCTATGAAATGCCGATAAAAAATGATGATGCATGTAAACCGATAGAGTTGGAATATGATCAAATAAAACATTTAACATTGGCACAACAGACACAATTGATTGCTTTGTTATCTGACTTTGCTGAATGTTTTTCTGATAAACCTGGTCTTTGTTCTGTAGTGGAGCATGAGATCAAACTGAGGGACGATTTTGTGCCAAAACAATTTGCTGCTTATCGTGTACCGCTAATTTATCGGGAAGAGGTGGAACGACAAATCGACCAACTCATCAGCCTTGGCATCGTCAAACCCTCGACAAGCGCAATGGCCAGTCCATTGGTAATCGTCAAGAAGAAAAACGGGACCCTTCGTTTGGCCTGTGATTACAGATTTATTAATAAGCATAGTCTTGTTTTTCAAAATCCGATGCCAATTGCTAATGAGGTGATAAATAAGGTCGGACAATCAAAACTGATATCTGTGTTTGATTGTCGTTCCGCCTATTGGACGTGTCCAGTAAAACAAAGCGATCAGTGGAAAACTGCATTTATAACTCACCATGGACTGTTTGAATGGACTAGAGTTCCTTTTGGAATGATCAACTCAGGCAAAACGTTTGTCAGAGCCATTAACATTGTAATGCAACCTGTTAAGCATTTTACTGAACCATATGTGGATGATGTGGCTGTGCATTCAATGTCGTGGGACCAACATCTAGAACACATAAAGTTGTTCTTAACACAAATCAGGAAGCACAATTTAACTTTGAATTTGTCTAAATGTGAATTTGGGAAACCCGAAACAAAATTCATTGGATACATTGTGGGTTCTGGCCATAAGAGAATGGATCCCGACAAGGTCAAGGCAATGGTAGACATGCCTCGACCGACGACTAAAACGCAGCTGAGACGAGTTTTAGGACTAATGAATTTTTATCGCCAATTTGTACAAGATTTTGCAAGCATAGCAAAACCATTGACAGATGTAACGGAGAAGAATAAACCTGAAAATCTTGAACTGGAATGAAGAAAAGCAGGAGGCATTTGATAAACTAAAACATGCATTGTGTTCTGATGTGATTCTGAAGGTTTTTCAGTTGGGTCAACCGGTAAACCTTTATTGTGACAGCAGTGATAGAGCAGTGGGCGCTGTTTTGACTCAGTGTGATAGTTTGGGTTTTGAAAGGCCTGTGTATCTGCTTAGTCAAAAATTAACAGCCACGCAGCAAAATTGGGCAACCATCGAAAAGGAAGCTTATGCTATTGTTTGGGCACTTGACAAATTAAAGGAAATAGTCCTTGGTTCTCACATTACAGTCTACACTGACCACAATCCTTTGACATACCTTACCATGTCTATGTCAAAATCAGCTAAGCTCTGTAGGTGGTGTTTATCATTGCAGGCTTTTGAACTTGAGATAAAATACAAGAAGGGAAAGTTAAATGTTGTGGCTGATTGTTTATCTAGGTTGTGAGTACGTTTGTAAGGTCATATATGTATGCAGTAAGTAAGTATGTGAAATATATATATAGGTAGCTACGTTTAGATTAAATTAAATATTGTTTTGATTTATATATTTTGTGTTGTGTTTAAGACGGCCAGTTTACAAATAATTTATTTTATTGTTTGTAAACTTAAAAAGAATATAAGAGGTAATGTCATATGTATATACATGAACTGATAGGGGCGTGTCGTTCAATATGTATATGATGGATTAACTTATATTAGATATAGACATAGACATAGACATAGACATATTTTTATTGTTCCCAACAATTCAATTGTACATGTATGTTTAACAAAGTATAAACATAATTCGCAATAAGAAAATACTCAAAGTGAATAGGTGTTATAAGAGTGAGGGAGCAAATAGGCACACCAAAAGGGACAAATCCCGCTAAGCAGGGGCCTAATTAACAAAGTGAAGTGAGAAAGTGAAAGCTGAAGGGAGTATTGGAGATATTACAGAGATATTACTTAACTAGGGAAAGAAAAAAATATCGAAAAACTAATGTAGTAAACACTACAGGAAAAAATTCAGAGAAAGAACAAAATAAAAGCAAAGCAATCAAACAATCAAATAAATCAGCATCAGCATGGGTAACCCCTCATGCTATTAACACAAAATATTAGATAATGTATACACACGTAACAGGTGTTTAAAGTGAGTTAAGTTAGTAGCCTTACGAATGTGAATCGGAATTTTATTCCATATGACAGGGCCTTGGAATTTAATGGAAAATTTCCGAACATTTGTTTTAGCAAAAATAATACTGAAGTCTCTATTACCTCTAGTGAGTCCAGAATGCAATGCAGGAGAGAAGTAGGAAGCAAAGGAAGAAGGGAGGAGGTTATTGATGTATTGATACATAAATTGAGATGTCTGTTCAAATCTAATCTGTTTAATATTTAGGAGTTTATGCTCAGCAAATAGGGGACCAGTATGACAATTAACAGTGGATTTAGTGATAACTCGTATGGCTTTTTTTTGCAAGGTCCTTAAAACATGGAGATGGGTATCATAGGTAGAAGTCCAAATTAAATTAGAGTAACTAAGGTATGGATAGACTAGGGTGAAATATAGATTGATAAGCACATGAGAGGGAAGCAAGTAAGAGACTCTCTTAATAATGCCTATGCTTTTTGAATTTTTTTTACTTATTTCGTCTATATGGACTTTCCATTTTAGGTGCTGATCAATATGAACGCCAAGGAATTTTGTCGTGTAAACTTGAGGAATAATTTTGTTGTCAATAAGCAGCTCATTATTTGTTATAGGTATTGGTTTTTTATTTGAACGAAATATGATATAATTAGTTTTAGATAGATTTAATGAAAGTTTATTTGCCTTGAACCAATCACTAGCTGATATTAATTCATTATTAACTAGCTGAAGAAGCTGATCATAGGAGGCATGCGATAAAAATACATTAGAATCATCGGCAAATAGAATATAGTGTAAGATGGATGATGAATTTGGGAGATCATTGATATAGATTAAAAACAGGAGAGGACCAAGGATAGAGCCTTGAGGTACCCCAAATTCTATAGTTTGAAAGTTAGACAATTTTCCATTACAAAGCACCTGCTGTAGACGATTGCCCAAATAACTACTAAGCCATCGAAGTGCATTATCTCTAATACCATAGTGTTCAAGTTTATACAAAAGTATTTTGTGGTCCACAGTATCAAACGCCTTTGCAAGGTCAAGGAAGATACCAATCGAGTATTCATTATTGTCCATGGCCTTGGTAATTTTGTCCTGTATATCAATCAGTGACATGGAGGTAGAGTGACCCGGCTGAAAGCCATGCTGAAACGGATATAATATGTCCTTATGCTTTATGTATGAAAGTAATCTGTCATACATTACTCTTTCAAATAATTTGGAGAAAAAAGGTAGTATAGAAATGGGTCTGTAATTATTAATTTCATTTTTGGCACCTTGTTTGTGAATGGGGAGAACTTTGGCAAGTTTGATTTCTGATAGAACAATACCATTTTTTAGTGAACAGTTAATCACTTCAGCCAGCGGATTGGCAAGAAGTTCCATAACCGGTGATAATATCATAGGATTCAAATCATCAGTGCCAGAACTGTGAGTCGATTTAAGAGAGTTATTAATTGCTAATATTTCCTGGGAGGTAGTTGAAAGTAGGGCAAAGGAATTAGAGGAGGATGGGTGGAGATAGTCTTGAAAGCATTTCTCAGATGGGAGGATTTTGGATGATAAAGATTTCGCTAAGCCTGTAAAATATGAGTTGAATTTTTCAGCCATTATTAAAGGGTCATTCGTTAAATTTCCATCCAGATTAATTTCATTAATAAGTGTGTCCTTCTTAGCTGACTTCAGGGGTTATTTTAACGTGCAGCTGGACACAAAGTGTGTAGTTGGGAAAGAGATTTGTGCAGTTGAAAATCAGATCTTGTGCAGTTACTTTTTGCCTATTTGCGTGAACCGACGAGAAGTTAGTGGTAAAAAGTTGGACAAAAACATGATAGTAACAGCCCAAAGTGAACATCTTTGAGGCGGTTTATTTGGGTGACATTTATGTTCAGGAAACGAGCAGGCCTGTTGAAATTTGGCGTGAACTAGGCCTATAATAGATATAATTATAGATACATGTATGGTGATTACATGCAGTTCTCAAGTCAAGCATTAGACCGATACGGCGAAGGTCACCCGTGTGCTTGAAGTAAGAGCGGGGAAAATGAGTGATGTAATCGAAGACAAGGTTCTGCTAAAAAATCACACATAGGCTGCAGACAGAAGAACTTGCAGTAGGCTAAATGTATGGGCGGATGCAGATTCAAGGCCTAGTGTAGGTTGATATCCTGATAATGTTGTAAAGGCCGGGGTTATCCTTCATACCATAATGACAACTTCTTGGCCATCGTATACTCTACTTTCTCCTGCTTTTCCCGCTTACTCTGACAAGCTGAAGCAGGAAGGGACGTAGACAGTCAGACGCATAAAGCAAAAATAGTCTACTATAATATAACATCCCAAGTATCTAACTGGAGACAGGCGATGAAAAGAAAAGAATTAATCAGGAGAACAGCCAGACTGAGCTAGCCTTTCAGCAACACAGGCTATCCAATACATACATACATGATGTAGGATTGTAGGTCAATGCATACTCAATTTTTTTTCTAAATTCTCCATATATCCCCATATTACACGCACCCTCTTTGAGTTTATGTGATCCCATCCAAAAATCACCATCCTCAGAATCTGAAAGATACACGTAGGCCTATGTTATTGAACTAGCATCTCGCACAGGGGTGTAGACTTAGATGGGATAGGATCGAGGAACGGAACCCGGAACTTGTGGTGGTGACGGAGATGCTTATATCTTATATCCTCCAAATATTTCAGAAATATTATCACAAACATTATTATAGATTTCTACGGTTTTATCCACTGCTTGTCCATAATTATCAATTTTGATACCAGGGCCGGATTAAGGCATGTTCGACATGTTCGGCCGAACAGGGGCCCCCACACTTTAGGGGGCCCCACACATGCAATAATATTTTTTATCACTGTTAATCATGATAGTGAAAATGAGCAAAATATCTCGGAGCAAGTTGTCAAATTATTTGAAAACTATTGATTTTAGCATAATATAGACTTAAAATTTTTGAGCATGTGTGGGGGCCCTTATTATAGTTTTCAATTCCAAGCAAACTTATCTTGAAATCGGCCAGAAATTCAGTTTTAACTAGCCTCCTTAGATCTACATGATTTTAGACACTTAACACCTCTTCCGATCGAAATTCAAGTGATATGCAACGCATTTATGAAATGGCATCATTATACACTCTTTGCTTTTACGAATTAGGTCTAGGCCTACTACTTGCGTAAACGCGAAAATATAGGCCTATATTAGTGTGTGATCAGTGGCGGCGCTACAGAAGGACAAATCATGGAAAATGGCCTGGTACAAATCCTTTGCCTTGGTCGTTGTCCTGCCATATAAGACTGCCAGAATATTTTCCCTGCCAAGAATTAATTTGGGGCATAAATCGCTTCTGCACAATTTACTTGTATGACTGCCCTGACTATGGATACATAATATTATATTCGTTTTAATAAGAAAAGACAATCTGACAATAACGCAGAAATGTTAACATGAGAAATAATGAATAAATAAAGTTAAAAGTTCAATTAATTAGTCTTTATGTAAGCTAGTAAATATTTTTATATAATTGTCGTGGTATAAATTGAGAGTTGTCCTTTAGTGGGAGAGTATAGTTGTGTGCACGCTCTAGGTCTTAGTTGGTGAGAGGAGGGGGGTCGGAGAGTATCGAGGTAGGAGTTGGTGAAGTACATGTTTGGGGCTGTGTATAATGGAGAAAAGGAGTTTAGCATCAGCTATGTTGGCAAGTTCGGAGACAGTTGGGAAGGTTTGCTCTAAGTAACCTAGGCGTTTTGCTCTTTTTAGGAGTTGCCCTGGTAAAAAGTCTTATTCTAATATTCTTATAATACGGTAATAGATGAATACTTTAACACTAGACTGGAATATAAAAAGACATGTTCATATTGTAAAACGAAGGATCGAATTGCTAACAGTGGCGGCGTCAGGATTTCAGTTTTGGGGGGCTGAATCCTCAAGGAGGAAATTTTCCATTCTCATCCGCAAAATTTTCTGCCGACCTTTTTTTAGTCATCCGCTCGAATTCTAATGGAAATTTTTTGTTTTCATCCGCCAAAATTTCTGACGACCTTTTTTGTCATCCGGTCGAAAATCGTGGAAGCATTTCAGTTTTATATGTGAAAAAACCCGGATGGCCTTTTTAGCGCCCGGGTTGCCTTTTATAGGTGTTAGCCCCCTAGTCCCCCTAGCGCCGCCACTGATGATTACTTATAGACGAGTATTGATTTGTTGAATATAACACGTTTTGTGTCAAATGTGTGTCCTTTTTTCAGGGAGTCTGTAAGGATGGGGCCACCACAGTTTTACCGAACAGGGCCCCCACATTTGTTAATCCGGCCCTGTTTGATACAGATGACAGCCTAAACTGCCACCATTACGTTGTGTAAATTTTAAAAAAATTAAGATACAGGTAGGGGTAATTATTCAAGTCTTAAACCACGTCTCTGAGTAGGCCTACCAAATTATGATTGAATTTGTCAAGATAACAGCCTAAAATGCTATTACAACAGTGGGCAAATGACTTTTTTTCAAACAATGGACGAGAAAAGAAAATTATGAGTAATTTTTTCAAATGACAGCTTTAAACGCCAGATTAACAGCGTGAAAATGAAAAAAAATTAAACAATAAAGAGGAGACTCTCTAAACTCTAAAAACAATAGCTGTCAGCATTTAAAAAGAGCAATTTTGTTCAGATGACAGTTACAGTGTGGAAATTCAGAAATGTAAACAATGGGGAGGGGTATTTATTGAAGTCTCAAACCATACCTTTTGGCGTGAAATTTGTGAGCAATTTTTTTTAAGATCACAGTCTAAAAGTTGCCATTATAATGTTGTAAAAAAATATTTAAACAATGAGACGGGACACTTACTAAAGTCCTAAACCATGACTATCAGCACTGAAATGATGAGCAACCTCGCTAAATTACAACTTAGAATACCACCAGTGCAGTGTGGAAAATACAAAAAATTCGAAAATGGGATTGGTGCATCACCTTCCAAAACCCCTACCCAGCTAGGTGCTCGTGCATTGGAAATTATTGTCCTTCGGTCGCTCGTTCGTTTCTACAAACCCAGGACCAAGTCTGCGGCTATGTTCACACACACATTCTGGTTCTCATGAATGAATGACACCAGAGCTTATAGCATATACAATTTCCAGCAGTCGAACCCTAAGCCAAGTCATGGTGTGGTAAAATATCATTTATATGTAGATCGGCGACGCGGCTCTTGGTTAAAACTGCTATTAGCCTAAACAGTACATATTCGTGTTGATTTGGGTGTCAGTAGCTCAGAAAGATTGTTAAGTGTAATAAAGTTAAATGGTCCTATGTTCCTGGACACTTCCAAAGTTTCGCTAGACTAGTAGGCCTAGGTAAGGGTACGTCTAAATGTTGCTTTTCTGCTCTGAAACCCTGGTCATTAAGATCAACATGATATTGTTTTGCTAAAGCTAGCAGACAAGATGAGATATTTCCCCAAGAAATAAAATCTTTGAGACAATTTCAAATTTTGAAATTTATCGATCAATAATGGCCATTTGGAAGGTTTGCTAATGATATTTATCGGTCTTACATCGTATTTTGCAGTTAGTGGGTTATATTTTATACAAAATTTGAAATTGGCTCAAAGATTTTATTTCTTGAGCTATTTCCAATTCCAGCAACAGCAGAGGATCTGTAAGGGATCTTTAAGGGATCTTCAGTCGATTAAGGATATTGAAAAGTCTAAACGTCTAAAAAGTCTAGCTGATTTCATTCGTTAATTCATTTGGAGATTTTGCCATGATGAACTTTGAGTCAAACACTGTCAAAACAATTGATTTTGATCTTTAATATGAATTTTTATAAAGTCGGAAAATCTTAATATTCAAACACCTAAAGCTCCAGTCGAAGGCCAAGCGCAAAGCACCAGCTTATTAACGAGCGCTCACCAAAAGCTGCTTCAGCTTTGGGGGACAAATCCTTGGTCAAGGACTTTCTTATGTCCAGTCTCAAAATACGTCATTTATGTGCAGTTGAGAAAATTTCTTAAAATAACCCCTGGCTGACTTAATTACTGTTCTAATAACCTGCCAGGTTTTTTTAATGTCCTTACTATGTTTTATGAATTCACTTGAATAGTAAGAACGTTCTATATTTGTACGAATTAATTTATATTTGTTACGGTAGGTAGTAAATTTGTTTTTATTTTCAATGGTAGGTTTTTTTATATATTTAATGTATAGTGCTTCCTTTTTTGGTAGATTTTAATAGGCCTCGTGTCATCCATGGTTGGTGAAAGGTATTGCTTTTTGAGATTTTAATGGGCTTAAGAGGAAAGGCTTCATCGTAGCTTATCCTGACCATTTTCAAAAACAGATTATATGCCATGTCCGGTTCATTTTCATTACACAAATGCAAAACTGGATTCCAATCAATGTTAGATAAGTTATTTCTAAAAGTAGCAGAGGTTTCATCAGTGAATTTTCTCTTCATTTCAGTCTTACCTATGTTATGCAATGTGTGAGAAACATTGTTAGTCCAGGTTATTATAGGCAGGTGATCAGATATTTCTGAAGTTATTATAGCAGAGTCAATAACAGAATTAAGAGAGTTAGTGAAGAAATTGTCTATTAGCGTGGCAGTAGTCGGGGTAATTCTGGTTGGTCGTAGGATCAATGGAAAGAAATGATAGGTAGCCATACAGTCTATAAATTCATTTGTAGGGGAATGATTAGCAGAAGCCAATAAATCAATATTAAAATCACCAGCCAAGAAAATTTCTCTGGTCTTATTAGTATTCTTATTAAAAGTGTTTAGAAGTACTTCAAGATCCGTATTAAATTCATTTACATTCAGTCCCGGCGGTCTGTATATAACACCAATTTGCTTATCCATTGATTTGTGTTGAGATATATTGATAAATAGACTTTCAAATGAATCTGCTTGAGAGCCAGTTAGCTCAATTTTAGAGAATGTAATATCCTCTCTTACTAAAAATCCAACACCCCCTCCTCCTCTCTCCTGTTTTCTGCTCTTGTGTATAAAGTTGTAGCCAGGGATTTGAATTGTGTCAGACATTAATTCAGTTAGCCAGGTTTCAGTAAGTGCAAGGACAGAAACCGGAAGCTGATGTAATAAAATTTGGATTTCGCTAATTTTAGGAGAAATACTACGACAGTTGAGGTGCATCAGAGAGAAAGAGGAGCGGTAATTAGCAAATTTTGATGAGAGCTGAGACGAAGTAAAATAGTCACTTTCTTTAGCAATATTCAAAAAGTAATTTCCATCCGGGTCCAAATCCTTGTTATTAAGTAATGGTCGATGTACATCTTCATGTTTAAATAATTCTAATCTAGAACTTTTATAGCAATCAGGGACATCCTTATTAACAGGGATAGGCATAGATTCAGCATCATTGGCAACAGAGAAATTCAAATTACAAGCCCTATTTAAACATTCACTGCAACGCCATTCTAGAGTCAGAGTATAAGTACACAGGCAATTTACATAAAATTCACATGCGCAAACACTACAAGTTAACATGGTTAGAGAATTCTGTTCAACTGACGATTCAGTTGTGCACGCACAAGTCAATAACGTAGGTCTCTGTGGATCAGTGCTAGACATCCACAGAATGGAAAAAGGTGAAGAAAAATAATAATTATACAAACTAGTTGTGAAATTGACAATAATGTGAGAAATTAGAGAAAATGAAAACTTGCACAGAGTGACTTTGAGAAATATCCATTGAAGAATCCACAAAGGTTTAGTCTGGTTTCGGCAGGTCACTGAGGTCATCGATTCGGGTGGGTTTCTCGCTTGCCAAAGCCGTCCGCTTGATGTAGACTTGCCCATTCATCGTCCATGCTCCTGCGATTTTCTTACTTCTTAGGAGTTTCCGCGCGTTGAAGAATATGTATATATCATGTCATAGACTAGGTAATGATTGGACACCAGAACATTAGCAATTAGCCAATCAAATTGTATAATAGGAGGAGTTTATATTGTTTGTCTGTGTATATATGTCTGAAAATGTACATAATAAAATTAGTCAGACTCTAATCTTTGTTGGAGTGGTGATTCGTGGAGCTGTAAGCAGTCACTGAGGTGGCTGGGGCTTACACTGTCCATAAAATCTGGCACCCGGAGCGCTTCTGAGTGGCTTTCCTTGACGGTGCGCTTTATAAAAGTCAATAATAATATTGCACGCCAGAGTATTAACTGCTTGAATCTGCAAGGACTAATATTATAAATTAATAACACAAATTTTTTAACTCTTGGATTATTTCGCCTTTCGACGAGACAAAATTAAATATCAGCTAATTATAATTAGCACAGTTTAGATAAAGCGTAGTGAAGTTGGCGAACCAATGTCCTCATCTTAAACACCCAGTATTTCAGAAACACAGGTGTTTTATATCAACAAGTATATTATGGACTGACACGTTTAACATACGTAAATTGCACCTTTAGAAGTTAATGTCAAAATCAATTGACAAGTTTAAATCGTAATGGCTATGCGAAGATAAAGATTCAAATTTGGATTATATTTAGAGTTTTGGCCAAAATATATCAGACAGTAATTGGCTTCAGTCTTGAATAATCTTGAAAACATTCGTCAGGGGCACTGTAGGCCTACATACGATGGCTCAAATCAATAGCGTTTCTTCAATGCTATGAGCAGTAGTAGTAGGCCCTTGTGCAGTTTAACGTCACTGTGTGGTAACAAAGACCATTAGCGACGCCCTCCTCCTTTATCCAGGCTTGGGACTGGCACTGAACTGTTACAACTAAAAGAAACTCAAGAAAAACGCGCGTAGAGCCTATGTTTTGTATTTGGCCTATTAGGGATATGCAGTGGTTTGAAATCAAATATAGGCCTACTGTGAATTAAGTTGATTACCAATAACACAAATATTTTGCAACAATTAAAAAAATAAAGAAAATGGCCTAACATGATGCAAGAAACGATGATGCGAAAATGACATAGGTTAAATCTGGCTACACGAGCGCTTCTGACTGGCTTTCCTTGAAGGTGCGCTTTATAAAAGTCAATAATAACATTACACGCCAGAGTACTGACTGCTTGAATCTGCAAGGACTAACGACATCATTTTTTACTCTTGCCTACTAGAGATGATGAGAACTTTATACCTAGAGTAGCCTACTTTACAATAGCCTAAAACAAATTATAAAATAAATGAATAGTTTAAAATTAAGAAATAAAAGCAACCCATGAACAATAAACAAACTTTTTATAACTATTAGCTTTTTTCTCTTCATCTTGTAACCGTGTTTCGGGTTGTCAACTTGATTTCTGATTAAACAAATATATACATAATTTTATATTTTATATATTTCGCCTTTCGACGAGACAAAATTAAATATCTCTGCTAATTATAATTAGCACAGCTGAGATAAAGCGTATAAAGCGTGGTGATTTTGGGAAATGAAATGTATGGGTTTAACGACTCTTTTCCATTACGAAGATGATATCAGCGTCGACTCCACGTTTATATTGCGACCGAGCAACCCGCAGTATGTAAAGATCCGACCGGGGAATCGAACCCGCGTCGCCGGCGCGGCGAGCGGGCTACAACCCACTCGGCCACCAATGTCCTCATCTTAAAAACCAAACGTTTCAGAAACACAGGTGTTTTATGTCAACAAGTATTAACAAACAGTGTTAGGCCATATTATAGACTGACACTGTTTAACAAACGTAAATTATAGGGTCAAAATCAATTCACAAGTTTAAATTGTAATAGCTATGCGAAGAAAAAGATTCAAATTTAGATTATAATTAGAGTTTTGTCCAAAATATATCACACAGTAACTGGCTTCAGCCTTGAATAATCTTGAAAACATTCGCCAGTCGCACGTAGGATACTGTAGGCCTACATACGATGGCTCAAATCAATAGCGTTTCTTCAATGCTATGAGCAGTAGACAGTAGTAGTAGGCTATTTGCAATTCAGTGGCGTAGGCAAGGGGGGGGGTTTCGGGGGTCAAAACCCCCCCATTGGCTCCCCCAAAAAGTTTTTTTAAGGTTATTTTTCCGTTTAAGTAAGAAAAAATAGCAAAAAACAGGGTTTCCGGCCATAAAACCCCCCCATAAAAAATTCCTGGCTACGCCACTGTTGCAATTTAACGTTACTGTGTGGTATTAAAGTCTGCAAAGACCATTAGCGACGCCCTCCTCCTTTATCCAGGCTTGGGAATGGCACTGAACTGTTACGACTAAAGAAACCCAAGAAAGACGCGCGTATAGCCTATATATGTTTTGTATTATTATGGGGCCGTCCATAAAGTACGTCACGCTATTTTTGACCATTTTTGACCCCCCCTCCCCCTGTCACAAACTGTCACAAATCTCGGACCCCCCCTCCCTAAAGTACGTCACACTTTCGAACAAAAAATTTAGAAACATAACCATTTACCTAACCCTCTAAACCCTAGGATACTATCCCTAATCCCTCTGATAGTGACGTGTGTTCCTAAGCGCTTTGATAATGACGGGAAATCAACTTTTATCCCGCCAGGCCGGGTTTTAGACACGCCTGGCCGGGCCGGGCCGGGTCGGATTTTAGGTACTAAGAACAAAAGAAATATAAAAGAATTTAAAAAATAAATGTGTGACGTCACACATGGCCTGACCCCCTCCCCCTGTCACAAACCGTCACACTTTTCTACACCCCCTACCCCCTGGAGCGTGACGTACTTTATGGACGGCCCCTATGGATAATTATGCAGTTGTCTGAAATCAGATATACTGAAAATTAAATTGATTACAAATAACACAAATATTTTGTAAAAATTAAAAAAATAAGAAAATGGCTAAGCATGATGTAAAAAAACGATGATGCGAAAATAGCATAGGTTTAATGGTCAGCCATTTTCTAATCGTATCGAATACTGCGGTTACTGCCCACAGATTAGTTTTTAGAATCGCATAGAAGCATCGCTAGTCCATGGCCCATACATAGCTTTACATCTATATCTATAAGAGAGGACTTGGCTATGTATGTATGTATGTATGTATGTATGTATGTATGTATGTATGTATGTATGTATGTATGTATGTATGTATGTATGTATGTGTGTGTGTGTGTGTGTGTGTGTGTGTGTATGTATGTATGTATGTATGTATGTATGTATGTATGTATGTATGTATGTATGTATGTATGTATGTATGTATGTATGTATGTATGTATGTATGTATGTATGTATGTATGTATGTATGTATGTATGTGACTTTGTCCAGAATGGAGGGGATGGAGTGGAGTGGGGGTGGTGGGGGTGGGAGGGGGTTGGGGGTGGAGTGGTGGGGGTGGAGGGGTGGGGTGGGATGGGGGTGGAGTGGGATGGAGGTGGAAATTTTCGTCAAACCCAAATTTCTTCGGTGGCGTACTGGTAGAGGTCGGAGTGTGGTGGGGTGTTGTGTGGTGGAGTTGTGTCCGGAGCGGATCGAATCCTAAATTTCCCGGGCAACGCCGGGTACCCCAGCTATAGTAGCCTATATTATTATTAGGTTATACATGCATGTAGGCCCTCGTGCGGTACGTATTAAGACACTTGCAATGACCGTTTTTACACTGCTTGGTCCAACTGGAATATTCTTTTTTTATCACCATTACATTGAATTAACGTCATTGACCAAGTTTTGTTTGCAGAGTAAAAAATTGTCATTGGAGATTCAAAACACAATCTGTAGCATGAAAAACGGAATTTTGATTGGGGAAACAGCTATGGCTGAGAGTGAAATGGGTCCCCACAAAATGCCCACAAGATTTCAGCCCTGTGATAGAGTCATTGTGATAGGCCTACTCGATTGGTTACATCATGTCTTGAGAAATGCGACCTTCACTGTTGCAAAGAGTGTAGGCCCGTGGCTTAAAGTGTGGTTGGAGGGTCATGGACGGCGTCCATGCACTTAGTTTAAAATATGAACACCGTCCTGCCACTTATTGGCCAGCACAGCCTGAAAAGGTAAGGGCGTCCAGGCACTTTTTTGGAAAAGTAAGGTGCGTCCAGGCACTTATTTTTCCACACTTTAAGCACTGTGTAGGCCTAATTGTGGTGGACTTACAGGATGATAGGCCTATAGTTGTTTTGACTCAAAAACTCTAAATACCATCTCAATTCAAATTTAAACTTCGATCAGATCGAAACTTTCGGCTCCTAGCGTTGAAACTCGAGGCCAGAAATCGTAATCTCCAAAAATCCAAGGCACCACCCTGAGCTGCGAAGCCAAGCGCAGGGCACCATCTTATTGACGAGCGCAGCGTGTCGGTCAATCGATGAGATAGGGCGAATCCAGGACGGAGTTTCCTCTGGCGACGCCCCCTTCGTTCATATCCGTTCTTTTCGTTCTCAGCAGATAACCAGTTGCACGGTTCAGAAAGATCTTGTCCCTCGTTCTGTGCGCAAAGAACGTAGACACTTTAATAAACAATAATATTAATATCATAAATTTACATTAACGAGGAGGATGTTTACGGTAATAATATTACAGAAGTAATAATATTAAAAATATTAATAATATAATAATATTAAGATAATTATTATCATTTTGGTTTAGGCCTTTGTGGTAGGCCCTATGACATTTAAATCAGATAAAGTATTCTCGTTTTATATATTAATATTAATAATAAAATTAATGTTAATAATAATGTTAACCATATTATGGTTAACACGCTGGCATGAAGATCATATATATATATACATACATATATACACATATACATATATACATACACACACACGTATACATATATATATATAGCGGGATAGCTTCCCGTTGCTATCCCACTCCCAGAGGTCCACTCAACCTTCCATTCGATAGATGGCGATGGTAATTAAGACGAGTAGCAGGACATAAAGGTCGCCTTGCATGGCTGCCACAGTGGCGTAGACAGGTTTCAGAGGTTAAACGCCTCATTGGCCTAGGAGCAGGGTTTTTTAAAGGTTATTTATCCACTTAAATAAGAAAAACAAAACAATTGCTTGTAGTAACAATTGTTTTTCTTACTTTATTCCCTTTTATTTACTGTAATTCTGTTGGCTTGGTGTAAGAAAGGGCAGCCGACCAGGTCATAAAACCTTCCAACCCCAACCCACCCCCCCATAATAAATTCCTGGCTACGCCACTGGGTTGCCAGATGGTTACATTCGATTTCTGTAATAAAGATCGTCCGTTCAATATGAATTGAAATCATTCTACAGTTTGAAATTAAACGAAGTTTACTATTATTTTTTTTATTACTCTTATTATTATTATTATTATTATTATTATTATTATTATTATTATTATTATTGTTATTGTTATTGTTATTGTTATTGTTAGTGTTAGTGTTATTGTTATTGTTATTGTTATTGTTATTATTATTATTATTATTATTATTATTATTATTATTATTATTATTATTATTATTATTATTTGCCAGCTCAAAGACGGTGTATTGTTTCTTGCCCACTCTGCCCTATTTTGCACGTCTTCATTAATAAACGAATAAAGTTTATTTTACGGAGAAATACTCACCCAACCAAGGCGCCGAAGATTCCGATTTCGCTGGTCATTCTCGTCAGCTGGACATCTTGACCGGAGATAATCGGATAGTTGACCACAACCATTGGATGGATTCGATCCATGAGAATGAACGCCGATCGTTTTTCACTGTCACCAATCTTCTGGAGAAGGGTTCGTATCTCCGAGTCGTATAAGTTGTTCCCTGTTGTTTAAGGAGTTGGGACAAGCAAAGCATTTTAAGTTGCACTTATTTACAGGGCCGTCTTATCCAGTAGGCACAGTAGGCACTGTGCCTAGGGCCTACGAACTTACCAGGGGCCTACGAAATCCTGAAAAATATATTTAAAAAATAAATGCAGTGATTGGTCAATGACCGGAAAAACAAACAGAAAACTTGCAAATTTAATTTTAACGAGCTAACTTTTTAAGGCTTGAGTTAGCTAATGAAACAGTAACATTGGCTAAGCTATAATTATTATGTTAAATTTGCGGCTCTTTGAATTCGCGAAATCGCTTATAACGTCTTCAAATGTCATTTCTCGCATTAAGTCGTTTTCAATTGAAAGTAATGCAAGGGAGGATAATCGTGCCTGTCCCATCGTTGACCGAAGGTAATTTTTGATAATTTTCAGTTTCGAAAAAGAACGTTCACCTTCACAACTTGTTCGAAAAATAGAAAGATAAATTCGGAAAGCAATATTGACATTTGGAAAACTGGAGACCAGCTTGTCAGCTATTTGTGACCTAATCATTTCAGCTACAGATTTATTGTCTGCAAACATTCGAGAAAACAAAAGAAATTCGTCAATATTGCATCTTCTAGATCACATGGATATATCTCAATTAATGCGTTTTCTCTAATCACTTTCTTCAGTTCATAAAGTTCTGTCAAGAAGAAAATTGAATCTTTCATGTAGTGTTGCGTAAGCTGCTAGCCGCTTTCCCATCTCAGTTATAAGTCTGTCTATGATCACAAAACATGGTTCAGCATAATTTTAAGAAATAATGTAAATGTGTTGCAATTTTAATTAATATAGAGTTGAGTTGGATAGGCTCTAGGGGTCTACGAATAGATTAATATGCAAAAGTGCCTAGGGCAGTGGCGTAGCCAGGAATTTTTTATGGGGGGGGGGGTTTTATGGCCGGAAACCCTGTTTTTTGCTATTTTTCTTACTTAAACGGAAAAATAACCTTAAAAAAACTTTTTTTGGGAGCCAATGGGGGGGTTTTGACCCCCGAAACCCCCCCTTGCCTACGCCACTGGCCTAGGGCCTACAATGACCATAAGACGGCTCTGCTTATTTAGAACCCTTTCTGGTAGGTCTAGCTAAGTAGAGCACTTAAGCGCATTGCTGAGGTTAGTGTTAAGGCGCTATATAAACGTCCATATAATTATACACTCTATCAACCCTCGCCCTATCGCACTTCATTTTCTTCCTGTCCCTCTCCCTTTTCGCCTATAGGCCTACCTGTTCCACACTTGCTCTTCTGTCCATGCCATGCCTCTAACTCTGTCTCTACCTCTGTCTCTGTCTCTGTCTCTGTATGTCTGTCTGTCTGTCTGTCTGCCTGCCTGTCTGTCTGTCTGCCTGTCTGTCTGTCTGTCTGTCTGTCTGTCTGTCTGTCTGTCTGTCTGTCTGTCTGTCTGTCTGTCTGTCACCCTATATGCCACAGCAGGGTAAGGTGCTGTACAGTGTGCACTGTAAATATATGACACGGTATAGTGTATGGTAAGAAGGGTTGGGGACGACAAGATGGGGTCGGGTAGGCGGGCTGGGTGAGGTGGCCCAGGTGGATTAGGGTAAAGCGGGGTAGATTAGGTTATAGCAGGGTAGGGTGTTGTATGGTACGATATAGGCATGGTGGGTATGGTATGGCACATAGGTCAGAGTCGAGTAGGGCTTGCAAGGTTTTGAAAATCACGTTAAAGTAAGGCAGGATAAGGCAGGGCAGGGTGGAGAATAGGGCAGGGCAGGTTATGGTGGGGCATAGGGTCGCACCGGGTAGGGTAGGGTAGAGCAAGCTAGTAGGACCGCTGGTTAAGTTGAGCTAATGCAGGGTTCTCATGTATACGTCATCGTCGGCAATGAACGAATGTGGCGACACCTACTGACTGTGTGGAGACTCGCTCACCTCCGCCCTCTCTCTGAGGTTTCAGAACGAACTTGTGTGGGTCACTGATCGCCATGGCAACGTTCCTGTCTCCCTCTTCGTTCTGGAAACAAAGAAATTAGTTGCCACTGACATGAAAATTCGCGCAATGAGTTTTGTACACGATAGCGAAATAGCGAGCACGTCTGTAAAAATAGAATTAATGACAACAATAATAATGATACGGTTGATAATGATAAAGACAATGGTGATTATCGTAACGATGATGATGAGGATGATAAAAAGCAACTTATATAGCGCCGATTCGTATAGTCGTAATCGTAAACTTGAAACTTCTAAAGCACCACTCGAAAGCCAATCAATTACACAATCATGAACGACTAAGTACAGTACAAATGCAATTACACGAATAGTGTATACTTATTATACTAAGTATCGACCAAGTACATAATAAGCATAGTATATTGTGAACAACAGTACAGTAAATGTGAAGAATGGGTATACAAACTATACACCATAGTATACACCATAATAATATATTTGAGGATACAATGAGCATAGAATGAGTAGGCTACACAATACTCACGATAAAGTATACACGCATGGAATGAGCTTACGTAGCATAAGTAATCAAGTATGGGATGCGTGTACCATGTCCAATGTGTACTGTCCAGCGAATGTAGCTCGGATCCTCTGCACTGCTTCTGGGTCAGTTATGAATCGTTCTACGACCCCTGGTGTGGCCAGGGTCTGCTGGACCTTCTTCGTCCCGGCCAGGTGGTACCCAGCGCTGGGGCAGACGATCGCCCTGGATCTTTCCAACATCAGGCGACAGAGCCATGCCTCCTCCGTAACGAAGTCCTCTGGACTGTAGCAGGATCTCTGGTAGACGATAGCCACCTCCAGTCCATCTCTGTTCAAAGTTAAAAGATACTATACGTACGGTACTTCAGGGTTCGACGGTATAGCGACATGTAAAAGTGGTATAATGTTATGGCGTGCGTTGATTTCCGTCAGTGTTCGCCTATATGTTTGTTTGTTTGTTTGTATGTGCACTTGTTATAGCGCCCCTTCAAGCACTCGACTCAGAGGCGCTCCCGACTGCAGAGCGTACACTGCATCAGAGTTACACGCCGAAGCGCCTCAGCAATTGCGTGTGAAGGACTCTCAATCTGTCTATGTCTGTCTGTCTGTCTGTCTGTCTGTGTGTCTGTCTTTCTCTGTCAATATATGCACATGTCTCTGTCTGTCTCTATGTGTCTGTGTCTGTGCCTGTCTTTCTCTTTATGGATATGCGTATATGTCCCTGTGTCCGTCTTTCTCTGGCCATATATATATATATATACATATATATATTATCTCATTTACATTAATATTTTATGTAATTCCTGCGACCTGCTCAGTAACTTTCATGACTATGACGCAGTCTGCTGCATGACATTGGCACAGTCTGTCTGTCTGTTTGTCTGTCTGTCTGTCTGTCTGTCTGTCTGTCTGTCTGTCAGTGTGTCTGGGCATCTTTGTCCCAGCGGTAATTATATGCCACCAAAAATATTAAGATCTGCTCAGGGCTTTTTTAGCGTACAGTTCTACACAAGATATGCAGTTCTAAATGGATTTGTGACGTTGTAGAAGCACTTCATCTGTGCAGTTAAAAATAGAGAAAAACTCATTTCCAACTCATCGAAGGCAATTATCCTACAGTGGATGGTGGGAAGGGAATGAAGGGGTTGTGCAGTTCTAAAAATTCCTTTTTAAAAACCTGGATCTGCCAGGGTTGTTTTAAAGGAATTTTTAAAACTGCTCAATTTTTTCTTTTCCTTCCCATCCTCCATGGTAAATTACTTCCAATCGGAGGATAATGGCCATTTTTGAGTAGATTTAGCTGTACAGAAGTGCTTCTACAACTGCACAAATTCATTTAGAACTGCACGTTTTGTGTACAACTGCACGTTAAAAAAGGTCTGGGATCTGGTATATGAGCTATAAAAATCCCTATCACAAAATCAATTAGGGTAATTGACGAGCATAGGGCCTATGAACAAACCAATTAAACTTTCTACAACCGAGAACAGAGAAGCTGCAAACAGCAGCAGGAAATGCTTACACAACTAGTCTGCGATCACCCGTCAGTTGACCTCTGGTGTGAATGTTCTTGAGCGACCTTCGAATGACCTTGACTCGTCTGTCGCTTTCGCGTATGGAATATTCCAGTCTTCTCTGGTCGTAGGTGTTGAAATCGACTTCGTAGACCAAGAAGAGAACGACAGCTCTGCAAAAAAGACAGAGACTTTGACAATATCAGATACGTGTCTGCATTTTTCAAGCCCTATCTACAGAATTTACCCGTGATAATGAAAGGTAAACCAAATTAATCGAAATATTAATAAAATAAAACGAAATTAATAGAAAAATTAATAAAAGAAAAACGAAACTAATCGATTAACATTTTTACGATTAATCGATAGGTTAATAATTATAATCGGCATATAAATAAATATGTATAATATACAAATATAATAAATGGTAGCCTATATCGCAGCAATCGCAGGATATCGTTAGTAGGCCTAACTGGAAAATGCGATGCCCACTGCAAACACCTTTGAAAAGTTGTCAAACAGTGCCATATAGGCCCTATAAATTTTCCAGCTATTTAATGTTGTTGAGTCTCATGATCATAAGTTCATCTCTTCGTTCGTTTGCGTACTTTACGTTACCATAGTGCTTCCAGGCGGCTACAACTGCTTCCGTCATCCCGTCTGATGCTTGGTTGATCGGAACCTACAGAATGACGAGCAACTACATTACGAAATTGTCATATTGATCAAATCATGATTATGATATTAATCAAATCATGATTATAGATCTACGATTAGATCGTTGTAACATTCTATGATACTCCGAATTGATCAGGATTCTATGATCAGATAAGATTATGATCATGATCATGATGAGGTGTCCCAAGCCGATGTAGTAGATAATCAATCAATTAATCAATCAATCAATCAATAAATCAATTAAATCAAATCAATCAATCAATTAATCAATCAATCGGTCAATCAATCATCAAATCGATCAACCAATCAATCAATCGGTCGGTAGATCGATCGATCAATCAATTAATCAACCAATAGGCAACAGATAAATCCTTTTACGGTATTTAAATTGCAAATCACATTGTCCATGGGGGAAGACCACAAGGATAGACCCTGAAGGTGTGAAGAATGAGACATTGGGGGAGGAGTGGCGGACATGAACCCGGGAATCACCTAAACGTCCTTTCGTTTTTCGCTTTCCTTAGGAGTGTTCTGCCAGGCAGAGGTTGGGCTGGGAGCGCCGCCGAGGAGGCATCCTCGAAGGCCTGCTATATCAGCCTATAATATAAATCCGCAGAAATGATATCATAATTAAAATGAAATACCATTTACTCTAGTCGTTATAATAGTGCTCTCCTTACTTTTCGGAGTGAAATCCTATTTTGCTACGAGAATTAGGAGTAAATTCTTACGTTTTCGACTTTATCGTGAAGCCCACGCTCCTCCAGGATGAACCTGCAAAAACAACTGGAGACGTTTGCGAAACACAGAAGATTGTCTTTTTGAAATCGGAACGTCTGAGAGCAGAATGACTTCAAAAAACGCGCTCAGTATTACAGATATACCACAACTCTGCTATGAAAATTAATGGACTCAAATTTCAATGATTAATCGTTTAATAAATCGTTTAAATAATTGTTTAATTAATCGTTTAATTAATCATTTAATTAGTCGTTCAATTAATCGTTCAATTAATCATTTAATTAATCATTTAATTAATCGTTTAATTAATCGTTCATTTAATCATTCAATTAATCGCTTAATTAATCATTCAATTAAACGTTTAATCAATCATTTAATTAATCGTTTAATTAATTGTTTAGCTAATCATTCAATTAATCGTTTAATGAATCATTCAATTAATCGCTTAATTAATCGTTCAATTAATCGTTTAATTACCCGCTTAAATGCCCAGACCTGGTTCTGGCCAATAATTGTTGGCTGTCCCTCATCGACTACCATGTCCCTTTTAGATTATTATATTGACTGAGAGGCTCAGACCACCGACCGACCTGTGGTAGGGATAGAGGCGTTGACTGAGGCCTATCATCCCAGCAGACATCGTATTGAACTCAACTTGACGCAGGACGAAGGCCGCGTCCGGAGAAGCGAGTCTCGGCTCAACGCTGCGTTGGAGTCCGTCCGGATCGAGGATCGGTGGACTGTCGTCGAGTCGATAGTCGACCATGTAGTCCGAACGATTCATGGCCAACGACACCGCCTGAGAACCAGTATCAGTTTCGGTTTCGGTTTCAAATCAAATCAAATCAAATCAAGTTTATTGCTCCCACAAAAGAAAACGAAAAACAGCAATTACACAACTTTGAATTGCTAACATAGAGATGAAGATTAGGTACCGGTATAATTACAGGTTAAACGGTAGTATTACAGGGAAGCAATAGGAGCCCCAGAAGGGAAGATCCCGCTAGGTAGGGGCCCTAGATAAATGATTATTCATAACCGAGATGATGAGACGTATGACGTTAGGTGGATTAGTAGCATAAGTGGGAGATTAGCATGTAGGTGAGTACTTAACATGACGGAGTAAGTTTTAAGCACAATGAAACATAAAATGAAAGACAGAGAGAGAGAAAGGAAAAGAGTAAAGCCATTATCTAACCAATAGCAAACGACAGTATTTGGTTTTACATAACATTTTTCCCTGCATGAGCACCGTACACGTATCAGACGTTTAAAATGAGTGAAGGCCATGCCCATCTTAAGACAAGGTGGTAGACTATTCCATACTAGGGGTCCTTGGTATTTTATAGAAAACTTACGTGTGTTAGTTCTAGGATAAATGCTTATGTAGTCCCGTTTGTTTCTGGTTGCGATGGAGTGCTCTACTTTATTAAAATAGGATACAAAACAGGGTTTAATCAATCATTTAATTAATCGTTTAATTAATTGTTTAGCTAATCATTCAATTAATCGTTTAATGAATCATTCAATTAATCGCTTAATTAATCGTTCAATTAATCGTTTAATTACCCGCTTAAATGCCCAGACCTGGTTCTGGCCAATAATTGTTGGCTGTCCCTCATCGACTACCATGTCCCTTTCGATTTTGGGTACATCTTACTTTCGGTTTCGGTCTTGTTTACGTTAATTTTCGTTTCAGTCTGGGTTTCGGTTTCTATTTCGGATAGCACAGTGCGTTGAAACTAACGAACGAACGAGCGAGCGAGCGAACGAACGAACGAACGAATTAATGAATGACTGAATTTCCTTATAATTACTCCACAGTTTATTTATAAAATTATTCACCATCCTCTTGCAATTTTTATGAGCTAGCTGTCTTCCCTCTGAAGCACATAGAAGAGACTAAACATACGATAGACTAGGCCTAGTTCTTTTTTAAAAACTTAAAACTTGAGCGCGCCTCTGCTTTCATTGAGCGTAACTGCCAAGGACACGCGGCGTCAAAGATCTCAACGAGCTGGTTCGTCAATCTTTGCAAGTCTGTATACTGCCTACGTATGCAATAATTGTTAACTATACACCTCAGCAAATTGTTCAATATGCTGCTATAGTCTATTGTGATGTGAACTGAACACATGTTGGAAATCCAGTTATTCGGAAAGTTATTAATATTTCAGTTGGAACAAATGAGAATCTACATTTAAGCTTATAAACGGCTTCACCTGCGGGTGATTGAAAGAGAGCCTAACAACATCCAGTGGCGTAGTCAAAACCCCCCCATTGGCTCCGAAAAAAAGGTTTTTTAAAGGTTATTTTTCCGTTTAAGTAAGAAAAATAGCAAAAAACAGGGTTTCCGGCCATAAAACCCCCCCATGAAAAATTCCTGGCTACGCCACTGACAACATCTAATGGCAAAATTAGAGTTGTCTTCGACATTAGGCTCTGATTAGCTTGAATATTTTCCACCGTTCCTATTGCGTTTTCGCATTTGATCTTTGACTGGGCATACAATGCAAAGAATAATTATAGGCCTACTTATATAACGTCGGGAGAAACTGTTACGAAGGTGTTTCACCAGCTCCAAGCATTTGAGGGTCTGCAATAGATTCTGTTATGAGGGCCATGAGATGAATTCCTACATTCTCGGATGCATCACATAAGACATTTGTCCGTTGTTCTGGTCATAAGAAAAAGCAGGAATCAGAAGCTATAGCCTAGTGTCTTGCCTGTTGGACGCCTTCTTTTCGAACGGTCTCGTATATGTTGAGCATACGCTTTATGAAGTCATCGCTTTTCACAACACTGAAATTATGTCAACAGAATTTCGTTTCATAGCCTACATCAACTGCTCGCCGCCATAGATATAAAAAACGATGGAAACCAGTGACGGATCCAGAATGTTTCAGGGGGAGGGTCAGGGCCGGATTTGAACAGAGTGAGGCCCTAAGCAATTTCAACTATGAGGCCCCACTTAAGGATAAAAACAGACAAAATGCACATTGCTAGATCTGAGTGTAGCCTATTCCTAATGCATATTGCGCCAGTGATCCATGTTTGATCAACTACTGCTTATAATTTATAAGTTATAATTTATAAGTCACTAAGTTTTTTTCTTTAGTTCACTTTTGGAGGCCCCCAGATTCCGGAGGCCCTAAGCACGTGCTTAGTTGGATTACATGTAAATCCGGCCCTGGGGAGGGTCAGTGGCGGCGCCAGGATTTCAGTTTCGGGGGGGCTGAAGCCCAGCGACAAAATGACATTTCCATCCGCCAAAATTTCTGACGACCTTTTTTTAGTCATCAGCCTCCGAAAATCGTCGATATTTCAATGTAAAATAATTCAGATGGCCTTTTTTTTTAGGGGGGGCTGAACCTCTTGTAGGGGGCTTACCCCCCCCCCCAGCCCCCCTAGCGCCGCCACTGGGCGGGTGCAAAAATGTTCGCTCTTGGGCAAGGATAAATTTCATCTTTTTCTAGTCATCGATTGCCACGAAAAATATACCATTTTATCCGCCAAAAAAGTTGACGACCTTTTTTTAGTCATCACAAACTACTTTTGTAAAGGTCTGCCGAACTGATGGGGGGGGGGGGGCACGTCCACTTTCCACGCCAAAATGGCTGGTGAAAAATAAAGAATTTTCTAAATGGGAGGCCATGGCCGGATTGGCCCCCTGGATCCGCCCCTGATGGAAAATAAAAAACGGAAAAACGGTAAGTGATAAGTAAATGAACTTTGTTACATCTTGTGGCCTACTACAGTTTAAAATTGAAAACTTTGTTTATGCAATTTAATTTCAATCAACAAGCAGCTAACACAGCTTAAGCTAGACCAGTGCTGTCCAATGTGCGGCCCGCGGGCCGCATGCGGCCCGCGAGGTGATTTCAAGTGGCCCACCCGGGCTCACTTAATTTTTGCACTTTAATTTTGTAAAATTAAGTAAAGGGTAAAGACACTGATCGACTTGAGTTTTTATTTTTTATTGACTTTGTGACAGTTGCCGATTGGAATGCTATCAGGAAGGTCAATCCGAAAACTAAAATTACTCTCTTCTTTTTCTTCCTAGGGTTAGGTTGCAGTGGTAGTCTATCTGAAAATTAACCCACGATTTATGGTTTTAATTACTCTCATTACAGTACTCAGCTAAACTCACTTCGCAAACCGTTCACTTCTAGTCAGTTTCAGAGATCTGAACAGAGTTCCAGCACGTCTGCAAGTGACCATTCTTTTCGAGAGATAGTCTAATTCTAGTTCTAAGGATTATAGGAGAAAAAAATCAATAAGAGACCCAGGGACCAAGGATGACGAACGTCGATGTCTTGACTCTGTCTGGTCCGAGGGCTATATGGTGAGGTTCTCTTTAGACCGAGACTCTGGCTTCGACGATATTTTTATGAAAGCCAGAAAAGGAGGATGGAAATTCGCCCTAGTCAGAAAGTGGATATTATAGTCAGAAAATTTTTGTTGGGAACGTATACTGAAGAGCTGGCCAAACTGTGTCTGGGACTGAAGAGCTAGCCAAACTGTGTCTGGGCGACGAAAATGAGTGCGAGACAGGGATAGACGTCACATTTTCCTTGCACATTTTGGTGTTCAACTATTGTGAAGCAGGACAATTGTGGTTTGTGTAAGTCTACATGCTATTATTCATTTGTAGGCATATATTATTCCTGTGGGACTCGTCGAACTCTTTCGATGAACTGCTCAAGACTTTCCTCTTTGGCCATTCCTGCGTCGGGAGCATATCTGAATAGTTATCTTGAACCGGCGGTTTATAAATTTCATAACAGATAGCTATAGGGAGTATAGCTACAGATTGATAGATAGGTTACAATCATTCCATATAAAATTTCAATACTCGTTTCAATGTTAATACAGGCTATCAATAAATTTTGATTTTACTGCTGCGGCCCTCGGCTTAAAAAATCTTGCTTTTGCGGCCCGTGCTGCCAAAAAGGTTGGACAGCACTTAGCTAGACCCTATACTAAATAAAACGGTCGAATAGTGTGAACTGAA
>OX457050.1:9634025-9881525 GCA_949752735.1 Lumbricus terrestris | reverse complement strand
CACACACACACACACACACACACACACACACACACACACACACACACACACACACACACACACACACACACACACACACACACACACACACACACACACACACACACACACACACACACACACACACACACACATATATATATATATATATATATATATATATATATATATATATATATATATAGGCTATTCAATGTATTCATATGTAGGCCTACAAGCATGCATGCATTTCCTAACCCTACGTAATATGTAGGGCATAATTATGCATGCATACCCGCAATAACTATGCCATTATGCCTTATCATCCAGATATATGCTGGGGAACCTTTTCAGGTTTATCAGATTTTTAGATCAATAAACGAGTACATAATAAATATATAATAATGCGTGTATAACTTACCGCATGCACGTGCTTGAATATAATAGGTCTATACAATTATATAAGCTTATGCACTGTGCAAAACTCTGTTGGCTGCCTAAAACACTAACGACGCCCCTGTGAAATGATCCATAGGTTCTATATATACGAAAGACCTCTAGGCCTACCTGTTATGGCATAAGTCGTTGACCCCATTGTAATTAGCGTCTGAATCAATAATGCTCTTTGGCTGTTGATGATAACCCACGTTCTAAAGCGGCAACGATTGGACCCTGCTGGCATGTTAAGTTGGCGTATTTCTATTTTCGACAATATTAACCTCTTTGAGTTTCTTATCAGAGGCTCAGTGCGGCTATAACGATACAATTACTTCTTTGTAGCCTAGTATACGTGTCCAGCCACTCGAGTAGGGCCTAATTGGAAACTGCTGGGGACTATGATTAAAACTCAAGCATGCGTACCGGTACGGTATAATGCAAACGCTTCTATCGCACTTAACGATTTTATTTTTAGCCTATAGCCTAATTGCATGTATAATGGCCTATGCATCCATGTATGAGGGCAGGGTGGTCGGTTCTGTCTATCTGTCTGTCTGTCTCGCTGTCTGTCTATCTGTCTCTGTCTCTCTTTCTGTCTGTCTGTCTCTATCTATCTGCCTGTCTGTCTGTCGGTCTGTCGGTCTGTCTGTCTGTCTGTCTGTCTGTCTGTCTGTCTGTCTGTCTGTCTGTCTCTCTTTCTCTCTCCGTCTGATCTTTTTCAGGGAGGATCATTATAATAACTCGATTGAGTTGAGTTGGCTATTGTACGCAAATCAAGCAGAAAATGTGGAGCAAATATCTGTCCTGGTTGAGATGTTAAAACCACTGAATTGTTGCTCTGTCCACCATAGTAGCCTAATCGACTCGATCGTCTGCCTATAAACCCATTTGAATCTTGCACTGGAGGAGACATTGATCTTGATCACCCCTCGTGACCTCGTCTATCGATTTTCTTGACTAAGAGTCTGCTTAGCGTCCGCTCGATTTGCATACAATAGCCAAAACAACTCATTCAAATAATTATAGGCTAATGATTCTCACAAAAAAATTCAAGATTGAGAGAGAGAGAGAGAGAGAGAGAGAGAGAGAGAGAGAGAGAGAGAGAGAGAGAGAGAGAGAGAGAGAGAGAGAGAGAGAGACAGAGACAGAGACAGAGACAGAGACAGAGACAGAGACAGAGACAGAGACAGAGACAGAGACAGAGACAGAGACAGAGACAGAGACAGAGGCAGAGACAGCAGAGACAGCAGAGACAGCAGAGACAGCAGAGACAGAGACAGAGACAGAGACAGCAGAGACAGAGACAGAGACAGAGAGAAAGAGAAAGAGAAAGAGAGGGAAAGAAGACTATAGGTATATGAGTTTGGTGAAAGTAGATGGGCGATGTAAATGCTGCGTTAACTCTGGCCGAGATTTAAAATGTTTCAACTTGGGAAAAGGTGAGATGTTTGGATCGCGAACCCCCTCCCCCCACATGTTTGTTCTCGGGTGCAAAATGTGGTTGGCAAGTTAAAAATTATGTGTTATCTCAATCTCAAGAGGGCAAGCGCCGCCTTCTTGCCGGGGTCAACGTCTCCAATCGGTGAATTTCGGTAGGCCTACTGTGCCTAGACTGTGTCTAAAAACTTTATAGGGTCTACATGTATGCCGTTTAAAATAAGAAATGTGTATGCCTAATTGCTAAAAACTACAATCATTGATTGAACCGCAAATAGAAAAAGGAAATAGGCGGCATTATAGTAATGAGTATATAGTAATGACCTTTAAGTTTGTGCAGAATTGTGCTTAAATAAAGCGCTTATATTCACGTGCAGACATTAATAATAATTATAATAATAATTATTATGGAACCAGTATGAGCCATTGGGAACTGATCGTCTCGCAGCGCTACTAGCGAGTGGGAGTGAAATCTATGCCCTGTCTGGAGATTGTAACTTTTGTAAGAGACATGCATTGAATTATTTTGATTTTGAAAGCCAAACAAGGAGTTAAAAATGCAACATAATAAGGAACGAGTGTCTTTTTTCATAATTTTTTTGCATGTAGTCAAATGTTACAGTAGATCCCTGCCCGTAGGCGACTAATTACAAATGTTATTTGTAGGCTACTGCATGTAGGCCTACTAGGCTATAGTGCCTGTTTGTTTTTTGCTGGTTGGCTATTTCGCATTTTACAGGTTAGGCCTATAAGGGCTATTATGAGTAATATAGGACTAATAACCTTCACTTTCTGCATGGTGTCCAACTCTTCCCTTGCTGTAGCTGTTGTAGTTGTTGCTGTTGTTGTTGCAAGTTGTTTTCATTATGATCATTGTTATTTTTATTTTTTGCCCGAGGTACCTAATCAGATCCCTCGATCGGGATTTTAAAAAATGCTTGTGGTTGTTGTTGAATCGGAATTATTATTATTATTTTTTTTATATTATTCTAATGATTATGACTAAGTTTTTATTGACTTCTTATTTAGTGCACCTTCAAGGGCACCTTCAAAAATCGACTTTTTTTTATCTAGTGCACCTTCAAGGTAATATCCTAAAAAGCTCTCGCAGTCCAATAACGGTCAAAAGGCAGTTCTTTAAGCGAGAAAGTAAAATGGTAATATAATAGGCCTAGTGGTATGACGTAGCCAACCTATAGACACAAGGCTATAGCTTACGCCATTGTAGCCTACAATGAAGGCATATGCCAAAAGGCCTATTGTAGATAATTATAGCCTATCACTGAAATAACTTTACAACTGTAAAATTTCGATTTAAATCGGAAGTCAAAGAAATAAATTTGAGTCCATTTGCAACAAGTATCAGCAATAGTGTTGACTTTCTAGCTTGTTCTAATAGGCCTAAAGACACGAAAGTGATGAATTTTAGATAGCCTATAGAACACGTAGCCTACTGTACGTGGTCTAGCCTATTTCTTGAATCACTCAGTGTATGCCTTATCAGTTGTGTGTAAGATCTATTATAACAGTAGGCCTAACTGACAAAATTGTATCAAACAACTCTCCCTTGGGTAGGCCTACGCGGTTTTGAAATATTCGTTTCTGCTAGAGGCGATATAATAATTAATGATTTACAATTACCGTTACAGTTATTGACGACGACGGCTTTCCATACAGTAAAACACGAATGCTTGTAGAACGTGGTAAAATTCTTTTTTTAATTAAAAACTAATTCCTCTAACTTTTTCCTATTGCATCAAACGTTGCGGATAGTTTTTAAAATCTGGCCACGTAGCAAAAGTACAGATATTTTATTTTAATTACGAAATTTTATCTTGTTTATAAAAATGGGTTGTGCCGTGAACGAGGTAAGGGTCGCGGGGTTGTGCAAAAGCTGTTTGTAGTCGTGAAGAATTTAAATTAAAGTCAGCGGTTATTGTCTTTATTATGTTATCCAGCGCACTGTAACCGATAAAAGTGTACAAAGAGAAGAATAAAGCAGAGAAGAATATTCTCGAAAAGTGGCACTGAACAGACTGCATGCTTATAAAGCTTTTTTTAGAGGAAACCCTCTGCGCGGCGGGCAGTGCGCACCCCTGTTGAGAAGAGATGGCGCGTAGGGTCCGTTCGTTTTCTCCCACAGTTCGACCCCTCGAGACTGGTCTGGTCTCTGGAAAGGCACGCTGAAATCACCGCCGTATGTGCGCTCCAAGTGGCTTTGTCATCGTTTTCAATCCGTTTCTACTGGTTTTTAGAATCGGCGGCGGCGCTTTTAATGGGCGATGGAAAGCCACGAATTCCAGCCGCCGAGCGTCGGGGGGTCGTACCCGAGGAACGGGTCATTCGAAACGCATACCGCCGAGGGTGTTACAAGGAAACCATTCCAGCCCTACGATGCCATGACACACGGCGAGTGCTCGGCGCAGTTGTCGCCTGTAGATGTCACCGCTATCAAAACCGAAACCCAAGACACAACATCGAGCGATCTATGTTCGTCTGAGTCGGGTTAGTAAACTTTTTTTAAATGTAGGCTATATTTGCACAGCTTGACACACTTCACGTAATAGACAAACTTGTGTACGAGCAGATAAAAGAAATTCCTAAAATACACGCTTGACTTAATTCTCTTCGCTTAAGTTATGCCTGTCGCATGTCGAAAAGGGATTTTTTGTCGAATGCCTAACGATGAAAGTTGACGTTGACTGATTTCTGACATCTTTCGTGTTTGTTGAGAACTTGACATTCGTCACTCAGGTTATTTTTAAAGGCACAATCATGTTCGGCCTTGATAGTAGTTCAATGAACTTTGTTCGCTTCTGTTGGTGCATGATGTGTAAACATATAGACGCTGAACCTTTCTACGTCAAGGTGTAACTGTTTTTTTATCTGCAGATGGCTTATCAGTGAGTTGTGAAACTTTATGCATGTATCTAGGCACTTATGCGGCTCTTTAGTGCCCCACTAGCCTACCGTAAGTTATTTTGAGCAAGTGTTTGGCTGAGCAAATACTTGTCACGTAACAAAAACTGTGACTGCTAGAACTCCGTACTGTCGAACGTTCTAGATATCAAAGTGTCCGGAAGAAATTATGGACTGATGACTGTTTGAGCTTTTGATTGAACCGAACATCTAGCGGCATGTTTTTTGTTGTATTAACTGTGCTTTATAAGTCTTTTTAATAAGTCTTTATAAGTCTTCATACAATAATGACAATAGCGGTCTCATGCACTTGCTTGGAGATCGACGTGTTTTGTCGTTAGTTATTCGTCATGTTAAGTTTGAAATGGGCTGTTGAGCAAGCAACATTGTTGAGCTAAAGTAAGTTGCTTAAGAAGTTATGGTACATAAAAGTTTTTTATATTTATATTCAGAAAACATATTTTTATGGCTGAAATGGCTCGAAGTGGCTCTGCAAACACAGTCTAGAAAATCCCATGTTTAGTGTGCATCCATGCGTAAAGGAAGTTGTCCTTACAGCTGGCCTAGAGCTAAGTATCTCTGGTAGCTTATGTAAACTTTGCTCTCAGCCCTTACATGACATCTTGTAATAATATGCTGTCTGAGTAAGGTGCATGCTATTTGCGTAGTGCCTTTTATGAGCTTCACAATGATTATTCCCGGCATACCAGACAGTTGTTGTATTGCGTGAAAGACCACTTCACCATTTAAGTGCAGGTCGTGTGGTTGATTTGGAGACTTTAATGGCTCATTTTTCTGTCCACATTATGCCTGAACTACTTGACTACAGGTACATATAACTGGGAAACATGACGACATATATGTTTTATGTGTTTCTAGACATTGTGTCTTTTTTGTGTGATAATTTATTCTGCAGTTGGTGTGTTCGAATTTATTCATTAGGCGATATTTATAAAGCACTCGTTCAAGACAAACTACCGCACTCGAGAGTACTCCCGACCCAGCCCCGGCTAAATAATATGGTCTTGCGCTCGTTGTGTGTACACATTAGCGTGACAGGCTTAGCTTACCTCGATCGCAAGCCTCATTGGCCCAGCATCGAGCTTTTGCTATTGTGGGTGCATCACAATGGAATGACCTTTATCCCCTGTTATTCGTAGCTCAGGGTTTTGGTGGGGAATTCATCTGCATTGCTTTGCTGCTAGAAGAAAGACTTCTCTTTTCACACGCTTGTCACGCTGAGCATGCTTTTGAGCAGTTCTACTGTGAGAAGCGCTTTACAAATGTTCTTAGATTAGATTTGATTAAGGTTTGAATACAACATGGCATATTGACACTGTGTTTTACAGTGATGCAAGTACAGAGTTGACTAGGTATTGTATTGTATTGTAGCATTTGTAAAGTGCCTCTAGTAGGGTAAACCGTTCAGAAGTGCTTTCTTTGCACAAGACCCCGTGAGAAGAAGCAGGTTTTGAGAAGATGATGTGATGAATTTCGAAGATTAATGCTGAAAAGTAAATATTTGCCGTAATCGTCGTAGTGTTTACGTTACCCAGTATGGCATGCTAAGTTAACAAGTGCGCTGACTAAAGCAAATTTGTGTTTAGGAGATGTTCACAAAGTGGGAGCACGTCTAGATGAGTCTCCATTGTATTTACCGATTCCAAGTTCCTGCTTGTGTAATTTATGCATAATTTATGCAAAATTGAATATGCATGATTTTGAGGTACAGAAGCAGACTGGTTCCATTCAGTTGACTCCTTCGAATGCTTATTTATTCTGCAAAGCCTATCCTCTTATTCTCTTGTTAGTTGTATGTGAGACGCCTTGCCCATATTGACCTTGTCTTGATTTATATTATGAGTTTGTGGTGTTTACGAGAATGAGGTTGTTTTATTGTTTTTCTTCTTCGGGACTGGGCGGATGGGTACCAAACATTTTGAGGGCATGTGTACAAGGTATGGAGCGTAAAGTTTGCAGAAAAACTGTTCGGCAGTAAGGTTAAATTTCTGGTTTTTCGAAACGTGTTTTTTTGCGCATTTCATCTTTACTAGTTTGACTTCTTTAACTGTGACAAGAAGTTTGCAGAGTTCAACATAGACAGACAGAGATTCCTTTTTATGTAGACCACATTCTAGATTCTGGAATGTTGAACCGGTAAAATGCTCTGTGGGGTTAAAGGCTACTGCTGAGCGAACGGCCATGGGTTTGAAAAGCTGTCATGAATGTGAGAAGACATAATGACGTGAAAAGATGTGTCCTAAAAGACTACTCTTTGAAAACCTATGGTTTTGCAGGCTGTAAATTGAGTGGCTCTCTTCTGAATGGGGTGGTTTGAAAGGTATGGTTCTGAAGGGTTTGGTTTGAAAAGTGGTGGTCTGCAGGACTGAGGTTTGAAAAGCTATGCTCTAAGGCAATTTAGTCATAGTAGTTAGGGGCTAGAATGCTGGGATCTGAAAATATAATGGTCTGAGGGGTTATGCATGGTCTAAAAGGGTGTGGTCCATGCAAAAGTCTGGGTTAGTCTGAAAGTATATGCATGGTCTGAATGATCCATTGGATGTGGTCTACAAAGCACAAAGCACCATTTGAAAGACTGTGGTCTGAAAGGTTATATTACTTATATATGGGTAGTCTGAAAACCAGTGGTCCTACCTATATCATCATTATCATCATCATCATAGTTGTGGTCATCATCATCATGTGTTTACATTTTTCTTCTCTCCATATCTCAATATATAACCGTGGCAGATTCTGCCAATGCACTTAGCAGTGTCGTGGTTGTTATGCTCAAATCTGCACTTCAACGTCTGTGGCCCACTTGGTGCAGCACATATATCACAGTGATCCTTGTAGCTGAACGGCCTCCTCCCATCAATGCATGTCGTGCTCCAGTTTTACCAGATGCCTTGGTGGCTCAGTCTCTTCTTGTTGGGTGCATTGGCGTGTAATACTCAAGCATGTATGACAGTGATCCGTTTGACAGGCCAGTGTTGTTACTGTCTGGCTAACATGTCAACAATGAGGATAGGTTCATTGGAGAGGTGCTTTTTGTGGTGTGTGTTGTTCAGGCCAGGGCCGCTGGTAGACAAGGGGCGGGAGGGGGCAAATGCCCACGGACCTGGATACTTTTAGGGACCCAAGTTAAGCAGTCATATTTTCACAATATTATTATTATTTTTATTATTACTATTATTTATATTATTATTAATATATTATTATTAAATTATTACTATATTATTGTTACTGTTGTTTTTATTGTTGTTTATATTAATTTATTATATGTGGCATTATGTGCGACTATCTATTGACCAAGCACCCAGCCATAGCATAGCTGTAGTGCTGATGAACTTGCTCCAGGTCCCCACATAGACTTATCAACCCTTTTAGGGGAGACTTATACCTACGCCCCTCCCCTTGCAAGGTGAGTATTCTAACCAGTCGGCCACCCTGCTCCCCAAAGTTATCACGTTCTATTCATTCTTTCAGGTCCATTGCCTGCCAAACAATCCGTCAGTCTGTTTGCTAAGGCAAACATTAGTCATGATATGATATGATGATGAAGCCTGTCAGACATATTAACCTGTCCTAGATGGAACTTGAGTAATCTCCAGTGATGCTATACAGTCACCACCTGGTGTTGTGGCTTCTCTATAAGACTGCACGTGTGCATACTCGTGTGCATACTTGTTCCTGTTTAAACAGAGGGTTGTAGTAGGTTATGTACCTGGATAATTAAGTACTGCAGAACTTAAGATAGTTTCCTTCAGCATATTGTTGTACATCAGATCTAGCTCTGGCTGGTAATTTCAGAGATTTTTGGGCTGTGCGTTAGATACTAATGTGGAACAGCATGATATGCATGTTGGTAGCGGTGTCTGAAGGCAGTTGACAGTTATTGTGGCTCATAGGAACCCTGTGAAATTAACACCACACGACAGCCATGAGCGCCATTAGACATTTTTGCTGGAAAGGCAAACACGATGGTCGAGGTTAAATTTGTTTTAATAGCAGGAGCACGAGAAACGCAAAGCAGAAAATTAAGGACGTGTGTATTTTTCCACAAAGGTTTCTAGATGTAAATTTTTCCCACAGAACTTTCATTTTGTGTATCATTAGTAACATCAGTGCTTTTGGCGCGAAGAAATTTGTTAAAAAAAAGTAGTAGTTAAGAAATTTGTGGAAAAAAGGAAAAACAATTTTCGAGGGATGGGGACGGGTGCCCCACTGCCCCTCTTGCCTCTAAGTTTCAGTACTCATCAACACAGTATTGATGACACAATGAAATTGTGAGTGAAATACTAGCTCAAGATCCATACACGGTAACTGTGCTGTAATGAGACAAGGTTCGAACTCGTACACCTCACATAGCATCGGGAGCGCATCTGAGTAGGTACCTTGAAGGGGTGCTATATAAATTAGATTGATTGATTGATTGATTGCAGGCTGAGGGCAGTCAGGCACGAGCTGATTGGCCACCATACTGCTGCACAATGCGCATGCTTAGACCTGCAATCCGTTTCTGTGGCCGTGTTGTATCTGCACCATAGTATCTGATCTCTGCAGAGGTTACCTACAATGGCTGATGCTGCTGAGTCTTTTGGAATGCTGCTCTGACGTGTGCACCGCGGCCTAAGAAATCCAGATATCATGTGCGCACTTCTCTGGTCGCTCCCAGCTAGCTTACTCTCCTTGTGGAACTCGTAATCAAAGCATGCATCTGATTAGCTGTACTACACGCTGTCTGGAAAAATAAAATCTGGCACAAAATTGAAGAACCTGAGTAAACAAATTTGAACTAAAAGTTTCGGTCCTTGATATTGTACTTCTGTTTTTTTCGTATTGTAATTTTTTATTGGCTAGGAAATTCGATGTCAAAACGCAGCAATGTACAACAGGTCTATGTTTTGCTGTTGTAGAAGAAGAGGCCACATTAATATGCAAAATTATTATTTCTAATGTGGCCATGTGGACTGGGATAAGTGCCTCTGCGGCTAAAATTTCTTTATCTATTGTCCTTTTAGAGGTTTCTATGGCTGCCTGATGGACTAGCTTACTGGACAGCTGCTCTATTTTTCTGCTATTCTCCTATATTCTATTCGGCTAAATATCCCATCTATTACATTTACAATACAGCATTGTACAATACAATATTCATACCACAATATATTTAGTATACAATATTTGCGATACAATATTTATAACACAGTATTAACAGTACAATATTAGCACTACAATATATACAATATAATATTTGCTCCACAATAAATACCCGCAGCAGTGCTGCACGCATTATATCGTGAAATCTCAAAATGGCTTGTGATTAAAAATAGACTTTTAAACTTTATTCTACAAACAATTATTCCTCTAATGGTCATTCCGCACTATCTATAATTTTAAGCTAGCACCGAGTGCCACTTGTATACTATTGACATGTTGTACTATTGACATGTATAGATGTCTAGAGTAGCTACACTCCGCTGATAAGGGAGTCCTCTTAGTTCCTTTTGCTCGTACTACTATGAAGAATCGAGCCTTTTCTGTGGTTGGTCCAGTGGTCTGGAACGGCCTTCCTTTTGAGCTACGCCTACACCCTGGGATTCTACCAGGATCCTTCCTTACAAAACTTAAAACTGTTCTTTTTGGGTGTGCTGGAGTCGGGAGCGCCTCTGAGTAGTTTTTTTTCTTGAAGGAGCGCTGTATGAATGTTCGAATGAATGAATGAATGTCAGCCACCGATGCATTACGGTTTAACATACGTTGCACCTTCTTTTCGTAGATCCCAACCTGTCGTCGGGCGATGGTGCGGCGCACGGAGGTGTTGGTGGCGGCGGCTGCAGTGACGGTCTCTCCTCGTCTCACGTCTCATGTCGCGTCTGTGGCGATCGGGCGTCAGGATTTCACTACGGGGTCACATCATGCGAGGGATGCAAGGTAGGGGGGTGTTCATGTATTACGTGTGTAGGGGGTCACCGGATTTTGGTTGAATTGCGTATGGGTGCGTTCGGTGGTCTCGACAGAATGTGTTTATTCGAAATAAACGTCTGATTATGACGGGCTCTGGTTTACATGTCGTTCTGCTAAAACATGAAGTGATTATATATCTGTGAAAAACTGTTGGCGTGATGTAAATTATATTATACATCGTAGTGAAAATGTTGTGCACATAGTAATTAGTTTAATATATGTTGTGATCTAACTGACCAGTCTTGAATAGATTTTGATGTTCAAGTGAATCTATTTTGCGACGCTTGTTAACGAGAGTGCTGTTTGGCAGCTGGTTATATTAAAGTGTTTGACATACTTACTTATTTACATACTTATATGGTTACAAGTATATGCTTACTTCCTTACTTACATGGTTTACATTTTACTTTCCAATGTCGTTCGTGTGAACATGTCGAAGTTACATATGGCTTGCCTTCTGTGTCATAAGGCATGCCCTTGATAATTTCGGTTAATGTTCCTATGACGCTGTGAGCTTCTATGCTTTTCCTTAGGTTAATTTCTAATTTGAAGGGCGTGTTTTTTTTTGTCCTTCCAGGGTTTCTTTCGACGCAGCATGCAGAAGCGAGTCGAATATCGCTGCCTACGCGATGGCAAATGCCAGGTGATGAGAATCAACCGTAACCGCTGCCAGTATTGTCGCTTCAAGAAGTGTCTAGCAGTCGGAATGTCGAGGGACTGTAAGTTCTACACTACAGTTATGTACTTATTTATTTCTCGCATTTTTTGTATAGTGCCCCTTCAAGCTCTCTAGTCAGTGGCGCTCCCGACTGCCGCACGGACACTGCACCGGAGTTTCACGCCGAAGCGTACGAGCAATTGCAAGCGAAGGACTTGCTCAATGTTTCTAAATACGGCCTACTTGAGTAGATATTAGGCTTAGTTTAAAAGTAAAGCAAGACTTACTGTGTATAAAGTAAGTCTTACTTGAGAAAACAGTTTATTTTTTTAGTAAAATATGGCTTTCTAAGGTAAAGGAAGGTTTGCTTTAAAAGTAACTTAAGTTTTGCTGTTGTACCAGATCACATTTAACCCTTTACCGGTTCATTTTTAAATTTTGAGCCCATTTTCAGCGGATATTCTCGGGCAAACGGGTAAAGGATTAAGTAAAACCACAGCATGACCAAAATCTTTTATTGACCAAACTAACCTTGATTACGACCTTGCATATGACCTTGCAGCTGTTCGATACGGCCGCGTTCCAAAGAGGTCCTTGAGCGTGGATGACCAGCCGGTCAGTACGTCCAGTCTGTCTGAGTTACAGCGAAGTCTGGACGAAGAAGCGGCGACGGAAACGCGTCACCTGGAACTCTACGACGTCATACTTAGCATCTCACACTCGCATGCGGCGCACTGCGATGAAACGGACGAAAAGATTTCTGCACTCAATCGACATCCAACGTCTCTGGTCTGCTTCATTTTTATTGCTATTATTATTATTATATTGTTATTTTTAATTGTTGCTGTTATTATTTACGGTGGTGGTGGTGGTGGCGGCGGCAGCAGTGGAGGTGTATTAATTAATTCGTTTCGAGAACTTAAATGGTGCCTCTTCAAGAGACCTACTCAGAGGCTCTCCCAGCCCAGCCACAGCTAAACAATGTAGGATTTGAGCTACCAGTTATTGTTGTTGTTATGTTGGTTTTATTATTATTTTATTTTTATTATTATTATTTATTAAATGTAACATGTTTTGCAAGAAACAGCACAATAATAATAATAATTATTATTATTACTACTACTGTTTATTACTACTTTGTGAAAGTGACAGTACTTAGTTATTATTATTATTATTATTATTATTATTATATTGTTATTATGTTTTTATTGTTGCTGTTATTTTTTGTGGTGGCTGCGGCAGCAGTTAAGGTGTATTAAGGTGTCCCCCGCTCTTCAGTTTTGGCGCAGTGATGCTTGTTACATTCAACCTGTGTTACTTTCGACACCGGTTTCACCTAATGGGCATTATATAAATTCTGATTTATTGACAATTCATCGATCGACATTACGATGTTGATGTGATCCCAGCTCTGATCAACTTTACGAATAAAAAATGACGAAAGCACGTTTGTTTCTCTTTGCAGCTGACGTTGCCAGAAGTCGACATGTTCGAAGGTTCGGTGGTGCCAGATAAACTGGAGGCGTGTCGCTGTCTTATGTTTCAGAACCTGGCCAACCTCATCAATCCGGCCATCAACCAAGTCGTGGAGTTCGCAAAAAGAGTTCCGGGTAAAAAATAGTTTTGAATTTCTATTTCTTAGAAATTTGTGGTTGGTTTATTTTCGATTGTGTCGTGGCTAGCATGCTGGGCTGTCGATTATTTAGAAAGGTCAGGGTGATGCTGTCTACTTTGTAAACGTACTCCAAAGTTGGCATTTTTGTCCATTTTGAATTTCCTTTATGAGGCCAGCAGTTGAAATTCTATATGCGAAATTGTGTCACTGTTTAATTTTTTTCTTGCATGGTAACTCAATAAACAATTGTGATCTCTTATAAATCAGAGTGCGATTGAACCTTTTGCTTGCACACTAGCGCACTAACTGGGGGATCCATAGCTTGGGGGTCTGTAGTTCAGTGGAGAGAGCGTTGGTCGATAAACTGAGAGTCATTATCGTGACCCGGGTTCAAGCCTCGCTCAGGGCAAAAATTTATTTGAATTTTCTGTTAGCTGCCAGTGGCGCTTTCTGTTGTGTTGTTTGCCTCGGGTCTGTTGAAAATAAGATCGCCCCTCCCACTCCTGGGTTGGCCGTACCAGGAGCGTTCCAGCACTTAGGCCATTAGTGTTAAGTTATCGAGTCTGTTGTATCCGACCTGCGTGTCATGCGAAGCTGGCCGTATTTCGTATAGACTAACTTGTACCTGTAATCGTTCTGCAGTCTGTCAGATTGAATATTAATAAACGAATATTATAAAAAACAGCTATCAAACATAATCGCACCTTCTTGTTGCTGTGCCTCCCTCACTCTGGAACAGGATCCCTTCATCTCTGCCCTTATTCCCCAGGGCCCTCTCTGTCTCTTACTGTGCACATCTCGAAACTGTTAAACCCGTGCTAGGATCGGGAGCGGTCCTGAGTAGGTGTGCTTGAAGGTGTGCTGTATGAATCCTAGTAGTGAATAAAGAATTTAAATAAAGAATAAAGAATTTACTTACGTGATGAGTAATCGTTGTAGTTAAATATCTTCATGATTTTTCTTCTTCAGATTTCCAGACAATTCCTCAGGATGATCAACTCGTTCTCATCAAGAAAGGATTCTACGAGATCTGGTTGACTCGCGTCTCTCGTCTCGTCAACGCTTCCGACAACCGTGTTCTCTTCTCCGACGGAAGCCTTGTTCCACGTTCCGAGCTTGCACTCATCTACAGCGTGAGTGTCGCTTCTATTAGAAACGGCTTTTTGGTATGTGGTGTAGTGTGCTGTGGGTATGTTTGTTGCCTTGCAGCCAGAGGGTTGCAGGTTCGAATCCACCTCGAGCCACTGTGTAGGGACCCCGAGCAAATCCTTCACTTGCAATTGCTCAGGCGCTTCGGTGTGAAACTTCAATTCAGTGTTCGTGCCGTAGTCAGGAGCGGTTCTGAGTAGAAATCTGGAGGAGGCGCTGTAACAAGTGCACATGCGTACATTTATGCTTTGCTTTTTGTTTGATCTGCCGTGGTCTCTACCATTTCTGTTAGTCTCTGTGTTGTTTTTAATAAAAGACGACTTGTTTTAGTTTTGTCACAGTGGTGCAGAGTTTGGCTGATTTATGTTAGTTAATTAACTAATTTCTGTTGCGTTGTTTGGTTTTTACAGCCTGAGCTGATCGATGCAATATTTGAATACGCTCAGAATTTCAGCCAGCTTCAACTTAACGACACCGAGATCGGACTCGTTACGAGTTTAATCTTAACAAATCCAGGTGATAATAATGATTGCAACAATTTATATGACGCCATGACATAGCCATGCCGTTGTAAAGGGGTGCCTTACAAAAATGGCTAACAGTCAGTCGGGATAAGCCCTAGAGAACTAGTATGTTGTAGCTCACTATAGACAGGTAAACTATTTTTCTGCTATTTTATATCTTTGTATTCTTGTAGCTAACTGTACTGCAAAAATTGCTATTTGATATTTTGCTGTAGTTTTTGCTACTGAGTTCTATTATGGACTTATTATTCTTATATATATTAAGCTAGAAGTTAGTTTTTTTTATTAGTTTACCAGCCGTTTGGATTTTATAAATGTATGAAATTATGTCTCGCTGTTTAGTGTTTTTAATCAGAAATGTTGTGTAATTCATGAATATGTAAGGATTATTGTCGAATTGAAGTTTGTTTTGACTCATAGACTATTTTGAGATTTGCAAATATATTGTGTGCCAATGTGTGGTGTAAAAATTGTGGTGTAAATACTGCATTGGAAATATTGAGGTGTAAATATTGCATTGCAAATATTGTGGTGTAAATGTTGTATTGCAGATATTGTGGTGTGTAAATGCTGTACTGTATACATTGTGGTGTAAATACTGTATTGTAAATATTGTAGTGTAAATATTGCATTGTAAACGTTGTGGTGTAAATACTGCATTGCAGATACTGTGTGGTGTAAATGCTATACTGTATGCATTGACTATTTTGAGATTTCCAAATATAATGTGTGTGGTGTAAATATTGCATTGTAAATGTTTTGGTGTAAATACTGCATTGCAGATATTGTGGTGTGTAAATGCTGTACTGTATGCATTGACTATTTTGAGATTTCCAAATATAATGTGTGGTGTAAATATTGCATTGTAAATGTTGTGGTGTAAATACTGCATTGCAGATACTGTGGTGTGTAAATACTGTACTGCATACATTGCTTGTTTTAAAGAAATCGTATTGTAAATATAGTGGTAAAAAAACGTAACGTAACATGCAAACATCTTTTCCAGATCGTCTGGGTCTGACGAACATTGCCGCCGTCCAGGCCCTGCATCTGCGTCTGACGGACGCCCTACGTCTGCAGCTTTCGCGCCAGCACACCCTCGACCAGACCCTTCTCGACGTTGTGCTTGCACGGCTGCCCGACCTCGGTGTGCTGAGCACGGCGCACGACCACCTTCTCGACTGGTTCCGAGATAGGTGGCGCCACCTACGCCTTCCGCCGCTCTTCGCCGAGCTCTTCGACGTTCCGCGCCCCGACGACGAGGGTGAGGTCGCGGGTCAGTCTTGATGGAGGGCGGTTGGTGTGGGGCGTGGACGTTGCAACGACCGAAACTCAGGGCACGAATGAACGAAATCCGATGTTTTTGCGTTGTTTATTTGCGTTCGAATTTTGTAATTGCCACTCTTTTTTGCGTGTTTTAAGATGGAGATGCTGATCGGGTGGAGGAGAATGCCTTGGGTGCTGCTTGGTGGTTGAATCTGGAGCGCCATTGATAGATGGGCACTGGTAATAAATACCTCCTGCATTGATTACTGTTATGAAAAATACCTTGTGCAGGGGATACCTCCTGCACTATTCACTGGTAATAAATACCTCGTGCCTCATGGGGGCACTGCTAATACCTACTGCTTTATTCACTGGTATTAATTGCCTCATTCCTCATGGACGCACTGGTAATACCTCCTGCATTAATTGCTGGTTATGAAAAATACCTTGTGTGTGAAGCGCTATTGATACCTCCTGCATTATTCACTGGTGATAAATGCCTCATGCTGCCTGAAGGAGGCACTGCTAATACCTCCTGCTTTATTCACTGGTATTAATTGCCTCATGGAGGCACTGCCAGTACCTCCTGCTTTATTCACTGGTAATAAATACCTTGTGCTTCATGGAGGCACTGCTAATACCTTCTGCATTGTTCGCTTTTAATACCTTGTGTGGTTGGTAGACATTGCATTATTCACTGGTAGTAACTTGTGTGGTAGACACCGGTAATAATACCTTCCTGTATTATTCAAAGGTGATATATTCAGTGTAAGACGCTGATTAGATTTACTTAAGTTTAGGCACTGATGAAATACCTCAGGTACGGACTGCTCTGCTCATGCTCATGCTCATCCTCATGCTTTATGGACTGGTATTACCTCGTGCATTGAGCACTGTTGAGACCTGCAGTAGGCTATGATCAAATACCTCGAGTTAGTCTCTTGTAATACCTCATGCTGTAATCACTGGTAATACCTCTTGCATTGGGTACTGGTTATACCTCGTACATTAGCCGCTGTTGCCTGTATTGCGAACTTTTGCCGAGCAAGAACACTTACATTGCATGCTGCTTCATGTTTAGCGTATGAGGTCATTTTGCATTTGGATCATCATGTTGTTTTGTGGTTTTCAATTATTGAAATATGATTTTTTAGCACTGCCAATGTTATCGTGTTAATCGATCTTTTTCCACATGTATCATGTTGTATCCGCTCATGAATTATGCATCAGTTTCAGACTGGTTCATGAATTATGTAACAGTTGTTTGACGAGCTCATGAATTATGCAACATCTGTATATGGCCTTTTCATGTACTGTGCAACTATGTGTGCAATTTGTGTGCAGTTTGGTGTGTTCATGGTCTCAAGGTTGGGCAGAATGTGTTTTCAACTTCCTAAAAGGATAACTTTTGCAATCATTAACATTTGGGTAAACGTTGATTTTAATTCGACACAAGCGAGTTGCCTAGCACAATAGATCAAAACTTTATCAGTCCCACATCTAAATTACTTCTCTGATTTTTTATTCTGCGGTTGCTTTATGAATGTTTTACTTTCTTCCAAGTTAGGAAAAGTTAAAAAAAATTACCGGGTTGTGGATAAATTGCTTTTCCGAAATCTTCAGCACGCGAAGAAATGGTCTCTGTGACTTTAACTCACTTACAGTTGCTTGGTGCAATCGGTTTGTGCATGGTCATTAGGTTGTAGCACTTGACCAATGCATAATAATAATATAATAATAATAATAAAGCATGTCGTGTTTCAAGTTCTGCTGTGCAGCTGACGTGTGCCTTGGATCAATGTATGCATGATTGCATGTCTTTAGTATGCTGTAGTTAGTTTCTAACAATGCTGTGTCATTACAAGGATTATTAGTGGTGCCCTCCTCTTTTATCCAGTCTTTGGACGGGCACTGTCAGGGTATGGACAGCTGTGGAGTTATAATGTTTACAGTTCTGCTTAGAAATGAGGATTAGTGGATGCCTTGCGTTATCGTAACATCTCAGGTGTTGTGTTGTTTTACAGCTCTACTTTCTGTTTGGTTTGAAAACACGTGTGTGTTATGCAAAGTAATTTAATTAATTTTTCCCTTTTTATGTGAGGTGATTTTGTGACTTGCCTCATTTATGTGGAGATTTTTTTTTAATCTCTGACGTGGTTTCTTTTTGTGTCTTCATATGAAGAGATTTATCCATTTTACTTTGCGTTAAGTGGTTTCATGCTCCTTAAAATTTCTAAGGTAATGTCTTTAATACTGTCTTTTGTGTTCAAAGGTATTTACGATGTCCTTTTATCTTTGTAGTAATCAATAGAGGCAACTCCAAAATCGGTTTCTGCTTCTCCTTTAAGCAAAATTATCTACATATATATATATATATATATAATATATATATAATATGTATAAATTTTAAAAAATTAATTTGTTTTTATTCTTTATTTTTTTAATACCCCGAGGTAAAATTTCTTTTGTATCTAAAGTAGATTGGACATCCCTCACTGGTTATTTCAAATGACATCCCAATCAATAATATTTATCTCCATTGTTAAAGTTAGGTTGATTTTCCTGTCACATTTTTTGTTTCTTCACGCCGATACTTTCAATGAAACATCGGGAATAGGAAGGAACAATGAGTCTGTCTTTAGCGTATCTCTACCCACTTCCAAAATTCCAAATTGTCGCATTTCCTTAGTTTCTTGTTGCTTCGTTTTTGATCTGAGACGTGAATACGAATTCAGTCACTGCTTCTTGCCAACATGTGGGTTGTCTCCTAACATCTTAGCATTTATGCAAATCTGTATTATGCAATTGCACATTCTGTTCTGCGTAGTATGTTTAAAGATGGTGTTGTTTTCAACAATGTTTTGGCGAATGTTGTGTTTCGCCGAAAAGTTTCTGTTGTAGCTACTTTTTCTATAGTTTGCGATACAACAGATTTTTCTGTGCACTGACGTTCGCCTAAGGCCCTAGAGGACGGCGGGGGACAATTACAAACCCGGGACATAGTGGTAAAGTGGTTTTTATGATTGAATGAATGATTCACATGATTTAATGAATGATTCTTATGATAGAATGAATGATTCACTTGATTGAAGGAATGATTGAATGAATTATTTTTATGATTGAATGAATTATTCTTATGATTGAATGAATGATTCACATGTTTGAATGAATGATTCACATGTTTGAATGAATTATTCTTGTGATTGAATTAATGATTCTTGTGATTGAATTAATTATTCTTGTGATTGAATTAATGATTCTTGTGATTGAATTAATTATTCTTGTGATTGAATAAATGATACACATGATTGAATGAATGATTCACGCAATTGAATGAATGATTCACATGATTGAATGATTGAATGATTGAATGAATGATTCACATGATTGAATGAATGATTCTTATGATTGAATGAATGATTCACATGATTGAATGATTGAATGAATGATTCACTTGATTGAATGTATAATTCTTATGATTGAATGAATGATTCATGTGATTGAATCAATGATTCTTGTGATTAAGTCAACTATTCATTTGACTTTATCAAAGATTGATGTGTCTCAATCAAGGTTTGACTTTTAAATCTAATTCATGTGATTCAATCAAGGCCTCTTGTGATTAGTAAGGTAACTCTATGAGTCCTCGTACTACATCTTTGTAGAAGGCATATGCATCAAAAATATGCGATTATGTGTATCAGCGACTTGCCATTTAACGCCCTCTCACACATATTGACTGTAGCAATTCAGTCATTGCTTCATGTTGCAAGCCGCTTGTTGGGCAAGCGCTCATCGTTGTCACGATTGTCATCTAGAAAATCAACATCTGTTTAAAAAACGAACATCTCTTATGATAACATCATGCATATATGTAAATATCTGATTTCCTGTTTCTCGTCTGTCGACTGTGGCTCATTTTTGTGGCTCCTTTCTACGATGTGGTAGCACTTTTCTGTGGGCGTTGTTGTGTGTCTGGGTTTTTTCTCCCAGATCCGCTTCTAGCTTCTTCGTCGATTCTCTGTTTAATTCTACTTCTTGGCTTTACTTGTTGAAAGAATAATTTGCTTTAATTCTTGTTCTTCTTCTTACTGATTAATCGTTCTGCTAGGCTCGGGTAATTTGGAGCAGGTACGGTGGGTGATGTGGCTTGGGTAAACTTTGTAACTGTGTCGGGGTGTGAAGCAGACTTTACAGAACTCCCTATTGAATTGTTGCCATAATTGTATCTCTTGCAAGTTTGCATCTATGTTTCCAGAGCATTTTGTTTTTCATTGTGAATTGCATCAGTGTGAGAATAATTTTAAAAAGTCCTTTATGTTCTAGTAGGCCTCTGTGGCTTAGTTGTATTGCAGAGTCATGTGTTCATTTCGGCCTAACTAGTATTTGTCTTTCCTCCTGGTAAATGGTGCTATTCTTTCAGAATCAAGCCGCATTTCTTGCATAGATCTCTGCTTTGCCAGCATTGCACTTGGGTAAACAACCATGTGGCCATGGCAGAGATTATGCACTTGTGAATCTGGGTGTTGAGGAGAGTGTCAGCACGGGCTTGTTGATAAAACAACATCACGTGGGACATGCCTTACAGTACAGCGTGTACAGGGTGGGCAGAAAAAATACCCCTACGGTTTTTTGCCAATATCTTTGTCAAAAGTAGGTTTTTGGCCCACCCTGTACAGCAGGCTGCACGTAAAAGCAAAGGTACAGAAAAGTCTGTATTTAGCACATGACAGCAGTTTTCTATGGTGCGTTGACCAGTACAGTGTGTTAAACTGACAGCTTTGGGGGACAAACACCACTTCTGAGTGCTCACGTGCAGTTTGAAATTACCGAAGTATCTGGATGACTTACTGGTAGTACCTTCGTTCAACTGCCTCCACCATTCTCGTCCAACAGACTTGACAACTCTTGGGTTCCCGTACTAGAACTGCTCTGGCTTAGTCACAATCATGTGCGTCAATTGGGCCTTCTCTTTGGAATACTCTTTCTCCTTCTGTTCGCCTTACACTTCTGTCTGGCAGTGTCTCTTCTGCATTCTTTCTTCTCATAACCTGCTTCTTCTCAAGGGACCTGAAAGCGCTCCTGAACGGTTCACCATACTAGAGGCACTTTGCGGAATAAAGCTTGTTTGAAAAGTTTATAGTGTTTTTACATTATCGAAACAACCTGAAACATTGATGTTGAGGACTCTGGCAATGTCTCTTTTTTGTGGTAAAAACTAAGATTTTGATTTTGAGAGTTTTAATTAATTAATAAACACTTATTTACTCTTTTATACTTGCAACATTTTGTCCGTGACATTTTCTTGCATGACATTTTGTCAGGCCACCGTGTAAAGATGTAACACTAAGAATTTTCTCTGTGTCTGAATTGGTTTGACATCATTTCGACTAATGTAGAGAACGCCTGCGATCTTGTTCTTCTGCGTCGTAGAAAATCTGTATTAGTCACGTTTTCCAATCACAATTCTATTTTTGTTGTTCGAGTTTCCCGCTAGAAGCACCCGATTGTTTTATGTCTGCAAAATTAAGTTGCGGAGTTTGATTTACTGTTGAATATTAGCGATTTTTTTGATGATTTGTATTTTATCTCGCAGAATTTAATTGGCCAGTTTAAATGGACGTAGTTAGAAAGTGAATGTTATTCTTGCTTTTAAAAAATGTTTTTGCATGCACCTTGTGGATTTTGCGATGTACTTATTGCATGTACATTATATGGCCTCGTGTACAGGTTTAATGGGTTTCCTTTGTCATCATGATAGTCTTTGAGAGTTATTGTGTCTGGTGGTATTATTACGAGAACTGTGCCGTTAATTAATTAATTATTATATGAATCTTCAGAAAACAATCAGTAATTAATAAATAATTTATTAATTGCTATATTAAAAATCTATAATTATTATAAATTTTTAGCACAACTTACTTAAAATTTAATTAATTAAATTAATTAAAATTTATTTAAAACTGGGTTGAACTGGGTTGGATTTCTTATCGGTTGAATTGATGTTAAATGCAGAAAGGAGTATTGTTGTTCCTGTGCTTTAACCCTTTAATGCCGGAGGGTATAGGATTTCCCATTCCATTTACTACCATCTTGGCATTAAAGGGTTAACTTCTCTCAGAGTTGTATTGTCTCTACCGTAACTAATTAATTGCGCTTTTGGGGAGTTTCTAAATGTTCAGGCATTTGAACATTCTTTAGTGTTTTAAATTTTGTCCCTTATCAGTTATATTTTGTTGTAAGTTCTGTAGCAAGTGTAGATTGTTTGTTTGTTTTGTTTATTTGGAACTCTGTTTATGGAGGCATTATGAGCGAAAACGTTCTTGGAAGTAATTCTCTTTGGTTATTCTCTTGTTGATTTTGTTATTTTAAGCTAGCTACCAGGCGTCATGTTTGGCACAGCCTAGTGTACGTTGGAAGGTTACTGTTGGGCTCTCTGCAAATGTTGCTGGCTTTCTTGTTGACCGGTTTTGGCTTTTGAAATGAGGCTTTCGGGTGTGGTTGTTTTAAAATAGAAAACCATGGTTTCTGTTGAGGTTCTTGTTTTTCCAGTGTCTTTACCGGTAATGAAGAAATCGAAAAGAATGGAAGAAATTTGGTTTTTTGTTGAAGTTACTGCATTTGTATTGTTGATAATTTGACGCTTTGTGAAGCGAGGGAACTAGAACTTACAGATTGAGGTTCTGTTAGAGTTGAGAATACAGGACACCATAACGTTGCTTTGTTGCTGTTAATAAATTAAAAGATTGAAAGAAAGCTGTTGTATGATTTCCAGAAAGTCTACAAAGATTTATGCATCAGGTTTGCATAGTGATGTTACAAAGTTGGTCAATTCAGATTTACTGTAAATCTTGTAAGATTTATTATGCGGGAAATTCTATCAGGTCTACATACAGTAGTTAGTATGTCCAATCAGGTTTATGTATTAAAATTTGTTGGATTTGCAATCACTGCGAATCTTTCTATTGGGTGTACAACTGTACATAGTGCTTGGTTGTTGCCTGTGTGCTATTATATTTCTGCCATGTTTATTGTTGGTTAAATCCATGCTTTGAATATATTTCTTTAACGATCATAGCAAACTGTTTTTGTTGAAATAGCGTGTCATTTCTGTAAATTAATGATAATTCTGTACAAAGTTAAAGTAACGTTGTTTCGTCGTGTTATAGTAGCGTGCGATGCTATTCTTCTGTTTCTAAGAAGTTCGTTCGTTTCAACTCAGGAACGCTGAAAGTTAGTTACCTGCACTGTTTAACAGTCAGACTTATTTGCTTTGTGTGTTATGAATCAGGACTTCTATTGTATTTCCACATCATTGTTATCAACGTTGTCTCTTTTCAAATGCGTGTCTGCAAAGCTACGTTAGCGGTTTTTGCGAAGTAGCTACGTGTTTAAAGCTTTCCCGAAGTCTGCTTACGAGTGGCTATCTGGATGTGACTGCGTACAAGAAGGGTCTGTGTGTGTTCATAGTTTTGGGAGTGGAGCATTTTTCGTTTTGTTGGCAGTGCACTGCAGCGCACCTCACGATAATCTTTATTCGTGTATGCAGTGCGGGATGGATGGGAACGGATTTTTTTTCATGATTTAAATTTTTTAATGAATCGCATTTCAGTGCCTCCAATTCTGTGTGAAATTAGTGTGTTTTCAAAATGCTTATGATAATAATAATAATAATAATAATATTAGTAATATTAGTAATAATAAATATAATAATAGTGATGATGGTAATAATAATAATAGTATGTTAATTATAACAATAATAATAATACGAGTAATTATAACAATAATAATAATACGAGTAATAATAATAGACAATCATGATAATCTGTTAATGATTATCAAATTGATAGTAGGCACTTCGTCATATATTTAGCATTATTATTTTTAGCAATTGCATAATTCTGTTTTTTTAGTATTATGAATTAAAATAAATTCTGGTTTTTAGTATTATACAAATTTTATGGTGCAACGGAAAATGTATTACGATGCTTTTTCTGGAAACCATATTAATTAATACCTTGAGATGAGGTTGTGTTAAAATGCAATCGTCTTCTAAAACCAAACTAAAGTTATCAATATTTACAGGTTTTTCTTTTGGTCGTTTTGTAGCCGATCGTAATTTGCTTATTTACACATTTCGCATTATTGCTACACACAATAGGTAGTGTTTTGTTATATGTAATGCTGGTACTTTCTACTACGCTGGGTGCTATGTATGTATGCACGTATGTGCACTTGTGTTGGTTTTGTGTGTATGTCTAGATATGCAGGTATGTAGTTATCAATGTATGTATGTAGGTATGAATATATGCATGGGTATATGTAGGACTGTGTATCAGTGTACGGTATGTTTGTATGTATGTATGTGCATGTTGTGCTGTGTGTTTGTATGTTCAGGTATGTAGTTTTGAGTGTTTGCATGTGTGCCCAGGTAATATCTAGTTATGAATGTTTGTATTTATGTTCAGGGCCGGCAGTCACGACGTAGGTGTACTGTGCGCCGCACTTAAAGGCTACTCTAGGTCATAAGTATTCTTTGGATATGTTTTACTCTTGTATGGTAGTCATGAGCAAGCGTAGACGTTGGATTATCTATTCATCTGACTAAAGCGGTGGTTATAGATTTCTAGGGTATCGCGCACGCGCACAGCCTACTTACTATATTTATATCCAGTTGTTTCCAACGAGAAGTAAGCAAGTGGATAGACGGCCGCAAAGCAAAACGATGCACATTTAATATAGTCTAAATACAAAAAATTACGAGGCTTGATAAGAGCAAATAATAATTATTTGAGTGAACGTTATTTACAAAGGTAAGCTTATAGGAAGAAAATTACATAGCGAGAAAGTTGAAAAGATTTTGAATAGAACGGTGATGTGGGGATAGAATCTGATGAAACCGTAGCCGGTTTCATTATGAATGTTTACAATTATGAATGTTTGTGCGCGTGTGTGTGACAATGTATCCGTGACTTTTACCATTTTACTTTGTATGCACTTTAGTGTCAAAGTATTTATCTCGATATTATGCAACACTTTTTATGGACATCTTCAGGTACTTGAACATACTGACATGGAGATGTTTTATCGTGCCAGTATGTTCGAGCTGTTGGCCAGTGTTGGTCATTCATCATGTACATTTTGTGCGTTGCGCTCAGTGTTTTACGCTGGATGTTCGAATGGATCTTACTTACTCTCAAAGCTCAGTCTCGTTTACCTCAGGTTTGCAAGCATAGCCAGAAGTTTGCTCTTTAGCACTTGTAGTGGTTTCTAGTTGTCTACCCATTCTGTAGACGTTGTTTAAGCTTAACCGAACATTTTTTGTGGATCAGTTATCATTTACAATCAGGGATTTACATGTAATAATTTATGTAATGGCTACCATTGGATTCTGTACGGATATAATTATGGGTGCATTCGGAATCGTTCCAAGGTACATTGTGAACAGAATTAGTACATTTGTTTTCTTGGCTACTTGTTGCTATTTAGCATTGTGACAAAGATGGTTAAATCTGCCTGCCTGTTTTATCCCGGCTTGGGACTGGCTCTGCTTGAGTATATAGGCATTGGTGGATATATTACATGTTGTTGTAATGTTTTTTAAGACCATGCAAAGAACAACTGTGTTGCTGTGATCTTTGTATCCTGTTATCTTTGGTGCATCGCTTCAGATAACCTAAGTGTATCAGGTATCTTTATATCGATATTTTATCTGTGGGTTTAAATGGAACAATTGTATTGTATTGTATACGACCATTTATAAAGAGGTGCGCTTCAGAAGCACTCCCAGTGATATCGACCCCCAGAGAAAAAGCACAGAATTTGAGGCAAGAGAAAGATGAGGAAAGACTAACGGAGAGAAAGGCGGAGTGAGCTGATGGATGAGTCGGTTCCATGTATTTATGTATGTATGTGTGTATGTTTGTATGTATGTATGCATGCAAGTATGTATGTGGACAATGGACATTTATTGAGCGCCTTACACAATAACCTCGCACAGAGAGGGACCTATGACTCTGTTGGCAATTGTGGCTATTGATGATATTTTGAGAATGGGGTGATGGAGTTGTTGAATTGAAGCCCTACTCTCTTGAATGGTTCTTCAAGGGGTGGTGCTATTATGGGGGGGGTGGGAGGGCAGATAGTGCTCTTTCGTTTTAGGTGAGTAATTAAAGGTCTGTGGTATGGTGCTTCATTCCTGTGTCTTTTTTATATCACCATCCAAGTCTAAAACCTAAGTACGTGAATTACTTGACGTTTTGAGATGGTTCTTGACTCCCTGGATATTTTTTTATATTGGACAAAATTTCAAGGTTGTGAGTGATTGTGGATGGATAGATTGATGGATGCTTGGAGGAATGGCCTGATTTTGCAAGTACGGAATGGCCATCTTCTGCTAGAAGAGCAGCTTCTGTTTATTTCTGCTGGTGTATCATGTAAGCTGTTGAGAATAAAACTGTTGCTGTCTTGCTTATGTCCCTGGTATTTATGAATTTAAAGATGGCGTCAGTATTAGCATAAAGAAAAAACAACAACACGTGGTCTCTCTCTCTCTCTCTCTCTCTCTCTCTCTCTCTCTCTCTCTCTCTCTCTCTCTCTCTCTCTCTCTCTCTCTCTCCGTCTTGGTCGCCGATAAATCTTATGGACTTTTTAAAAGTCATTTGTCACAAATTCTTATCCGCCAAAATAGTTGACCTTTATTGTAGCCATACGGACGTCGTGCACGGACCATGGACTTCGTGGGTGTGGGGAGGGCCTACAAGAACTACTCCTGGGGCCACGTCAACTTTCTGAGCCAGAATAGCTGGTCAAAAAAAGGCATTGATTATAAGATGCCAGAGATTTGTGGAAAACAGAGAACCCAATCAATCAATCGTAATTTATATAGCGCCCCTTAAAGGTACCTACTCAGAGGCGCTCCCGGCCGAAATAAGGCGAAAAACTGTTCAACAGTTTGTGAAATTGAGAACAGCCTGGGAGGTGTCGCATAATTTTAGCCTATAGGGAAGTCCATTCGAGGTTGTTGGACCAACCACAGAGAACGAACGCCGCAGAGCGAGTGAAAGGAAGCATTAAGTAATCGTAAATTCGTAATCGTAAACCCGAAATTTCTAAAGAGCCACTCGAAGACCAAGCGCAGGACCCCAGCTTATTCACGAGCGCTGCGTTGAGCTAGAATGGTTGTCTGTGGTGGTCCGAGTCACCATAGACAGCAGAGCGCAGTGCATTGGGAGGAATACAGATAGAGAAAAGCAAAAGCATTCAATTGTTTACAGTTATGCGCGAAACTCAACGAATAATAAGGTACGCTAATATCTAGTAGGTCGATTATACCTTTAGGTAAAGCGACATACTAAAAATCTTGCGTTTGGCGACATCTCTTGGTAAGGGTGTAACCGGATATAGAATTATTTTAACGAGTTGCCATTCCTCTAAAGATCTTCTGGCCTAGAACCCTGAATGTTTTGGCAACATTAATAAGACAATGGGAGGCAGTTGGTCTGGATCTGTTCCTGACGTTATTAAGGGAGAATTGGCACCCTCTGTGGGTCGAGCAGAGGTCGTCGTGATTCCCGTGGATACAAGTCGACAGGCAGAGTCTGCGTTTGAGTGTAAGTTTCAAATTAAGGCTATTTGCGCTGTCAGAACGTGTAACGCGTTATCGGGGTCGCGTCAAGTTTAAAGGTCGTGAAGGTTATGCGCTGTTCGTTCGCAACGTTTTACGCTGTAACCTGTTGCTTCAGTTCATTTAAACGCACGTAGAACTATAAAATAAAGACATTAGCCACGCACACGATGTCGGAGCACTTTCTAATACGCGTGATGTAAGTGGTCAGTTGTTTACAGATTGCTGGCAGGTCGAGATGACATTCGGGTTCGACCCGAAAGGAATGATTTATTGCAGCAGCACTAACAAGAACTTCGTTTCATGCATTTAATTTAACTGAATAATTGTCGGGAATTCGGCCGCGTTTTTGTAACACTTTTTGGAGAAATCGGGCTTTGTGTATTCTTATCATTTTCGCGTTTCCTCTGACATTCAGGCCCGATTAGGTAGATGCGTGTTTACAAGCGCCCTAACATTAGGGTTGGTATGAAACGTATATTGGATGACTACTCCACCCCCCACTAGTAGCAGTTACCTTAAACTGATTGGCTAGTATTCTATTATTCAACGAGAAACAAAGTTGCACCTCTTAGGTAGCTCCTACCATGATCATCCATGCATGCTGCTGCCTTCCTTTAAAACCTCAACTCGTGCTAACTACAGAGGCTTTTCACTCTAAACTGATATTTTCTTCTCTTCACATTACCTTGCCTGGCGCTCAAATGCTAAACATTATCCACATTTGCTGTCTGCTTGCTTGGCCACCGTTCCCCACAAAGCACGAGGTATTTTTATGAAGTGTTTACTGTTGTTGAAGGGTATTGCCAGCGAGTTCACAAACCAAACAACACGGTCCACGTAGTTCACTGCCAAGAAATCGAACACCCGGGTGGCGCACATTACCCGGATTATGCCGTGACACGTGAGTTGTATAATGAATACCATTATTTAATAATCATCATCATCTGTTCCTGATGCCAGCCATTTGGCAGTGATGGGTACAAATAAATTTCCTACATCATTTGTCAAGTCCATTGCAAGTCTCCTTATGTAATAAAAGTTACAAATTACAGAAGTATAATAGTCTCTGGTGCATGAGAGGGGTTAAAATAAAATGTAAAATAAAATTAAAATTAACTAAGAACTCTAGACCTGTCTTGTTCTGGTTGCACAAACACGTGTATAACAACAGTGTGGTTAACTAAATCAATATTTATTTTTGTAGCAGTGATAGCACAATGAAGACAATGTTTTGTTTTTTCACATGGACAGCCGAGTCATTTGTCGAACTGCTGGAAAAAACGAAGAAGTCCAATCTGGATCTCGTTGCCAAGTATGAAAGCCGCCTCAAAGAACTCGGAGTGAGTACTAAGATCTATGTGTAATTTTCTAATGGAAGTATGATGGAAGTAAGCAAGTGGACGAAAGAAGGAAGGGCTAGCGAAGCAGGGCTTTTATAATGTGCAGTTCTACACAAAGTGTGCAGTTCTAAGTGGATTTGTGCAGTTGTAGAAGCACTTCTGTGCAGTTAAAAATAGTAAACAAGGTAATTGTAAACAGATTAGGAGTAATTTACCATGGAGGATGGGAAGGAAAAAATGAGCTGTGCAGTTCTAAAAATTGCTTAAAAGAAGCCCGGTCTACGAAAAAGAATGGAGGAAGAGATCAAACAAAGGGAGTAGCTAGAGAGTGCAATGTACATAATTCCAGTTTATTCAGTGTTATAAAAGGTTACTAATTTGCCTCTTTTGGGTTATTCATAAAATATACATCTGAGATTTGTCTACTGATGCAGAATTAAAAAAGGAAGCGATGGTAGATAGGACTGATAAGTGTTGTGAGATGATAAAAGTGTTGTAAGGTAACAGTGTTGTTGGACGATAAAAGGTTGTAATATAAGTGTTGTTAGATGATAAAAGTGTTGTAAGGTGACTGCGTTATTAGATGATAAAGTGATATAAGATAACAGTGATGCTAGATGATAAAGTGATGTAATACAAAAAACCAGTGCTGTAAGATCAAATGTGCTGTAAAAACAGTGCTGTAAGATCAAATGTGCTGTAAAAACAGTGCTGTAAGATCAAATGTGCTGTAAAAACAGTGCTGTAAGATCAAATGTGCTGTAAAAACAGTGCTGTAAGATCAAATGTGCTGTAAAAACAGTGCTGTAAGATCAAATGTGCTGTAAAAACAGTGCTGTAAGATCAAATGTGCCGTAAAAACGGTGCTGTAAGATCAAATGTGCTGTAAAAACAGTGCTGTAAGATCAAATGTGCTGTAAAAACAGTGCTGTAAGATCAAATGTGCTGTAAAAACCGTGCTGTAAGATCAAATGTGCTGTAAAAACAGTGCTGTAAGATCAAATGTGCTGTAAAAACGGTGCTGTAAGATCAAATGTGCCGTAAAAACGGTGCTGTAAGATCAAATGTACTGTAAAAACAGTGCTGTAAGATCAAATGTGCCGTAAAACAGTGGTATAAGATCAAATGTGCTGTAAGATCAAATGTGCTGTATCATCCATTTGTACCAGATCAAAGGCAGTGTGTACGCACAGATGGGCAGGCCTGGAGAAATGGTCATTTCTGCGGCCGACAAGCTGAACGCAACGCACATCGTGATGGGAACGCGAGGACATGGGATCGTGCGTCGAACGATCCTTGGCAGCGTAAGCGAGTACGTCGTGCACCACACGAAGGTTCCCGTCACGGTCATACCACCTGAAACCACCCACTGGTTCTTCTGAGGGAATTCGTACGCATGAATGAATCACGACAAGTCGAAACAACTTGGCTTTTGAGGGGCTGCGATTTTTTTGTGGACAGCATTTTCAATTGCTTCATGAAGAATCTTGTCGTTTCAATTGCTTCATGAAGAATCTGATCTTTTCAATTAATTGCTGCATGAAGAAACTTATTGTCTAATTGCCTCGGGAAGAATCTTATAGTTTTAGTTGCTTCAGATGAATCTCAGTGGCGTAGCCAGGAATTTATTATGGGGGTGTTTGGGGGTTTTATGGCCTGGCCGGATGCCCTTCCTGACACCAACCCAACAGTATTACGGTAAATAAAAAGGGAATAAAGTATGAAAAACAATTGTTACTACAAGCAATTGTTTTGTTTTTCTTATTTAAGTGGATAAATAGCCTTAAAAAACTTTTCCCCCCAAGCCAATGGGGGTTTAACCCCCGAAACCCCCTGGCTACGCCACTGATAATCCTATAGTTTTAATTGTTTCAGGAAGAATATTGTCGTTTCAATTGTTTCAGTGAGAACATTATTGCTTTAATTCCACGTAATGAGACTGACTTTAAAAACTTGGCAAATATGATGAGTTTGTGATTGAACTTGTTTGTACTGACGTAACTTACCAGTGCCAAGATTTTGTGAATCATGATGTATGCATTGCTGGCAATTGTTTTTAACAGATCATATAAATTCGCTATTGGAGTCGCCCAACTTGCACTAATGTTCATAGCATGTTGGCCGTAGAAACATTTGGTGGGCTGTAATAATGTAGTTTTCGTTGGCAGGTACAATTATTGTTGCTGGAGACCATTTTCTGTTGGTCTTTGATGCACTGAACGATCATTAACATTAAAATTCTGCGGTCCAACATTTTATTTGCTTGGCTTGCGAGAAACGTCTGGTACAGTGCTTGAACTTGGATTTTGTGTCTCCCCAAAGACGTTTGGTATGTAATGACGTTGGTCGACTGGTCAGAACTTTGGCAACATGCTAGCCAATTGGTTAGAGCTTGTAACATGGAGTGTACAGGTTAGCATGGGTTCCCCGCTCCCCCCCTACCCCCTGAAAATAACACCAATGATGAACAAAGTGAAACTACGTACACAAATTTACATTTACCCAGGCTACGAAAAAGACCAATGTTCTTAATTTTCTGTTTTGCATTTTTCAAGCACTTCCTAAAAATTTAATCGCAATCGTTGCATTTTGCCCCTCCTCCACAAATCTTAAGGCCTCCGTCCTTCACTTGTCACTGCACAGAATTGCTTCATCATTAGGTAGGGTTCCCTAATAAAATACGTAATATTGCATTTTTTATATGTGGCGATGAACAACTTTTCACAAGATGATCGTAAATGCACAATTGCACATGGAGCTATATCATTAAACGTTTTCCACACTATGTTCTCGTCTCTTTGCTGGACAACCGATTTTTATAAAAAGGCGACAACAATGTTTCACATTTGTCCTAAAATTCCATGGCAGCCTGGACTCGAGAGTTACTGGTAATGCAGAAGTCAACGGCCTGGGAGATGAAACGTATGGTTAGCTGTTGAGAATGGATTGCTCGACGAATGCCTGAGACAATGGTTCTTTGAGCGTTCGTTTCGCTTTGTCGTAGAGAACGCCAACAGCGGCTGGATTTCCAAGCGGATGGCACCTCTCCATATCCAGGTACTTCAGCCAGATGTCTGAAAATGCAAGAACAGTTTAATGGAAGGTGTATCATCGTAAATGTTTAAAACGGCACTAACTGTATAAGAGGCGTAATTTAAAACGTCGTTTTTTCCAAAAACGGTGAAAAATGAAAAAACCGAAAATGAAAAGTATTTGGACTTTTTTACATCTAGTACTATAATTTAAAATTAAAAACTAACATCATCAAGCAAATAACATCTTTGAAAGTACGGAGATAGCGTAAGGGATATCCGGAGAAAATAAAATATAAGGAAAATAATTACAGACAGTAAATAAATAAATATGATCGCATGCAACAGCTGAAACAAGAGAAAAAATCACGTGAAAAATGGAAATTTTCTGAAAAGAAGCTCTTACAACTACGTTTGATTGAGCTCCAGGCACCAGGATGAACAAGCTGAGGGGGGATTTTACCGACCATTTAAGACACTTTAATTCTTTCCCATTTACCAAAGATTATTTTTTTTAAATTCCATATTTTCATAAGTGCATACATGCACATTGTAAATTTCATACCAACTTATTTAAAACTTATCTTTAATTTAGTGTCCAAAATTTGTCCAATTTATTGAAAGCTTAATGCTGAAAAGAAGTCTCATGTATACTAATAACTTGTTTGAAGCTTATCTTTAAAACACAAGGCTCACATTTTACATGCATAGTCATATGGTAATTAAAATTAAACCCATGAATTATGCAAAGCCTCTTGTTGAAATAATATGAAATTTGATATGTTAAAAACAGCCATACAGACTGTAAAGAAAAAAGAATATGTTCATAGCAAAAGATTTATAAATAAAAAATCACCAGACATGAATGCCAGATTGAGAAGCACACGAGAGAAAATGTCACCTATATCAGACATGTGCAGCAAAAGTGACAGCCATTTTGAGAATTAAAAATGGCAAAGGAGTTGTACATCTATTTTTAGAAGTAAAATGGCAAAAATGTGTTCACCTATATCTGATGAACCGAACTCCATAACGGCATGATCGTACGCGTTGCGAACCTTTTTCATCCTCGGATTCGGCTGATAACAAAACAACAGATTCGGTTAATACGATAAACTGCCAATTGATACCTTAACCCTTTAATGCCGGAGGGTATAAGATTTCCCATACCATTTACTACCATCTCGGCATTAAAGGATTAATGGTGAGAGTGAAATAAAAGTGAGAGGGAACCAGTTTAGCTCGTTCTTATGGGAACCAGTGTAAAAAATGAGCGTGAACTAAAAATGAGAGGGAACCAGTATAGCTCATTATTATGGGAACCAGCCAAGGCGGTAGCTAGGAGGTGTTTGAACACTCCCGAAATGAAACAATGCTACCAAGAAATAATATATGCATTTACTAACACAATCATGATGTCAGGACTAATAGGATTTCATTTTGAAGCTCTTAATTCTGTGACATTTTACAGCAGATTAAATCATCCTCCAAACCTCTTAGTCCGTTGATTCGGTTGCATGTCGGCTTGCTCAAGGTCGGGTAAACACCCCCGAAATAAAATCCTGGCTACCAGCGTATCTCGTTATTATGGGAACCAGCGTATCTCGTTATTATGGGAACCAGAGTTGCTCGTTTTTATGGGAACCGGTGTAGCTTGTCATTATGGGTCAGGCCCGTATCTCCAAGGGTATGGTACTGTATCCTTCAAGATCTATTCATTCTTCAGCAAGAGCATTACCATTTCACTATACCTACTTTCCTCTCCAACAAATGATTAAATCTGTTTGAAACTGTGGTAAAAAATGACAAACAAAACGAAGATACTCACTTGTGACAATTCACAGCTGACGTATTTGTGTAGAAGTGCAAGCGACATGGGAGCAGCAGACAGCCTGAAAGAAAGTTTACACAAATGTACAAAGAGATGCTAACCACAAGGGATCCAGAAAATGCTTTGTTCAGGTCACAGTTTCGTAAAAAAAAAGGGTTTGGAAAGCCTGGAGAGAACCAATCTAATTTGTTTGTATGTGCACTTGTTATTAGCGCCCCTTCAAGCTCTCTCTACTCAGAGGCGCTCCCGAATGCAGAGCGGACACTGCATCGGAGTTTCACGCCGAAGCGCTGAGCAATTGTGAGTGAAGGACTTGCCCAAGGTCCTTACGCGGCGAGGTGGATTCGAACCTCGAACCTTCCGGCTTCAAGGCAACGACGCCACCACTACACCACCGCGCCCCACGATCTAATATAACATTTGTAAAGCGCTTCCCACAGCAGAGCTATCCAGAAGCACTCTCAGCGTGACAGGCCCATGAAATGCTACGAATTCCAGAGGGAAGGTCATTCCACATTGAGTGACCCACAATACCACAAGCCTGATGCTGAGTTTATGAGGTTCATGACCAAGGTACAAATAAATCAAGACATTCAGCAGAACGAAAAGGGCATGAAGATCTTGCAGAAAGCGGCTTGCACATCAAGTCGCAGAGGTATGTAGGCGCTAAGGGACTTAGTAACTATAGGAGCAGCAAGACCTTGTATCTGATTCTGGCAAAGATCTGTCTGCTCGTTATTATTTTGTAGACAATACTGAGTACTACGGAAGATGCAGAATCGTATAAAAAACTAAATAATTAATAAACCACAATTTTACCTTCATTAAATTATTGCATGAAGCTAAACATTGTTTGGTAAAACGTCAACAAAACTGTGTCAAGAATCCTATAGACGGATATGCTAAGTAAAGAGATGAAACCAGAATAAAAACAACACATAATTATTGAAAACTCTGGAAGACAATTGGTGCGGATTTATAATAATGCTATTTATAATGCTATTTATTTATCAATAATGCTCAGATTGATAAAGACCTGCATCTATCTGAACTTTAGTGTGAGGGCAACTACAAAATACGGCTGTACTAAGTACTGTATGATTTATGGTTGTATACTAAAAGTGTTTGGTTAGTGCCAGACCTTTTGTAAAGCTTGCGTATCGATTTGATGGTGAGATGTTGAGCAGCCCAGTCCATGTAGTAGTCTTTAAGGAACATCCGGGTGTCTCTTGACCCACTGACAATGCCTTCCTAAAACACGATCCATGTAATCGTATCAAAGGATGAAACTAGGCTCAGCCTCATATATAAATACATATCACATACACAGGTTATATATCACATATATTTACACACATACATAAGACAGTTCCATTTGGCAAGGTTGGCTCTTCGCTCGGGCTGGGAGCGCCTCTGAGTAGACTCTTTGAAGAGGCACTATATACAAATTCATTTAATGAATGAATGAATAATACATAGAAGATGGTTTCAGGCCATTCTTAAAGAGCAGAGGGAAGCGTAAGAATTTTCTATGTTGTTGGATTCAATTTGCGTAGTACGCTCACCTCAAATAAATCGACGACCTTGTCGGAACTTGATGTTAAGCACCAGTCTAAGACCGTCCTCCACAGCGCAACACATTCACTCTTCTAAAACAAAACAAAAACGGTTCAACTTTATTCATTTAGACTTAATTTAAATAAACGTCATTTTATTCTGCTGAAAAGTTTACCATCGTTTTGTCCATCACTTTGAGGTACAAATCAGGGCTGTTTTAAAGGAATTTTTAGAACTGCACAACTCCTTTTTCCTTTCCAATCATCCATGGTAAATTACTTCCAATCGGAGGACAATGACCTTTTTTGCTAGTTTTATCTGTACAGAAGTGCTCCTACAACTGCACATTTTGTGTACAACTGCACATTAAAAAAAGCCCTGGCACAAATACAAATGTTTAAAAAGGTATTTCGAAATTTGGCCAAGATAAACGATCTTAAAGTGAGGTGTAGTAGGCGACAATTTTTATCCGATTTCGTGGAATGTTCTCTGAGGCTGTTTTCAGAAATAGTGCGAGAAGTTGAGCAAGTGGAGGCATGACGTTTTCACTGTTGTATTCAGAAAGTTGGTGGTGACCTAATAAGCATATTACAATAACTGTGATTAGAGACTCTGTACACAGAACAGCTACCATTATATGCCATCTCAGAACTAGGAAATTGTATTTTCTTGAAATTTCCTGACCAACGAGAAAACGTAACTACGAGAACACTTCTAAAGACATCTCATACATAATGAGTACATTCACCATCAGTGTCTACTCAAGTTTGCCACTTTCATCAGTGGCCACATTTCGTGAAGTACCTAAAAGAAACGTTAGTGCATGAATACACACGTACATCGCTCAAAATTTGCATAGAATCATAACGTAGCAGAGTACAGTGATGAAATAATAATGGCAGAATTTTGAAGCTACCTTTCCCAGATGTTTCAAGGCATCCCTCAGACAGACAAGAATGGCGTTGGCGTCAACATCGCACAGAATCTGTAACTCCAGCTGGCGAATCCAAAGAGCCGTGGAATGATGGAACTTGTGGGTCAGTAGCGGCATGACCTCAAGACCCCAAGACACCTGACCAGTCTTCATCAACATGTCCACCTGAATACGGTTACAACATCGTATTATTTGTCAATTACATGTACGGTATGTAATTCATTCATTCATTCATTAGATGCATTTATATAGCGCCTCTTCAAGGGGGCTACTCAGAGGCACTCCCAACCTCAGTGCAGCCAAATAAAACTTTCTTAAGATGAGAGAGGAAAGCCTGAGAAGGAATTTTACAAAGAGAGCGGAGGGTCAGAGGAAGGCCATTCCAGGTTGAGGGTCCTAACACCGAGAAAGCACGGTTCTGCATAGTGGAAGTTCGAGCAAAATGGACAGAGAGCAGACTTTGTTCAGTCGAACGAAGGGAGCGGAAATGGTGAGAAAGAGTAGGGCTACAGAGCTCACAAAGGTAGGCAGGAGCAAGGCCTAGCATGCAGCGCCAGACTAGAGTAGTTAAGTAAGTAAGCAAGAACATTCCTTATTAGACTAGCAGCAAATGCAGCAGAAGTAGTTTACAGAAGAAATAGATAATAGAAATATTTAAGCAGCGATATAACATTCTCATACGACTAAAACTTCTTTTGGCAAAGGCGTCAACTCAAGGTAGGGTTAGATCACGTGGCCTGGGACAAGTATCGTATGAAATGACCCCATGGTGAGGGACAAGGTCGTGAAGAATGTGACAAGGGTTTGTGAGTTTAATTTGGGTTTATTTACACAACTCAACTGCCACTTATTCTAAATCAGAGACATGAGATGAGTCATCATATCTGCTAAGGATATTTTATATATAGCAACGCATCAAGGTAGGCTACTCAGAAGCGCTCCCAGTCCAACCACAGCTAAATAAGACAGTTTTGAGATTCTTACAGAACAAAGTCTCTCACCCACATAGAAATAGAATCTCAAAATTGAACAGAGGTGCATAAATTCTCCCTCTTACCCAGACGAGACACATGTTCTCGGTAAGTTTGTCTTCTTCGACTGCGCGAAGGAATACCTTCATCGTGTGCTCAACGGCCTAGACATACAAAACAAACAAAGTAAATGACCGAAATAACTGTAGACGCAATTTAACATTTATGTAGCACCTCTATAAAAGAGCAAAACAAGTCAGAGTCTAAGTTACACAAAACAGCCAAATCTCATCCAGAACCAGCATCACATCAGAACAACTCAGAGATGCACGCAGCCAAGCCACACACCTCTAAAAAGTGTGATTCGAATGACTTATTTGTTTGTTTGTCTGTAGGTGCACTTGTTATAGCGCCCCTTCAATCTCGCTACTCAGAGGCGCTCCCGACTACAGAGCGGACACTGCATCGGAGTTTCACGCCGAAGCGCTGAGCAATTGTGAGTGAACGACTTGCCCAAGGTCCCTACACGGTGACTTGAGGTGGATTCGAACTTGAAACCCATCGGCTGCAAGATGACGAACATATCCACTACACCACTGTGCCCCACAAAAAGGAGGCAGATTTAACCGAGACATCAATCGCAAGTCTAGTGGAAGACCATTTCAGATTTTGGGGCCCACAACACAAAATTGTCTTTGTTCAGAGGAACAAAGGAAGAATACAAACCCAGTCGGACAACACTGACGTAGGCGACAGCTTTGCCATTTCCACACAAGCGTTGACGTACATTTCCCACATTTTATCTGCAAAACACAAAGAGGATCAAAATTCCACTAAAAAAATTATTAAAACTGTTAATTTTCATTGAACCTATCAAACATGTGTGTTAAAATGCTAAATTGCACACAGAGAAAATATTACAACGTACATTACTTGTGCCATGTGAATTACTCTTGTTTGATTTTTGCAATAGATTCTTCCCATTAATAATTTTAATTGATCTTCAGTATAAATCGTGCAAAAATAATAAGAAAAGAATAATCCAAAGAATAGCCAAAGGTTATAACAGGACCAGCAATTAAAAAAAAAACAAATAAAATGAACAGAGATAAAAATAAAATATAGGTAGGAAGATAATCTAATGGTAATAAAGCCTTGCTGACCTGTTGGAACGTTTTTCAGAGCCTCTTCAAATCGCTCACATGTTTCTTTGACTGCAGCTAAAATGACATATATACACAATCATTAATTATTCAATTATCCCATTGTTATATACTCTTTGCTAGTAAGATGTCGTAAAACAACGCTATATATTCTCCTTAAACCAAAAAGAAATACAACAGGTTTTCAACAACAAACTTCTTCCGAGCGTGGTCAACTTCTCTAGAAGTTAAAACAACATGAATCAACTCGGTTGGCCACTCAAGGGCAACGGAAACCGACAACCAGCCAATCTCAACTATGCAACGGGAGATCTGGCACCCAGCAAAACGTCGGCAACAGGCCGCAACCAAAAAACTTCTGTCAAACTCTGAAGCGCCTCTTCATTACACGATTATATTGTAGAGGCAGAAACCACACTTTCATGCCACAACTGGTCAAGCATGTAGCCAGGAGTCCATTACGCACTATTCCATGATAAACTATCCCCAGGAAGGTAACGTCATGCAACAACCTAACTATGTATGAAGCACACACGTAGAGATGTACGTATGCAGCAATGTATTTATGAGCACATCTAAGAGAAATTACCTGCAAACTCCTTGGCTTCAAACTCTTCACCATCCTTGGTTGCTAATGGTTGCCTGGCAACGGCTGACATGGCAACCTCGTTTGAATTGAATCGCTTGCCAATGCTAAAAAATCCATAAGGATTTCATTATTTGCTATAGCTTTTTATATTTTATTTTATTCTTTTTGCATGGCCAAACACCTGCTTTTAGTTTCTTAAAGCCTGAGGGATTTTTCTTTACCCAAAGCGATTAAACAAGTAAGAAGAAATAATAATAATGAAATAATAAAAGTATAGGTACTTTTATCTCCTTGGACCATGACAAATAGGCTCCATTTCAATCATTCAATCAAAATTTATATAGCACCCATTCAAGGTACCTACTCAGAGGCGCTCCCGGCCGAGATCAAGCGAAAAAAACAGTCTTCAACAGTTTGTGAAATTGAGAACAGGCAAAACTGCTTCTACAAGATGATGTTGAAGTCTCTAATCACCTTGGGACGTGAAAAAATACTAAAATCAACGACAATAATTTCCGTTTTTAGTTAAGTTTTTAGCTTGAGTGGTCTTTTAATAAATGATGAAATCATAAATAATAATTAATAATAATAATAAAAATATCTATTATCATATTTTATATCAATATTATCATAAGAATTCTAAAGCACCACCCACTCTCATTTTTTTAAACTGTGTCGTACACTACACAATAATAACAATAATAATAATAACAATGATAATAACAATAAGAAAGAAACAATGAGAAAGAACGAACTCATCGTAGATGTAATCAACAATCCACGACGAGAAATCGAACGAACGGCAGATCGTCACGCACGTCAAACAGAATTCAACGTCGTCTAAAAGAAAATCAATTAACAGTCAGCAACTGCATATTCAACAACAACAAAACTTACATCGCATGCAAATGCAGGAAATTTAGAACAATCAGGGCTACTAAATAGTGCAGTGATTAGCATGAGTATTATTGAGCACGAATATTAATTATGTGGGCGGGACTTGCCAATATCCTGACGACTCATTCATGGGGTGTGTGTCACTCACAAGGTCGGAAGTTCAAGGCCCCTGCTAGGAGGAATTAAACTTTTGGGGAATTTCTGCTCCGTGCACCCCTCGGCTATAATGAATACACTGACCATACACCGTTGGTGGGGAGATGATACGGTGAGGGAGAGGACTGGCCACTTGCCCTTGTATGCAGAGGCTGAGAAAACGAAGTCGCCAGCACTCCTTACCCACGGAAGCCTCACAGGGTAGGCTTCTCGGCTTGATCTCCCCCAGATTTTGACCTGGCACCAGAACGAAAAAGTCAGCTCTGGCTATTGCGGACTTGATTTGATATAGCGCTGGTGAATAAACTGGTCTAACCTGACGTGGCTTTTGTGGGCACTGAGAAATTCTCAAAGATTTACATTACATTACACAGGACATCTCCTCTTCTTAAAACACTCGGAGGTGAAACACAGCACAGTCGTGCCATCTCGCAAGCAACATAAAGGTCAAAGTAACTTATTAGAATCCACCAACATGGCATTTTTGCTGCAATGATGCTCTGATCGGAAACTGCCAGTGAACTTTGTAGAACATTAACCCTTAGATCCGACGAGCCGGTTTTTCGGCCCGTTATCCATAGAGTTACGGGAGCTACGGGTTCAAATGGTTAATAGTTTCACTGAACAACCTTGGAGTAATTTTCCAGCACTGCAGCGATGTCAAAGATCATTTTGGAGCAAGGACCATATATACTTCTTGAATGCCTGTGACTTGCCAAACACAGACGCTCAAAAAAAGGCCGACAGATTTCTAACCCGGAAAGATTTCTGCGGCCTTTTTGTAGACGACCATTGCCACCTCTCCCTTCAGAATGGTCGACTGCGACTGTAAGCGAAAAGCAACGCAATGATATGCATTGTGAAACATATCAGTGTGATTTATTTATTTCAGAAATTTATATAGCGCCTCTTCAAGGTAGGCTACTCAGAAGCGCACCCGGTCTAACCACGGCTAAATAAAACAGTTTTTAGGTTCTTAAGGAACAGAGTGGAGTGACCTCTGGGAATTAAGCGCAGTGTAACAGGGAGACCATTAGAAGTTGTAGGACCAGCAACAGAGAATGAACGACGCTGTCAGATAGCAGACCGTGAGCGGGGAACCAGAAGCTCAGCTTACTTCAACGTCATACATTTGATGCCAACAGCAATGTATTTCACGTAAATTTTGCATTGTATTATAAGAATTTCTAAAGCACCAGCCACTGTGCAGAACATTCTGCAGTTCCTATAAAGTCTGGGTAACAGAAAAGAAACCATAATACCAACGCTTTTGGTTGAATGGGTAAAGACCTCATACAGGTTGCATAATTTGTATAGCACAGTGCGAGTTTTTAAAGAGCCCCTAACTGCTGAACGATGAGCGTGTAGCCGTGTACTAAAAGTGACTGGGAAAGCAATGCAACTTGTGATTGAATGAAGTTATGTATCTCATATACAGGGTGGGCCAAAAAGGCCCCCGTAAGGTTTTGTGCCAATAGTTTGGCCAAAAGTAAGAATTTCGAAATGAAATTTTGCAGTCTTAAAGACGATTCATATAAATATTACCATGGCCCACCCTGTATACTGATCTGCATAAATTACAGTTTTACAAGTGTTGTTTGTGACTCGAGAGGTCAGCTCACTTGTAGTTCAGCAACGTCAAGAATCTGCTGTCGTTTTCTAAGCTGAAAACAAAACAGAACCGACTAATTAGAACACAAAATCCAAAAGACCCACGATTTTAAACTCCACCACAAAAGAATAAACAGAAAATACAGAGAAAGTATATATATAAATAATTATATATGAAATGCAAAACTCTTACAAAATAAAATAAAAACCAGCCACACACACCTCGTGCAAGAGATCAATTCAATGGATCAAAACATCTGAACAGTTCACTCAAGATAATATATCTAAAAAGGATCACAATTTCTGTGTCAAGTTTTAATTAAAATTCTAAATTCCATATTCAAACTAGAAATAGGGCAACCTAGTTTAACAACTTCTAAACAGCCATTGCAGTAATTCACAACGCACAGTCAGAAAACAAATATCAATATACACAAAATAATCGAATACAGCAGACAACAAAATAAAATTGCATTGATACATGTGTGACCTGATTTCATTAATGCTATTCGATCTCACACCAGTTTCTTATTTGGTAAGCACTGAATTCTAACAATAAAACAGGTATAAACAATAAACGTCATTCTCTAACACAAGTAGTACCGGTAAATCAAAAATAGCTACTTCATTTATAACTTGAATTTATATGATGTACTCTTACCCTGTCACAGTAAAGCAGCTCCATTCTGAGGTACTGTAATAAATAAATAAATAAATAAAAACTTTGGTTAACCCATTGAACTGAACTCTGCCACTGTGGTAGTGTCAGATCCAAACCCATAGAAAGCAGGAGGGCAATGCCAAACATCAACTAACCAACCAACTGAACCGTTGGCAATTAAAGTTAAATTAAAGTCAGCAATTCAAGTCAATTCAAGTCAAACAACCCGATAAGATTACCTTAAAAGTATTTGAAATTCAGGCAATGCCTACCGATACGCAAAAATGCCAATAAATGTTGAAATTTCCCACATTTAATCTACAAAACACAAATGTCCTCATTATCTAGGGAGCATGGCATTGTCTCAACGTGGACTTGACTGTTACTTGATTTTTCATCAGTCAGAAAGACAAGTTTTCAAAATGGACGAAAAGCAAATTAGCCATTTTGAAGACCTCTCTGTAGAGCCGTCTGCTGTCCGGATTGCAACGAATCGCTCGCTGAAACAACTGGCGAGCGTTGGTCGAAGTGCGGTTGTCAGTCATCTCGTGTGTTGCCCAAAGAATCCACATATCTAGCAACGAAAAGAACGAGCCGGAATCATTTCACGCACAACCAAAATCAGAACAAATGAATGAAATTCCCATTAAGAGGCGATATTATCATTATTATTGAGTTTTTATATAGCACACCTTTAAGGTAAGTAACTCAGAAGCGCTCCCAGTTTCCGTCCAACCTTCTGCAATCAATATTCAGTTTTACAACACAATATGACTGTCTATTTGTGCAGCTGCTTTCATCAAAAGTGATACTCTAACATGACACCTGTTACCGAAGGTATTGTTCCTAAGTTTCCAGAACACGTTTTGATTGTAAGTGCAAGTTTATATACTGCCACTTCAAGAAGTTTACCTTCATTGTGGGGGTGTAACCTCATTACTTGTGTAAAGATCTTCTCTACGGATGAACGTTCTTTCTGCAATCAATAACATGCTCCCATTGAAAAAAAAGTTTGATTTTTTCATTGCAACTGTTTAACACATTGGCCGCCTACTACGAGTTAACTCGTAGCACAGCCAGTCATTTAACATGGCGTGTAGGCGGTGAATGTGTTAATGAATCCGTTTATAGTATTTCAAGTGCTAGCGTTTAAAGAGAAATTCAAAAGGGTTAAAGGAAAGTTCAAAAGGGTCAGAGGGCAATCCAAGAGGGTAAAGGGCAGTCCAAATGGGCAAAACAGGAGTTCAAAAGGGTCAAAGTACAGTTCAAAGGGGTCAAAGAGCAGCCGAAGAGGCCAAAAGTTCCTCTGCAGGATAACACTATCACACGAAACCGGTTACTGGCGGCAAGGACAACGCAGCATAACATACAACTTCATGACCATTCCAAAATCAATTGAAATCATAAAGCAAAGAATTCAAACAGTGCAGTTAAGAGGTGAACAGCAACAAACCAAACAAAGAATTAAATCTGCGAATTAGAAATTATGCCAAAGATTGAAGATTATTTGGAACAAAGTATAAGAACGAATATAGGCAATATTTCAAAGCTTTATTCAAGCACTTGTCTTCAATACCCGAAAGTGAAACTGGCAACTAGAATACTACTGTTCCAGATTCTAAAACGAGAAATAAATCAGTTGGCAACTGTGTTTCATTAACAACAAAACTAATTCTCACAATTAACTCATATACAAAGTTACATTATAAGACATTTTACCCGCTTCTGGCAGAAGGCTATGTGATCTTTCCATACTTCCAGACTACCCTGCAACAAGAATATTGAAACAGTTTCACTGTAGGCAAAAGAAACAAGCCGTAATATACCTACCGTCTCAGTTGCATAACATAAAACTTATTTAACTGAAATTCCAATTTCAGAAGAAAAAAATTTGACATCACTGAATCTCCCCGCTTCAATTTCTTCCGATCTTTCTTCTTACTAATTTTTTCTTCTCCCGTCTCCTCTGTTGTTCCTCCTAATCTCTCAATTGGATCTGATATATATATATTTATATATATATTTATATATATATATATCTTTTATCTCCATCTTTTAGTAATCAATTCTTATCCTCGAACACTCTATCCTTAAACTCTAATCTTGTACTCCAAACTTCTATCTTATCCTCTAATTGTCTCTGCTTATCCTCTAATCTTATCCTTTTACTTTCCATTTCTTATTTTTACCTTCAATTCTTTTCCTCTTAACTTCAATTCTTTTCCTTCTAATCTTATCTTCGTTTGCTGCTCTCACTTATTTTTTGCACAATTTCTCCGTTAATTAGCAATAAAAAAGACGATTTATCAATCTGAGCGATCACACATTAATTAATACACAACGAAATACTCACTGGAAATCGCAAGCATGCAAGCTGCAACAAAACAAGACGCGATTGTTGAGAGATAAAATCTAAGCATGAAAACTAGTTTGAAAATTAACAAGAAAATATCAGTTACACAAAATAACATTATTCGGATAGACTAAGCAGAAATATTTCCAGATTCAACACCAGAAAATGCTGTCCTATAAGCAAGGCTAACTGACTAGCTAAATTATTCAGTTTCACACCTGTACATTGGCAGACTAACCCACATCGCACGTGTTAGTTACTCTTATAGAGCATTTTATTAAGCAACTTTACCTGATGACCAAATTATATCAATCACAGAAATTGCAAGCGAAGAATTTTAAGGCCTTAGTGAGCTACTTTAAAAACAAAAGATGCCAAACTAAAAGTTCAGATAACTAACTAACTAATAACAACATATTATACCAACAGTCATCATATTATGTTCATATTATGACTCTGGCACTCAAACAAGATCTGGGTTCAAAAGTACTCCACAAAGTATCCTAAAAGTATTCAAAAGTACTCAAGTAAAAGTACAGCACAAAGTACTCTAGAAGTAATCAAAAGTACTCTAACAACAGCCTCCCAAGCGTCTCTTACCTCGTATAGTTTATGTATGCGTCGAACTATGCACACATCAATTTCCTTTTTCATGCCGACACATTTTCTTTTCTGCCAAGAGAAGCAAGTGAAATAGTAAAAAATTTAGTTTTATGATCAGGAAAGAACCAGAATACTCCAGACTGACATTCTGAAAACGACTAGACTGCAAAGGCTACGCAGCACATGAATTCAAAATAGATAGTGGTTCAAATAAGCCCTTTCGAAACGTAGCAAACTAGCAACGCTTCGGTGAAACTTTTTTCGGAAAAATTATAAGTCTCACACCCAAACACACTCTTACCAACAACTCTGGGTTCTCGTTTCGCAGCGAAAAATACTTCTGCTCAAGTTTACAATGTTTTTGCATAATAAGAAGATGTGGCAGTTTCAGCAACACTAATATACACGCACAAGTTAAAAACGTGCATAACCCCAATCCAAGGCCGTAGACATGATTTTATTTCGGGGGTGTTTACTAGACCTTGAGCAAGCTGACAAGCAACTGAAACTACAGACCAAGGGGTTCGGAGGGTGATATAATCTATTGTAAAATCTTACATAGAAATGAGAGCCTGAAAATGAAATTTCCTTAGTCCTTGCATCATCATTGTGTTAGTCAGTGCATTATTTCATTCGGCATTGATCATTTCATTTTTGGTGGTGGTGTTCAAACACCCAAACATCCCTCAGCTACGGCTTTGTCCCAATCGTACAAAAGAAGATTGTACAGAGGATGAACTTACATGTCTTCTAGATTTCACCAACTCCAGCACAGACTGTTCATACTGCAGAGTCAAACAAATCATAAAACCAAAATTAGTCTAAAATATCCGAATTCCGGTTTCCTTATTGAACTTTCGAGCAAGAGATTTGGGTTCAAAGTCACTAAGCACGTAGTCCTCATAATTAGCAATCTGACAAGGTAGTCCTCATTTGCATCTGATAAGCACACATACATTTCATTGCATAAAACAATCACATACATTAAAAAAATAAGCTACAACAGCCAATAGCTGATTTTAAAGACACTCTTGCATAGCTAAATATTATTGGAAATGCATCTGTTGGTGAAATTATTATTGAGCAAATTTGATTTAACGAGACACAGTATGAAAGTACTTCTCAATGTTGCAGAGTAAATACTTGACCTCAGGAAAAGTGGCAAGTGTAGCATAACTCCCTCCCCTTCCCTTTTTATGAAGCTCTACCTCTGCCACTCATCTGTCTATCTATCTCTTGTTTCAAGTCCTACCTGTCCTACCTACTTGTTTCAAGTCAACCTGAATGTACTTTAGTCCTAACTTCACAATCCTCTCCATCCCTCTCTCCTTTTCTCATCATCCACTTTCTAAACAAAGACCAGAATTCAAACCATTCTCTCAGGGTTTTTTTAACGTGCAGTTGTACACAAAATGTGCAGTTCTAAATGGATTTGTGCAGTTGTAGAAGCACTTCTGTACAGTTAAAACTAGCAAAAAATGGTTAATGTTCTCCGATTGGAAGTAATTTACCATGGAGGATGGGAAGGAAAAGAAGGAGTTGTGCAGTTCTAAAAATTCCTTAAAAACAGCCCTGCATTCTCTGACTAATTATAGCAAACAAAATTTATATCCATGTTCACAAGCAGGTAACTGATCCACAACTGCAGCTAAAAAAAACTGCAACAGCGAAACCGATGCAGCCTAAAGCTGGCATTTTTTTAAATGGCAAAGACAAAAAATCATTGTCTACAGTCAACCTGAATGTACTGCAGGAAATCTTTCTTCTCTTTAGTCTTACGACGAAGCTTGTATTCGTATTCTCTTCTCGTTTTCAATATCCTCCTGAAACATTTCACATATGAATAATTCGGTTAAAGCACTACATCATCTTTCACATCGTGTTGTTATACACAGAATCCAACCAATGGATCGTTCCTGGCATCAATATTGTGCCCGCCCGTCCAAAGCTCAACTTCTTCACTAGTCCGTGAGCGCATTGCATTATGAAATGCGCCCGGTAGGTCGCATCGATCGCTCTATTTGTGCGAAGTCGGGGCAGCGATATTGCTTGGCACTCAGTCTTCGGGATTACAATGCTTTCGGAAAATCGGGCTTTGTGCATTTTCAGAGTTTTCGGGGATTCGAGTTTCTGGGATTTTGGCTGACGCCAAATCTACAACCAAACGAGCATGCGATCAAGTACCTTGTTTCTTCCGCAGTAAACAAGCCAATTCTTTCCATTTCTTTCATCTCCGGAATCATATCCTGTATGGTCCTCTCCGCGTTTTCCGCCATTATGATTTTTAATGATCACAAAAATAAATAAAACACCAATATATAAGAATAATTATTATTTCTATTAAACGTAACTATCTCAGTTTGCACGCATGAAACCAACGTGCATAATACTCTTGTTCTTTATTCTTTAACTGTTGGAAATAAATGATTTGGCGCCTCAATTTGTCACGAAAACTTCGATATTAGTTCCAGATCCCACTAAATTAAGTATCGTTTCTAAACAGCAAAATACAGTGTCACTGTTTTGCACTTAATTTTCGCTCATAAAAGCCATCGTCTGACATTATCTGCGCAAAATAGGTGATGTTGTACAGTTAACGCGGAAATCTTTTAGACAGTGTATTCGCGGCATCAGTGAGGTAATTCAGATGTTACCGACGAGCTCCGTTTATCGTAAAAGAAGTCTTTGGAGAGCAGTGTGACGACGGGTCTCGTGGAGGAAGCCCGAGGACGAGGTAGACCGAGGATTTCGTGGCTTGACAATGGACTGGCCACGTGGACACGCAGCCACACACCTGCTGAACGCGGCTCGTGACAGGAGACTTTGTTCGGACAGTGGCGATCCATTCAAGTAGCCAACCGTCGCGAAGCGACGACGGCGATATTATGACATGACAGTCTTTCAAAAGTATAAAACTACGTCTCCGGTGGGACTCGAACCCACAACCTCCGAATTGCATCTTCACCACTAGAAGTCCGACGCGCTATCCATTGCGCCACGGAGACTACATTACCAACTGTTGGCCAGTATGCTTATACCATACCCCAAAATAATTTCTTTCTTTATAATTGATCGTTGTTTCAAACACGTCAGCTTAATTTATGCAAACGTATTGAGTTTATGTATGGAAAGTCGCACTGCCTATCTTGCACGCATAATACATGTTAGTACATTATGTTATGCAATTCATCCCGTTAGTATTCGTAAGATGGCGATTAACAAAAATAAAGGTGTCGTGATCCCGCCGCATGGGAGATTATAATAAATTAAATAATAGTAATGTCGTGTAATTTGAACTGATTTCCAAACAGCAGTTTTACTTTCAGTAATATTTTTATTTAAAAAACCTGATAAACCGCGCTAGTTCGAACGTGACTAGTCCAAAGAGTCAGGGTCAGAAGTTTGAAATATACAATCTGCTGTGGTTATTGCTGTACGTGGTTGTTACATGCTAGGCGTGGTTCTTAACTACAAAGTTTTTTTATTAATGGGCGTATCGACGGCGTTGTTTCAAGAATCCGACACAGCAAGCAAATTTATTATGAAACTTATTATATAGCATAGGCGCAACCACCCTATGGGATCCACGGGACGCGTCCCCCCAACTTTTGAGTGGTCCCCTAACTTTATTATTATATATGGTCCCCCAACTTTTAGGACGTGATTCATTATGGTCCTCACCCCAACTTTTAGGACGTGATTGCACCTATGTTATATAGGGCGATGAATGGGAAGTGGGGGTCAACCCGAAACCCCGAAAACGCTGGAAATACATAAAACCCCGATTTCCCGAAAGCCGTTTTATATTTAAATGCATGACTAGGTTTAATAGAAATGTTGTTAGTTGTTAGTTAGTGCTGTTGATAACGCAGTTTGAATAATGATGTCACTCACCTAGGCGAGGTGGGGGGGGGGGGTAATAAAGATGTGTGACGTTATATCACAGTATAGATTACAGATATCGTATGACTTTTGTGACGACGTGGGGACGAGGGGAGGGGGTAAAAATCGGCCTAAATTGCGTTACTTCATTTGTGGACGGTCCCTAAAAATGGATTTCGGGATCCGGACGATATTCGCAGGACTTCTTTTAGCGTACAGTTGTACACAAAATGTGCAGTTCTAAATGGATCTGTGCAGTTGCAGAAGCAATTCTGTGCAGCAAAAATAATGAAAAGGTCATTGTGCTGCCAGTGGGGGTAATTTACCATGGAGGATGGGAAGGCAAATGAAGGGTTTGTGGAAACTTTGTGCAGTTCTAAAAATTTCTTTAAAACAGCCCTGGATATTCGTTTCGGGGATTCGGGTTTCGGGGATTCGGGGTAGCACCTGATAAATGGAGCCATAGCCGCCCTATAGGGTTGACGCTCGTGACTGGTACGTCGTCAAACGTCAGCGTGTGGGTGCTTGCGAGGTGTGTTCATTTGTGAATATATGCTGTTACCGGTACTCTGACAGTGACAGCCATGTTCCTTTAGCACACACTGGGCCTATACAGTGTGAAAATTGTGGAAAAATAACTGGGGGGAGGGGGTTGGACCATTATCTACTTGGAATTGGGGTGTAAAAAACATACTTTAACATGGAGCTCTAAGAAAGACTGGGGGGTCAAAACCCCCAACAATTCTCACCCTGGGCCTATACCGGGTCCACAGTTACTACCCTTGGAAATGTGCAAACCACCATAATATAATGGGACCGTCCAGCTGTTTGGGAGCTATGGGACGTGTGGACGTTTGCAAGGGGTCGGTCACGCATTGCGTAACACACTGGCATGGAGATAAGCGGACTCAAGTTTGATTCCCTAAGAGACTAAGCCCGCGTAGGCTGCTACTATAGCGACCTTGTGGTGCAGCCTTGCAGGCCTTCTGTTCTGCTAGTAGGTCTAATTAAGATTTGTGTTCTTGTGAATTGTTTCAATTGCATAACAGTAGGCTACATTGTAACCGGTTGCAGGCTGTCAACCGGAATGTTCAATAAAGAAAAATTATATTATACACTTCCTTCCTGTTTCAGTTCTCAGTATCCCATTGTGCGCATTGAATGTATAACTTTGTTTAGGATCTAGATAGATGAATGCAAAGCACATCAGTGGCGTCCTCTACCTAGCTCTACCTGGTCTCCCATTCTCATAGCTTCACTTATAGAAACTACTTAATGAAATTACGAACTTAAACAGCCCTTAGGCCAGTATGGGCACAGCTTTTGTGATGTAATTAATTCCCTAACGATGGTTTAAATTTTAAACCATGCTATTTACTCACAAATCACAATAATGGCTTTTTTCTTGTTGTAAATAATCAATGCATGATAAACGACAGGCTAATCAAAAGTCATCATCAGTGACTCATCACATTATTTTCTTTAGATAGAAGACCAACAAATAAACAGATGTTGTTGATTATCTTCAATGATTACAGTAAATACCAAACCAGTCGGAAAAATAAACCATAATTCTTAACAAACTTTAAATATGCAAGCAAGCAAATTAGCAAGACCTACGATAATAACAGTTCCTAAATGGCATTCTTTCAATCATCGCCCACAATCTTCGATATTCGAGCAATCAATAATTAACGACAGTCACCAACAAATGAAAATGGATCAAATCATTGAGATACCCTATCAAATAGGAGGATCCGAGTGGCTGACCCCTCCGCAGAGAGGGATTAATTCAAGCCTGAAGGAAAAGAAGAAGAAGAAGACCCTATCAAATAGGCTAGGTCAAGATATTCTATCACATTGATTGATATATTTTATAAATCGATATATTCTAGCCAATCATACCGTTTCACCTTTAAAAGTAATTTTATGATTATTATTATACTAGCTGGGGTACCCGGCGTTGCCCGGGAAATTTAGGATTCGACCCGCTTCGGCCACAACCCCACCACACAACACCCAACCACACTCCGGTCTGTACCAGTACGCCACCCGAGAAATTTGGGTCTCAGGAAAATTACCACCCCATCCCACCCCCACACCCAACCCAGCCCTCCACCCCAACCCCCTCCAACCCCCACCACCCCACTCCACCCCCATTCAACCCCCACTCCACCCCTAACCCCCTCCGACCCCACTCCATCCCAACACAACTCCCACCCCATCCCCCTACATCCCACCCCTCCACTCCCCACCCCACCCCTCCATCCACCCTCACCCCAACCCCACACCCCACCACACCCCAACCCCCACCCTCCACCCCACCCTCACCCCTCCACCCAAAACCCTCACCCCTCCACCCCACCCCTCACCACCCTCACCACACCTCTCACCCCCCACCCCATTTCACCACACCCCCGACCCCACCACGATCCCAAACCCCTCAACCTCACCCACCCCCACCCCCATACCATCCCCACTCTACAACACCCCACCGCACTCCGACCTTCATCGGTACGCCACCCGCGATATTTGGGTTTAGGGACAAATTCCTCCACCCCCACCTCTTCCCACACCCGCTCCCCCACCCCACCACACTACGACCTCCACCAGTACGCCACCCGTGAAAACGGTGAAATTAGGGTTTCCAGGAAAAATTCCCCCTCACCCCATTCTCCTAACCCTCTCCCCGCCCCCCCACCCTCTTTCCCACCTCACCCTCTTTCCCACCTCACCCCACCACACCGACCTGCACCAGTACGCCACCCGTGAATAAAGGATTTTCGTTAAAATTAAATTAGCAGCTCTCGCCATTTATATAATGACCATGGAAGCGTTTAAGAAGGTGTTTAACCGTCTTAATGTTTTCGCCCCCACGCTGGCCCCCTTGGTGGTAGAGATTCACCAACTACTGATCCGGGTGGTTCTGATGGTCCTCTATCCAGGAAAAAAATTTCATATAAATGGCTAAAACTTTTTGGGAAAAAATTTGGGGGTTTCGCCCCCACCCTGGCCCCCATGGTGGTAGAGAATCGCCAACCCCTCGACTTTGCGTCTCGTGCCGAGACCTACACAGTAGTGAAGATTTGGAGTGAATAGCTCAAAAACTGTTGAAATGCATTCCGGACAAACAGACAGACAGACAGACAGACACACGTTACAGAATCTTCTCTTTATTTATATAGATTAGTTCAGGGTTGATGAGAGAAATTCCTCTGCATGAGCAGAGCAGTCACGGGCGCCTAAACTATCTAAGGGTTCGAGAACAAATTATTTTAGAAACAAATTGAAAGAATAAAAGTGCAAGGTAAAATGCGTCCAGGCACTTCTTTTTCGGCACTTTCTGCACGAACTACCTACTAGTACCTAGCAAGGGTCCTATGTAAAAGTCGCCGGTCTTCTGGGCATTTGCCTCTGCCCCACCTCTCAAACACCCACCCCTAAATACGGCCAGAGACACTAAAAATAACAGTGGACTGAATTTATTTTTAAACATTAACTATACAAATTCATTTGCTACGAGTCAAGGATGTAGGTCTACAACATTGCAGTTTATGCCAGGAATTTCACGATAAACGTTTCTATGCCATCTTCTAAGTTACCGTACTTTTTAATTTATGATATGTTCAGTTTTGAAGCAACCAACTTTAGGCCAGACACAGACCTCCTTAGAAGTTAAAAAAATAAAATAAAATATACGACGTGCATATTGCATGCCTAGCAACACTTTTTCTATACGCAACAATCATTCACATAATCACTTTGACTCTAGCATAACACAAATCCCTGGTTAGCAAACTTTTATACAATCATTAAAAATCATTTGGAAGCCAACAACAACAATACTAATAAAAACTGACATGTAAAACCTGTAAAAGCACAGCTCCTTCTTTAAATTCTGATCCAAGGATCACAAGCCTTGACTACAAATTCTCTTGAACAGATTTATGCGTTGCGACACTACCGAAGCAGGCTTAGATCCGATTATAACCAATTAATTTAATTAATTAATTAATCAATTAAAATTTGACGGTCACAATTAGCCAGAGTTACTAAAGCGGCAAATTCTGTGCACACAGCAGCAAGAACTTTTTTAGCAGAATTTGTTTCCATAGCTACAGTTATTGAACATCCCAACATAGAAAAAGTGCAGGCGCAGGGCAATGTTACACTAGCATGCACGTGTACGTATGTCAGTATGTGTGTCTGTATCTCTGTGTGTGACTGTGTCTCAGTATTTATCTGTGTGTGTGTTTGAATAACTTCTAGTCAAGTCCCTAGGTCAGATATTTACGCAAACGCAACCAGGTCTAACAACAGACTTTAAAAGTCATATCATACAAAGTGACCCTATCCAACAAATTCTTTAAAAAAATAAAATCTAGCAGAGCAAACGAGGGCATGGTCCACCAACCACAGCTAAACATAGAAAAACAATAGAAGAAAAACAGAACAATAGAAGCAGAAACCACCTGGAAAAGTCGATTTTACAAGCGCACGCAGTTGCAGCCAAGTGTCATTGGGTGCTCATTACCTAAGATACTTGACACACACAGAGGCTTCTAAGTTTGTTTTTAATCACCAAAACATCCTATGATCAAGCAATGGAAAGCAGGCCTGGATAAGTGGAAAACTGATAAACTGCACAGCATGGAAATGGAAAACAGCTCCACTGTCTCCTCTCTCTCCAGTAAACACTTCTGCTAACATCTCTCGACAATCCTTATGACACGACGCAGTGCTCGTCAATACATCAGTGCCCTCTGCTGCACTTCTTAGCCTTAAAGCAGCACCTTAGAAATTTTAAATTTGCGATTACGATAAAATTGGCAAAAACCTTAAACCTGAAAGACCACAAGACAAAAAAGAAATGCAGAAACTGTAGACAAATACAACACGGCGAAAAGACAAGAAACGTACGACGATGATATGAGAGTCCGCCAAACTGGAATCGAGAAAATACTGGAAAACGACACGTAGCAGTAAAACATGGAAACTATGCAGCTGGAATGGAACGCACAGGAAGACTATCCAGTATCCAGCGTCAACTGCAGTAGTAGAGTTGATGATACAAGCATAGATAGATAGAAGGGTAACATTAATCATCAATGCAAGCAGATACCACACAGGCAATGCACATTGCAGAACAATAAGAAGGCATCATGCTGAAGCATTTCAATACAAGTAAACACGGCCTGATTAAGTATTTAAATACAGGTAAAGCACACCTTAGCTGTTCTATGAAAGAGGTACACAGGATGCAATCAAAGACACGATGAATCGGAACAGAAGAAAGATAAAGCTCACTTCCAGACGAAAAAAGAAGAACATATAAAGTCTTCGTCCTGGACATTAACATATATTAATGCATGCACTGGGTACATAACTGGTATAAGATATCCATACATTATATTTGTTGTATATATTACATATGTGTTACATGTCAGGTAAAAATGCAGACAGGCAGTGTCCCACAGTCATCACAATGTCAATGTTCATGCATAGATATATATATATATATATATATATATACAATTATACATATTATATCTAATATATATATATCAATATATATAATATATATATACATACACAGGCATATTATATATATAATATGTATATATATACATGCATAAATAATAACAATGTACACACAAGTATAGACTATAATTACACATGCATAAGTTCCAGCATTTGACGATGTGCAGATATGATTTTCTCAGCGTTTAAACTTTGCAAAAGTTGTCATGAAGAGTAGCGAAAAGAAATGCCTTCGATTCCTTCCAGCGGAAGAACGGAACAGCAGTGCCCACCCTACTCCGTCTCCAACCCCTAAACATCCGACTCGACCGATACGCCATTGCATCCGTCTATCTCCAACGTTCGGAGCTGTTCCGACGACGCTTCCAGTTCCAGCTCGTCGAACACAGTGGAACTATCCGACGACGAGAGCTCGTCGGAGGAACCGGTTGCTTCTCCATCCCGTGGAATGAATGGTAAACCTGGAAAAGTCCGCTCGTTCGGCACTGGAGGAATTTCCAAAACGTCGCTTTCGTCGACAATCACTCCGTCGAAGGAATACGATTGTTTGAAAATCCGGGTCTTGCGGGCGACTTCCGGGCCGTCGGACGTCTCGGACGATTCCGAGGACGTGGAAGTCTCACCCGAGAGGATTTCGAAGTTGAGTCTCCGAGCGAACTCGTTCGGATGTTCTGCATGGATCGTTTCGGATACGCCGTCAGAGTCGGAGTCCGTTTCGGTCGCCGACTTCGGCTGGAACGGAACGTACAGTGCGTTTCGACAGCTCGACTTTTTCGAGTTGTTCCGAGCGATGGATCTGGGTTCCGTGTCGGAACTGGGGGAGTCGTAGATGGCCGTCCGAGTGCGGGGTTGGATGCTGTCCCTCGCAGCGACCGAAACGGGGAGCGAGCGCTTTAGGGACGCGGCCGAAAATCGCTGTTCGATCAGGTTGAGTTGACGCATTGACGCCGACTTCGTTGACACTCGTAGGAGACAACCGTAGTCATTGTCGAATGGATTGTTGACGTCGAGAAAGGCGGGGTTACGTTCCGTCTTCACCAAGTCCACCTTATCTTGGTATCGCTCGGAGTTAGGACGCGTGGACGACGGTTGACTGTCGTCTTTCTGGGTAGCGTCCGTGTCACCCCCGTCGGTAACGTCCGACCCGGAGGACGGTTTCTTCACCCGGGGGCCGGTGACTCGGATCGCCTGCTTTCGAGTTAGACTCGTCCGGTTTTTTCGATCGAGCAGAGAAAGTACATCGGTCCGGCGCATTACAAACGATGAAATGTCATCGTTTGCATCAGTCTTTGTCGTGGTATGCTCCTCTTCTTGTGATTTGAGAGGTGCGGTAACTACCATTTCTGACGGTTTGAAAGGTGCGGTAACTACCATTTCTGACGATTTCAAAGGTGCGGTAACTACCATTTCTGACGGTTTGAAAGGTGCGGTAACTACCATTTCTGATGATTTGAAAGGTGCGGTAACTACCATTTCTGATGATTTGAAAGGTGCGGTAACTGCCATTTCTGATGATTTGAAAGGTGCGGTAACTACCATTTCTGATGATTTGAAAGGTGCGGTAACTGCCATTTCTGATGATTTGAAAGGCGTCTCCTTTGATTTGATAGGTATGGTAAACACCACTTCCTGTGGTCTTTGCGGTGTGGTAGCAATCACCACTTCCTGTTGTCTGCAAGGTATGGCAAGTTCCTCTTCTCGAGGTTTCAAGGTAACTACCAATTCCGACGATTTACACGGCGTGGCAACTACCGCTTCGCGCGATTTGAAAGGTATGGCAAACACAACTTCCTGCGGTCTGCGAGGTACGGTAGGCGCAGCTTCTTGCCGACTGAAGGGTATGGTACGCGATTTGACCTGAGGTCTGCAAGGCGGGGTGATACGGGGCATTTCCTGCAATCGGAATGGTGCCTGTTGGGCTACTTTTTCGTGCGGCTGTTGGGCTACTTTTTCGTGCGGCTGTTGGGCTACTTTTTTCTGTGGCTTTCCGGTCGCCTCGATCTGCTGAATGATCTGCCTGACGTTCGGCAGTTCCTGCACGGAGATGACAGCCCTTCGCTTGACCGCGTTCGTCGGCTGAAGCGCTCTCTGAAGCCGACGAACGGACGGAAACTCGAGAATGGGATCCTTGTTGACCCGGTTGACCTTTGCGTTGGCTTTAACGTTGATTTCACCCACGACGTCATCGTCGTCTGAATAGTCAACTGCGTTCGATTCAACAGGACCCGTGATGCCGTGAGAAGGTTCTGCGGAGACTCGGACGGTAGCGTCTGCCGGATTAGATTCCGTTTGGACGGGTGGAAGATTGGAAAAGTCTTGGTGTGAAACGTCAAAGAAAACCTGTAGAAATGAAGAAAAATTGTCATCAAGTAAATAATGTACCGTAATTCGTGCATGTAGATTCATATGAGAGAGTGACGATAATTTGTTATTCTATTCTTCACGAATTTGCTTATTGTTGACAATCCATTGCTATTCAGAATGCTAAAATGCTTTCTACGTTGTTCTATCTTGTGCTATGCTCAAAAGATCCCATGTTGAATATCTACAGAAAAGTAGGGCTGTTTTTAAGGAATTTTTAGAACTGCGCAACCGCTTCTTTTCTTTCCCATCCTCCATGGTAAATTACTTCCAATCGGAGGACAATGAACTGTTTTCAACTATTTTTAACTGCACAGAACTGCTTCTACAACTGCACAAATCCATTTCTAACTGCACATTTCGTGTGCAACTGCACGCTAAAAAATGGCCTGATAATAACAATAACAGAGTGGTTTTCAACAGATCACAAGGCAACGTTGCGCGAATAGTTTTACAAGTACTGACCGGCAGCAGCGTTTTAGAACTTTTAGCATCAAGACCCGACTCGAGACTGCAAGGCGAAAGCGTAACACCATCATCCTTCTTCGCATCTCGATTTGCGAGATCGTCGAGACTACAATTTTTTAAGACACCGTTGCTTTCAAGCGCCATCCGTGGTCCGCCATCACTGTCGTCGTCGTCAGCCTTCGACATGATGAAGCTGTGACGCCGGTTGATTGTCGACGTCCTTGAACCCGGAGAAGGTCCCTGTCGACGCAGGATGGACGGAGTTCCGTCCGGGAGAACAACCCTGGATGGACCAACGACCCTACGACAAAATTCATAAAAAATTTCTTGACGGATATTTCGTCTTTAAAGCAAGAATCGCCTAACTTCGACCTGTTCACAGGATAACTGAATTGAAGTGAAACTCATTTGCAGCAGAACATTGTTGCTTATAACTGCGTTACGTTGGAACGTTGACTCAATTTATATGGCGCCATAACACAGTTATGCCGTTACAATGGTGCCCAAAGGTTCTAAACAAACCCCACACTTTATCACATAACCATAACACTCAACATATTCAACAACTTCATCCATTAAAATATTAAAAACCACATAGATCTGCAGATGTCAAAATCTACATCTCAATACATGGAATGGGCTTCCGCTTGCACTACGCTTACTACCTCGGAATAATTTGCCTGCTTTCTACCAGTTGCTTAAGACCTATCTTTTTAGCTGTGGCTGAGCTGGGAGCGCCTCTAAGTAGACTTCTTGAAGGGGCGCTATATAAGTTCTCCAATGAATGAATGAATGAATGAATGAATGAATGAATACAATATACACTGAAAGATAGATAAATTAGATATCTCCAGAAAATTCCAAACACTGTCTGGTATTCCTAAAATTTCATCCATGGCTGTAAATCTCGAATCTACATCTGCAACACTCACAAAGTAATCTGGTTATCAGATGCGTTTTCCGAAGGTTGGATGACCGCGAGGACAGGCACCGGAACAACTGCTTCCACCCGACTAACCTCCTCCACCTCCTCCTCCTCCTCTGGATATGGAATCGCCCTTCCATCTCCGTAAACATTATCTTGATTCTGCTACAAAAATCATTGCACAAATCTTAATACCACCAAATTCAATGTTCCCTCTAGTGGAACAATGTTCGACTGTCTGACATGATTGGCATGTGCAAATTTATATTAAAGCTTGTCAGCAGAAATTTGTGCGATGACAGAACATAACATACCTGTACTATGTTGAACCATTCCTCGACCTGGGATGGCCTCCTATTGATGACAAGCTCCCTTTCTAGAACTTCTTCTCATGCATTCCTCCCCCATCGCAAGACCGTACTGGGGTTGAGAGCGCCTCTGAACAGGGGAGGATCCAGGGGGGGCCAATCCGGCCATGGCCCATCCATTTTGTTTGTATTTGTTTGTATGTGCACTTGTTATAGCGCCCCTTCAAGCTCTCTCTAATCAGAGGCGCTCCCGAATGCAGAGCGGACACTGCATCGGAGTTTCACGCCGAAGCGCTGAGCAATTGTGAGTGAAGGACTTGCCCAAGGTCCTTACGCGGCGAGGTGGATTCGAACCTCGAACCTTCCGGCTTCAAGGCAACGACGCCACCACTACACCACCGCGCCCCACATTTAAAAAGTGCATGGACGTGGCCCCATTTGGTTGCAACAAGCCATTAAATCAATGCAGCGGGAGAGAAAAGCAGGATACTAGAGAGGCCTTTACTCCGACCAGGATGACTGATGACTAAAAAAAAGGTTACCAACTATTTTGGTGGCTAAAATGGCATCTTTTTCTCGAAAATTGGACGAACGACTAAAAAAAGGTCATCAGATTTTTCGGCAACCAAGACGAATTTTTTCCCTTGTCCTAAGAATGAAAATTTTTAGCCCCCCTCCTTCGAAAATTTCTGTATCCACTCTTGCCTCTGAATAGACCCTGAAGAGGTGCTATACAAGTTCATTCAATGAATGAACAAGACACAATAAGAACTTTATTTTTCAAGGTATTTTCCGCACAACAACAATGAGAAACAATGAGACAGTAAAACAATTGGGAAGAGGTATTTTCCACGCAAGGCTGCCGACGATAAATATCAACTTTCACATCACAGTTTTAAACCTATAGGCAAATTTTTGAGTGCAACCAGAAAAAATTGTTGAAAGCCAACAGCATACCTTTTTAAAATCAAGCTTTTTCTTGACGCTGCTGAAAGTCTTCGCACTTGTCTTTCTCACCTGCAGAAAACCAAACATGTATGAAATTCTAAATTTGCATGTATGTCGATTATTATTAGGGCTGTGGATTTTAATTTTAATTTTAATCAATTTATTAATTATTGTAAAATTTGATTAATTTTTAACTTGTTCAATTAATTTTTGCATCATGAACAACTTTTAAGTGGAAAATTAAGAGATCCTTTTCAATTTGTGTCTACAGATGTAGCATGTACGATCATGTAAATTATGCATGCAAGTGAATGTATGCGCACGAGTCAATTTCTATTTATGCATGTGTGTACGTGTGCTCATGTACATGTACATATGCATGCATGAATAAAATACATATGTGTGTGTGTGTCTTGTGTGTGTGTACTTCTTAAGAACGCAGCACGATACAATATATAATCTTATCTTTCACGTAGCGGGTAAGATCTTGGGTGTGAATCACCAGTTACGACTGATTACCTTCTTCGTGATGTCAACGAACATTTTCTCCGCCTTCTGATTATTCGCCTGTCAATCAGAAAGCGACGGTTATTAGTCATCGTTGATATGCTCAGTGAATAAGCGAATAAACACGTAACGGCAAGTAAGGACAAGGTGAGACTGTATGGGAAGGTATAGGTATGATAAAGGGAGATCAGATTAGACAAGGGTAGGTAAGGCAGGGAAAAGATATGGTAAAAGAAGGTACAGTATACGATAAAGGATGGCAAGTGAAGGCAATCTAATATAAGATAAGGTAATGCAACGAAAGGCAATGGTAATGGAAGAGAATTTAAGGTAACGGTTAGGGCAGGCAAGGAAGGGAAGTTTTGGCAACAGGGAAGGGAATGTTAAATGAAGGCAGAGTAAAGAAAGGCATATGAAGATAGGTAAAAGGTACAGTTATGTAAGGTGATTGCTTGTTTACTGAAGATGACAGTTGTCAGTGATACAGCTTGAAAGCAGCCAATCCACAACTGAATATTTTTCCAGGCGAAGGTCCATCTTTTTAAACAACCACACAACTGTCATTGTTCCATTTATAACTCCTGTGCAGCCTGGTCCTTTCTTTAGGCCTCAGCCTACAATGGTGCCGTATGAAATGTCTTAATTATTATTCAATTGTATTGTATTTTATTAAAACATTTATAAAGCGCCTATTGAGATGAATTAATAATAATATCATTATCATTTCTTTCGGTCCTCAGGTACTTTAATCAACAGGAACTTCCATTATTATAATTTTTATTATTATTATTATTATCATTATTATTATCATTATTATAATTATTAGAAATTATTATTATCATCATTATTATTATTAGAAATCATTATTATCATTATTACTATTAATTTATTATTATTAGAAATTATTATCATCATTATTATTATTGTCACTATCGTTATCATCAAAAATCATCATTATCATAATCAGTATCGTCATCATCTCCGCCGCCACCCGAATAACAATAGGCATTGTCTCTGACCTTGTGCTTTCCGCCTCCTCCTCCTCGGTGTTTTGCATCCGCTGCATCAAGCGCTTCCTCGAAAACATCCGGGAATCCCTTTCGAAATTTCGCAAACGTGACACGCTCTTCGACGAAGCGTTCGAACGACTGACTCTGTAGGATCTTCTGAAGAAACGCCTGCATGCTGCTGCTTCCACGCGCGTGCTCAAAACGGTCACGGTCGAACGATACTCGGCCGTCACGGTCAACGAGCGCCGCACGATAGCCACCTGGTGACAAATCCAAGAACAGCTCAATGCAATATTTAATACTCTCATGATTATATCGTCGTCTGTGGTCAACCAACTACACTGGTTTCCTCTCTGTGCGCCCAAATCTAAGATAGAGTCCTTGCTCTGGTTCCCAAGTGCAAACTGGGCCTTGCATAAAAAAATATCTCAGGGATCTCATTCATTTTCCTCTTTCTGCATCTTCTCATCTTCTGACTTGTTTGTCCCACAAACAGCTAGGACCACTGTTGTTACAACTTGGTCCTTTACCGTCATTGGGTCCTCCTTATGGAATTCCCTTCCCCCCACTCCATACGGGACTCTTATTTCTGGATCATAATCTACATCTCTCTCTTTTTGAAACCGATTAGTACTTATGAATGCATAAAAATTATGTATTGCAAGTATCAAGCACGTTAGTGTTTTCAATTTTCACGCATGCTCGAATGCATGCAGATATGTAATTACGTGTAGGCTATGTAATAATAATAATAATAATAATCTTTTCTTTAATTGAGCGCCTGCACACGCACTGCGCTTTACATTTACAAGTTATGCAGTAATCTTAATTAAACTTAACTACTAACTGAACAGACAGCTTTGTAATTACACGGCGCCGATGGCAGCCTACAAAGCAAATCCGCCCAACGGGGCTCAAACTCACTACCTCTCGCACTCTTGGCCAGCGTGTTAACCATTACTCTACCGGGCCCCCATGTATGCATGTGAATATGCATACGCTCGCATATATGTTGCACATCAGTGTACACTAAATAGCTCTCAAAGTCACCATATTAACTTATGACTAGATTACAACATTTGCGGGGAGTGGGGGCACCAGCCACAGGTGATGGTAGATAGTTGAATTGATCGATGGGATAGTCGTGAGAACTTTCTACCTATGAGAGCGACCATTGCATTGAGAAATGCCGTCGACAGTTTGTCCCCCGTCAGGCTGCAGTGTTTATCGCCCTTCCGATGGAGATTGAGGTTCTTCTTCAGAGCGCTCACCTAAAAAACAAAAACAGAAAAATCATAAGTGATAGCAAGCTCTCTAATATATTGTGGGGTGCAGCGGTGGTATAGGGGTTTTGGATCTGGAAGATTGTGGGTTCGAATCCACCTCAAGCCGCTGTGCAGGGATCCCGAGCAAGTCCTTCGCTCGCAATTGCTCATACGCTTCGGCATGAAATTCCACTTCAGTGTTTGTGCTGTAGTCGGGAGCGCCTCTGAGTAGTAATCTGGAAGGGGTGCTATAACAAGTGCACATACATATAATCAGGGTGACAGGCGCATGAAAAGAGAAATGTCTTAAAGCGCAAAGAGATGCAGTAGACTTTCCCATCAGAATCTTGCCATGAATTGCAAAGGGAAGGCTACTCCACATCGAGGGACCCACAATAACGAAAGCCCGACGCTGTGTTAACGAAGATCGTGACCCACGTACAAATATATCGAAACGGTCAGCAGAACGAAGAGGGTGTGAAGATCGTGCAGAGAAGAGCCAGCACATCAAGTGAGGTATCTAAGCGCTGTGGGACGCAGTGGTGTAATGGATGCCTTGAAGCCGGGAGGTTCAAGGTTCGAATCCACCTCACGTCGCCGCGTAGGGACCTTGGGAAAGTCCTTCACTCGCAATAAAAATTGCTCAGCGCTTCGGCGTGAAACTCCGATGCAGTGTCCACACTGCAGTCGGGAGCGCCTCTGAGTAGAGAGCCTGAAGGGGCGCTATAACAAGTTCATATACATGCAAACATGCATGGACCATACACGGAGGGGGGACCCTAAATGGTGAGATTCACGATAAATCTACAAACTCAATGAAGCGTGAAAGTAACTAACGATGCTTGATGGGAGTGAGGTGAGGTCATTGTGGCTGCTTTGAACGTGGCTCGCGTCTGCATCCACAATCACCGCGTCGTCAATTTCTGCCGATTTCACAGACTGAACAGTTCAACACAAGCAAACAGATGTACGTATGTGCGTGTGTTTGTTTGTTTGTGTGTGTGTGTGCAGAGTAAATGCCCACAAAAGCAAGCGTGCGTATTTGCAGTTTAACGTCACTACATATGTGGTAACAAAGACCATTAGCAATGCCCTCCTCTTTTATTCAGGCTTGGGACTGTCACTGGCAGAGTGCAACCAAAGGTGGAGTTAGAAAGGCAAGCACTAAGGCAAGAGCAACTATCTCTAACTGGTAGACTGAAAGACAGGTACACAGAGACAGAACAAAAGACAGACAGACAGACAGACACATAAACAGCAGGCAGAGAGAGATGAACGGCTAGGCAGATATATACAGACAGACAGACAGACATTAGTAGACATGTAAACAGAGAGGCATATAGCCAGGCACACAGAGTCAATTACACTGGCTCTGGTCGAGAGTGCCACCAAGTTGAGTTTTGTCTTTAAGTGGTGCTATATAAATGTCAGATAACAATGACAATTACAAGAAACAATTGCAATAAACAGAACGGCGCTTACTTCGAGAAGCGATGAATGAACGCCAATCAAATATGGCATCGGAGCACTGCAATCAAATATAACATATGCAATCAAATATAACAAATGCAATCAAATAAAACACTGCAATCAAATATAACACTGCAATCAAATATAACATGTATGCTATTTTGTATGGACATGTATTGTATGTATATGCAGCTGAAACATCCATAGAGAAAAATTTACTATTTAAAACAAATGTGAATTAAAGAAGATCAAATGTGAATTAAAGAAGACATAAATGAGGACATAACTGGTGTTAATTAAGGAAAGCAATGGACATGACAAATGACACATGGCAATGGAGGTTGTTTATTCGTACCCGTCACTGCCAAATGGCTGGCAACAGGAACCAATCACCACGATGATGATGCTGATGATGATGTTGCAGCTTCTGATGATGATGCTGATGATGATGCTGCTGATATTGTTGTTGCTGACGACGATGATGATATCGCTGATGTTGCTGCTGCTGCTGATATCGATTACGATATTATTGATTATGATGATGACGACGATGAAGATGATGTGAAAGAGTAATTCACCATCCATCATACCTGATGTAATCGAGCAGATGAGCAGGTAGCACGGGAATGAAGATATGTTGCCAGTTGAGCGGATAGATGAGCGATGTCGCGCCGTACACGCAAGCCGTCAGTCGACTCAACTTGCGACTCGTCACGATGATTCGCCTTTCGAACAGCATGCTGTCAACAAAGGCCAACCATTTAAGTGTCTCAATCAATCAATCAATCAATCAAAATAAATCAATCGATCAGTCAATAAATAAATCAATAAATCAATCACTCAATAGATCAATCACTCAATCAGTCAGTCAATAAATCAATCACTCAATCAGTCGTCAGTCAGTAAATCAGTCAGACAGTCAATAAATCAATCAGTCAAAAAATCAATCACTCAATCAATAAATCAATCAGTCAGTCAATAAATCAATCAGTCACTAAATCAATCACTCAATCAATAAATCAACAAATCAGTCAATAAATAAATCAATAAATCGATCAATCAATCAACCAACCACTCAATCAGTCAGTCAATAAATCAATCATTCAATAAATAAATCAATCAATAAATCAATCAGTCAAAAAATCAATCACTCAATCAATAAATCAATCAGTCAGTCAATAAATCAATCAGTCACTAAATCAATCACTCAATCAATAAATCAACAAATCAGTCAATAAATAAATCAATAAATCGATCAATCAATCAACCAACCACTCAATCAGTCAGTCAATAAATCAATCATTCAATAAATAAATCAATCAATAAATCAATCATTCAATCAATAAATCAATCGATAAATCAATCATTCAGTCAATAAATCAATCACTCAATCAGTCAGTCAATAAATCAATCACTCAATAAATCAATCAGTCAATAAATCAATCAGTCAATAAATCAATCACTCAATCAGTCAATAAATCAATCACTCAATCAGTCAATAATCATTCGCTCAATAAATCAATTACTCAATCAGTCAATAAATCAATCAGTCAGTCAATAAATCAATCATGCAATAAATCAATCACTCAATCAGTCAGTCAATAAATCAATCAATAAATCACTCAATCAATATATCAATCGATCAATTACTCTCTGTACAACATTATGAAACAATACTCACCTCATAACTACTACGGGGTAATACTCCCACGTGAACATTACCAGGGTAAAATCAACCACATAAATATTGTCAGGCAATATTCCCCTACACAAACATTTTGGGGCAATAATCGCCCACATCAATACATTAGTACAATATTTCTTAAATCAATATCCCGGGAGCAATATCCACCCACACGAAGATTATGAGGAATATTCCCCACATAAACATTACGGGCAATATTTATCAAATTAACACAAGTTACAGAGCAATATTCAAGACTGTAAACTAGTGCTAAATAAACAACACTGAATGCTTAGGCCTTTACCTTGCAAATATGATGAGCATGTTATATCCATCAATAGCGTTGTAGTATTCTGTGAGATTTCTCTGAAAGAAGAAGAAATCCAGTGAAACGTTACAAAAACACGACCATTTATTTCAACTGACCCAGAAACGTGACCCAGAAAACATGACCTCAATATGAAATGCCAAAATAAATCTTGAGAAGATCGATATCTGACAGCAGTGAATTGAACACATGGCCTTTCAATAATTGACAGTCTCACTGTCACATGCTAACCATTTGTTTCCATGGGTGCAAGTTGACCAACTTGGAAACTAGATGACAATGTCTGGATACATTGGGAAGTAAATCACACTGGTTTTTATTGCTATTAAACTAATTAAACTACTACTATTATTATTATCACTATTATTACTATATAAACTGACCCAGAAATGCCACTATTATTTATAATTAATTATCCTAATTTATTATTATTACTAGTTAATATTATTATTATTTATTACCAAAAGGTACATATAAATGATCCCACAGGAACTTTACTACTATTATTATTATCATCATCACTATCATCATTTTGTCCTGGGGTACGTCATTCCCAATTCCCATGGTCTTAGTTTTTATATAAAGTGGTGCATCTGAAACAGTTACTCATCCATGTGGCTCACTATTACCACTATCAATATTACCACTATTATTATTAATATTATTATTTTTTTTACCCGAGGTATCAATGATCCCTCAGGATTTATAAAAATTATTTCAGGAGTAAAAATGAATCTCCGAGAAATCAGGCCTCGTCCCAGGTTTCCCAACCATCCTGAAATGTGCCTCTGAATGCAATGGCATTGTGACGTGCAACACAGATGGAAAGACGTTGGAACAGAAATTTTATTATTATTATTATTATTATTACTACTACTACTACTCATGTCCAGGACTTTGGGATTCGTCCATTGCTGGCTCAGGGCCATGGAAAAGGAGATGAGCGCCTCCCTATGTTCCTCGTGGAATGGGATAGGACTTTACTTTACTTACTACTATTATTATTACTACTGTATCCGAATTAATTAGGCGCCACAATCTAATAATCAAGTATCCACCGATGACTCTGAGCAAATAAGACTGAAGGACTTGAACCTCAAGGTTCCTAACACAGCTACAATCTCAGAGGAATTGGTTCCTCACACAGACAATAAGTGCTGAACAAGCACCCAATGTCCTAACCAATAGGCCATACAACTTGACAATGTCTCCTTCTTCTTTTCGTGCTCTGCCCTTAGGCAGGTTCGAATGTTTGACGTCTCCTACGCATGTAATACTCACCCCACCCCCACACACTCCTCTGTTTACGAAGCCCAGCCGTGCACTCAGCTCTAGAACAATGACCTTTGTATGGCTAATCCATAAATGTACACATAGAAGTCTGTATATGGCTAGTCTCATGATGATGTTAAACATAATTAAGGGCAGATCACGTTTCTCAAGCCTTCTATACAAATACCCCTGGCATTGTGCAAGGGATTTCCAGCCCAGGGTTAATAGGTTAACCGCACATAAAGAGTTAATCATTCAATTAAGTCCAACTCCTCACCAAGGGCTCAAGACCTCCATGCCGTCCAGCTTCACTGGGAAAGCTACACGATTAAAAGCAGCGACGCCAGAACGGTCCCGTCTATAATTAGATTTATAAAGCTCCTTTTGAATGCCGACACATTACAGACGTGCTCAACCCAGTAAACGCATTAGTATAACACGCCTTCTCATGTATTGGACCTTCACGCTGGAACAGTCTTACTTCAACAATTCGTCATACTGCACTGCCTATAGAGGTCACAGCACTATGTTTCTTTCTTACTTCAAAACTGCCTTATTTAGCCATTGTTGAACTGGGAGAGCTTCTGAGTAGATATACATTGAAGGTGCGCTATATAAAAAGTCAATAATAATAATAATAATAATAATGTATCTCGTGAAACATTCTCAAGGCACACTTGTTTAGAACTGTCGGATAGCTACATTAAGTGTCTTCGTGAGGTAAACTACTTGAGGCGCTATATAATATATTATAAGTACTGTATGTCCATTGTCCATACAAATACATGCATGCATACATACAACGGCTCTATCGAGGTTAATCCAACCAGATAAGATTCGATATTTATCCGCCCTCCCCCACCCCCAACTATAATAGGTCTGTGATCTATCTACCCCTCTAAGTGGGTACGGTAATTGATTGAACAAAAGTGCCAATGAAAGTCGTGGGTTGGAAGGAGGATGTGTGTTGGAATTGTGAGTCGTTAAAACTCATGAGACGATAAATACGGAGTATATGACAATTATCAGGCAGGTACAGAGCAGAATAAGAACAATATTATGTTAAATGCGTTTCATAACCATTTAAATAGCTAAGTCGTACATACATACGTACATGCCAGTTCATTCATTCATTCATTCTATGGACTTCTATATTATAATAATAATATTATAAATCATTGAAATGACTGCATAATTAAAACCAATTAAAACTTCTTCTCACGCTTTCTGGAATGCTGGGCAGCTTGTTCGGATTTGGATAATCGAAAGTGACCTGAAACCGAAAACAAACACGTCAGTCAAGCTATTACAACACAAGTTACCAAAGACACGGGGTGCCCGCACGTATCTTTGCAGGAGGGGCAGAACACAAAATGGTCATGGTAAAATTTTTTGAGCAAGAACTTGAAAATGAAAAGCAGGAAATAGAGAACATGTGTACATTTCATGGAGTCATCTAATGCAAATGCACATTACTCAGTTTCCACAAAGTCTATCCATTGCATAAAAAAATAATTAGTGCATAAAATTCAGTAACCAAAGCATCATTCATTCTTTAACTAGGAGTTACATACATGCATTATACAGCATTATTATATTCTACAATCACAATGAAAAGGTGTGCCCACAGCACTCCTTTAGGCATGAAAAATTTACGTGCTAATAATAGCCTTGAGACCTTAATGGGAATTATATACTAGTTATGAGCATTAAGCTGACTTCCACGAACTTTACATGTCAACGAATTCTTGTTAAGAGGACCAGTTAATTAAAACAGAATCATCATAGACATTCCTTAATACATAACGCATAATTTAGTGAAAAGGATGGCGGCGTTTGGTGATTAGAATTCCAGTCTATTCTATATGTATAAGCCTGTAAAGCCCCTTGCAGTGCAACCTATTCGGAGGTGCTCCCAACGTAATGATAAGGAAAAGCCCAAAAGAGAACGGGCAGAAGCAGTACTTATTACCCTCAGAATAATCAGGGCTTAAAGTATGACTGGACGGTCATAGACGACGTCCAAGCACCTATTTTAAAACATGAACTCCGTTTTGTCACTTATTATGCTATAGTAGTCTTGAAAAATGTAATGGGGCATCTAGGCACTTCTTTTTCAACACTTTAAGCACTGACCCAGATAAGATATCAGCACAAGTTACGGTGCAGGAAGGCCATTCCACAGCAAAGGGCCAGCAGAGGCATAGGCACGATGCTGTGCTGTGGCAATCCAAGACTGTGGTACTAGAAATTCATGACGGTTTAAAGACAAAGAGGACGTTCAGTGGTAGCTGAGATATAGGCCACCTGCATGATCAGATCGCAGAGGATAAGCGTGGAGCTTTTAATACCCAAACAAGTTGTATACATGCAAGAAAATGTTGGGTTAGTTCATAAATTGCTAATCTTTACCGCAATTTTAATTGCAGTTGAAAACTGATTTACTACCATTTCAAAACCTAACACATAGTATATTATAGCAACGACAATGGTAGCAGTTGATGATGATGATGATGACGATGATGATGATACCAATAAGGATTCAGAAGAAGTGCACAGTTTCTTCAGCCAAATTCTGGATGGAAGAGAGAGGAACAGGCTCCACAAAGTGTAAGCAACTTTGTTTTCTCGGTCTTAGCTTACGACAGTTCAGCAGCAAAACACATATATATGAAGAGCAGCCATATAAACGAGTACACTAACCATACACTGACCATACACTTACCATACTTTGTCGGTGGGAAGATGAGAGAAAAAGAAAAGTCTTAAGACAATAGGCCGAAACAGTAGCACCCTCCCCCCAGACAAGATCTGAACACGAGTTACAGCTCAGTTAAAAGACCATTCATGGCAAAGGACCAACAGAGTCATAAGCCGTCTTCATTGCAGTCTGAGACCGTGGCACCAGAAAGTCATTGGTCAATGGGAGATGACTGGCCACCCATCGCCCTCATATGCCAAGGCCAAGAAAAAGAAGTCGCTAACACTTTGTACCCACAGCTGCGTCAGTGCCATAGCTTAAGGGACCACCTTCCTCTTCCATCCATTCAGAGCGTCTCTAAGTTTCTGCCTTGAGCATTGCAATGCAACGTACGCTAGTCTGACTCCCGGGGATGTTAAAAGTCAGCGACTTCTTCCCGGCGATCGACGGATCGATCTCGGACAGATCCTCGAGCAGCGAGCGGAGTCGGTCGCTCGAAGAGTTCTGAGCGTCCGACAGATGGTTGAGAATTTTGTAAAAGATCTCGAACCAAGGATACGAACTGCAATGGAAATAAACAAGCCGCATGAGAAAATAAGACTGCGTTTTGAAGATTTAAACAACTACAAAATTATACAATACAACTGTACTTGATGCCATACAATACAACCATATTCATTCATTCATTCAAGTATTCATATATCGCTATGTCAAGGAAACTAATCAGAGGTGCTTCTGACTCTTGCACGGCCAAAAATAACAGTTTTAAACAACTCTATTTGATACAATGCGATACAACCTTATTTCATGCAACACAGTACAACTATTTATATTCGATCTTTGAAAGTCATATACAATAAGATACAACTGCATTTTATATAAGAAAACACACAGGTGCATATGAAACAATACAACCATCTGTATTTGACAAAATAATGCCAAACCACGGCTAAATAGGATAGTTTTGAGATTCTTAAGGCACAGAGTAGAGTGACCCTGGGCAATAAGCACATTATAACAGGGAGGCCATTCCAGGTCGTAGGACCAGCTACCGAAACCCAAGTGGGCTGAACACAGGTTCCATATATGGGATCAGTGTAGGCACGCTAGCGAGGTATACAATGGTCTTACCTGATGAGGCAGAGGGTTGACTCAGACCCAGCTGACATGCGGCAGAAGCCGAACCGAAATTTGCCATCAAGAGCCGTCAAAACAAAAGTGAAATAGTCGATATTCGAACTGAAACACACAACCGACATGCACATAATATATATGCATATATATCATATATATTATAATTATATATATACATACACATGTGTGTATATGCAAATGTATATTACATAATATAAATATATTACATAATTATACATATACAATACACATATATGTATATCATGTATATATATATACAAGTACCCGGGTATATAGAGTATAGACCGTCCACTGCACTGCAAGGGTTAAACCATTCATATCGAACAATCACATAGTGCCTTTCAAGATATCTACCCAAAGGTGCTCCCAACTCCAGCATGACTAAAAAGAACAGTAGTCTTAACGTTAGAAAAGAACATAGGAAACAAAAACATGGGAAGAACAAACCATACCCCAGAAGCGGCCGACCCTCTCCCCAAGGTCCAAACGGTACCCCTTAGCAACGGCGTAATCATACCATCACATAGTCCCCAGGCCACCAATCCTACCCTCCAGCATTCCCTCTCCCTTCCCCATCCTCTCCTTCTCTCTCCGGTTCCCACACCGCGCCTCCCTCCCTAAAGCGAAGGCATCATTATCAGCATCGCGAAAGGTTAAGTACCGGGTACGCAACACGACACGGCTGCCGATAATTATCTAACAATAATCGTTGGCTGAACTTGCGTCATGTCAAAAATAACTCTGCTGTGTCACCAAAAAATATGTCTGCACGTGGCAAACGTACTGGCGACTGTGACTTATAAAAGTAGTGGTGAGTGGTGAACTGACACCCCCCGGGCCGATGAGAAAAATTCCGGATGCCTAGGCAGAGTGGTCACTGGTCCCTAAACTAGCAATAAAAGGATTAATAAGAAAAAAAGGTGTTTTAGAAATCAAGCAAAATAATGAAAGTGTGGGTACGACCTACAACGTAATATTTAAATATATCAACAATTCTGATTTTTCTATTTAAATATATCAACAATTTTGATTTTTCTATTTAAATATATCAACAATTTTATTTTTCTATTTAAATATATCAACAATTTTGATTTTTCTATTAAAATATATCAACAATTTTGATTTTTCTATTAAAATATATCAACAATTTTGATTTTTCTATTAAAATATATCAACAATTTTGATTTTTCTATTTAAATATATCAACAATTTTGATTTTTCTCAGAACGTTGTTCATTTGAAGCTTAAACTGATTGCAGCTAAATGTCAGCATTTTTTAAAATTTATTTAAAAAAGGCGTAAATCCTAAACTTTATGTATAACAATACCAGCCCGGTTCTCTAAAAGCCACCATGCCTCTGATCATATGCCCTTCCCCCCTCCTCTGAGACCCTCTCGGCGGGTCTGCTTACACAACCACCTTGCCCCCTCCCCCTATTGACAAAGCAACCATGATTGCCATTGGCATGAAAATTTAACCCTATAGCAAATGAATCTAATTGATTTCCTAAAGCCCATAAACATCTAGAAGTCTATGTCTAGACTCAGCAATATCAGGATACGATGGCGGGTGTCAGACCAGTCCTCTCCTTGGTCGTCTAGTCTTCACACGGGCAATACAGTGAGTATACACGGTCAAACAAACGAGTTTGCCAACGGATGCATGCGGGACAGAAATTATAGACATTGTATTGTAATTCTCTTTGGTCTACGGATTTGATGATAGGCCTCACAAGCTGTCATCGGATCTACTCTAGAGGCCAGAATAGAAACTACTGCAAAGTACTAGTATCTATTTCCATACTACGGTTAAATCTCTGTCCATTGTAAATCAGCGCATTTTTGACAGGAAATTTTCTAGATCTAGTAAACGAAAATACAATACAATGATGCAAATAATGTAATGCTGTCCATGATATAGAACGAAACCTGCCCTCTAGTTTCAATTAGATAAACAGTCATATACCAGCAAAAACGGTCGCCATCATCACCGCCGTCGTTGCCATCATCATCATCATCATCATCATCATCACCCCACCACCACCACCACCATCGATTCCTGACGCCAGCCATTTGGCGGAAATGGGTACAAATAAACGATCTCCATTGTCCTCAGTCAATAATAGTCAAGTCCATTGTTCCCATCAGTGTTAGTCCAAGTGATGTAAAATGCCCTCATTTAAAAATTATATAATCCAGCTTAGTCTTTGTCGGCCTTTACGTTAATATGCACAAGGCCTACTTTTAAGCATCAGAAATGTCCATATTAAACTATAAACTGATCACACGAAAAGCAACAGTTTGTCCGAATTGTAGACTTTGGGTTTACCTTTGAAAGTTTTCTCGAAACGGAAAGGCAAACCTCGGCACCGACCTTCGCAACTCCTTGAGAAGTACACAGAACACACACAGCGTACAGGTAATTGTAATTGTAACCGATCATTTATATAGAGCCGCCCCAGAAATTAGAAGTGCTCTCAACCTATACTGAGTCCGCAACCAAGAAAATCTTAAGGCATTTCCAGAGCTGGGACGGTAAGAGGAATATTAACTCAAGACAGTTCCAAGGTGATGGGCCAACGCGGTAGAAACGAGAAAGAAAAAAACCAACAAGAGGAGAGGATAGAACTTGACATGAGAGAATTATACAACTCAGAGGAGAGGCCAGGGGGAGAATTGGACAAGAGCAGAAGTCAGCAGAGAAGGGGCCAGAAAATGAGAATGGAGAGACAGTAGACTGAGTAGAGTAATGGAAGCCAATGAAAATTGTGGTAAGATTGGCCAAACATCTGATTTGCATAGAACTGAACACCATGGTATTCTAACAACACAAGACCACATTGGTATTCTAACAACACAAGACCACATTGGTATTCTAACAACACAAGACCACATTGGTATTCTAACAACACAAGACCGCATTGGTATTCTAACAACACAAGGCCGCATAATAGTTTGATCACTATAGTATGCTGCTTAACACTAGACAATCAGCAGATATATGCTTGCATGTTTCAACCACAGTTGTCTCTGCCATTTCTAGACCCTGTTTTGCGCATGGCAAATCCGGTCTCAATCTGCTGCACAGCTGTAATTGTGAAAAGCTGTGCAAATGGATCTCATTACAGCACGAGACAAAAAAAAACAATAATTGTAGATCAGCTGTTTTATGTGGGTCATGATAAGCAGCCTACTAGAGATGCATGCTGAAAACATGCTGGCTGTATTAATGGTCATCTGTCTGTTGGATTGGCTGCCTGTAATTTGTTTAAATATCTCTGTATCTGTATCAGTGCATCTGTCTCTGGCTATATATATATATTCTATATATATATATATTATATATAGAATATATACATATATAACAATATGTTCTTTTATAGACATGTGTTTTGGTCTAATTCTCCATCTATCCGCCCGTCCAAAATCTGTATCTATCCCTGTCTTTCACATATTCTGTCTGATAAATAAATAAACTTACTTGCCTGTTTAATTATTTAGTTGAGCACTACAAATGCCAGAATAAACTGTTATGGCAAAATTCAAAGATCAACACGTGGCAACTCAATCTCATTTCAAGAAATGCAAAGACCACCCCAACCAACACCAACCACCAAATCAACCAACAATCAATCAATCACTCAACCAATCAATCAACCGAACAACCCATCATCATTGAATAAATCAACCAATCAATTCGTTCATCTGAAGTGATAAATTAAGCTGACACAATAAACAAAAACAGACAAAATCGGTCAGGGCACAGTATACAGAGACAGTAACAACCCAAGGATAAAACAATGTTTAATATAATAGCAGATGTGTACTTAATACACACCCAAACCATAGTGTACTTGATACACACCCAAACCATAGTGTACTTAATGCACACCCAAACCATAGTGTACTTGATACACACCCAAACCATAGTGTACTTAATACACACCCAAACCATAGTGTACTTAATACACAAACAAACCACAGTGCACTTAAAACACACCCAAACCAGTGTAATTAATAGTATTAAGTACACTATGGTTTGGGTGTGTATTACGTGCACTGTGGTTTGGATGTGTATTAAGTACACTATGGTTTGGGTGTGTATTAAGTACACAATGGCTTGGTTTGGGTGTGTATTAAGTACACTATGGTTTGGGTGTGTATCGAGTACACTATGGTTTGGATGTGTATCAAGTACACTATGGTTTGGGTGTGTATTAAGTACACAATGGCTTGGTTTGGGTGTGTATTAAGTACACTATGGTTTGGGTGTGTATCGAGTACACTATGGTTTGGATGTGTATCAAGTACACTATGGTTTCTGTGTGTATTAAGCTAATACACACAGAAACCATAGTGTACTTGACACACATCCAAACCATAGGAGGTTAAAAACCCCACAGCATACTTATAACAGTTTGATTAGATAAAACGGAAGAAAATCCATCTTTTCCTACCTCGTCCAATCCATCCGGCGGATAACACCAGGCGATGGGGTCGTTGTTCTCGTGCCGGACAAGCTGGACAAAAGCGTCGATCAACTTATTCCGACCCTCCCTGCAGATGGAAAAAACACAAATATGTCAGATTCCTGTTCTCAGCTATAACGACCACACTGAACATAATAACGATAATATAATCGTAGTTGTAAAATAATAAATTTTTACTTAGTATCATAGTTGTAAAAAACGTTTTTTTCGTTTTTTATTCTCTCCCAAAAAATGTCGTTTTTTTCGTTTTTTATTTTTCCCATCGTTTTTTATCGTTTTTTTATTTTTTCTTTAACTTTATTTATTCATTTACTTTCTGTTATTATTCTCCTTAATTTTAATTTTTTCTGATATTCCTTATGTTTTCCGCCAACTCTCAATGATTCAGCTAACTAAAGTCATTATTTCATCGTTTAACATAATCATTTAAGAGATTGCCTGCGTGAAGTAGGTTCCTAATCAATTTTTTCAAGGTTAAAATGCGGTTTTAGATGTAGCAAAGTCAAATTATTTACCGTTTCCGTTTTTTATCGTTTTTTTGTCGTTTTTTATTTTTTCGAAAAAAACGACGTTTTTTACCGTTTTTTATTCCGTTTCCATCGTTTTTTACATCTATGCTTAGTATAATTCATTTATTATAATTTTGTCTCTTTAGGGTCGTAAAGGTTCGTCAGCCACTCATTAACGTGAGTAGAGCAGGGAGGAGACCCGACCGACGACCCCAATTGGGGCGTAGACTCGGAACCGACCTGGGTTGGCGAATCAAAGTCCACCGTGCCCACCTTCTCGTGGTGCGACCTGTTAGTAGCCTCTCCGTAAGGAGGGTGAACGAACGGGCACGGATGGCAAACGGGGGGAAGGCAATGGCAAACCACCCCTTATCTATTGCCAAGAAAACAGTTCTGGAATTAGCTTGGAAGAGCTAAGAGAGGCGACAATAAACAGGAGACAATGGAGAGGATACATCATGACTGTCGCCAGAGCTCCAAGAGCTGACGGCACCAGGTGACCCTTTTCAAAAAAGTCCGTTTTTCTTATTTCTTTTTTGCATGTTTTTCCCCGTTTTTCCACCCCCTCATATACAGAGGCTAAAAAAATGATGTCGCTAACACTTAATGCCCAAGGCTGCCTTGGGCTAAACAATGGGCGGCTACACCTTCTCTAAGTTATCATTGTGACAGATCCGGAACATTGATTGGATTGGGTGCATCAGCTCATCAATCCACCATCACTTCAGTTCTCCTTGAAGTCATCATACATCATATTTTCATCGTCCATGTTATGACTAATCATTAAATTCGATTGCAGGTATACACAGCCACATGCCTGTGCATATCAACTCCTTTCATGTATATATATATTATATATATAATATATATATATATATATATTGATGAATAAAGAGATTTGCTTATATATATATAATATATATATATATAATATGGGACAAAGGAAATCTCTATATTCATCAATAACAATGGCTGCCAAATGGCTGCATCAGCAACTCATGTTGATGATGACGATTGTGGCGCTGGTGGAAATGATGATGATGATGATGATGATGATGATGATGATGATGATGATGATGATGACGACGACGATGATGATGATGATGATGATGATGATGACGATGATGATGATGATGATAATACTCAAGATGTGGATGACAATTATCTAATATTCATGATCATCATGTTATGCGATGATGAAGGAAGATGATGACGATGATATGTAATGATGACGAGAATTATGATTTTATGTTTGTATGTGCACTTGTTATAGCACCCCTTCAAGCTCGCTACTCAGAGACGCTCCCGACTACAGAGCGAACACTGCATCGGAGTTTCACGCCGAAGCGCTGAGCAATTGCGAGTGAAGAACTTGCCCAAGGTCCCTACACAGCAACTTGAGGTGGATTCGAACCTGCAACCCTTCGGCTGCAAGGCAACGAACATACCCATTGCACCACCGCGCCCCCCAAATTAATAATGATGCGATCATGATGATGACAGTGATCATAATGTAATAATATCGATGATGATGACGACGATGATTATAATGTGATGATGTTATTAAAGATGATGACGACGACTACGATGATGATCATGATTAAAATGTGATAATATTGATGATGATGACAATGATACAATGTGATGATAATACTGACGACAATAATGATGACAGCGCCGACAATGACGATATCCACGACAATACAACCAGGAAATAAAGTGAAAGGGGAAAAATTAATTGGAAACGGGACAGTCGAAAGGGAAAGCTAACCACTAGTCTAGTGAGCGCTGTTTCAGTGTGAGACAGCCGACCAGTGGCGGAGACCTAGGGGGGGACAGGGGGGGACGGTCCCCCCCAATAAAAGTGTTGGGGGGGACGGCCCATGCATTTGTCCCCCCCAATGTTTGAGCGTCAAGACTTGTTTGGGCGGCGAAAATAGAAAATTTCTTCGGGATTTGGGCGAGATTTGGCCGGATGACTAAAAAAAAAAAAAAAAAAAAAAAAAGGTCATCAACTTTTTTGGCGGTGAAAATAGAAAATTTCGTCGGGATTTGGTCGAGATTTGGCCGGATGACTATAAAAAAAAAAAAATAAAAAAAAAAAGTCATCAACTTTTTTGGCGGCGAAAATAGAAAATTTTCCGAGATTTCGCCGGTCGTCAGAAATTTTCGGAAAATCTCGCGTCTTTCCGTCCCCCCCAATTCTCGGCGCAGGTCTCCGCCTATGCAGCCGACCTCAACAGCCTGGCATGGCTGGCCATTGTCACTGGTAATATTAGGAGTAAGGTACAAAACAAACAGAGGCCATTGCTGGTACATTGGCAGTGCAAGTCCCAAGCTAGGGTAAAGGAGGAGGGCGACTCTAATCATCTTTGTTATGACAAAGTGTCAATAAACACCAACAAGAGAGAGGCCAAGCATGGTCCATACACACATTACACATTAAAACACCTGACACTATTGGATTCAACCTTTAACTGACAATTACTATCAACATGATAGGTGTACAGATGGTAATAAACGTGCATCAGGGCCAAACAAGTCAAATGCTGGAAAATGTACACACAAAATGTCACACGTACTCCAAAATCTAATATTTAACTATGTTACCAACTATGTATGTATACTGCATTTTGGTTCCCACGGCACACACAATTAATTTTGGCTCACATGACATAACAACTAATTAAATTATAAATACAATTAAATTCAACTAGTTTACATTACAATTAAATTTGATTACATGACAAGAAACTTGTAGCGGCTCAACTCATAGAGAAATTTGAGAATACCCGGGGTCGTATAATTATAATACATCCACATAATTTACGTCATAACTGGACCAGTGATCACTTCCTCTGTTTTCCTTGTCTCAGTATTCATTCATGGGAAGACATGTGTGACAGCTGGATCAGTTCAGTACTGCTGCATGTGGTATGCATTTAGAACTGCTGAATTTATAGCTGCTGCATTTAGAGCTGCTGCATTTAGAGCTGAGCTGCTGCATTCAGAGCTGCTGCATTTAGAGCTGCTGCATTTAGAGCTGCTGAATTTAGAGCTGAGCTGCTGCATTTAGAGCTGCTGCATTTAGAGCCGCTGCATTTAGAGCTGCTGAATTTAGAGCTGAGCTGCTGCATTTAGAGCAACTGCATTTAGAGCTGCTGAATTTAGATCTGAGCTGCTGCATTCAGAGCTGCTGAATTTAGAGCTGAGCTGCTGCATTTAGAGCTGCTGAATTTAGAGCTGAGCTGCTGCATTTAGAGCTGCTGAATTTAGAGCTGAGCTGCTGAATTTAGAGCTGAGCTGCTGCATTTAGAGCAACTGCATTTAGAGCTGCTGAATTTAGAGCTGAGCTGCTGCATTTAGAGCTGCTGCATTTAGAGCTGCTGCATTTAGAGCTGCTGCATTTAGAGCTGCTGCATTTAGAGGCTGTTGCATTTAGAGGCTGTTGCATTTAGAGGCTGTTGCATTTAGAGGCTGTTGCATTTAGAGGCTGTTGCATTTAGAGCTGCTGCATTTAGAGCTGCTGCATTTAGAGCAACTGCATTTAGAGCTGAGCTGCTGAATTTAGAGCTGAGCTGCTGCATTTAGAGCAACTGCATTTAGAGCTGCTGAATTTAGAGCTGAGCTGCTGCATTTAGAGCTGCTGCATTTAGAGCTGCTGCATTTAGAGCTGCTGCATTTAGAGGCTGTTGCATTTAGAGGCTGTTGCATTTAGAGGCTGTTGCATTTAGAGGCTGTTGCATTTAGAGCTGCTGCATTTAGAGCTGCTGCATTTAGAGCTGCTGCATTTAGAGGCTGTTGCATTTAGAGGCTGTTGCATTTAGAGGCTGTTGCATTTAGAGGCTGTTGCATTTAGAGGCTGTTGCATTTAGAGGCTGTTGCATTTAGAGGCTGTTGCATTTAGAGCTGCTGCATTTAGAGCTGCTGCATTTAGAGCAACTGCATTTAGAGCTGAGCTGCTGAATTTAGAGCTGAGCTGCTGCATTTAGAGCAACTGCATTTAGAGCTGCTGAATTTAGAGCTGAGCTGCTGCATTTAGAGCTGCTGCATTTAGAGCTGCTGCATTTAGAGCTGCTGCATTTAGAGCTGCTGCATTTAGAGCTGCTGCATTTAGAGGCTGTTGCATTTAGAGGCTGTTGCATTTAGAGGCTGTTGCATTTAGAGCTGCTGCATTTAGAGCTGCTGCATTTAGAGCTGCTGCATTTAGAGCAACTGCATTTAGAGCTGAGCTGCTGAATTTAGAGCTGAGCTGCTGCATTCAGAGCTGCTGCATTTAGAGCTGCTGCATTTAGAGCTGCTGAATTTAGAGCTGAGCTGCTGCATTCAGAGCTGCTGCATTTAGAGCTGCTGCATTTAGAGCTGCTGCATTTAGAGGCTGTTGCATTTAGAGGCTGTTGCATTTAGAGCTGCTGAATTTAGAGCTGAGCTGCTGCATTTAGAGCTGCTGCATTTAGAGCTGCTGCATTTAGAGCTGCTGCATTTAGAGCTGCTGCATTTAGAGCTGCTGCATTTAGGGGCTGTTGCATTTAGAGGCTGTTGCATTTAGAGGCTGTTGCATTTAGAGCTGCTGCATTTAGAGCTGCTGCATTTAGAGCAACTGCATTTAGAGCTGAGCTGCTGAATTTAGAGCTGAGCTGCTGCATTTAGAGCAACTGCATTTAGAGCTGCTGAATTTAGAGCTGAGCTGCTGCATTTAGAGCTGCTGCATTTAGAGCTGCTGCATTTAGAGCTGCTGCATTTAGAGCTGCTGCATTTAGAGCTGCTGCATTTAGAGGCTGTTGCATTTAGAGGCTGTTGCATTTAGAGGCTGTTGCATTTAGAGCTGCTGCATTTAGAGCTGCTGCATTTAGAGCTGCTGCATTTAGAGCAACTGCATTTAGAGCTGAGCTGCTGAATTTAGAGCTGAGCTGCTGCATTCAGAGCTGCTGCATTTAGAGCTGCTGCATTTAGAGCTGCTGAATTTAGAGCTGAGCTGCTGCATTCAGAGCTGCTGCATTTAGAGCTGCTGCATTTAGAGCTGCTGCATTTAGAGGCTGTTGCATTTAGAGGCTGTTGCATTTAGAGCTGCTGCATTTAGAGCTGAGCTGCTGAATTTAGAGCTGAGCTGCTGCATTTAGAGCAACTGCATTTAGAGCTGCTGAATTTAGAGCTGAGCTGCTGCATTTAGAGCAACTGCATTTAGAGCTGCTGCATTTAGAGCTGCTGCATTTAGAGCTGCTGCATTTAGAGCTGCTGCATTTAGAGGCTGTTGCATTTAGAGGCTGTTGCATTTAGAGGCTGTTGCATTTAGAGCTGCTGCATTTAGAGCTGCTGCATTTAGAGCAACTGCATTTAGAGCTGCTGAATTTAGGGCTGAGCTGCTGCATTTAGAGCTGCTGCATTTAGAGCTGCTGCATTTAGAGCTGCTGCATTTAGAGGCTGTTGCATTTAGAGGCTGTTGCATTTAGAGGCTGTTGCATTTAGAGCTGCTGCATTTAGAGCTGCTGCATTTAGAGCTGCTGCATTTAGATTTTAGAGCAACTGCATTTAGAGCTGCTGAATTTAGAGCTGAGCTGCTGCATTTAGAGCTGCTGCATTTAGAGCTGCTGCATTTAGAGCTGCTGCATTTAGAGCTGCTGCATTTAGAGCTGCTGCATTTAGAGCTGCTGCATTTAGAGCTGCTGCATTTAGAGGCTGTTGCATTTAGAGGCTGTTGCATTTAGAGCTGCTGCATTTAGAGCTGCTGCATTTAGAGCAACTGCATTTAGAGCTGCTCCGCTTGTTTTCCTTGTATCAGCTTTCGTTTCGTTTTGTAGCAAAGACACACAGCGTCAAGCACTGGCAAGCAGACAGAGTTGACAAGATAGAAAATGAGATCACACAAGAGACCTATCGAATATATATATATATAAGTTTATGTGTATACTGTACAAGCATTTTTTATGCAACTCAAAACTGCATTTTTACCCTGCAAGAGAACATCTGAGTAGTACCCCCCCCCCCCGATGGGGTACCATAAAAAATTCTTGAATATATATATATATATGAATAATATACATATGTATATCGTATACAGATAGAAATAAAGCAGATATATACAGCAACTTTATACAGTGGGTTATCTCATGGGCTATACCATGGACGTCTAGATAAATAATATCATAGGGACCATTGAGAGGACCACTAGACTTTGGCAAATGACCCAGATAAATGAAGATGGTTATTGGAACCATTCGCCACCAAATGTCTGGTGTCAGAAACTGGTGACGATGGTCGTTTTACGATGATGGATTGAGTGGTGAGCGCAACACAGCAGAAAGATCTCTGGAGAAAGATTGTCAATGATGTCGTCAATGTTCGGAGTGATGAAAAGGGCACCAACCACGACTAACCATCCACTACACTATCAGTTTCCGACAAACTGAGGAAAGATAAGGCTATTTAAGATAAGGCTACCTACTGGGGCTTAAACACTGCAACAGCAAAAAGAGAAAGTATTTGAAAAAGAAACTATGGCCATCTATATATCTTATTTAGGCAATGAACAAAACAGGAGGTACGCGGTACGTCAGCCAGTTCTGGTACAACAGAACAAATGACACTGCCACTGTCTGCACTCCGGTGGTGCCAGTGCCAGGCCTGGAGAAAAAAGGAGGGCAATGCTAATCATCCCTGTAAGGACAGCTACCGTAATCATCTTTGTAAGGACTGCTAATCATCCTTGTAAGGACAGCTGATCATCTTTGTAAGGACCGCTAATCCAAGGTTGTAAGGACAGATTATTAGCAGTGTTTAAACAGCAACTACCAACCTAATCGCAATCATATCATAATCATGAATTTTTACGGTGCCATTTCAAGAGAAACTCCTCATAGGTGCTCCCAACCTGACAGCACCAAACTGTACACTATCAAAGAGAATGGTTCTGAAACAATTGCGGAAAATTGGCAAAGAAAGGCAAAAAAATTCATGATGGAAACTGCTAGGTAACTTATTCCAGAAAGATGGACCAACCTAATAGCAAAGCCTCTATGCAGCACTGTGGAAGTTCGAGCCATAGGGACAACCAGGTCAACTTGTGTGGCAGAGCGAAAGAAAATCCAATGACCCATTAGACTCCGTTTTATAAAATCCCTCAGGTCTGATTTATTTAACTGTGGCTGGGCTGGGAGCGGTCCTGAGTAGGGTTCTTGATGAGGTGTTACATTAGTCCTTAGAATGAGTGAATGTAATAATAATGAGGTAAACCTTGGCACTGCATGATACCCTCATGGAAAAATCAGTCCAAATAAACAGCTCCTGCTTGGGTCACATGACTTGCTTAAACATCATCTTGAAAATTACAATAAATTGCAATTTCTACATTTTTGTATGGAGATGAACTGGATAGGCAAAATAAACAAGGATAGAACAACAACTGCTTCAAAGTTACATTGAGAGGACCACTAGATTTGGCAAATGACACAGATAAATGAAGATGGTAATTGGAACCATTCGCCAACAGATGGCTGGTGTCAGAAACTGGTGACTATGGTGGTGTCTATGATGATGACGATGATGTTGTTGATGATGATGAGGTAGAGGAGATATGGTGGCTAAGGATGATGATGATGAAGATGATTAAATCATTTTATTTGGCAACCAACAACAGCAAATCAAGAGTCAAAAGAAACAAAAGTCTACAAATATAACAAAGCAGCATGTAAATCTTTAATGATGATGATGACGATAAAGATGACAACGACGACATGATGATGATGACGACGACCATGATGATAAACTAGCTAATATCTAGGAATTCATGAAGGGGTTAGGTTCACACTAAACAGGGAAGGCAATTTACAGAGTCACAAGAAAGGAAAATGGAGATTCAGAAACCCTAAAGTTGGGATGGTCAAAGCTGTGCTAAGGCCAAAAAAAAATAATGTTGTGTTTCCGGTAACCCGACCGACCCTCTTTTATTGCCGCGACTCAAATAATTTTGTAAAAAAAATTATTTTAAAAAAAATTTATGAAAAAAAATGTTTATAAAAAAAATGTTCTCCAATTTTTTTTTACATAATACGGTGACATTGCCTTCCGTATAGAGTTGGATCTTAGGCAAAAAAAGTTGTGTTTCCGGTAACCCAAACGACTCACTTTTATTGCAGCGACTCGGAAAATTTTGCGTAAATTTTTTTATTTACATTGACATTGCCTTAGAGTTTCACGCCTGCCTAACTACTTCCTGGTTGCCAGTCTTGAGAAACCTCTGGCCTTATCATTCTCACTTGAGTCACCTCTAACGGTGACTAGGGAAAATAAATCTAGCAACCTCTAGGTGTAACTAGTCACTGCTTGATCAGTCTGGAACGACCCCTAGCAGTGATGTTTTGTTCGCGCTCATCTTCCCATTCCCTTCCCACTTTATCTTACCAGAAAGGATGTCAACAAAATGAAATTAATAGAATTGTTTTCTAGAGCAATTTTAGGTACAGGGAAATAGGCAGTTTATACTTGCTTATAACACATACTTTGTTGCAGCGTGTACCACTGTACCTATATGCAAAAAAGAGTATTTCGGTATAATTTTTCGTATAGTCACTGTATAAAAATATTTTACCAAAATAAAAATATTTTTCGACCTACCTACCCAATTTTTTTTAGCTCTGTTACCGGAAACACAGCATTATTTTTTTGGCCTAATACAAAGACATAATGGATTGTTACAGGAGTGTCCAACACGTCTTGAAGATCACACATTATCAGCACATAACGTCAAGCCCAAAAGGTGTCTGATAAGCCTACAGCACACTCTGGGCAGTGAGCTTTCAACCGGCTGTCTGACTCCTCCCCCTCCAACCACCCACCCAAACCCTCCCCACAAAAGGACAGACAACTATTTCCAGTGACTGTGAGTGAGTAACCGTCGGGTACAAAGATTTCTCTCTTTGGAAGTCTTCCGAATCCGCTGAAGAAGTGAAGATTGACTTCATGGTGTCATGGTTAGACGAACAATAACAATGGACACACACATTCAACTAATTATTCATCCAACAGTCTCTGCTATCCACATGTGTCCAGACATAAAAAAACGAGATGACTAAATCCGCAAACAGCTGAGCTTGGAACGAGTCAAGAATCTGTCTGGCAAATATTACAATCCTGAAAAGATTATAACGTCTACTTAGGTAAGTAAGTAGTCTTTACTTGCATCAGACAAGCGGACAGGCATGCAATACATTGCATACAATGACTATGTAAATTTCAAAATAAACTATAACCAGAGCAGATTATAAAGTCACACGTGCACAACTAAATATATAACTACGGTATAAGGGAATGAAAGAGAGGAAGAAGAGATTAGATGTTTAAAAATGACAACAAAACGGGGAAAAGACAAGAAAAAAGCCAAAAATAATTTGACTGTTACATCTTGTACCACAGTTCCAAATAAAAAAACCTGTGTACACAATTTAATTTTAATCAGCAAGAAAATAACACAACTTTATGAGTAAATACTAAGCAAAACGGTCAAATATATAGCGACCTGAATTGGCAGAATCCTTGAAAGTATACAGAGACAGTTTGAGGGATATCAGACGAAAATAAAGTTTAGTGACACTCTGTCACTGGGTCATATCAAGAATGATCAAATGTCACCCTCCTCCCTTTTCCAGGCTTCGGACTAGCACTGCCAAGTACCAACGCTCTTAAAGGGGGTCCGTGCCCTATAGGACTTGTTGCTACTTAATAACACTGTTTCATATCAAGTATGAGTAGTGTCGCCCTCCTCCTTTATCCAGACTTGGGACTGGCATTGGCAGAGTGCAAACATTGGTTGAGTTGTTTGCGCTCTGCCAGTGCCAGTCACAAGTCTGGATAAAAGGGCAGATGTGAAGTCTTTATTAATACATGCATTGTCCTAGACAAGGCACAAGTGAGGTCATTAAACGCATGATGTAATAGTATCCAGCCAATCTATAAGCATTACCCTTCCACAGTTAGCGTGTATATACAGGGCTGAGGAGAAAAATTCCTGGCCCATGGGCAGAGCAGTCATGAACCACTGAAACTATCTTCATGCTTCAAGCAACAAATATTTTTAAAACATATTGAAACAAGAAAATGCAGGCATGATCACCAATTTAATATTTACATATAATTCACTATGATTTACGCATACTTTGTGGATTTGAAGTCTAAACTTATTGAAGTTATTGTCCCTTTAATATTATATTATAAAAACCATAAGCTTTGTATATATAACTGTCTAACCTGGGCCCATAAAAGCTGCCAGGCCCCTGAGCATTTACCCTGCCCCACTCCCGGCAGCCCACAGCGCACAACTGTAAATCCCATAGAAAATTCTTTTTATTGAGTGGGCAAAAGCAAAACTCGACAGCACTGAAGAGAAACCGAATTTATGTAAACTATTAAACTCACGGATGCTACTATATACGTGGACACAGATCTCAATCATCAAATTAAAACTTAATGTTAAAGTTCTAGCGCATGCACTAGACTGTTAAAATCGACTAATTGGTGTGTCACAGTAATTAATGAAACATGGTAGACAATTAGTTAGAGTGAGAGGATAGGATGAATGGATGGTTTCGAGTCTTGGTGGTATTTGCAGTGTGGTAACAAAGACCATTAGCAACGCCCTCTCCTTTATCCAGGCTTGGGACTGGCACTGGCAGAGTGCAACCAGTGGTGGATTTGTTTCGAGACTTCCACTGCTATGCCACTAGTCATTAGACAGTTGGGTGCGGTGGTGATGATGATGTGGTCTTTGGGTGGACCTGGATTAGAATCGGGATAGGATAGCTTGAAGAGTTAGGTTTTCAGTCGTGAATGGACACTAATGTAGTAATATGGTGAAATTACCTGCAGTAATTTCTATAGTGCGGCCCACAGTCAAGGCCATTCAGTAGTGCTCCAGTGGGAGAACTCAGAGATAATAAAATATGTCTTATTTGGAGAAATATATGTGGATGGCGATTCAGAAAGAAGAACCCCCCCAAGTAGAGTTGAGGGAAGGGAAATCCATATAAAGGATGGTTTAATGATGATAAATGATGATTGTATATATATATATATATACATATATATGTAATTATATACATGTAATATATAAAAGATTTAAATCACAGAACTAAGAGACCTATCTTTTTAACCAACCACATGACTGCCATTAACTTTCAAATTCATGTATACATCAACCTTTCCTTCAGCCTCGGCTGATGCTGTACAGTGGTGCATTAGAAACTTTCTCATTATTCTATCATCACATGACAGTGTCCAATTTTTTAAGTGGCAATCACTTCCTCTATAAAATTTTAGGAGCAACTGAAACCAGCTCAAACCACTGACCTGAGTGGGTCAATGCCAACAACCAACTTCACCTTGGCCAACTGAACTTTAACCCCTGGTGAAACCCAATCAATAACAATGCAATTGATAGGCTATAGGTAAGTCCACTCTCAACCCATAACTGGGCTAGGTTCGCTAGACGTCCGACATTTAACCATTCATGACCTCCCAGGCCTGCAACACGGAATCCCATGTAACTATATATACACGAAGATAATTTTTTATATAAAAAAACAATTATAAATAGTGATTGTTATTTTTATCACTATTGCCATCATTATGACTATAATTGTTTCTCGAACTGAGGCACATAATTAATTGTCATCAGGATTTTAAAAATATCTATAAAAAAAATTTCATGAGGTATGGCAAGTAAAAATATTGTCTCGAGACATATAGTAACACCAGGAACGGTTATATCTGTTGCTGTTGTAACATTGTCATCATCATTGATCATCATTATCATCACAATCAACATCATCATTTTATTAATCATGTTAGTTTAAATCAAAGGTGTTAGAAACGATAAAAACGGAATAAAAAACGGAATAAAAGGTTGTTTTTCCACACAAAAAATAAAAAACGAAAATAATTTAACTTTATACCATCTGGTTTGGATCATTAACATGATCTACACTTATTGTAAAATTTCACATAGAAATTAAAGCTTCAAAATTACCACCGCCCCCCAGACCTCTAGTTCTTCATCGTGTGTTTTTAAAATGTATCATTTCATTTTTGCATCATCATTTGGGGGAGTGGATGTTCAAATGCCTAAAACATGCCCTAAATACGGCCCTGCTATTTAGGATGATGTTAAAATGGTTAAACAGCACAGTAAATTAGTTGAATCCTTAAAAGTACAGAGACAGTTTAATAGATATCAGACGAAAATAAAATTAAGGAAAATAATTACAGGCTGTAAATAAATAAATGTGTCAAATGCTATAAACAAAATCCGTGGTTAAAAACGAGACACAAACAAAACCGAAAAAACTGACTTTTTCTGGTCAGAATGAAAAAAGAAAAAGCATTTCTTACAACTATGGTCTAAATTGCATTAGGTTGAATATCTTAGCAATTTTAATGCTAAGACCGAGCGTATTGTTGTTCTTAGGGACAAAGCTCTTAAGTAATATACCATATAGTCTTATGTAAAAGTTAATATTGTCAATTCATTCAGATTTCACAGGACTTTCATTCCCTGACCCATCCACTCAGTGGCCTGCCTAGATAGCAGGTAGCCATTTAAATTTTGAATTTTTTAATAGCTTGCAACTTGACTCAAGTCCGCCCATGGTTGCACAACGATGTGCAACCAAGTTGTTGTTCATTCTTTGTGATAAAAGTGAATGGGCTCAAATGGTTTTCAATCTATAGCTAGAATTTTGACGAAAATGATATCCTCACATCTTTTGGAAATAGAACAGAACCAAATACCAATTTTTACGATGCAGCAAAAGATAGCAGGTCCTATTTTGAATTTTCGGTAAGATCGAAGATTAGGGTCTCGCTCCAAATGTTACCAAACGCTACCTGATCATGTTTAGGGCCCTACGAAACGCGCCTATATTTTAATATCTAGAGCGATCCTAAGATTTTCTCCAGTTCTAAATCCAACTTTTGTGAATAGGCATACATGCAATAAACTATTGATAAGAGAAGGCCCGAGAAAATCTTTTGTTCTAGCTTCGTCGCACCTGAATCGCAGGTCGCAACCCAATTTCTGCCTCCGAGAGAAAGTCACGCGAATCACAGATGATAAACAATTCAATCATTTATCGATTCCACAAGTGACTCACCTTATTCGCGATTCCATCTCTTGCCCTGTCGATATTCTAATCACGCAAAACACGAACGCACTACGATAGTACTGCTATCTACGGACTTCCTAAGTGACTTGACTGCAACATTTTGAGATCAAACGAAACTGCTTTATCTACTGAAGCTGCCGATGAATCCGAACAACGAATGTTTATATCCAGAGTTTTACGAACAGCTTAGGGTGGACACCGTCAGCTTGAGGCCAAGAGGCCTACAGTTTGAAACATTCGCCTAAAATGCTGTTTATGAGTGATTGGCAACCAATCATCTAATCAATCAAGGTCGATATATCCGACGGGAAGTTTACCAACGCATCTTAAACAATATAAATAGTCCATTTTTGACTTTTCGTTCAAAAACAAATGATAACCCAATCCATACAGTTTTCGTTTCAATTTTTCGTTACGCATATAACCATAACACACTAACTTCCGGTTACATCTTGTTGCTCGCCGTTGCACGCTCACCAAGGATTGGCTGCTCACGTACCTTCGAATATTAGTGAGTAAGTTACACCAAGTCTCCGCTGTCATGTTACCCAGTCTACTCTAAGAACTTCCATAGCGCTACCCTAAAATGTTCAAGACACCAGTTGTCGGTCGTTACCATGCAAAATCGCTATTTAAGCTAAATCCAAAGGTGAGCCGGTTGAAAGACGAGGATGGAGTCGAACAGGTAAGTAGCCTTCGGAGATGAAATCAAGGCACTGCAATCGTTGCGCATAATTATATTTGATTTTAAATTCCTTTCACAATTCAGAAGCGAATTCACAGCTATACGACCGAACATCGATTGAACAGAACGAGCGATTGTTAGCAAAGCACTAGTCTTGCTCAAAGTCCCCACACGGTGTCTGCCTTTGTTTGTCGATGTTCATGGCCTAGCGGAATGGGCGCCCAAACAAGGGTCTATATTTTTGCAGGAGATGAAACACATTTATCACGGTCGCAATTTTCTGGCAAGAGCTTGAAAAACTCAATTACAGCAGGAAATTGAGAAGACGGGTGTTTCTATATGTAAATGTCCCAGTTCGTGTATCATTGGTGCATAGGCAGCAGAGTGCAAAGAAATTTGTTATAGGTTAAAAGGTTGTACTTTAAAACATGAAACTATTCCAGGGGTGGGGGCGACTATATTTTGGTCCACATCTAAGGGTCTGCTTTTCTCTGCACATGTAATGATAGGCCTAGTTCTGCATTTCTATAGCTCATCTATACAAATGATTAAAGAACGTGTGTCTGTGTGTGTAGAACGATTCTTTCATTTGACAGTCCTTTCCACTTTTCTTGGTTTCTGACATCTCCAGGTCAAAAAGTTAAAAACCTTAACCTTCTCCAGGTTTGCTTAATGAATGCTTAAAGTCTGAGGCTTCCTCATTGAGATAACCAATTACAATGTTTAGAAATCAGACCTAAGTTTACGGCGCTTAGAACCTAGCAGACAGAGTTTGACAGTTAGTCAACAGTTAAGAACTAAGTCGATAGTGTTCTGAACTATTGTGGTGTCAGAAAGAGTATGTTTTTCTGTGGAGAACTTTAGTACAGTATGTTAGACCAATGTGACTGGCAGAGACCTAATGTCAGACAAAAGCAATATCCAAATCTCCATGTGATCTGCATTTCTGAAATTAATTTTTGGTAGGATCCATGTGATCAAGGCAAATGGAAAAACAAGATGGCAGCCAAAATGGTATCCAATATCTTCACATGGTTATAGGTGAAGTATTGTATGTGTATGGAAACACAAGACTAAAATTAAAAATTTCTGGGTCAAGCCATAATATTACGTCATACTTCATTCGATTCTGAACACCGCAAAAATTTCGAGATCAAACGAAACTGCCCTATCTATCAAGGCCAGATTTAAGCGTCGGCTAAACGGGTGCCAGCCCAGGGCCTTCACCAAATAGGGGTCCCACCAGTTGTGATTTAATTTTGGTGTCCTTCCATCCGACAAGATACAACTGCTTCGGAGACTGCACATAAAAGGGACCCCCAATACAGGGTGCTCATGGACAACCACCATCCCAAATCCCACTCTATCTACAGAATGCAGATCGCATGGAAAACAAAGGATGCTTTTGTCCGACATGTCCTCTTCATCCTGCAAATTGACCCATTAATATATTCAAAAACATCAACACAATACGAGTCAAATATCTTTCAAGAATCACAATTAACTATCGGATTTACAATCAGAAGTGAAACAGCATACTGACACAATTATTTACAATTGCACCAAATCGACTAAATTACATTTAAACTAAACCGTCCAGTTGTGAAATGCAATCAGTATTGTATGCAGTGAAAATGGTCAACTAATACATTCAACTACAGATATGCAGCAAAACGTTTCTTCTATTGCACAATCAAACATCACGTGGTCAGTAACTACGGCGATATCGTGAACCTAAGTTTAATTAATGATATACGCAAATAAGTTAGATTTAAATAAAGCCCCGTTTTAATCTCACTAGAATCTGTCAATGACTCAATGTGACCAGTAAGAGCCTGCAATGTGTATAATAATTGAATCACTTGTCTAGAGAACAATTTACAAGTGAGGGGAAGTCGTGGTTGGCGAGGACGTCATACGCGCTTGCGGTCTGTCAACACTCGGACAATGCATCCGAGACCGCCCACAGCAAATACCTATGCACAAAAACAAACAATCATTCTGTTTCCATTCTTGTGATGCATTGACCTAAGTAACAAAACATACTTTTTGTTCTGTATTAAAACATTTGTACAGTGCTTTTAACAGGGTGAACTATTCAGAGGCGCTCCCAGTAACCAAGGCCACAAGATCTTGAAGAGGGATTACGAGCTAGAATTTCACAACGGTTCATCCTGCTATAGAGGCACTTTATAGATGATTTTTTTAAAGTAATAAGTGCGATACAGCACAAAACAATATAATCATGAATTTATTCGTTTGTTCACTTGAAGTTTAAACTGATTGTAGTTAAGTGCCAAGAATATTATACTTTAAAAAGGCAAACATCATAAACTTTGCATATTGTCCTAAAATTGCCCAGTCTGGGTCCATAAAAGTAACCGGGCCCAGGGTATTTGCCCCTCTGCCCCTTCTCCCCTTAGGTGGGCGAAAGGAATAAACTCTAGGTAGGGTTAAGTCATGTGACTGGGTCGAGTATTGTAAAGCAGTGACCTTATGAGGAGGTCGTGAAGAATGTGACAAGGGTTCAAGAGGATAGAGCAGAAAAGAGCAGAGTCAGCTCTAAAACAAAGTTAAGTAAAACTAAGAAAATCAGTAGGGCTGAAACCTGAACTGGTAAATTTTCTCATAAAACCGTTAAGGCAAATACGCTCCATGACATTGCAAATCCCCACCAAACAGGAGCGACATAAAAAGCAGTCTTGTGATGGCAGCAGCTCTAACAACATCAAACAGGAATTGACTGTGGAAACCGAGGGCAACCAAAACACGTAGAGCAGTGGTTCCCAACCCATGGCCCGCGGGCCAAAAGTGGCCGGCCAGGCCTCCAAAAATGGCCCTCATCTCTCAAAGAATTAACGAAAATATTTTAAAAATTGACAATTTGGACAGGATTATAACACATAATTATTTTCTATTACAAGTTATTTTATTTTGACGTCCATAAATAACATCAAACATTATAAATTGAGTCAATTATAACCATTTTATATGCTTTGAATTAATTAAATTCTAGCCTTGTGGCCCCCTAATGTCCTTCAATTAAGAAAAAGTGGCCCTCGTGTCCTTCAACTTAGAAAAAGTGGTCCGAAAGTCAACATTTCGACCCCTAACGCCAACGTTAAGGACAAGATTTTCAATGTGTACAAATGTGTACAAAAGTGTATCAAAAAAGGTTGGGAACCACTGACGTAGAACACGGATTGCCAGGAGAGTGTTGACGTTAGTTGTTACCTTTTCGTGCCACGTCAGCAGCTGTGCGCTACTTCCCTCCGACGGGTATTCGAATCCTCGATAGATGTACTTCATAAGAACGTCCAGCTGTTGCTGATCAAGAGACTTGACAGCGCCGTCAATATCGCTCGACTTGATAGACAGGAGAACCTTAAGTAACGTTTGAACGGCTCTGTCCTGCAACCAGAAACAAATAAGTTAACACAAAAATCGTATTTTCGACCCTCCCTCCACACCCTGTTGCAACTCGTACATTTTGTGGAACATTCCCCCAACTAAGCCTCTCTAACACTCCCCTACAAAAGTTAAATGGCTCAGTTATTTTACTATAGGCTACTATTTTGTTTTTAAATGTCATATAGGCTAGCTAAAACTTAACTTTCATGGCTCACTGTTTAGATAGATGGGAACAAATTTTAATTACAATGTAATCGAATGCCATCGAACAACTATAGGAGAATACATAGCTATAAATAGGCTAATGTGGGCATCACAATTAGAAACTTATGTTTGAGTACAATGTACAATTAGAAATTTATATTTGAGCACAATGTACATACATTTTGTTGATACACCCCCTGCAGGCAAAACAACCTAAATCCGTGACCCCTCTCATCTCTGCTTATATGGACAGAAACTAAGTGTAATTATTCCAAGCATATTAATTTCACATAAGATACGCATATTGGAAAAAATTGCGAAAACATGATAAATTAAGTCTCTATTTCTTGCGACATTTGGGGATCATAATGCTTGAATGTGTTTACCTTGATGGACTGATTCTTTGTAGAAAGAGGAGCAGTGTTCAGTATGTGGTGCAAGGCATCAACATTTCGACCCCTAACACCAACGTTAAGGACAAGATTTTCAATGCAAGAAGTTATATCAGAACATCATACATGTGCTAGCAATATCAGTCCCTTGAGCAAGTAGTCCTAGAAGCAAGGCATGGGTATGAAACTTTTAGTGACTTCATTCTCTCAGGCACTGTCGCATCTTCCCACTAAAAGTCTACACTCTAGGTCTATGTTTTTGCTGAGCAAAACATGTTATTTTAGCATTATCAATGTGAAAACAAAGTAAAAACATAATCATTTCCACAAATCTCATATCATGACAATTTCGCCTCTTCGGCTTGACGTGGTGGTTAAAAAAGCGGTAGTGATTAATTGTGTAAAACGAAACGTAAGAAACAGAGGGAGGGTGTCTGAAAGGATACTCATTCAACATGTGGTGAACGTCGGCGTCATTCGGTCCATTCAACCCCTCGTCCGTCGCAGCTTCTTCTTCGTACTTTTCTTCTGAAAACTGGTCGACATCTACTCGTCTAAATGCCGAGGCTCCTGTGTTTTTCGACATTTTTCACACCACCATCAAAGTCTTGTACAACGATTGCGAAAACGATGCTTTGTAAACCGGCATTAAAGAATTCAAACAAGAACGCACTAGTCAAGGTATCACGTAAGTAAGTAAGTAGCTATTACACCATCTGACAAAATCATACACAGTATAAAATGATCATACGTAACAATGGGTAGCGATTCGATTCATTGTTCTAAAGGAATGTTACGCATATAGAAAAATGCAATTGTTAAATATTGGCCAATTGACTGCCAGTTTTAATAAAATGCCAAATTTAGTTGACTTTTCTTTCAATTTCCATCGATTCTAATCAGGGATTAAAGTGTGGCCGGGTGGCGTCCATGCACATAATTTAAAATCTGAACGCCGTCCAGCCACTTGTTGGTCAGCAATAACTGAGAAGGTAAGGGGCGTCCAGGCACTTCTTTTGGAAAGATAATGGGCGTCCAGGCTATTTTTCCACACTTCAAGGCATAGGCGCAATCACGTTCTAAAAGTTGGGGGGGGACCAAATTAATCACGTCCTAAAAGTTGGAGGGGACCATAATGATAAAGTCAATGGGACCACTCAAAAGTTGGGGGACGCGTCCCGTGGGTCCCATAGGGTGGTTGCGCCTATGCTTCAAGCATTGATTCTAATCACATAGTTTAACAAAATTCGCAGCTGCCAATTCACGTTGGTCACTAAATGCGTTCGGTTCTTTATTTGGCGGTTGGAATTAAGTTGTAGGCCTAATCGTAACCTCGAGATCTGAGCAATAGCCTCAGAAACTTGACCGTCTTCCTTTACATTTTAAAAATTTAAAAGTTATTTTCAACACATAAAATTATGTACTAATATCGATTTCAGTTCATACATGTTGATTAGGCCTACGTTGAATTTTCTTTCTTAGAGTTCAATAATTATTGCTGTCTGTTCTGTTAGTATGGCTAAGATTTGTATATTTTGTGATCTGCATTCTTGTGAATCGTTTAAACTGCATAATTGTACACTGTAACCGGTTGTGCTCTGTCAAACGGATTGTTTAATAAACGAAAATTATAAATTACATGATTGTATTAGATGATGCGTGTCTACTGATTTCTTGTACCGTGCAGCGTTGCCACTCAACCCAAGTTGGAGGGGCGAAAAGACCCAAGAAAACCCAAGTTCAGCAAATCTTTCGTAAAATGTCCAGAATTTCAGAAATTCCGGTCGAAAAATCTGATATGATGACCTTTTTTAGTCATCCGACAAAAAATTTCCGAAAATGTCCAAAATTTTTCCGGGCCGAAAATTCTGATGACCCTTTTTTTCTTCATAAAAATTCTGATGACCTTTTTTAGTCCTCCGACACAAATCTTCCTAAAAATGTCTAAAATTTCCTGAAAATTTCTAAAATTTCCCAAAAAATGTCAAAAAATTAACATTTTTTGGGTCGAAAAAACCCAAGCAAAAAACCCGAGTTCGCCGCGAAAAACCCCATTTCCCAAGTTCGGATCGAAAACCCAATATCTTGTGAAACAACCCAAGGAGTGGCAACGCTGGTACCGTGGCAAATGCTGCGGCGACATAAATTTGCTGCGGAGTCGTGAGGACGTGCTGCGCATGCGCGTCGGCAATTATAATTAGGAACCGTCGTGTTGATGCTAGAAGGGTTTTGGGTGTTTTTATAATAAATTCTAATTTATTTTTAAAATACCTGTGGCTGCTTGCAGCTACTGTCCTTACTGCAATATACGAAGTTAACTGCGTCCAGGTAGGTTTTGCCATCGTTCGTTTATGTTCATAACATCGGGATTCTCTTTTTACTGCTCTTGTATAATTGATGTCAGCAGTCACATGAGAGACGGCTGATGAGATGGCCTTGTGATCTGTTGTGCTGGGAGGGGACGAACTGTGTTTTGCAGTCCTTTCCAATTGACTCTTAGTTTCTGAGGATATATCAGCAAGGGAGAATCATCGTTGACCCAGGTCCGCCTTTGCAGTCGAACATCACTTTCATACTCAAAACTCTTTGAGTTGACGAGGTTTTGTTTGATGGTTTAGATGTGTCATATGAGCCCTTAAGGATGCTAATAGACGGTTTTGATTTGTGCAAAGACGGTTGACAAAGAGATCTAGAGTCTAAAAGCAGTTTAATCGTGCAATGACTGGGGAAGTGTGCAACGAGTATACTATCCAAAAAATTACTCATTCAATGTTTTGTTATTGTACAATTTTTTCAAGCCAAACGTAGTCTCGTTCGTAATTTGGTTCAGCAATCTTCTTAAATTGTGTATTTTGTGTCCATTATTGCTTGTGAAAGTTTTACCACTCTGAAATGAGTAGAATTGTACTAACTTCCCATTTTATCTGCTCTTGGTATTCTGTAAATAACTAGGCAGTCAGTTGATTGGTTTAAGATTTTTTAAATTTGTATACTGTATATGCATCCCAGGAAAATGTCGAGACAACACGCGAGGCGAAAGACGTTGATGATTGCTGATGAGGACAGGGAGTCCATGTTTGGCTACGTCTACGCCGTTTCTGGTCCTGGTGAGTCTAATTTTCATATATGTCTTTGGTTTGGTGTTGCATTGTTAGGTGCATAGAGTCCAGCAGTTAGCATTCGATGCTGTTAACTGCAAGGTTGGGGGTTAAAGTCTCTGCCGGTGCAGATTCCCTCAGTCTGTTTAAAGTTTAGATTTCATCTGCAAATTTTTTTGTGAGTTTGTCTGTAAAAGTACACTGACAATATAATGTAGGATCAGGTCACAATGTCTGGAAACCAACTTATCTGCCAATGAAAACAACATTTATTTGCTAATGCTTCATTATTATTGTCATTACAATGAAATTTTCAGCATGTGCACGACTAGGTTGCCAGATCATTGTGAAAAGTGCGACTTGGGCTTCAAGGCAGTCCCGACTGAAAATTTCGTCCTTGCGATATCTGGACTACTTTTGAATTGTCCCACAGTTACTACGGCGATATTTTGAGTTCTTGTAAATTGCCACCGTTAGCTTGCTAAGTTATTGTTACTAGTGGAATGAAATGGCACAAGCCAATAACTGTTTTTCATTCCAATTTCTGCCACTCAAAGTTAAATTAATGGGACTGTGCTTGTATTTTCTTTTGTGCTGCAAGAACAACGGTTGTACACCTTGAGCAATGCCTTGCATGTTGCTAAGATAAGACAAGATAAGAATATTCTTTAATGGACCAATTGCTATCCGCATTTTGGTGTACAGGCATGTTATAATAAACAAACATACATCATTTTATATCCATTCAATGTCAAATGTTTTAAAATAGCACAAAATCCTAAATCCAAAAATCAATATAAATATGTTCTTTTACTGACCAACAATCGAATGGACTGTTTCGAGGGGCAATCAGTTTCACTAACAGATTTTTACTTTCTCTGTTTGCTGCGTACAGTGGTGACTGCGACAAAGATGGCGGGAGCGGCCATGTATGAACTGGTTCGAGTCGGTCACTCCGAATTGGTCGGCGAGATCATTCGTCTCGAGGGAGATATGGCGACAATTCAGGTCTATGAGGAGACGTGTATCCTTGTTGACGATCTGTGTGGCCGTACCAGCAGACACTTTTCTTCGTCATATGGAGTGCTTTGTTGTTATTTAGCTTTCTTTATTTTTATTTATCTATTTAATTGTATGTATTTATTTTAAATTGGATTTGCTGTTGTTTACTCTGTGAGTAAGTTTTGAATCTATAGGAGATTGAGATTGTATTGTATTGTATCTGACCATTTGTAAGGTTTGGCGTGAAATGATAGTTTGTTATGGATTGGTCAGCTGTTGTTAGTCCCTCAGACTCCCTCTACTAAAATATTTTTGGAAGGCTTGGCATGTACCTATACATATTATACATTATACAGATCTATGTTCAGCTATTTCCAAATGCATTGCTGTGTCTAATAGTTTAACAGGTTTTTCATGTGGTTTGGTGCTTTTGAGATTGTATTGTATTGTATTGTATCTGACCATTTGTAAACCGCTTCTTGCAGCAAGAACCTTTCAGAAGCGGTGCTGTAAATTATCTGCTTCTTGCATACATACATACATACATACATACATACATACATACATACATACTTACTTACATGCGTACATATGTATGTACGATGTATGTATGTATGCATATTTGTATGCATGCATACATGCACAGATACACATGCCAGTGGTTACATGACACATCACTCTAAGAATTGGTATCCCGTGACAATTGGTGCGCTGTAAGAATCACGAAAGGTGCTTACCAGTGTCTATAGCTGGTTCTTTAGTTGTAATGTTAAGAGCAAGTTTAAATTTATACAGAGGCAATATACCATACCAAATCGTGTTCTGGCGTGTACAATTGTACATGTTGTACATGTTATGTCTGACTGATGAATTTTTGAATGTCGACTGTTCCTTAACGCTTTGTGTTCAGCGGGTGTCACTGTTGGTGATCCCGTACTTAGGACTCAAAATCCCCTCTCAGTTGAACTTGGTCCTGGAATCCTTGGCAACATTTTCGACGGTTAGTGTTCGCAACTATGATTAATTTCTATTAATTTTTGCATTTGATTAATGCAACTGCCGTTTGGTTCGCATGTTTACAAACTATGTTATGCCTCACAAATCATGATGCAATAAGGCCAAAAACCTTATTTTTGCATTGGTAGGTGACAGATTAAATGTTCGTTTGCATTCTCTGCTGCCAAATGATTTCTTATATTTTCTTCTACAAAGAGCATAAATTTATGCAGGACGCTCTGAAATTTTTTCACGACTTACGATGTCAGTGTATGCAAACTATTGACGAGTCAATTCCTGACAATTGCTTGATGTTGTTCTAATTGAAATGCATAATCCATTAAGCATTTCCCTTCTCCCAAACATTTCCTGGTCTCAGTCCCCTACACTACTAAATTAGTTTTTTCCTCTTGGGCAAAGGAGCTATATAAGTTTTGATTTATGGATTTACTGATCCGGATGAATGGATGTTGCGTTCAGGTATCCAGCGTCCACTGAAGGACATCAACGTGCTGACGGACAGCATCTACATTCCAAAGGGAATCAACATTCCATGTCTCGATCGAAAAGTCCAGTGGGAATTCCGGCCAGTCAGCGGCATCAAGGTAAAGCGCCGGTCAACTGGATTCCGTTCGATGATTTATATAGCACCTCTCTTTTGGAGCTAGTCAGGGGTGCTCCAGACTCCAGCACAGCCAAAGAGGTGACGCACCGATCAACTGGTTTGTGTGCAATAATTTTTATAGCACCTCTTCTTTTTTCGGCTACTCAGAGGTTCTTCCGACTCCAGCACAGCCATAGAGGCGTAGCTCAGATCATCTGGATTCTGTACGACCGGAATAATTTGACAATGAAAGTTTGTGCTTTTGTGTGTTTGAGTGCTGCACTGACCTTGATGGTTTTGCAGTTTTAGTCTGTTTAGGCAGATGGTGGATGATTTTGCAGAATTATTGTTTATCCAGTATATTCTAGATTTACCTGAGTTTATCATATGTAGATATTATTTTGAAACGCGGCCGTATAATTGTAATTTTCTATGCGTACTACCATAATCTAATGACTGTCTTTCTGTCCTTTTTAGCCGGACATGATTCGAGGGCTTTCTGGAATAGCGGTCTTGAAGGGCTCTGTATAAATTTTCGTAATGTCTGAATGAATTAACTGGTTTTTAGCGTGCAGAAATCATGCGATATAAATTGCATTTGTGGGATAAACTTTTGTGATCAGTTCTATGGTATTTTTTTCTGTATTAGCCTGGCAGTCACATAACTGGTGGAGACATCTTTGGCATCGTCCCGGAGAACACTCTGATCGACCACAAGATCATGTTCCCTTCCGAGGATATGGGAACGGTTACGTACATCGCTCCACCTGGCAACTACACGATAACGGTTGGTAGTTAAGTACTTTTTAATAGTTGTAAAAAACTTTTTTCCGTTTTTTATTCTCCCAAAAACCGTCGTTTTTTTCGTTTTTTATTTTTCCCATCGTTTTTTATCGGTTTTTATTTTTTCTTTAACTTTATTTATTCGTTGACTTTCTGTTATTATTTTCCTTAATTTTGTCTGATATTCCATATATTTTCCGCCAATACTCTCAAGAATTCAGCTAACTAAAGTCATTATTTCATCGTTTAACATCATCATTTGAGAGATAGCCTGCGTGTAGTAGGTTCCTAATCAATGTTTTCAAGGTTAAAATGCGGTTTTAGATGTAGCAAAGTCAAATTATTTACCATTTCCGTTTTTTGCCGTTTTTTATTCAGTTTCCATCGGTTTTTTTACATCTATGGTACTTTTTATAGGTGATAATTAGTACCTATCAGAAGTTGCAATTAGTTTACTTTTTATGAAAGACTATTAGTGTGTTATGGTTTTGATGAAATGACACTGGTGTTTGATAAAATTTACAATGAAATACCATTAGGGTTGGATAACACTTACATTGGTTAGTGAGTAAGTAAGTAAGCTTTATTTGCATCTGACAAGCGTCACACATGCATTTCGTTGTATTAAACGTTTGCATACATGTACATAAATAAGCTACGACACACTTAACAGCGGATTTTAGGAGTCACTCATGCATTGCTAAATATGACTGAAAATGTATCTGTTGATGAAACTATTTTTTAACAAAACTTTAAATAGTTTAACATCGACGGTTAGTTTGGTTAGGAATATTTAAGAGAAATTCTCGTTATGATCCCATTCACTGAGTTTCAGAAAGTCCTGGTGATGTTTGCAACAAGAAGTGAATGTGGATTGCTTTCGAGCAAGGGCGGATACAGAAATTTTCGAAAGGGGGGCCAAAATTTTCGGTCTTGTTGGCGGGACAGGGGAAAAATTTTGTGTTATTCGCTGCCGAAAAAACTGATGACCTTTTTTTAAAAGTCATTCGTCCAATTTTTCAGAAAAGGTACCATTTCATACGCCAAAAAAACTGACGCCTTTTTGTTGTTCTTGTCGTCAGTCATCATAGTTGAGAGTAATGGTAACTCAAATGGGAGAGGCCACGTCCCATGCGATTTTGTAATGGGGGGCATGATGTCCTGCTTTTCTCTCCCGCCCCATTTATTTAATGGCTTGTTGAAACCAAACGGGGGGCCACGTCCCATGCAATTTTTAAATGGGGGGGCCATGACCAGATTGGCCCCCTCTGGATCCGCCCCTGCTTTCGAGGGCGGCAAAAAAGGCATTAATATTGTTGTTGTTGTCTTTGTATATAATACATCAGAATTCGTTAGTTTTGGTTGTTCTTCATCTTCCGATGTTCTCTCGTTCTCTTTCAGGACATCGTTCTTGAGACTGAATTTGTCGGACATAAAGCTCAGTACACGATGATGCAGCTCTGGCCAGTGCGCGAGCACCGACTGTCTGGAGACAAGCTGCCTGCCAATCACCCCCTTCTGACGGGACAGCGTGTCCTTGACGCCCTCTTTCCGTGCGTTCAGGGCGGTACAACGGCCATTCCAGGGGCGTTCGGCTGCGGAAAAACGGTCATCTCGCAGTCGCTGTCAAAGTATTCCAACAGCGATGTTGTCATCTATGTTGGCTGCGGTGAAAGAGGAAACGAGATGTCGGAAGTACTTAGGGACTTTCCAGAGGTAATGATTTGCACCTTTCGTAGGTTGTTGTGTTAGTAATTGGTGCCCAATTTTCAGAGGTAATGTGATGATTGGTGATTTTCGGACGTAGTAATTAACTAGTACTTTCAGAGGTAATTTTTTTGTACTTTTCAGAAGTAGTAATTGCTACTTATCATAGGTTGTAAAATTAGTAATTTTCAGAGGTAATTCAAAGTGCCTTTCAGAGGGAGTAAAATGCACTTTTCAGAGGAAATAATTTGATAGTTTTCAGAGGTTTTAGAAAAGTTCATTTCGGGGACAATAATTAGTACTTTTCAATGGTGAAAAATTACTTTTCAGAATCAATTAAATGTACTTTTCATGGGTCATAGTTAGTACTTCTCAGAGATATTTATTATTGCTTTTCAGAGGTAATAATAAGTACTATTCATAGGTGTATATTTAATAAGTACTATTCATGGGTAATAGTAAGTGGTAATAGACACATTAATGCTAGCCATCAAGTCTTTCACTGGCAATTGCTCGGCCATACGGTCGTGTGTACACTTCGAAACCGAGGCAGTCGTATTGTCTTGTATTATGAGCATTATGTGTGTCAACCATTAATCCGTGTTGGTAATTCTTTTTTCCAGCTGACAATGGAGGTCGATGGTAAGACGGAGTCAATCATGAAGAGAACGGCCCTGGTTGCAAACACTTCCAACATGCCTGTGGCCGCAAGAGAAGCATCCATCTATACTGGTAACTTCTTGTTTTATTCACTGCAGCCTTGTATGGCATGGTTTCTCCATGCATACCTGATGTTGCTTTAATGACACTACCTGCCTATCAAGTTTTATTTGACTGAGCACCCGTGAATGAGTTGGTTTCTGCAGGTTTACTTGTTAAGGGGCTGAAAATTCCTGAGATTCTTTTCATTCACTTTATCGTAGTGGTGGCACCAGGCCACCAGCTATACGATTTTTACAGGTCATGTCAGGGTCATTGGAGTTATTCAGCAGGTCAAAGAAATTAAATGTAAAGAAGGGGATATTAATGATTCCAGATAATTTTTTGGGCAGGTTATAAGGCAGGTTAAGAGCAAATTAGGCATGTGCGATAACCTGCTGCTACCAATGGAGCCATTGCCCAATTGTCAATCACAAGTTTATAACCCTTAAAGTCTTCCCAGATGGTCATCTTTAGTGTTCCAACTTTCTTGGCCTACATTCTGTATGCATTACTTTAATGTTACACTTCTTTTTTCCATTTCCAGGCATCACGCTTTCCGAGTACTTCCGTGACATGGGATACAACGTTTCCATGATGGCCGACTCGACTTCGCGTTGGGCCGAGGCGTTGCGTGAGATCTCCGGCCGTCTGGCCGAGATGCCGGCCGATTCCGGTTACCCAGCGTACCTTGGCGCACGTCTTGCATCGTTCTACGAACGTTCCGGTCGCGTTAAATGTCTGGGGAATCCCGAACGTGAGGGTAGTGTCACCATAGTCGGAGCGTAAGTTTGCAATTCAAGTAAAAGAAACGAGTCATGTATTCAGCGACTAAGAACAATAAATACGACATTTTAAACGACATTCTAGGAACAATAGAACAATGCTTTAAGCTGCAGTTTTTGTACCTTTGTGTGAGCGAGTCTGTTATTAAAGGAATAGTTTGTTTGTATGTGCACTTGTTATAGCTCCCCTTCAAGCTTTCTACTCAGAGGCGCTCCGAATAGTAGTAGTAGTAGTGAAATGAAATTAGAAAGTACAGTCGCACAGGAAATCCGGAATGGACCCTGCGGCCCCTATAAGTGGGGCCCCCCATAGGTAGCAGTACAGTCTCGGGAGCCAAATGGTATCTAATGATTTGCGATTCCGTTTGAATTCAAACTTGTCTCGATCCAATATGAGATTCAATTCGATTGAGAATCTGTTATCCGCGGGTCCATGGCGTCATTTTTATTTCTTTACAGCAATTATTGCATTTGCCAGATGCGGGAATAGAACAGGACTTTTGCATCGTGTTTTAAGAGCAGAGGTACCAGCGCATAATGTCTGAAATGCATGATCGGAAACCGGAATGTGTTTCCAATGTGTTTCCTGTTGTAATGTTTCAGTGTGTCGCCACCTGGTGGTGACTTCTCTGACCCTGTGACCTCTGCGACCCTCGGTATCGTGCAGGTGTTCTGGGGCTTGGATAAGAAGCTGGCGCAGCGCAAGCACTTCCCGTCGGTCAACTGGCTGATCAGCTACAGCAAGTACACACGAGCGCTGGACGAGTACTACGACAAGAACTTCTCGGAGTTCGTTCCACTTAGAACAAAGGTTTGTCATCACAGGCTTTGTAGGATGCCATAGATGTTTAAAACAATAAAAACAATAAAAACGGAATAAAATGTCGTTTTTAGTAATTTCAATGAATGATAAAAACAGACAAAAACGATTAAAAATAGACAACGAAAAAGAATTGGACTTTGTTGCATTTTGAACTAAAGTTAAAAATTGAAAGCCTTTTTTATGCAATTTGATTTTAATCAGCAAGCGAATAACACGACTTACACTATAGATGTAAAACGATAAAATAGTGAGCTGAATTAGCGGAATCCTTTAATGTATGGGGACAGCATAATGGATATCAGACAGAATGAAATTGATGAAAATAATTACAGACGTTAAATCAATGAACATGGTCCAAAAATAAAAATAAAAGACAGAAAAAACTGGAAAAACCCCAAAGAAACTGGATTTTTCTTTGAAGAATAAAAACCCTTTTTGCCAGATGCGGTTCTTCCCACACTGTCGGTGGGAGGAACAGACTGTTGAGGAGAGGACTAGCCACCTGATCTCATATGCCTAGAGCCAAAGATTGAGAAAATGGAGTTGCTGACAGCTGTGGCTATAATTAATCACGTGCCTGATGGCAGTTGTTTTCTTGCAGATGATTATATATATATTTTGTAATTGTTAAATTAAGGTTTCTGTTTATTGATTTACTTTCGATTGTTTAGTGTCGAGAAATTCTGCAGGAAGAGGAGGACCTCTCGGAAATTGTGCAACTTGTCGGCAAGGTAGTTTTATCGTTACCAATCGAACGATATTTGAATTTCATGATTTAAAGTTGGAAGTGCTAGGTTTAGATGACACGTCATTGTCTCGTGTAATCTTCATTGCCAATAATTAATTCTACATTTTTTGTGATTGCGTTTCTTGTTGTCTGTCCAGTTGTGTATTTTACAAGTTGTGTAATTTATTGTATTGTATCTCACCATTTATGAAGTGGTTCTCTCAGCAAAAGCTTTTCAGAAGCGCTCACAGTGCATGTGACCCAGAGAGCAAAGGCAGGATTTGAGACGAGAGCATAAGATGTGGAGAAGACTACCAGAGAGAATGACAGCGATTTGGTGGGGGTAGTCCATGCCATAGGGAGGGACCTATGCAGACAAATCATCTGGATTGAGCCATTGCAGTCCTGATGCGGGGAACAACGAGTTCAAGCCGATCAGAGGATCTAAGAGGACGCAGGCAAGTGGTAGAGAGGGGACGAAGCATGAGATCACAAAGATACTTTAGAGCAGGACCCAAACGAGTCTTATTCATAAAGACTATGCTTTCTTACTTACTTTTTGCAGTTGCAGTTCCCAGAAAGTCATGCACTGGTAACACCTTAAAAACTTAAAGTGATTAACGCCAAAATGTCTAACTGATCAAAACAAGTGTTGGGGCTGAATGCTAGAAGTAATATATTGTAATGCGGAGACTAGAACCTCCACTGTGTAAGTTACTTTACTCATAATTTCTGAGCATAATCATAGATGTTCTGTTATATGGTAGTGTGTACACTTCTGAGCTGTAGAAGGGAAGTCATATCAGATATTGTATTGTATTGTATAAGCGCCTTTTTGAGATTGTTTGATGATAGCATAGGCTGAATGGAATTGAACGCGTGGTTTGTGTTTCTTTTGTTTAGGGTTCTCTTGCAGAAGGAGATAAAATCACTCTAGAGGTTGCCAAACTGCTGAAGGATGACTACCTTCAACAGAACGGATACACTCCCTACGACAGGTAAATAAGAAGATGACCCAGCTCTAGCACTTTTTTTATTGGGCAACTTCCGTTATGACTAGTAAATACACTCCTTGTGGCAAGTACCAGCAAACACACACTTCATGTGACTAGTAAATACGGTACCCCTTATGACAAGTATTAACATTTCTCTTTCTTCAGATTTTTCTGCACTGAGTTGTTCATACTGTGAGAGGTGGTTTATGATTGTGAGTTGTGGCCTCAAAATGGCTGTGTTGACCTACTAATTTGTATAAGAACGTGCTGAATTTTTGCAACACTGAAGCGTTATATTTGAGAGTGCTCATTTCATGGGACACCAAACATACATGCAAATACGCAAAGAACGCAACTTTCCGACTTCTAGTATATAGATTTAATTGATTTAGTTTCAATTTTGACTTATAATTATTCACCTGGTCACCTGGTGCCGTCAGCTCTTGGAGCTCTGGCGATATTCTTGATGTATCCTCTCCAGTGTCCCCTCTCTCTTGTTGCCTCTCTCAGCTCCTCCAAGTTCATGCCAGACTTTTCCTGTACCTCATCCAACCATCTCTTCCTTGGTCTTCCGCGTCTCCTCCTTCCCTCACCGCATGCCGTCATCAGCTCCTTCTCCAAACCGTTAGATCTCATCACATGGCCGAAGTAGCTCAATTTCCTCCAAGTCGCTGTTTGCTGTAGTGTCTCATCTCTCTCTATTCCGAGCTCCTCACGCACCGATTCGTTAGTTCTCTTCTCCGTCCATGAAATCCTTAACATTTTTCTCCAAATCCACATCTCGCACGCGTTGATTTTCTTTTCCATATCCAGTGTCTTTGTCCATGTTTCGCATCCATATAGGACGACCGGGAAGATCAGTGCTCTTACCAGTCTTTTCTTTGTTTCCCTGCTCACATATTTATCTTTCCAAATATTTCCCAGACCGTTCATTGCCGTTTTTCCCATTGATACCCTCCGCCTTATTTCCATATCACATCTTCCCTCCTTCTCTAACATAGATCCCAGGAATGTGAAAAATATAATTATTAGTTCTTTCAATTTAGGCTGACTTATTTTTAAGTTGAGTGATTTAATTTAATTTAATCTATGGCGAATCTGCTTAATTTAAATTTAATTGACTATTTTCAATTCAGGTTCTGTCCATTCTACAAAGCGGTGGGCATGCTGAAGAACATGATTGGCTTCTACGATATGGCTCGTCACGTTGTCGAGACAACTGCGCAGAGCGACAACAAGATCACCTGGGCAGTCATCCGTGACAGTTTGGGCGACGTCCTATACAAGCTCAGCAGCATGAAATTCAAAGTACGAGTATATACCTACATTTTAGATCGGTCCTGATTTTCAGTCGTCTATACTGCTTTCCCCTTTCGATATTATAGCTTAAACTATTTTTGGGGTGTTTAAGATTTCTTTGTGTCCTCCTAGCCAACTCAGCTATGATGAATTCATGGACCGTACACTGTTGGTGGGAAGATAGGAATGGGGACAGAGGACTTTCCACCCACCCTCATGAAGTGGCTGGCGCTTCATACCTATAGTATAGATACCTTTCAGCTAGATCTTGTTCTTTCTCGTTTTCTTCCTCTTACTCCTCCATTTCTTCTTCTACCTCTTTCTCCTCTTCATTCTCCTCATCCATCTTTCTCCTCCTCTTCCTCCTCTTTGTCTTCCTCCTCCTCCCTTCCTCTTCTTTTCCTCTTCCTCCTCTTTGTCTTCCTCATCCTCCTCTTTGTCTTCTTCGTCTTTGTCTTTCTCCTCCTCCTCCTCTTCTCCCCTTTCTTCCTCTTCTTCCCATTCCTCATCCTCCTCTTCTTCCTTCCGTTCCTTGTCCTCCTCTCTGTTTTTCTCCTCCTCCATTTCTTCCTCCTCTTGCTGTTCTACCTCTTCTTCTGCACATTTTTCTTCACTTTCATCTTCGTCTAATGTTGCCATGTGCTGTTGTTCTTCACCTCAGGATCCCATGAAGGACGGAGAGGCGAAGATCAAAGCAGACTACGAGGAACTCTACGAAGAAATGGCGACGCAATTTCGCAATCTAGAAGATTGAAACACTCGACTGATATTTTGAGTGTGCACTGTGCACGGACATTTACGGTCGAATTCAGGATGTGTTTAGTTGACATAGGATGTAAGATATTGTCACACATAGATATAATGTTGTAATAGATCAACAGATGTATACCAGTTTGTAATGGTTTCTGCGCCGTAGATGTCTGCAATTTCAGTGATGTAAACAATTCCTTATTTTAGTGAATTTTGTAAATTAGCTGTAATACTTGATGTTCACGAATGACTTATATAATGGAATTTTCCTGTTTAGAAAAACTTGTTTTTTTCTTCTTTTGCCCACCCACGGGTGTGCCTGATGTACCATGAGGATTGGGCAGTTTAGTTTTACTGAGGGTACCTCTTGTTTGAAATATTTCCCAAATGGAGTTCAGAACTTAATGGCTCGTTATTCTGTAGTTCAAGATGTCGTGAGCTGTAAAACTTGTGTGAAGACTTTTCTTGAACAATCTGTGATAATTACCATATATTTGGTGCCTGCCATGACCTACAAACAATGAATGGTCTTCTGAATCTGCTGTCCTTTCTAAGTTAATTCATTGATGGGAACCCCAACAGTTGGGTGTGCTACAGCAGTTGAAATGTAGTGTGGTATATGATGTATTAGGTAAGGTTCTTGCAATGTAGTTGTAAGTACCATGTATTGAGAGGAAAGGGAATGTTGCTTCCCCCCCCCCAAATGGTTCAAACATTATCATCCATTTAGAGATTTACATTCTATTCTCCTTACCGCCGCTTCCTGTTATATCTTGCAGCTTCAGTTCTGAACTCCATTTACCATAGGCCATCCGATTGTCGGACCCTTTGGATCTCATTTTGATCCTGCCTGCCTACCTAGTGATTCTGATTTGACTAAGGCTCACTTAGCGCCTGTGAATAAGCTGGCAGGTGTACTTTTTATGGACTCTAGAACTCCCGAGATTGTGATTGTTCACTTTTTGCAATCGCAACTTTGTACTCGTAAAGTCTTGCCCTGTAGGTTCATTTCAGTATGCTAGTATTCTGTAGATATGCCGAAAGACTGTGTATGTAGTATCTACCCACAGGTCCTCCACTAAACGTTCCTGTTCCACTAGACGTTCCTGTTTAAATGTTGAAGAGTGTTAGTAAGTAAGTAAATTGGTGCGGAAGTAATTAAACTGATACAGTTTTAAGTTCTGATGAAATTGGCTACTGACAAAGTTGCGGGAAGAATGCAGATTTACTTTCTGACTTATTCAGAACGAGGGCTGTTTAGTTACAGTTTGCCTTGTTCTGCAGATGTTTATCACAAATTTAGTTTTCTTTGCGTCATGGCTTTGGCGTTATTCTGCAGTTTTTGCATTTATCAGACATTTCAAATAAATAGTGTGTAAAGCATCACCTGGATAAATAAAAAAATACAGCTGCTCTTTCGTTATTGAATGTCTGTATTAATATTATTACTGAGTTTAATATATAAATAGTGCATCTTCAAGGTAGTCTACTCAGAAGCTCTCCCAGTCCAACCATGGCTAATAAGGCAGTTTATAAGTTCAAAAGGAACATATATATATATAGTGGTGTGACCTCTAGGCACCCGGCAGAGCGCAACAGGGAGCCCATTCCAGGTTCTAGGGCCATCCACCGATGACAGTTATTGTTTAACCCTTTGACGACCAGCTTTTCAATGCATTTTAGTACATGGTGGTTGTTAAAGGGTTAAAACTCTTAATAAACCAATACTTTTTCTCACGAAATGCACTGGACCCGCCTTCCAGGACCTTTTTCGGCTGAATCCCAATTATATCAGCATGGTGCGCATAGGAAGGCAAAAATGCAGCATATGGATACACGGAGCAGATGCCAATTTCCTTTTCTCGCATGTCGGGGCTGGCAATTGAGGCATTGGAGAGCCTTGCACTGTTTTTTTTGTCCTAGAAAGGAATTTTGCAGATGTGCACAAACAGTTGCATGGAAACAACTTACTCGGTATTTGTCTGCTCTGTCCAGTAATTGGATATCAGAAACTTGTGCGAAATGACTACCGACCTCGATTTATATTTCTTATTCTTCTTTTCCGTTCTCTGCCCTTAGGCAGGTTCGAATGTTTGACGTCTCCGTTTTTCTCTGTTCTGCGCTTTCATTTTCAGCTTCTGATAGCCATCTTTCATCATCCAGTCTAACAGTCTTGGACTGCCTCTCGTTCTTTTTCCATCCATTTTCCCCTCTATGATTGTTCGTAGCATCGAGTCTCCTCTGAGTGTGTGCCCGACCCATCTTCTCTGTCTTTCTCTAATTGTGTGTATCATCGCGATTTTTTATTAGAAGACAGAATTAATTTGAAGTTAGGGGCATAGTTAGCCATTGCTGCTGACCAGTGCTCTGTGGCTTTTGTAAATATTGTGAAGCAGTTAGCTTACTAATCTATCTATCCATGCTTCCATCCATCTATCTATCTGGAATTTATATGGCGCCCTTCAAGGTAACCATTCGGAGGCGCTTCCGAGTTCCGACCCAGGCTCGGCCAAACTTTTGCAAATAGGAAGTAATCTATAGAAAGAGCTAGACAAAACCCGCGGAAGGGACTGCTGGCAGGTCAATTAAGAAAAGGCTATGGACCCCTCCATCAGTTTGCTCTGCCATCCTCTTTGGTAGTCCTTCGTTATCTTTCTCTCATCTCAAAACCTGCCTTTCCCTCTAGGTTGCACGCACTGAGAGGCTTTTGCTGCGAAAAAGTTTTCGAAATAACGCTCTATAAATTGCCAAATACAATACAATTCCATACAATAGAGAGAGCTATTCTGTTTGATGCATATTCTGTGCGTGCATGTGTCGAATTTGTATCCATTTGTCGAATTGTCAGCCGTAGCCTACTGTTCCAAGCGTCGCAGACCTACTATGTGGTGGACTTTTCCCTTGTGGAAAGTTTTTTTAAATATTGCAACATCTGCGCCTGTTAATGAAAGGCTACCGGCTGACCGTCTGCAATGCCTGCTCTGCCTTAGCCCCTTTCGGATCTTGACCAGATACAGAACAGCCTCTCCAAGCCTATTGATTTTGTTTTGATTAACCGCATGTGACAAGATAGTTCTTGTAACTTCAAACTTTAGGCCCTAATATTTTGTGTCTCGAGATTACGATTACGATAATCATTTTCTTACTCCAATACCATTTTCTTACTTACTTTTCTAGTTTTAATTTCTGACGTCAGAGGTCGGTAATAAAATCAGTTTATTTTTTATTCATATTTATTTCATTTTCCATAATTTGCTTATTACATTTTTATTAATTTACCGAATGGCGATTAGTTAGCATTTTATTTATTTACCAAGGAAATCGGAGCAGATATAGAAACTCTTTACTGAGGCGGATAGGTATTTCGGAATCTTCATTAAACGCCGCTTTACTACTAAAATTACTAATAGAACTCCAATGTAAACTAATTACTTATTTTTTTATTTAATTAACTCAAACCAGATTTTTATTAATTATGTTTAAAATAGACTCTCGTGGTTGTTTTACATGGTAATTTAATTTAAACTAGTGATGGTTGTGATACGTTCTCGCTAGTTGCGGGTGTATTATAGAGCCGTGCCTTGGTAGTTTTTATTTTAAAAGATTTTAAATAAAAATTACGGAAAATTGGGTTCCTCGCAGAATTTGTAAATTCAGAAATACGCCAAAAGTTCGTATTAAAGCGTATGCCCCGTGGTTTATTTCTCAGGCAGTATTTAACTGTGGAATTTAAGACACGAGGCCGTTGCTAAATAGCTTAGTTCCTCGTAGGCAGTGTTGTTTATACTGCTAAACACTGCTAATATAATTAAGAATATTTGGCGGCCTATTTGTTTCACGTTTAAATCGCTTTTAATTGTTGGATAGAGCCAAGGATAGAGCTTAAGTCATTTAATTTGCTGTTGACAGTGCTACGATGCCGCGCCTACTGTGGCTTCTTCGAATTTCAGTTTAACGGAGACTGATCAGTTTGCCGACAGATTTATGTGCCGCTTTGTTTTAGAGTAATTATAGCAAATATGCGTAATTGAAATTCCAGAAATTCTTCCCATGTTTGCTATTGAGTTGTTTTTCTTAAGTTGCATACGAACAAGCTGAGTTTTTTTCTACAGTTTCATTTCAATTTTGAGTACTGCCAGAAGTCTCAAATCACTGGATTGAGCCACAATGGCACAATGGTTTCCAATCTGATCGTTTTGTTTGTATTAGTATTTAAGTTAAATTATACTGTTCAGTTAAACTGAGTTTCACATTGTTAGTGTGATGTTCATTTAATCAGCAAACACTTCTAAAGCTTATAAACTCACAGTTTTGCTGTAGAATTGCTGTCGCAGTCTGTAACAATATGTTTTAATTATGTAGTAGGGCTATGACGAGTTGCCTAGTGTCTTATTTGAATTGTTGTGTTCGATTTCAGAGGTATGGTGATTGTTATCACATACCCTAGCAGATTCAGCCTTAACCATGATGAACTTCAAAGATCTGTGCGACAATGATGACCTGGCGACGGCTTTGGTTATCGATCCAGTCCTTGGCTTCACGACTCACAAAATGGACCTCAGGTGAAAACAACCTCCTGAGTCAAACTGCTTTGCAATATTTAGTTTGTCAGCTTTGAGCCTTTTTTAAGGTAGGAGGTTCAGAAGCAACCCAAGTCCAGCTAAATGAATGAAAGTTGGCCAACAAGCAAGTGGAGGTTAACAAACCGTCTTGTTAAAGTAATTAACAAAATACTCCCTGCTGACAGTGACTTCTGTTTTGAACTAAAGCAGAGCTGATGGCAAAGGGTTTGTGTATGGATGTTTGATTGTTTTGTGCAGGTACGAACCTTTAGCAATAGCGCCTCAAGAACTGAAGGCCATCGTAACGAGGTTTAGAGTCGACCAGAACTACGAGAAAACGTACAAGAGTCTCACCAGCTTCAGTTGCGTGTCGGGATTTTGCTCCAGCCTTTCGAAAGCACAGCTCATGCTGTTTAAAGAACATGTAAGACTAACTCCAGTCTCGGCTGGCTTAGATGTTATGATTGTGCAATCGAAATTGTACACATCATGTGGCGAGTGTGGCTCAAACCTCTTCTGAGATAATTCTAAAGTATGTTCAATTTTCTTATGATTACAATAATGATAGTATGAGCAGATGATCACAAGTTATTGCAGGAGTCGAATTTAACTGTCTCCTACTAAGCCCCACCAAGAAGACCCAGAGTCATTTTTTACCATGTAAATGGTATCTTTTCTCGGACTTAGCCCCCACGCGAAACTTACGAATGAAGAAAAAAGGTCAACTTTTTTTGGCCGGGAAAAATTAGTATTTTTTGGCGAGATTTCAGCCCATGGACTAAAAGACTTTTTTATGACTGGGAAAATATTTCTTGGCGCTTGTTTTCTGGACCGAGTCTCAGCCCCAAAGAATTTAGCCCCTCCAAGAACGGAAGCCAAACTCCGCCCATGCGTGTGCTATTTTTAACGGAGAGTGTTAAGTACTGTTACCTGTGTTCAGTATTTTTGCCCAGCATCAGATTTTGTTCCTTATTAATTAGAGCGGCTTTCTCCGGCATGACTAGCTTGGAATTCGTAACAATTGTAGATGTTCCGATACCTCAAGATTTTCGACAAGAGTTCAGGATTCGAAATCTGCCCCTGCTATCGGTACAGCATGGAAAGTCAGTGCGGAGGAAAAGTCTGTGCCACAAAGAAATGGTTAGCAGAAATTTTAAGAGGTTTTGTAAAGACTCAAAACAGAACAGTTCTCTTGTTAGTGGTTTCATTTTTACATACTGCACATGTTGCAGGTGTCAATACTATTTGTTTGCCAAAAGTGCACCGTGCAAGATTCAGCTTTGCGACAATTTTAATTGTACCCTCCCAGACCCTACTCTGTATCGCTGATATCCCCTTGCCCGTCTATTGCTGGAAACTATTGCTATTGGCCTGTCATTAAAAATGCTTTGACTCCCGTGTATTAGATGACAGACAAAGCCCACACCCACCCACTGCCATGTCTAAGTGTAGCAGAGGCACTAGACTAGCAGGGAAAGTTGCAGCGTACAATGCCACATTTTTAGAGTACTTACCATTACATTTACCAGTATAATAGTGATCATAAGCAGGCCACACAATAGCTTCTTCCATGAACTATTAGATATTATTAATAGCTACTTCCATGATATTGTTAGAACAAAGAAAATTGTAAATTTAGGACCTGTTTGCATTGCTTTTTTTATTAGGGTGGTTAACACTGGATTTTTGGAAGACCAGTTTTCAATTATAATATTTCCAGTTTGAAACTGGTGTTCAGTTTTCTTATTTGGCCATATAGAAAATGCCGTTAAGTGTAAACAAAGATGGCGGCTGCTCGGGTTCGTTTTTGATGTAAAAGTGTTAAGATATTCTGCTATTAACTCATTTCGTTTTATTGATTTCTGCCGTCCCAAAATCTCAAAATTTTCAGACATGATTGACGATGTTGCACTCAATGTGCCGCGCATCAATAGCTATCATACCGTTGGCCATAGACCTGTTACATAAAATAACTCATATATAATATTTAATTACCGGATTTCCGGTTATCATTCAACATCCCTACTTTTCATTACACGTAGGTCTGGACTGAAGACAATTCTGATAGAAATTGTTGATATGAGTTGATATTGTGAGTACAGTTCTCAGCGTCTGAATGATATTTATGTTGTTTTAAAGGTCAAAAGGTGACAAAATTCCATTCCTAGTTGGTTGCCTGTCGGAGTTGACTGCGGAGGAAGAGAACAAAGTGCTGCGCCCAGGGGTCAACGATTTTAGCGTGATGTTTTCGTGCCGCAAGAACCGTGCCCAGCTGTGGCTCGGCCCGGCTGCCTTTATCAACCACGACTGCCGACCAAACTGTAGGGTGCGTTCTTATGCTAACTTTTCCCCCTCCTACGGTGTTTTCTTCTTGTGATGGTCAAACAATGCTTGTGGTTGTGAATTTGGCGTTTGGAAGGTAATGCGGCGGCGGCATTTGCAGTTTAACGTCACTGTGTGGTAACAAAGACCATTAGCGACGCCCTCCTCCTTTATCCAGGCTTGGGACTGGCACTGGCAGAGTGCAACCAGTGGCAGAAGGTAATGCTGTTGTTTTAGTTTAAGGTATCTCTTCCTAGCCATTGGGAATTAAAAAAATGAACTACATGGAGAGTACAAGAAACGATTCTGAGATACTGGATCTGTTTAGAATATCATTTTCTTTCATTCATTTGTGCATTCGAGAATTACTATATAGTGCCTCTTTCAGGGGCTACTCAGAAGTGCTTCCTTCTTTAATGCAGCGAAACAGCACGGGTTTGAGTTGAATTTTTTAAAATTATTTAGGTTAGAACACCAGATGGAGTGAAAAACTGCATTGCCCGATGTGCAGATCTGCATGGGAAGGTCTAAGATCTCAAGTAAGAGCACCAGGAAGCTGTGAGAGCCTAATCCAGACCACTGGGCCCACCACTGAGGGCTGGGCTGAAGACATTTCTTATAGAAATTGTTGATATGAGCAAGAGGGAAGTTCTGTTTACCAAGGATTTTCCACAAAGAATTAGTTGGTGCGTTTCTTTGTCGGCTTTGTTATACCGTCTATTCTCGTGATTTTCTCGTTGCAGTTCGTGTCAACTGGTCGCAATACGGCGTGCGTCCAGGTTCTTCGCGATGTCGAGAAAGACGCTGAGATCACGTGCTACTACGGCGCAGATTTCTTCGGCGACGGCAATTGCCTTTGCGAATGTGAAACCTGCGAGAGGTCTGTTTACGATGCAGCCTAGTTTTTGTATGATAGCCTCGTGATTGGTGTGCTAGACTATCAGCCGAAGGGTCGTGAGTTCAAATCCCCCCACTAGAATTTGCGTTGAGATTCTGTTTGCAGCTGTTTCGTTGTTCGTTTGGTAGAGTCAATTTACTCATCTGCTGAAATATGGGAAATAAATGCTTGAGTGGCAACGAAAGGCTGGAATACACAGAAAGAAATTCATAGAAAAGCTGTACTCTATTATTAAAACAGTAAGAGCTGTATTATGCCATAGAATTTTTTTTCTATTATTAAAACAGTAAGAGCTGTATTATGCCATAGAAATTTTTTCGAGGGCAACAGCCTCTGTTGTCATAAACCCTTGTCAAATCTGGATCCATCCATAAAACAGTATAAGCAGAGCTTTTTTATGTTGTCAATGTTTGATGCGCTCTAGTAACCGCTGTCGATCCTCACTTCAGTTTTGTTTCACTGGACATGCTTTATTTAGGATTATATTATTATATAATTATATCCGACGTATTTTACAAACACTGTTTTTTTAGTCCTTCGGAGTCGGGATCACCTCTGAGTAGTTTCATTGAAGAGGTGCTGCTTACATACGTGAATGAATGAATAATATAAGACCTCACGGCAATTGTGCTCTGTGTGCGATCATGTTTTCCTGTGATTGTTAACAGGGTGCAAGGCGGTGCATTTACTCCGACTAGTCCGTCAGCCAAACTGCAGCTGGCTAATGGCTACCAGCTTAGGGACACAAGCGACCGCGTCAATCGGGAAAAATCGGAAAAGAAGGACGTCGCAGCTCAACCAAAACCAGCCGCTTCGCCGTGCCAGTATGTCGGCCTGCCCATTGGTGCTTTAGGTAAAAGCTGTTTGCCATTCGTATTGACTTTCCTTTAGTGGTTTTGGTGAAGACTATTTTCGATTTGTAATGCTGGTTGCACATGTATGATGTAGCCCGTTTTCGTCTGTTTGAAGTCCAACAGGAGAGAGAAAAAGGCACCAGGAGTCTGAGCATAGGTGCAATCACGTCCTAAAAGTTGGGGGGGACCAAATGAATCACGTCCTAAAATTGGGGGTCATAATAATAAAGTTAGGGGACCACTCAAAAGTTGGGGGACGCGTCACGTGGGTCCCATAAGGTGGTTGCGCCTATGAGTCTGAGTAGGGTCTGTAAGCAAGATGAAGCCAAAGTCTATGCAGGTATGTGTGTATGTAAGTGTGTATGAATGTGCACATATGTATGTGTATATATATAATTATATACACATGTGTGGATGTGTTTCTATGTATGCATAAATGTCTGTCTTTGCATGCATTCATATATATGTCGGATGGTTTGCACAGAGATGATATGTCATGATATTTACAGTACTACTGTCACAATTTGCTGTTGTCGAACTTTCGTTTAGAAAACTGGGACATGAGAGATAACAACCTGAGGAAGCAGGCGCACCTTCTGAACGCCCCCGAACTGAAAAGACGGGGAATTACGCGGTACGATGCCGAGATCCTCCTCTCGCAGGGCATGATGCTGCCCGAGCCGCACGGGGGACTACGGGCCAAACGACGAATTCCAGTCAAGCGGCTTTCCGGGGAGCGATACGACTGCAGGGCCCCAAAACGGTCAACAAACCAAAATGTAGACAGGAGACAGTCCGCTCACAGCTCAGTTCCCAACGGAAATACGCCAAGACGAGAAAACTGCTCCACAAGGGACAGCGCGCCGGCCAAAGAAACCAACCACGTGACACCAAATAGGAAAAGTTTTCACGAATCATCATCGTCGAAAAAAGGTCGCGGTGGCAAGAGCTGCGTGTCGTCGCCGAAACCTAGCGACGATCGTGTCGCCACGAACCACCGTCACAATGACGACGCGAGCGACGCACAGAAAGTCGGTCGACGTATCAGAACGTCGTCACGTTCGGTTCTCCGAGCGAGAACCCAGCAGAAGAAGACGAAGCCGGCGACGAAACCACCACCGCCCGGCCGCGGAGGAAAGACTACGCAGACGGATGCGGCCCAGAAACCGAGCAGTAGTTGCGCGGACGATGCTGTGGTTGACTGCATTTCCTCGGATGTTGTTGTCGTCCCTGGCGAGGTTTCCGTGCTGGAGATCTGCGGCGTGGAACCGGAGAGCGTAACCGTGTCGCAGTCCCATTCCGACGTTGACATCCAGCTGTCGATGAGCTGCGAGTCCATCCGACCCGGAGAGTCGTGGCCGAACGAGCGTTGTTCCGGTTCGCCGAAGGAGTGCGACGAGGCGACGCTGCTGCTGACGATGGTCTCCGAGGCAGTGGCACCCTCGAGGGGCGACTGCGACGAACCGATGCCGCTAACAAAGGTGGAGAAGTACAACGAGGCGCCGGCCATTGGCAAGAACTGGATGGATTGTCTCAAATCAATCGATTCGCTTGACTCGTTGCGGCGCGAAATGCCCGTCTTAATTCGCGAGGACACGGGCAAGGGTGCTTCGGACTTCAGCGTTTCAACCAGCTCTTTGGGTAGTGAGGAAATCAAATCGAACCAGACGGTGCGCAAGTGCGATATTGGAAAAACCGTGCCGAAGCAGGTCCCTGTAGCGGAGGTTCAGTTGATGTCGGGCCGGGCGCAGCGAAAGAAGACGACTTGCGAGGGAAGGTACTACGGGTACGACACAAGCGAGTGGAAGGTACCGAAGCTGACGATTCTACTTCGACGTGAAATGCACGAGGGCGAAGCGGCGCCGGGCAAAGACCAGACGACGTACGAAATAAAGAAACTTCCGAACAAAAAGGCGAAAGTTAAGACGGCCGGGGAAGACGTCGGAAGCGCGCCGGGTAAAACGGCGAACAGCTCGAGCTCGGAGGCTCTGCCGTCCGTGTCGGAAAGAAAATCCGTGTTCGATATGTTCAAACCGGCGAGCTTTTACATTCAGCAATGTAAGTCCGGCGCGAAACCCGTAGGTAAAGATTCAAAGTCCACCGCAGACGACGTTATATGATGGCAGACGGAGTGCGTTAGACTTTATTGACATCTTGTCGTGCGTACAAAGATGTACGCACGTACACGTGAACGTTGTGACGTGCACGTCGGCGTGGAACGTACGTGCGCCGCACACTCAGGCAGCTGGTTGGTTGATCAGCCAATTTCCAAAGTCATTTTTAATTGCTCTCTAGGAAAATCAGAGGAACTCTTTTTTTCGCGTCTGGATACGACGATCGTACAGGTGTCCGATGACGACCTGTGTAGGTCAACTGTTTCAAGATTACGTGGACTGTGTTTTTTTGCGTTTCTCTTAAAAACTCAAAGGATTGTGTCCCAATGGTGTGTCGCACAAACTCCTGATCGAGGGCTTGGCTAGTCTTCATTGCTTCAGGCTCAGGCTCTCTGGTAGTTTTCAGGAAGAGGCGGCTGTGTTGTAAATGCTGGGTGATTACAGAAAGGCGCTGGAACATCAGGTCTTTCGCTTGTCTCCCATTGGCCGTGGATGATGATGACGTTTGAGGAAGATTATAATTAATTTATTGTTCTGTTACATTGTTATAGCGCCTCATCAAGACTTCTGTGTTGAAGTGCTCCCCAAATGTCCTCCCTTGGGTAGAAGTTTTCATGCGTCGATAAAAGATGCATGTTGTTAAATCCATAGCCCCCGGGACGTGGAACAACTTGTAGCAAGGTTTTTGAAAGTAAATGACCCAACCACTGTTAGGGCACAACATTGTCATTCTCTTTTGTAATGTAATGCTTATTATTGTTTATTATTATTATTGTTCTAACCCAAGTACGTATGATCTATGAGGTTTTAAAAATTGGGCAATCATTCTTTAAGGTTGGCCAATAGTTTTTTCGATGGAAAAGTGCTGCGAAAAGTGTTGCTAGTGAAGCACTGGATGGTTGGCAATGGACATGTATAAGAGTTGATAGAGGAAAGTAGTCTCGCCTATTATTTCTATCTGAACAATGATTTTGCAGAGGTGGCTAATTCAGGCACAGCCATCTTGATTTATTTCGTTAAGAGTTTATTATAAATTTGTTATTCTTGTTTAATATAACTGTTGTTAGTGTTTTGACCAAATGATAAAACCGTTGTTGATGAAATCTTTTATTGCACCAAGGATGATCTAGGGAGATGAGATTGTGACACCCTGGGGTTGATGCATATTTAATTTGACGCCGTTTTGATGGTGGTGCAGGCAAGAGCAGGATGAGGTTCAGTAACTGATTGTCCCTTCAACATGATATTTACCGCAATTTATTATAACAACAATAGCAATTGCAATTTCTATGGTGCCGTAACGCATCCAAGGATGCCTCACATACATCTATTAGACAGCAGGATAGGCCCTGAATTTACACAGTGGAGCAACCTGGCCATGCCTATGTACCATCTGCCCACGACATCACAAGGATGTGACGGGTCTGCAGTTGGTATTTTGATGGCATGATTTTACCTGTACTGGCGAATAAAAATGAGAAATGTAATTGTTTACAGTATTTCCATGCTGTTGCAGTATGCTTAGAATTTTAAACTCCTGAGTTTTCCCACTGTGGTTATTATTATGATTGGCTGTTAGGTGGTTCCGTTTTTGATATGCTTGAAACCGATTGGGTGGCCTGTGACCAATGGTGATGACTACTACTACTATTGTTGTCAGCAGGTCCGAACAATCTCAGAGTCTAGGAAAAAACTGTTGCAAGCATTTTGTAGACGCAGCGAATTTTGGTAGTTTCGTTGCAACATGTTTTATTTCTTTAGAAAATATGTATGGAAGCTGTACCCAGCTGTAGGGGAGATTTTCATTTCATCAGGTATCTTGTGTAGATAGGCGGTTAGACTTTTTATGTTGGAAACTGTCAAGGAGATGAAATTGTATTAAATTTATGAATTTGGTTGATGAAATCTGATATTGTTGCCCTTATTGCTCCATTCCCCCTAATTGTTCCAGCGCGACTCTCCAAATGCAAACGGTCCATGAGAGGCTCGGCAGTGTTGTTCGAGGCTATGCATTTAAGTTTTAACGTATCTGTAAATTTGTTGCATTCCGTTTCTTTTAGATACCCATCTGACTTGCAAGCGGTTACAACGGTCAATTTTGTCGACTTCGTTACTCAATTATTAAGGACTTTTACTTATGCTAGGTTTGGTAGTACCTGGGTAAAAAGCCCTGACTATGGGTGGGGAGTCAATAGGGTTGTACTGGGAGTCAAAACAGGTAAATTCTTTGGTTAAAGTGCTTTTATGACCATTTCATAACTTCTGGACCTGCCACTGATCCCTCATCTGGAGACGTTTCCCCGACGCCTCCGCGAGCGCTGTTACGCCGATTATCTTCGCACGAGTGTGAACAGATACTGAGATGAGTTGATAAATTTTTAATTAACCTTTCCCTTTGCACATCTGCTGTTTCACAAGTCTCATTATTATTGTTATTACTAAATATTATTGTTATTACTATTATTTTTTTTTTTATTAATATTATTATTATTGTTAAGCATTTATTAAGCACCAAGAATTCTTCGATGGAACTGAGGAATAATTTATTTATTTGTTATGGAAATTTTATATAGTGCCTCGTCAAGGTAAACTACTCGGAAGCGCTCCTGGCCCAAACATATGTGAGTAGGCCTATAATATTTGAGTGAAGGACGTTGCTCAAAGTCCGTACACAGTAATCGTCCCAGGGGGTATGAGGATCGAAACCGTATTCTCACCTTACATAGAAAGCACTCAAACTATTTGGTGGTCACATTACCTGCACACTTCTATTCGTTTAGCACCATTTATCGACACTGTTGCCTGCCGATTACTGTTTGACAGATTCTTGTACCTAGGTTCACTTTCTCGAGTTTTCATCAACAAATTTGGCTAGGTCGTTTGTTTATAGTTAAAGTATTGCCAAACTGGGGCTGTCTTGATTCGGTCTGTCAGATGCAAGCCTGGAGTACTCGCAAAGCTGTCACGATGAAATGCGTTGTGTAATATTCAGTATTACTGCTAGGTCGTTTGGTTTAATTAGAAGAATTATTCTGGCAAACTGTAAATCTAGTTTTGCGAATTTCTGTCAAAATTTAGTCCGTTAAACTTTATTTAATACTCTGAAAATTTTTCGTTGCAAAGATCATTCTGTGTGCTAAAGTGCTAAGCAAGAAATTGTCTGTTAACTTCCTCTGTCCCTATTAGAAACACATCTAGCCAAAACGGTTTTGAACGAGAAAAAACAAGAATGGACCAAGCTATGGGAACACTAAATTAATGCTTTGGCTGCACAAATTTTACAAAAATAAATATACATGTATATGCGTAAATGTACCACTGCGTGACGTGTACACAAGTTTGAACTTTGAAACGTACGCACTGCTACGCAGCTTTTACTTTAAAGGCTTCTGCGTATATGTTACACATCCTATTTATCATTTATGTGATGGATTAGTACGTAGAAAATGCGGTTCGTGCTGTGAGCCGCACTCTATTGTGATTCGGGATTTTAGTTTTATAAGATTTTAGAATTGTACGATGTGTTGAATTGTTACTTGCAAAGGACATGTGCTGTGGTGTGCTGGCCCAATGTCCACAACCTCTGGCCCCATGTCCCGGACCTTTGACCCCCAGGTCCTTGCAATTCGTCCACTATTGACCAACGATCAGAGTAAAGAAAATCAGCACGCCCCATGTTCAACATTGGATATGGGTGCTTTACATTACCTTTACATGACAGTATGTGATGGCAGCTGCAATGGGGTTCGATGAACGGGCCATGGGGGGTTTCATGGCCCTACAGGGCCTACAAGGGTTCAGAATACGTGAAAACAAGTCCAAGCATCCGTAACTCCTCAAAAAGACCCAGACAAGGACTGCATATCCAAAAAAACTATCGGAACTGCTGACAAAAGTATACTATAGCGAAACATTTCTACAAATTTAATGCAAAGAATCCAAAGATTAATTCAGCTGTTAACATCACCATGACAATAATCTTCCAGATACAGGTAAAAAAATCAGCTGTACTAAGAGATGCTATCTTTGTCCAGGTTGATTTTAAGGTGCCGAAAAGTATTATCCAACGAGCCAAAACAAAATACAAAAAACAGCTCATGTACGTTCTCTGTGTAAAATTATTCATCTGGACCAGTGCATGTGCATACCAATATACATTAAATGCACTTCTTTAGATAAATTTACACAAGGGTAAGTTTGAGGAGTGTTTCATGCTTCAACACAAGGTAGCTATATGAGGCTATCCATATATCACGCATGCAAGAAGGGGTCACCAAATCTAGACGATTAGTGTATGACGATTAGTGTATGGCGGGAGGCGGTCTCGACAAAATAAATGTCTAATTTTGACATCCACATTAGCCTATTTATAACTCTGTATTATCCTATATTCATTCGGTGGCTTTTTGTATTGTATTGTATACTAGCATTTACAGTTTACAGTCAACCTACTCCAACCGTCATGTCTTACAGACTAGCTATTCAGACGCGCAGAAATTTAATTAACTGGCTTTTTGTATTGTGTTGTATACTAGCATTTATAAAGCGCCTCTTACAGACTAGCTATTCAGACGTGCTCTCAGTGTGACAACCCCAAGGAAATAAGAAAGACTTTAAGCAGCAAAGGGCTAAGATGACACCCCCCAATAAGATCTTATGCAGATAGTGGGAGGGAGGTCATTCCACATAGATGGGCCTACAATGGCAGAAGTTTTTGATTACATTAGAATTAAATTCTATTCAGAACTTCAAATCGAAACAGTAAACCATAACAGTTAACAACAGTAAAATAAGTGTTTTATAGATGAGGGTAGAGCTTATTTACATAGGGGTCCACAGAATGTACGAATTTCAACAGGGGAGGACGTCGAAAATACGATTTTTGCATACGTGATATATAGATGGCGTTATTCCGAAACGACCTGCAGGCAAGACAAAGAACAGTGTTATCATAAATACATTGCACGGAACAAACAATATCGTTGATTATGTGAAACTTAATTAACTGAAATAATTATAATTAGATAAATAAGTTATGTTAGAATATTACATCCTAACTCAATGCTCACTGCAAATCACGAGATGGCATCCCATCAAGTGCTTCGTGTTACGTATACGTCAACTTTAAATTCTTGAACAAAATTCCCTAATGTTATTGCACATGACACTGCTAAAATTCTTAATGATCTTAATCTTTTACCCGTTTGCCCCGAGAATATCCGCTGAAAACAAGCTTAAAATTTAAAAATGAACGGGTAAAGGGTTAAGCAAAATCTTTAGTCGTTTCACTCAACATCGGTAAAATTTGGAACAGCCAAGAGTCAGACTTTAATAAATTTTCTTCAGTCATTTCACTGAATATCTGTGAAATTCAACATGACCAAAAGTTCTTGAACATGATTTCTAGTTATTTCACCAGATATTGTTAAAATTTGAAACAAACAAGAGTGTTTGAAGAAATTCCCTCAAGTCACCACTGAATATCATTAAAATTCACCATGACTAAAAGTTCTTGAACATAATCACTATTCGTTTAACTGAATATCATTAAACTTCAGAACAACAAAGTCCTTGAACAAATTCTCTAAAGTATTTCACTCAATACCATCAAGCCATTCCAGCAAATATCATTAAAACTTGACATATATCCTAGATTCCTTGAACAAGATCTCTCAAGTCATTCCTGCAAATATCAGTAAAACTTGACATATCCTAGATTCCTTAACAAAATCTCTCAAGTCATTCCAGCAAATATCATTCAAACTTGACATATCCTAGATTCCTTAACAAAATCTCTCAAGTCACTGCACCGAATATCATTAAGATTCGGAAAAACGACCTAGCAGAATCCGTGAAAAACCACTCTTATCGTACAGAACGTAGACACGTCACTGAAAATATCACTGTAGCAGAGAACGTGAAACACCACCACGCCTGTCGTAGATACCGTAGACACGTCACTGAAAATATCACTGTCCAATGAAGCAAAGAGAAAGAAGCACACCGCATCGAATAGGCGATTGAAACACAGCAAGCACTAGAAGCATCAGATCCACCGTATAATACACTTTGCGTCAACAAAAACCTGATATGACACACAAATCCAAGATTACCTCAGCTTCAGAACGCTGGCTCGTGATAACACAACCTTCTCATAAAGCAGCGTAATTTTTTCCAACGGTACAATTATATGACTGTTCTAAATGGGGAGTTTCAAACGCACTCCTTGATATGAGGCTTCCAATGATAACATGAACCCAGGACTAATTCAGCTTTCCAAATCACCATGTTATAATCTAACCTACCTATTATTATTATTATTTTAAAAAATTTAAATTTTAATATTTTAAAATTAATATAAAAAGTCGCCCGAGGTATATTATTATTGTTATTATTATTATTATTATGCACTCATCCCATCAAGCTCGCAAAGATCACTCAACAAAAAAATTCCAGTGTGTCAATTCGGTTGTTGACTTAGAAGCTTTCAAAACCCACCAAACGGCTGTGACATATCTCAGTAGGGTTCTTCTGACTTAGTAATTGTCACTACCTCTGACAACAGCATCTCTCAAAAACCTTGGCTCCCTGTCTTAAGTGCCCAGTGAGCATTTATAAAATTGACCAGCACGTCATTGAAGGAATTGAATCAACTGTTGTGTAAAACTGTACAACCCTAGACACCCTCGGAAAATATAAAAGTAAAAAATTCCAGGACAGGCATAAGGTTCAAATACCCAAAAAACGAAGTAAAAAAACAGTAAGAACTAAAACTCAGGAAAACAAAAATTACTCAACCCCACCCAGCAAATACCACACCCAGACATTGCTCCGCTACGCACAGAAATGCCACACCGAAGCAAGCGAAAAACTTTAACGCATCCAGCCTTAAGAAAACCCACGACAGCTTTATCTACGAAACACTTCGGCGAGCCCAAGCCGTGAACACGTGCGCAAACTGGCTTCAACAATCGAAACAGCCAACGGGGCTAAAAAATTACCAGGAAACGAATCAAACGAAGGTGGAGCTCGTTACACGATAAAAATAAAAAATCAAACAGCGCCATTTCCCACCAAAAGCGAATCGACACGGCGGCGCGCGTCCTGAACATGGCGGGAAAAACCGAAGAATTAAACATCCGAGAAGAAGAGGAGCACAGGGAGCAGACGGAGTAAATCGAGTCGCTCGTCGTCGCCATCGACGACCGAATCCATCGTGGTTACTTAACTAAATACTCGAAGAACTGTCTATATCCTAACCTCAGATCACAGGCCATTAAATAACGGGGCACCACCATCATCATCATCAGCTCAAAACGTTCCGCTTCGAGATGAGCGATCGCTCACGAACGCAGCCCCGCGAGAGCAACTGCTCCTCGCTCAAAAGAACACCCGGTAGTGGTAGACGACCTTCTCCTCCGAATCCAGTTACGAGTGGTTGAGCTCCAAGGTCTGCCCCCAGTCGTCCGGCATCTGGTCAAGGATGTGTGAAATGTAACCAGCGACGTCGACCGGTGCATTCTCAAAACGACTAATGAATGGCTCCCTCTGGTAACAGAACACAACACTTTCTTATTAGTACTACTAACAATGTAATGGGGCACGGTGGTGTAGTGGTGGCATCGTTGCCTTGAAGCCGGAAGGTTCGAGGTTCGAATCCACCTCAAGTCGCCTCGTAGGGACCTTGGGCAAGTCCTTCACTCGCAATTGCTCAGCGCTTCGGCGTGAAACTCCGATGCAGTGTCCGCTCTGCAGTCAAGAGCACCTCTGAGTAGAGTGCTTGAAAATGCGCTATAACAAGTGCACATACAAACAAACAAACTTAAGTGTGGGAATTTCTTTCCAAAAATATACCACAAAAAATTTATTATCCGTAACAGTAATGGAATTTCCATCCAAAATACCACCAACTGTCCAAAAACACCAATTCCAACTTGTTATAAGTATCAGTATTGGAATTTCTTTCCAAAATGCCACTAACAATTTATAATAAGTATTAACAATGAAATTTCTTTCCATTATTATTAATAATAACAATTTAGTTACTACTTTAGCATGAGAATTTCTATCCGAAATACCACTAACAATTTATTATAAGCGTTAGTATTGCAATTTCTTTCCAAAATTTAATGCATGTCACTGGTCAAATTATTTTACCACCGTGGAAAAGAACATTAGATTTTTGGCTTTCTCGGTCCCACTCAGAAGCTCACCTAGCCAAAATTGGTTTCAATGAAAACAAAACAAGGATGGATGGAACGCTTTGGCTGAACAAATTTTACAAAGATAAATACTGAGTACTACATGACGTATCAGCCTCTTCTCAGCACAGTCTTACTCTGAGCAGGGGCGGATCCAGGGGCCAATCCGGCCATGTCCCCCCATTTAAAAATTGCACAGGACGTGGCCCCCCATTTGGTTTCATAAAGCCATTAAATAAATGTAGCAGGAGAGAAAAACAGGACATCAGGACCCCCATTAAAAAAATCGTATGGGACGTGGCCCCTAGGGTGTGTCTAAATATTAAAGTCTCGAATTAAACATCGACCAAGTTGGTTTTCTGTTCCATCATGATAGTAATTATTATCTGCCAAATTATGTGAAAATCGAAATAAATTTAGGACTTGCGCAAAGCCCTTTAAGATTTGTGACTTTGTCATCAATGTGATTCATTGTTATTTTCAGAGATCCAAACAATTTTAGAACCTTGAACATTAGATATATGTCATAATCAAAGGAAATACTGTCAGTTATTCGTCATAATTTATTCCCTTTAGTGCTTTCGGGAATTTATCTCGATGGTACTCAACCATTTGCAGAACAAATTGTTTCTCTTCCTCATTTCTTACCAGCGCTTCATTGAAGGTCTGCATAAGAGCCACTCCTTTCTCTGCCAAATCATTCGTCACTCTTAGGGCAGATATGATGTCTTTTGCCTCATTGTATGATTGCTCTGACTCCCACTGTTGCGGATCTCGTTCAAGAAAAGAGTCATCCAATCCGAGGATCCTGAATATTTTTGAGGTTGAAGTGGAGACGAAATCGGGCAGTGCTTTTGTAAGTGGATCATGTATCGGAGGAATCCTCTTTGGAGGATCATCAGATCCCTGATTGTTCTGCATGTTGTAGACCATGCGCTGCTTCTCATTGACGGTGACTGAATCATCAAAAAGGCTGAGGCCAACCAGGGTCTCTGATAAATACCAAAGGTGTCGCGAAAATGCTGTTGAGGCGACCTGTGAGACTTCCTTGTCTTGATAAGTGTGGATTGCCTTCAAGAATTCAAGATCGTTCCTTGGGGCCTCTTTAGGTGAGACACATGTGAACCAGTACTTCACATAAATTGTTGTCACAAAAAGGGACACTCGAACTAAATGATTCCACACCTTTTGAGAGTAGGATGTTCGTGATGCCCTCTCTGAGCTCTGACGTTGTTGAATGGGATATTGATCTCTGAAAAGCCACATTTTGATAGCATAGATCGCACGTGCCATCCAGCGTGCTCTATGAACTGCCCCTGGGTACCTGAACTTTATTCCTTTTGGCGGAATTCCTCCTAAGAAAATTACTGTCAGCTCAAGTAGCTCTTTGTAGTCATCTCTGTAATGATCAGTACTCAGTTGCTGCAATGCGAAGCTGATGACATTATCTCGAATTTCTGTGATATGCTGTACTGCATCTTTATCCTCCATTGCTGTGCGATACTTGGTCTGATCGATTTGTGGCCAGAAGTCTCGGAAATGAACAAAGAGTTCCAATTTTGGAGACCTTGCAGAATCATGCAGTGAAAACACCTTTTCCAGAACAATTTCAGAAATATGATGTCGGCAAGCAAGGTTCAATAGGTCCTTTCCTAATTCTGTTTCCAGCCTGATGCATACGCCGCCCTTGCAACCCGTGTTGCTCGCTGTTGTATCGAAACACATGGCCACGATTCTGTCTTCCAATCCCCAACGTCTGATCTCGACCAAACACGCATCTGACATGACGGCAGCTGTACCAGATTGGAGTTTGGGGATGGCCAATAGCTTGGTCACCTCCTTACCAGATACCATTATCGGAAGGCGATCAACACACCCTCGTCCTGTTCCTGTAGCATCTGGCATGATCTTGCCATCCCAGTGAATAGTAAGAGGAACTTTCGGATCGAAAGATTCATGAATCTCTGCTGCTAGGGCTGCACGGCTATCCTTCCTTGCTCGATGAATCGCAGAAGGACTGATAATCAGCTCGCCAGCTGGTGCTGCACAAAGATTGGATACAGCGAGAGCAGTCAAAATGTGAGAGGCCTTCCTGCTGCTGGTTTTGGTACGATCTAGAGCAGCAGCAACATCACGAGTAACGACAGAGATTGTCCCCCTTCGCCGTTTTGGTGGCCAAGCAGACGTCGAAGGTTCTGGTTCTTTTTCTGAGCTACTGGATGACGCCTCTTCTTCGGATGACTTTTCCAACACAGAAACTTCTGTCGCTGCAGCAGCTGTGCTAGCACGATAGCGTTCCATACGCTCTGCAAGTGCTGCTGATCTTGCTGCCACTCTCGTTTCTTGCTTTGAAAGTTTGACATCAATACCTGCCATTGAACCACGTCGTCCTCTCTCACGCTGTGCTTTCAAAAACTGTCGATCCTCTTCTATCTTGATTATTGTCATGGCATCACTGTGGGCAATATCAAACAGATCCTCCAGGGAATCCTTGAAAGCCTCACGCTTGCCATCTTCGGTTTCTGACGTCCTAGAAATACTTTTCTTAAGGTTTTGCCATTCCTTATGGAGATGTCGTAGCCGATCCCAAACGTGATTCCTAGCCTTCGTTGGAATGCGGGCTCTTTCCCAAATTGGGAGTACCATAGCTGCCGTTTCTTTTACGCTATCATCCAGACTCTGATTTCTTAGTGTATGGAAATTAAAAAGCACCTTCAGAACCTGTCCTCGTGTAGGTAATTTCGCATAACTGAAATGATCTTCCGTACTGCCTATCAACCAGATTTCAGCCTTTTTTCTAGTAGATTTAGCCATCCCAAGTGCGATATGATATATTAATTAAAACAAACACTGTCCGCCATTTGCAGCACGACACCCATGACATAAGCAAAAGATAAGCTGTCATTGTCACGAATATTGATTAGTTGGGAAGCGGTCATTCAGAAGGGGTCAAAGGCTGGCAAGAATGGGAATCATGAAAATATTGCCTATAATCCAACCTGGTTCCTAACTTTGGTCGCTTTGCGCAAGTCCTAAATGTTGAGCTATTAAGATATAATTTTGGATATGGAGGTTATTCATGATCTGTCACGATAATCTGACTTGGTCGTTAAAAAATATTCGAGTTTAAGATTTCACATGTACCTTAAAAGCACCCTAGTGGCCCCCCATTCGATTTAGCGGTTGAAATAATGGTATCTATCTTCTTTTCCCTGAAAATTGGTCGATGACCAAAAAAAGGTCATCAACTTTTTTGGCGGATGAATTGGTACCTTTTCCCCGGAAAATATTTTGGCCCCCCCTTTGAAACGTTCTGGATCAGCCACTGACTCTGAGTAATGTAACACAAAGTGTTATCACGGTGCTTTTCACTATAAATGCACACACATAAACCTACTCATTCAAAAACAAGCCAAAATGAAGCAACCAACTGTATTTTAATACAATATGATATAACACAATACAACGGCATTTGATACAATATACCGTAACTGTACTTGATATAATACAATAACAATACAACTACTTGAACTACATTTACTATTGCCCCCTTCTGAAGTACAGTAGTGCACACCAAATCACCGATCACACAATAGCGCGTCGAAAGCCCTAATCAATTACGAGTGAAGAACTTGCACAAGGTCCCTACACAACATAACATTCAAGTTCGTCCAAGGACACACCGGTGAAAACAGTAAAACGTAAACTTACTAGTAACTTGTTGTACTTGGGTCGCAAATCATATTCCTTGATAAGACTGAAAAAATAATAATAACCAAATTACTCATCAATATAGACAAAATACAGGGTGCGCCAAAAAAAGACCCCCCCTAGGTTTTTCCCAATATTTTTACCATAAGTAAGAATTTCCAAATGAAATTTTACAGGCTTATAGACAATTCATATTTACACATTATGACCAGATTTCATCAAAATATTTCAAACGGAACAAAAGTTACGTCACTTTTAGGGAGGCCACCCACCGTTTTTTGACGATTCAAAAACGTAACGCAACAAAAAGTAGGTTTTTGCCAATATTTTGGCCAAAAGTAAGAATTTCAAAATGAAATTTTTACAGGTTGATAGACAATTCATATTTACACATGATGACCGAAATTTTATTAAAATATTTCGAACAGAACAAAAGTTATATACCTTTTAGTGAGACCACCCTCGGTTTTTTGCATGATTCAAAAAACGTCAAAAAAGGTGGGTGTCCTCACTAAAAGTGATATAACTTTTGTTCTGTTCGAAATATTTTAATGAAATTTCGGTCATCATGTGTAAATATGAATTGTCTATCAACCTGTAAAAATTTCATTTTGAAATTCTTACTTTTGGCCAAAATATTGCCAAAAACCTACTTTTTGTTGCGTTACGTTTTTGAATCGTCAAAAAACGGTGGGTAGCCTCCCTAAAAGTGACGTAACTTTTGTTCCGTTTGAAATATTTTTTATGAAATCTGGTCATAATGTGTAAATATGAATTATCTATAAGCCTGTAAAATTTCATTTGGAAATTCTTACTTTTGGTAAAAATATTGGCAAAAAACCTAGGGGGGGTCTTTTTTTTGGCGCACCCTGTATATTAAAATATTAACTGAGAACTTGACAAGTTTGTTTTCATTGCACGAAGAAGTAGTTAGATAATAACAATCAAGACAATGATAGTGATGACGATGATGATATTGATAGTGGTGATGACATCAATGATAACGATGAGAATGATGATATGACAGTTGATAGTGCTGAGCAATTGTGAGTAAAAGATTTGCTCCTACACGCTCCTCCTATACTTTCCGTGCCACATGGTGAGTGCTCCAACCACTCGGGCAGTGTCTTATCGCAAGTGTAATCACTCCGACACAAGAAATCAGGCTCAAGCTGTTAATAATTTTCTTATTATTTTCTTATTATTTTCTATCAGCGGGATTGTCAATCCCTTCTTCACCAAATTATGTTAAAGTATTATTCAATGCCATAATTGTATCATGTTTGTTTGATGTTTTGGTTGAGGAAAAAAATTAAAAAATAACAAATTATAGGCTTACAACTACCACTATTAACAATAATAGTAGTAATAAAATTATCAATATTACCATCAATTTTAATATCATTACTGCCAATGCTGCCACTAAAATTACCAAAGTCTACAGATGAAACGTACATTTATACGAATGTCGTGGTTACGCAGGTAGCGGTTAAATTGTGGGTACGTCCGCTTACCAGGTATTTACAAACGAAATGAATTCTGGTGAGAACCGGTCATCGTCCTCCCTCAGTCGCGGAGGGCTGCCCTGGACGACCTGCGTCAGCTGGTCAAACACGCTGTTCCACTTCGGATACGGAAACTGACCAGTGGCGATTTCCACCTGCAAGAAATCCTCCATCTTAGTCACCATCTCCGCTACCAATGAGAGGTCCACGCTTGGACGTAACAGGACTAGGGGTGGTGGATATCAACAATTAGACTGTTGACTAATTTATTTAACAATAAAAATAATAATAACAATAATAATAAATCATAATTGACTGAATAATTAATCGGTAATTTAAGTTTAATTGATTCACTTTCAGCTTGTTCGATAAATTGAGATTGTTTTGCTTATTTCACAATGCCAAGCGGCCATATCCGGAGTGAACAACATGGTGAACAGTGATGATGTGAAATTTTATGGTGAAAAATCAAGCGTTCGTTTTGCATTTGAGCCAATGATGCTGACGGATAGATCCACAATGGCAACAGAATTAATTGTTTTAAAGAAATACAATACAATAATACAACTGTAATTTGATAATGCCCTCCTTACAAAGCTCAGAAGTGCACATTGAAGTTTGTTAAACAATTAAGTACTGTATATAGACTGGAACCTGTAGGTAACTTTTTGGCTTAGAGCGAAAGATGGTCTCGCTAAGAGAATTACGAACAAGAAGCGGCAGAGAATTCCATATAAAGGGACCAGCAAATGTTAAAGAATGCCGGCCAAACACAAGATGTATTGTATTATACCAGGAACAACGTTACAATAGCAACAATACCAACGCTCTAGCCAATAATTGGCTGTTGTGTTCGATGTCACGGCATCACTCACAAAGATACATTAGACTGCCAACGAACGGCTAGTCCATAAATGATCGACGCTCTACATGTTGTTGTCACGTACTTACCAGAGTGATACCTAGGCTCCAGACATCTGACCTAACGTCATAACCCCGACTCGTATTCTGTGGATCAATTCGTTCCGGCTGCAAGAAACAACGTAAACATCAACAGGCTAACCATTTAACCATTTACCGACTCCCTGAATAGGATTTTCCCCATACATCCATTTACTACACATTGGATGGTAAAGGGATACGGCTGGTTTGTCCCTATTAAACGATAATAGAGCGTAGAGTGACAGAGCTCCTGCAAAATGTGCAGGAGCAGCACCTAGGAGGCACCGCCACCCCAAAGCAGAAACCCAGTATATAATATATACTGGGGAATATATTATACATCGTGGGGCACGGTGGTGTGGTGGGTATGTTCGTTGCCTTGCAGCCGGAGGTTTGCAGGTTCGAATCCACCTCAAGTCGCCGTGTAGGGACCTTGAGCAAGTCCTTCACTCATAATTGCTCAGCGTTTCGGCGTGAAACTCCGATGCAGCGTCCTCGCTGTAGTCGGGAGCACCTCTGAGTAGATGAAGGGGCACTATAACAAGTGCACATACAAAAAAACCAATAAGAGATAATTTCATTCACGAGAGGCAAGCAAATAAATAACTAAATTAATGAATTTATAGTTGAAACTGACCGCCATGTACGGTCTGCATCCTGCATCTCGTGTCTTCGCGATAGAGTCAACAAGTTGTCCGCTGATGCCAAAGTCGCACAGCTTTATGGCGCCGTTACGATCGAGGAGAATATTTGATGGCTTTACGTCTACGAATAAATCATTTAAATTAAATTAAATACACGAATCATTTTAAATCTCGACAATGGATTGAACACGAGACTTTGAAATACGCTAAAAATTACAAAATAAAATCAAAGAAATTAAACACTTTAAAATACGTTAAATTATAAAATAAAATCAAAGAAATTAAATGTCGAACATTCAAAAAATCATTTTATCTATTTCACGGAATTTTGATCTCGACCTCGTGAGGTCAACGTGAGAAATCGAAACAGTTTCAAAAATGAACTAAAATTTAAAAAATTAAGATACATTAAAATTATTAAAACATCAGACATTTAATTAAGATCAGATTAAAAGTAAATTAAATAAATAAAATTGGTCACCTCTGTGAATAATCTTCAGCTTGTCTTTTAGGTAACTCAGCGCTTTCACCGTCTGAAAAACAACCAGAAAATGCAATTTAATCAAATGTAAAACCACATTTACCAAAATTCTAAGATTTAGTGAAGAATGCACCAGCAACTGACAAACTGTATTTTTTAAATCTTATTTTTTAATCTCATTTGTTCTAGTTGATATAAACGAGAACAAATGGGATTCAAAAATATCGAAATACGTTAGCTTTCAACGAGTAACAGCAGGAATCAGTTCTTCTCTCGGCTTTTCTGGCCTTTTAATTTCTATCTCATGCACTGAAGAATATAATTTACGTTTCACGATGAGAGAACGGAGAGTAAAAGACGTTGAACTCATGAGTTCTGAATTCATTGATGATGATGATGATGATGATGATGATGATGATGATGGTGGTGGTGGTGGTGGTGATGATGATGACGGTGATGATGATGATGAGAGAGTAAAAGACGTGGTTGAACTCACGGCGACTGTGATCTTTCCGAGTATTGCTTCGGGAATCATCTGCTGGAGCGACTTGTGAGCGTACTTGTAGAACTTGTCGAGAGACATCGACATCAACTCCATGCAGATCCAACAGTCGCCCTGACACCAACACACGCACACACACACACACACACACACACACACACACACACACACACACACACACACACACACACACACACACACACAAGAAACACAAATTAATGTTGCTATCGTAACCAAAATCATAAACACCAGTACCACCACGACCACCACCACAACCACAACAAGCAACATCATTGTCCAATTGTAATGTGTATGTACGTGTGTCGAGGGTTTGTGGGGCACGATGGTGAAGTGGTGAGTGCTACCTCTAGTCGATGCGTAGGGACCTTGAGCAAGTCCTTCACTAGCAATTGCTCATGCGCTTCGGCGTGAAGGAAACTTCAGTGTCCGCCAGGGCTGTTCCGGTAAATTTTGAGGTGAGTACACGCTGACCGGAAGAAAAACTGACTTTTTCGGCCCCAAATTTCTGATGACCTTTTTTTAGTCATCCGGCCAAAATCTTCAGAAAATATCATAAATTTCCCGTCCGATGAAACTGATGACTTTTTTATAGTCACGCACCCTCATTTACTCGCGCATACACGTGTACCCTGCATTTTACCGCATATACTCTGGTTTTCTGGAGGTGAGTATGCGATGCTATTTTTCACCGGAGGGGAGTACATGCTGTATACCCACGTATACCCTCGTGCACAGCCCTGGTGTCCGCACTGTAGTCGGGAGTGCTTCTGAATACAGAGCTCGAAGGGCGCCATTGTAAATGTGATATATAAATACACATATTTAAACAAAAAAGCAAAACTGAGCATGTGCATTGTGTATAATGTTCGTGTGTATAAAGTGTGCGTGCGTGCGTGGGTAAGTGCACATACATGCGTGTGCATAAGCGAGTGTGCTCACACACGTGTATGCATCTACACAACATGCCTACATGTGTGCGCGCACATGTGTGTGTGTGTGTGTGTTTCAGCAGGTATACAAAGCACATGCTTTGAAGTGTTACCTCTTTGAAGAGCGCTCCGAAGAACTGAACGATGTACGGACAGTCGCTGCTTCGCATGACGACATCGAGATCCATGAGCAACTGCTTCTGCTCGCGCTCGTCCACGGTCGACCGAATCCTCTGCTCAAAGCAAACCACCAGCATTCATTACACCATCATCCAGTGCAACGTAAAGTAACGTAACGTGAACTAACGTAAATATACAGACGCAAATTAGCTGGATCCTTGTAAGCACGGAGTCAACGTAAGGTACATCAGAGAAAAATCAAAACAAAGAAAATAATTACAGACAGTAAATAAATAAATAAATAGGGTCACATAAAAAATAGAAAATGCAAAAAAGTGATGAAAATATTGTTAAAAAACGAATAAATTCGGATTTTTCTAAGAATAAAGAAAAATTACAACTTTAAACGTTTCTAAAACTATGATATAAATTGACCTAAGCAAGTCATCCGCTCACTGTTGTACAATAACAATAATAAATAAATAAATCCAATAATAAATAAATTCAATAATATATAAATAAATTCAATAATAAATAAATAAATTCCTTGTCTATTACAGAGATCTAGTGAACGGGTCAGATCCTAAGGGGACAGACCTTAACAGCCATAACAGCGCCGCTCTGATTGTGCCGCACTTTGTTGACCGTGCCATACGCACCACGTCCAATCTCGCCCTGATCCGTCAAATCTTCCGCGGAAAAATCGAACGTCTGAATGGATAGAAAGAAACCACACTAACAATTAAACAATTATTCTAAACTGCGTTATAATTTTTACAAGTAATGACAACCAGCAGTGATGACCTTCAGCACTGAAGCAACGTAAAGTAGATGTGTATTAACATGACGCGATGCAGTGCAATGTGATGAAAAGTAACGTGGTGCAATGTGATGCAATGTAATAATTGCAAAGCAATGTGATCGATGAAATAATGGTAAAAGTAATGTGATGTAATAAATTAATAATGGCAAAGTAATGTGATGCACCACCACAAAATGACTATCATAATTTTTCCTTATAATTTATGTGTGTGCTTGTGCATGCATTATGAAGCAAAAGAATATACATAAGTATATATATATATATATATATATATATATATATATATATATATATATATATATATATATATATATTATACACTATACAGATATCATACCCATATATTATATGCATAAACATATTTATATGCCTACATATGTTTTGCATGATACTTGATTGGAATGGGCTGAATATGGAGGCCAAGGCCAGGGCCATTAACCTTCTGCGGTCATCATGCTCCATGCCTGCACATCCCTCTACCATCATAGGTCACCCATACTGGGCCCTACATCATCATCCTCGATCTAGTAGGCTAAATAATTCACGCAATAACACCGGCAGCCAACGGCGCTCTCAGATTAATTATTATGCAGCGTGACTCATCGAGCACCAACTATTTTTAGCCGCGCGATGACATCATGCGGCTAAATTTAGCCGCCGCCGCCGCCGCGATGACATCACTTGTCGGCGGCGCGCGTTGTATACCACACGGAGTCCGTCCATCCAGGAGTGAGTGACTCGTAGAGCTGAGTCATTAAGCCAGCGGCGCCGGTCAGCGGTTGTTCCCGCGGTCGGCTGACTCACTCACACTCAGCCCAACGACCGTCTTTACCAGGGCCGCAAAATCCTTTGGAAATGTTTTCACCAAGGGTCCGGGCGGATGCAATGCAGGTAAGTAAGATTGATTGCTTTAGGCACCAAAGCTTAGGCCTTCGTGGTGTCCCAGATTACTTTTAGCCTTTTAGGCCATGCTGGTGGGTGGTTGGCCTAAATGGCCTACGCAGCCTAATGCTGTCCTATCACAGCTAACACTATGTAGCGTCGCTAATAACCTTGACGAATGCTCAGCGGATAATGACTACCAGCAGTGTGATACAATGTGATAGCATTGGAGCAGTAGCACTTTCTCACTAGCTGCTAATCTTTAGAGAAAGGGCAGCCCCATTGTTTTTAGTTCACAGTGTAACACCCATTTTTAAACTAGTGCAACACCCGCTTTTTAAACAAGTCCAACACCCGTTTTTAAACCAGTGCAACACTCGTTTTTAAACCAGTGCAACACCCGCTTTTTAAACCAGTGCAACACTCATTTTTAAACCAGTGCAACACCTGCTTTTTAAACCAGTGCAACACCTGCTTTTTAAACCAGTGCAACACCTGCTTTTTAAACCAGTGTAACACCCATTTTTAAACCAGTGCAACACCTGCTTTTTAAACCAGTGTAACACCCATTTTTAAACCAGTGCAACACCTGCTTTTTAAACCAGTGTAACACCCATTTTTAAACCAGTGCAACACCCGCTTTTTAAACCAGTGTAACACCCATTTTTAAACCAGTGCAACACCCGTTTTTAAACCTGTGCAACACCCCATTTTAAACCAGTGCAAAGCCTTGTTTAAACCAATGCAACACCCGTTTTTAAACCAGTGCAACACCCGCTTTTAAACCAGTGCAACACCCGCTTTTAAACCAGTGTAACACCCGTTTTTAAACCAATGCAAATTCGCTTTTTAAACCATTGCAACACCCGTTTTTAAACCAGTGCAACTTTGCTTTTTAATCCAGTGCAACACAAATTTTTAAACCATTGCAATACCGGGTTTTTAAAGCAAGGCAACACTCAGTTTAACACCCGTTTTTAAACCAGTGCAACATCGCTTTTTAAACCAGTGCAACACCAGTTTTAAAACCAGTGCAACACCGGTTTTTAAACCAGTAAAAAGTTTTTAAAACAGTGCAACACCAATTTTTAAACCAGGGCAACATCATTTTAAACCAATGCAACACCGGTTTTTAAATCAGTGTAGATTTTTAAATCACTTTAATCGATATTCAAATCATTTTTAAAAAGTGTAACATCGAAAGTGTAACATCGCTTTTAAATCAGTGCAACACTGCTTTTTAACCTATGCAACATCGTTTTTTAAACCAGAGCAACGTCATTTTTAAACCATCCAAACATCAGTTTAAACCAGTCAAATGTCAGTTTAAGCCATCTAAACATCAGCTTAAACCAGCCAAGCATCAGTTTAAACCAGCCAAGCATCAGTTTAAACCAGCCAAGCATCAGTTTAACCAGCCAAATATTAGTTTCCAAGCCAGAACTGTGTTCATTATTCTTGCACCAGTCAAAACTCAATTTGACACCACTGTAACACCAAGAACAACACGACTTCCTTATATCACTGCATTGAAAGTTTCGATAAGAGCGTAACACCAGTGTTTACACAAGTCTCGACATCGTCCATCGAATAACATCGAATAATAGCTTTTACAACCGCATCTGCGCTTTGGGAAATGCTTCAAGGAGTCATGTTAAGAAACCAGATACCATTGCAATGTAAAGCATACACACGTACATGCATATACATACATGCATGCATCAGAATGCAAAAATTAAATAAGTCTGAGCCGTGGGAGGAAGAACTCTCAAACTTGTGATTCAGAAGCAAGAACTCTTCAGTGTAGAACCCACACACAAACACACATGCACGCACGCACACCAGGGCTTAAAGTGTGGCTGGACGGTCATGGACGGCGTCCATGCACTTATTTTAAAATCTGAACGCCGTCCAGCCACTTATTGGCCAGCAATGACTAGAAAGGTAAGGGGCGTCCAGGCACTTCTTTTGGAAAGATAAGGGGCGTCCAGGCGCTTATTTTTCCACACTTTTAGCACTGACGCACACATGCACGCACACACACACACACACACACACACATGTATAGTATACATACTAACATAAACACAACACTGGCCTAGTTAGCTACACCGGTAAGTGAGAGCGGCATTCGTCTGTTGGTTGCAACGAACTGCGGTTCAAGCCCCGGGCTGGGAGTTGACATTCAGAGATTTAGATATCTCGGGCTAGCACGTGTGGGACGCAGGGGCGCAAGCTCCTGCGGAGCGACCTTGGGCAAGCTGCTTACCCATCATTGTTTGTTTGTGGGGAAGGCAACGGGAAACCACCTCACTCATCTCATCTCCAGGGGCGTAAAAGCCAATGAACCTGCCTTCGGGCAGAGAACCATCATCATCATAAACACAACAATCTGTTCATGACATCATTCACGAACAGAGCTATCTGTACAGAGCTCCCAATAGTACACTTCCACAAAAACATGTATAGATGCATGCATGCATACATGTATGCTACCCCATCACCAAGCGTAAGGGGAAGGAACTTAAAATACGAACCAGTTCTGGCGAGATCTTCAACTTTCCCGAACTCTCGAGACTCTGCGAGCGAAGTCGTTCTCTAAACGAATGATAAACAAAATAAACGAATGATAAACAAAATAAACGAACGATAAACAAAATAAGGTTCATTTGGACAATTCAGATCTGTGACACAATCCTGTACACTGTACCCGGCTATACTCTACCGATGCACAGTTGTTTGTTCATTCATTCATTAAACGAACTTGCATAGCAATCTTCAATAGGCTACTCAGAGGTGCTCCAAACCAAGGCAAGGCCGAACAAAACTGTCTTAAGATGAGAGAAGAATGCCTGAGAAGGTGTTCTACAGAGGGAGTGGAGGGTCAAAGGGAGACCATTCCAGGGCGAGGGTCTTACCACCGAAAATACATGGTTCTGCATAGTGGAGGAACGAGCAAAAGGGACCGAGAGCAGACCTTGTTCAGCCGAACGAAGGGAGTGGAAGTGGTGAGCTCTAAGAGTAGGGCTACCACGATCACGAACAACTTAAAGTATATACGAAACCGGTTGTACATTTCTCAGATACAAATAAAGGCTACTTACTCGCTTACTTACATCAACTGCGAAATCGTACAATCCTAACTCTTCACAAGTGACAAGAGTCACCATAGACAAAGTGCAATGCTGACTGAGATATTTCATTCATTCATTCATTCATTTCAGACATTTATATAGCACCTCTTCAAGAGTATCTAAGTGGTACAAATCACTGGCTAGGCCACAGTTGGAATGATGCATCTTCTCCTGACTATGCGACAACTCCCAAACTGTTCTCAGTTCTGCCACTGTTGAAGACTGCTCCCACCCCTGCTTTACCTGGGCCAGGAGCACCTTTGAATGTTGTATTCTATTGTTGTATTCTTTTTCAGGTATGGCCAGCGAGATACAGAAAGCGGACTATGACAAGGGGATCACAACTGTCCCGGAACAAGTCAATATCTGGACACGGAGCTGCAAGCTTTGGCTACTGGCATGTTTCATAAGGTAACTTCTTAATTTTTTTAATTTATTTCTCGCATTTGATATTGCACCCCTTTAATCTCTCTCCTCAGAGGTGCTCCTGACTGCAGCACGGGCACTTAACTGGAGTTTCACACCGAAGCGCATGAGCAATTGCAAGTGAAGGACTTGCCCAAGGTCTCTATGCGATAGCTTGAGGTGGATTTGAACCTAAAACCCTCCGGTCGCAAGCCACCGAACACCACCGTTACACCACCACGGGGCGGACCAAAGGGGCAAATGCCCTTGGTCTGGCCACTTTAGGTGACTGGCAGCTGGTGATATGATATATTCAAATAGTTTCAATGTTTTTTTAAAGTTGACAACTGAATAAAATCACAGTTGTGTAATGTAAATACGTAAATGTGTAATGTAAATACGTAAATTTGTAATGCAAAAACGTAAATGTGTAATGTAAATACGTAAAATAATGCGTAACGTAAATACAAAACTGCATGGTCGTAAGATTCGTATCCGCACCATTGCCACTTTGTCGATTTGTTAAAAAGAATTATTTCATAAAAACTAAAGGTAGCTTAGAGACCTTTGAACTGATTGCACTTCGACAAACGCCAGTTCCGAGCCTGCATAGAAGAGGAGGGCGCCACTAATGAACTTTTTTATGACACAGCGTCGCCCAAATGAAACTACGAAGTTCCTGTGACTGCTCTGCGTACGGAATTCCGGTGACCAGCCGTGGTTACGGTAATCAATTTACATCAGTATGTCTGTATGTGCACTTGTTACAGCGCTGCTTCAAGATTTCTCCTCAAAAGCGCTCCCAACTACAGCGCGGACACTGAATCGGAGTTTCACACAGAAACGACGAGCAATTACGAGTGAAGGACTTGTCCAAGGTCCCTACGAGGCAGCTTGATGTGGATTCGAACCTGCAACCCTCTGGCTGCAAGGCAACAAACATACCCGCTACACCAACACGCCCCACAAAACAAAATCATATATCAGTGTGTAGCGTACTCACAGGTGTGTCGGATGACCCATTGAAGCGAGGGTGCTTGGCGGCGGAGTGGCAGACGGGGGCGGAGGCGGCGGTGGCTGAGCGGGAGATTCTGGCAACGGAGGAGGGGGCTGGCTCGTGGCGCTGGTGGAGCTACCAGTGGTACTGCTGATCATCGCCTGCTTGAAGTTCAACAGAAGTCCTTGTCTTTTGGCAGCTGCGAAGAAAACAATGCAACACACATGTCAACGACGCAACGGACTCCCCACGATGCAAAATAGTCTTGGCGATGCAACGGTTGCAACGGTAATGCAACGGTTTTGGTGATTTTTGCGTGCGCCGCAAAAATTAAACCGAATCGAAGGCCGCTTCTCAGATCAAGTTTGATTTCTAGAATGTTAAAATTTTAATATTATTACGTATTGTTATAATTACTATTGATATTAATTTCTGGAACATTATAGTATCATTTTTATTACTACTACTGTTTATTTTATAATTAATATTATTAATCACTATTATTGTTATAATTACTACTATTATTTTCTGTTCTGGTTACAGCTCTAGTCTTGTCAGCAGTACTATTCGTACTCTGACAATATTGTTAATACTGCTATTATTTTTGCTAATTTTATTTTATAATTATCATTGTTTATTGACATTAATACTGATATTATTAATATTAGTGTTATACATTATTATTATTATTATTCTGAAATTATTAATATCAGTGTTATTCATTATTATTATTATTATTCTGCTCATTCAACAACACCTTTGCATGGTGTATCATTGTTCTGTGAGCTGCTTCAATGTCTGGATGAAAATGTTAGTATTTAGCAACAACTGTAAGAATAATAATAACGTAATCTACTTTTTAGAAAACTGTCCACACAATAATTTAAATACCAACAAAATTGTTCTTCCATTTTTATGTACAGTAGTTGAAGCTCTCCATAGCTTATTAATGAAATTTTCGCATACATGCCCACCTCTGCCCCACAATGGTAAGTTGACGTCAAACGCTGGCATACAACATTTTGTGTATTATTATGGCTTGATTTTAACGTGCCACTGATTGATGCTGTGTCTTAGCCTACATTATTTATTTATTTCTCCATTTCTATAGCGCCCCTTCAAGCTTACTACTCAAAGGCGCTCCCGACTACAGCACGGACACTGCAACGGAGTTTCACACTGAAGCGCACGAGCAATTGTGAATGAAGGACTTGCTCAGAGTCCCTTCGCGGTAGCTTGAGGTGGATTCGAACCTCCTGGAGCTCTAAGGCACCGATGCCATCACTATGGCCTACCATATTGCCGCAAACCTTCTTAGCTGAAGATTTTTTTTATAAATCTGATTAATGCAAATAGCGTTAAATTCTCGACAGTTTCAAAGATACTTGTTAAACGTCTGACTAATAGACATGCATAATGCATGCCATCGATATAGATGCAAATGTCCTGTTAAATAGTTTCAAGTCTTCTTTTTGACCTGATTTTAAATCGCAACCTGTGATTCCCTGGGCTCACAAAAAGCTAATGAATTGGAACCCATTTTTTTCACATGCACTACAGTAACATCAATAATGCCAATCTTCCACATGACTGAATGTCACGTTGAAAGTGAGGTCCCATAGAAAATTTTCTCCTACAATTTTCCGGTTTAAATCAGTCCAAAATAACATCTCCACAACTATATTTTAGCTTGACTGATCACTAAATTATGCAGCCTAGGCAAAGGTATCATAGTCTAAGAATAAAGATAGGGAAACATGTTTAGCATCATAAATTATTTGTTCATTGCAGCATTATTATTTTTAATCAGTCCAACTTCCAGTTTGGCACTGATCCTTCCAATGTCACTGTTCATCAATCCAGCTTCGATTTTAGTGAGATTATTTCAGAAGTCACACTTTTATTTAAAATTATTTTAGTCAATCCGACTTCTGCTTAAAGCTAGTATTCTTTTCATCCATCCGATAGCTAGTATTCTTTTCATTCATCCGACCTGTATTCGACCAACGCTGTGCAATGGCGGATAATTTACGACGTTAAAATACACATAATTACGATAGATAGCACAGCTGTTTACTTTTTAACATGGACTTTTAACCACGAGACTTCAGTTTGTCACTTAATAATGCACCCAGTAACGCACTCACATAATGTCTGCAGTGATTCAATCACGCACTGAATTAACATAAAACCAGACACAAAACACGAAAGGACTGCCGTTAAAATAACACAAAAGTATTTAATCGCTTTTCGATCTTATTAAAGCGAAAAAATAAATGTCGAACTGTTCAAATTGATGTTAAGAGGACAGCGCACGAACAGCCCAAGGGCGCAAAATAGGACCCAAAATACGGAACGTAATCCATCAAACGACCCCGAGTAACAACCGGCGGAGTGGACAAGGTCGACGGGGTGGACGGCACGAGAGCATGGGAGGGAAGAAGCCTGGAAACGGGGGTGACATCGAGTTACCTTGGTCGTTTGAGGAGAGCCCCTCAGCCGCCATCTTGAAAAAGGAAAACACGGCAGCTTTTCTCGACTGAACGCGGCGGTCCACCGCCAAGCTCTTATCTCCGTCTACGGTGGATTTAAATCGTCATCCGAGGTGGTGGCCCCCTACACAAAATTAATGGCTTCACGGTCGGGAGATCAGGATGGACGACCCAAGGCAGCGGCGAGAGATAAGGGCTCCGAACGGCGAATACGATGGCTCCAGTCTCTCATCCGTGACAAGGAATTCCCCGAAATTTTGTTTAAATAGCAACACATGGGATATGTTGAACGGTTTCCGTAAGTTGGGAAAGTAAGGGAATATTTTGACAACATCGTTAATTTTTATAGCGACTGTGTAGCCAAAGATATTAGAGTTTTAGTAAAACTCTAATAATTATCTTTGGTGTGGCATCGACGCCGTTCATGCAAGATTGCTCATTACCAATGCTAGTTTTATGGGTACGCCATTTAAGGTCATTAACTTTTTTGGCCGGGAAAATCAGTATTTTTCGTCGAGATTTCAGCACGAGGACTAAAAAAGTCATCAACTCGTTGGGACCGAGAAAATATTTGTCGGCGCCGCTCGTTCTGGGTCGAGTCTCAGCCCCAGCAAATTTAGCCCCTCCAAGAACGGAAACCAAAACTCCGCCCATGCCTACCACTGTTTGATTTAGGCTCTGGAGTAGGCCTAGGCCTATTGGAAGCTAGTGAAAGTATTTCGTTATCTGATTACAGCCATTTAGTCGTTTGTTTAAAGTCTAAAGACCTCTCGTTCCTAGTAGATTTCTTCAAGGTTCAGGAACAACTTGGCTAGTAGGCCCTAGGCCTATTAGGTTCATAAGCTACGTCTTGAACCGGCCTAGACCTACAGGGTTAGAACTTGAAAGCGGTAGGAATATCATCGAAGTCAAAAGTACGCAGGCGGCAACTGGTAAACTGTCATTCCCTAACTCTATATTACGCTATGTTATATTTTGTGGAATCCAGAAATCGTCCATTAGCCTAGGCCTATATAGTTCTCTCTTCCGAAGGGCTTGGTCACAGATACCGTCATAAATGACACTTTGTCATTATTAAAAATATCAGCGTCACTTTCATTTATACGAGTTTCGGATTAGGCCTAGCTCAGAGCAGGGCTTTTTTAACGTGCAGTTGTACACAAAATGTGCAGTTCTAAACGAATTTGTGCAGTTGTAGAAGCACTTCTGTACAGTTAAAACTAGCAAAAAAGGCCGTTGTCCTCCGATTGGAAGTAATTTACCATGGAGGATTGGAAAGAAAAGAAGGGATTGTGCAGTTCTAAAAATTCCTTAAAAACAGCCCTGGCTCAGAGACGGGCAGCGCCCGCGTTGTCCCTTTATAGATTCGACAGCTTTGGAATCTTTTCGGGTGGGTTTTGTGCAGAATTAATGCTTACTTACTCTACCAGGTGCGATATTATTGTTAGTCGGGAGGTGGCGCTGTTGCGTCATTTGACTTCTCTATATTTAGAAGCAGCGCGGCTGTCACTTTCGCTGCGCAAGGGAAGTGAAGGGCGGTGGTCGGAGATAAATATTTACATTCGGTTTGAGGTGATTAGTGTTTACGTTTATTTTGAGATCGATAAAAATAGCACATCGACAATAAGCCGAGGAAAAACAAGGAGCTAAGATAAAGACCCTCGGCGAGTATAGGCCTAATATAGGCCTGCACAACACCTGTCAATACTGTTTTACTAGACGCGAACTCTTAACAGTGCCAGTCCCAAGCCTGGAGAGTAGAGAAGGGCTACACTGTAATTACTTAATATGACAGTGTCGTTATAAACAGCAACAAGTTATTCTTGAGCCCACACGTACAATAAAGACAAGGCAAAGAAAGGACTTATAGTGTCCTACAACGCAAAGAAAACACTAAAGACACAAAAACGACAATACAACACAAAGAAAAGACAGCATAAACACTAAGGACAAGACAACACGGGATAAAGACAATACATAGGTAGCCTAAGACAGAAACAAAACAAAACAAGAAAATGGCAGGACAAAGACGTGCAAGACAGGTAAGCCCACGGCGAGAGCTGTCCAAAGAAATTTCTTCGGACTTTTTAGACTTTTATTAACCACAATAAAGGGTCAAACATCCATCCATCCATCCATCCATCCATCCATCCATCCATCCATCCATCCATCCATCCATCCATCCATCCATCCATCCATCCATCCATCCATGCACAGTACATGACAAGCCCGTTCTGAGGCGCTTTAATTAAATGACCGCTAACCCGATTCTAAATAACTGTATTTCGACACCAAGAAAAAAATAATTTGCGTTCGCCGAATTATTGCCATATTCTCGGAAAGCAAGTACAACGCCCTTTCCCGTGGTAGCAGAAGCCTTCTGCCTTCTCCAGTCCTTACAATACGAGGACTTAGGCCTACAGGTCGCAAGCGCAGCGAGGGTAGAGTGCTGCTTTCCGCGTGGAAAACTCAATTTCATGACGACGACGACGGTATTAGCTGTAATGGAGGAGGCAGGACGGCAGACGAAATTTGAGACAACAGAGATAGGCTACACGCATGAACAGCTCTCGATGATCACATTACAAAACCACACGCACGCACACGCATACACACATACATGCACAAACGCACGCGCACACACACCCACACACACCCACCCACACACACCCACACACCCACACACACACCCACACACACACACACACACACACACACACACCACACACACACACACACACACACACATATATGTACATGTACACGCACCCACACGCACGTATACATGTACACGCACACCCTCGTGCACCAACTTACACCCCCACCCACACAAATACAAACACGTACGAAGACAACAACGCAGGCTTATACACATACATGTACATAATGCCACACGATTGACACGAAAGTCATGCTATCTCTTTATGTTGCCGGGTAATATGATGATGATGATCAGGGCCTCGGACAGGATTTGGAGGCCCAGGGCCACAACTAATTTTCAAGGCCTTCTCATTCAATAATCTACGTCGAAATTCTGAATCGCTATGAGATCCTGCTTCAATGTCAACATGTCTCATAATATTTTGAAGGATTTAAAATAAAATTATTTGAATTATCTGATAGGCCTACATTGTCAATTGTTAAATGCTGTACAATTACATTTTCTTGGTTCAAAACTCCATTCTGTATCAGTCACGTTTGTTACAGTCATCAAAGTCTCTTGAAGGTCACTTTCTGTTTGTGATATATTTATTTCTCGAAGATCTTCTGTCTGGCTGAGCCCATTGCTATTATCAGGATGTGCAAAGAAATTTGAAATTTTCGGCTTGCTGAAGCAGCTTCCTTTTGTCGAGCCAATTTCTTTCGTTTCTCATGTCCACTTTTGAATGATCTCTTCATCTTTCTGCAGCCTATGACTCTATGAGATTAAGTTTAAAAAATATTTATATGTAATACAATAGACTTATAGTTAGGGGGAATATTTGCTATGTTTTCAATAAAATTGACATCGTGGTCAATTTTGTCAAATTGACTGATATTATTAAAACTATTTTAATATAGATTAAATATCAATTTCCTAAGTTAAAAACAAAGCCCCTAATCGTGCCCTCATCGGCCTCATTCCCCTCGAATTCGTCCACCACCACATTCATTTTCTACACTGCCCCAAACCCTAACTCCTGGCTACACCAACGCACTAAGAGACTAAGAAAGTAAGAATATGTATGGGCCTATATAGCTATAGTATAGTGTACTGTGTAGGCTACACTATCCACAGGGTATCGGATGAGTAGGCCTATGTATGAATTCATATTAAAAATTATTTAGGTTCGAGTGTTTGACTTATGACTACGAGTAGGCCTAACGAGTTACGATAGAGTTTAGACTGTTGAGTGTTGACAAGTTTTCAGTTTTACAACTAATAGCAGATTTATGAAAAATTTGTCTACAGTTTGCAATTATTTAACGTCAATGATTAATTTCGACCCGAAATTATTAGAATTAATATTTTGTAGGCCTATAGCCCTACATTTCAATGAATAACTCCTTAGTTCCGTAATTCTCCATTTCAATAAATTATTGCTTGAAAATTAATAGGGATTTAATGAATTAAGTAGTTATTTATTACAAATAATTCTGTAATAATAATTCCGAAATTCCGAGGCCCTTTATCAAGTGAGGCCTGGGGCCAAATGGCCCCAGTAGCCCCCTCTGTCGGAGGCCCTGATGATGATGATGATGATGATGATGATGATGATGATGATGATGATGATGATGATGATGATGATGATGATGACAACCACGACAACTCCGCCGACGAGTACAACAGCAATGACGACGATGATGATGTTAATTGGTGTCATTTTGATGATGAAAATGCTGGTGATGATGGTTATGACGATGATCGTGATAGTAATGATAGCCTAAATGACAATACTAATAACAATAAAAAAAATAATAATAAATAATAATAAATAATAATAACAACAATCTAATAAAAACTAATAGTAAATAATAATAATAATAAATAATAATAACAATCTTTGTGATCATAATGATGTAATAATAATGTTTATGATATAATATTCACAGCAACAATGAAGTGAAATAATGTCAATAACATAAGTTATGGTAGCAGCATTATAGTGGTACTTATGCAGTGTTGTAGTTTATTAGTAGGCCTATAACTGTTGTTATTGCTGTTGCTATGGTAGATGTGGTACTAAAAATAATGTGGTCTATGGGAAAGCAGAAGTGGAAAGACTCGAGGTTTTTGAAATGTGGTACAACAGTGGTTGTGGAGAAGAATGGCCAAGATTAGTTGGATGGACTGCACAACCAATGAAGAGGTGCAGCAACTGGTGCAAGAAGAAAGATCGCTGATTGATGCAATACGGAAGACGCAGATAAACTGGCTGGGGCACATGTTGAGGGGAGACTTGCTCTTGAGGACTGTTCTCGAGGAAAGAATGGAGGGAAAGAAACCACCAGGAAAACCAAGAAAGAAGATAGATTGGCTGATGGGTGGAGAAAAGGGAAGAGGATATAAAGAAATCAAGGAAAAGCACAGAATAGACAAGAATGGTGTCGTTGGAATCTGGACCTGCCTATGGGCAGAACACTAAAGAAGAAGAAGAATGGTAGATGTAGTAGTAGTAGTAGCTGTGTTGTTGCTATAGTAGTAGTAATATTAGTAGTAGGTAGTAGTCGAAGTAGCACTAGTAGTCCAATAGTCGTCGTATTAATCGTAGTAGTAGTAGTGGTGGTAGTAGCAATAGCAGAAGAAGTAGTAGCCTAGTAGTAGTGGAAGTAGTAATAGTAGCAGTTGCAGTAGTAGTAGTAGTAGTAGTAGCAGCAGCAGCAGCAGCAGTAGTAGTAGTAGTAGTAGTAGAAGTAGTAGTAGTAGTAGTAGTAGTAGTAGTAGTAGTAGTAGTAGTAGCAGCAGCAGCAGCAGCAGCAGCAGCAGCAGCAGCAGCAGCAGCAGCAGCAGCAGTAGTAGTAGGAACAACAACAGCTAGTCGAGAAATCAGAACCCAAGCTATATACAGAGGGTCGGAAAGTATCGGTCTCTATCATTATGATTAAAGTAAACAGTGGTTCTATTATGAATCTTCAAGCTTGTTTTATATTGACCTGGGGCTGCTGTTTGTGCCGGATCAATCAATGATGCTATAGTACCAATCTTTGCGTTGGTGCAATGTTTCTCGTGTCTCAAGATGTTTTTACGCAATGTGAGAACCATGAGGCCAATTTAGTAAATATATTCGTCATTCTCAATGCCTTCTTTGTTCATTACTCACATATTTTCTCAGCAGAAAACACTTAAATAAACTGAGCGTATAGCCAAAAGGTCAATATCTGAAGACGCAACGTTGTGCAAACATTTAACTGGTGGATTCCACAGAGAGTCGCTACTACATGTAGGCCTACATCGGTCTTCTCGAAGAAGCCACTCTATTTGGTAAGCTGCTTTAGAATAATAATTGCTTGCTGTTCCAATTATCAAAGTATTCTATCGTCGACCTTAGCGCGATGACAGGGACGTAAATTCTTGGGAGGTAAGAGTGGGAATTTTCTCCCCACTTTTATACTTTAAGAGTGTGCATGTATGTATAATTATATGTATGTATGTATGTATGTATGTATGTACGTACGTACGTACGTACGCACGCACGCACGCACGTACGTACGCACGCACGCACGCACGCACGTACGTACGTACGTACGCACGCATGCATGTATGTACGTACGTACGTACGTACGTACGTACGTACGTACGTATGTATGTATGTATGTATGTATGTATGTATGTATGTATGTACTGTATATTATGTTCAAGTAAGTGAGTATATTCTTTAAAGTCTATTATTCTAGGCTTACTTGCAAACGCACAATTGGACATTTAGCAGGTGTAATAATTCTCCAGAGTAATAGTAATAATAATTGGCATATGAAGACGTGCATAAATAATAATAATAATAATAATAATAATAATAATTATAATAAGGACAAAATAAGGAGAGATTTAATTGTCTCATTAGATGGTCTAACTACGATATCAGTCTATATCTGTATCTATAGTGATACCCCACAGATATACAACTTTATGTCATTCTTCGGAACAGTAGCCTACTGTTATCATTATTATGCGAATCGATTTACCCAAATGACTGACCCTGATAATTAATCAATACAATATTTTGTCTTGCAGATGTCGGCTATTGACGATGTTCGCAATGCCTCTTTTGTCAACTCTGGACCAGTGAAACAGGACATTTGACCCGTTTTCCGAGGGACGAGCAATGTCGGAAAACCAGTCAACAGCCGAAGAACATTGGACTCAGCAGAATCTGCCAGGATTTCAGACCGACAGCGCAAACGACACGCCGTCATCACCTGCATTGTCTGATAGTTATTACATTTACCAGTACTGCGATATTACCTTCAGCACTGCGCTCGTCTTGGTGCTTTGCCTCTTCGGCTTTCTGGGCAACTTCCTCACAATTCTCGTTCTCAAACGAGATCCGGAGAAAGAAAACGCGACCATTTGGCTTCTGAAGGCATTGGCTGTGGTCGACAACGCCTATCTTTCATTTGCATTATTAAGACTGGCTGTTAAAACCACCGGCTGGGCAACGGATTGGAAATATGGAATGTTTAAAGTGTATTATTATTTTACTTATTTGCAGTACCCTCTTGTCGCAATCACCCACACTCTCACCGTCTGGATTGTCGTGCTAGTTTCAGTCGATCGTTTTCTGGCTGTGTGCAAACCATTGAAAGTGAAATGGCGAAACGTGCACAGAATTAAGCTCACTTTCCTTTGGCTGTTCATTCTTGCTGTACTCTTAAATGTTCCTATTTTCTTTACTTCCTTATCTAAACTATATTGCCGGAGTGTAAACAACTTCACGTCTGTTGAAACAACAGAATCCAGTTTATGCGAGACGATTGCGCGTCTTCATCTTCTTTCTATCTTGTGGTTCTACGATGTAGTGCTATATTTCGTCGTTCGCTCCATTGGTCCGCTCCTTATTCTGGTAATTCTTAACGTTCGTATTTTCTTGGCGCTTCGGGCAATGGAAAGAAAACGACGTCACGTGACACAACAAATCAACAGGGAAAGAACCATCACGAAGATGCTTGCAGTTGTAGTTGTCGTATTTTTCGTCTGTCAAATGCCTAACGCTTCCATTGGGATTTTCTTCGCGACCAACGCTGAATCCTACTCCTCGGCTTCGGTGTATTGTATTTTACGCTTGCCTTATGCACTGATAGTTCTAAACTCTTCGATAAACTTTCTCATCTACTGTATTATCAACGGAAGATTCAAACGAATCTTTTGCAGCATGTTGCCATGTCGTAAACCGCAAAGAACTGATGTGGTGTTTACACTATAGCCTAGAATATTTCGACCGGTTAGAAAGATTTTTAAATACCGGAACACAATGACATAGCCTATACAGCATGCAAGCTCAACGCTTGAAAAACGTTCATTATTTTAGTAGTTAATTTGACTCAACATGGTATTCGTTTCCTAACATACAGACATAAAATCGAACGCATTCAGTTATGTGCGGAAGTCTCTGGCAGCTTGACATTTTGATTATCTGTTGTGTAGGCCTACTTGTGTTCGGTTTGTTTAGCCCACATTTGGTTGCTTAGGCCTATAAGAATGACGCACAGGGCCTTTGGCGAGGATGCCCACATGGAGCACATAATTACATGATCCATATTCCCATCATTATATATATGAAGCCCATGTAATGTATAGAACCGATGCTGCTGCTGCTACATGCTCTCATAAAACGACCATGCATGGAGATGCAGACAGTCATGTATTAAACCTATAATTTAAGGTTCACATAATTGTAATTGTACATTTATATAGCGCCACTTCAAGAGAACTCCTCAGAGGCGCTCAAAGCCTACCTACATGGGCCACGCTATAGTATACTTGCTTTCTCATAAATTCATCATCTTCTGTCAGCGTTTCTATAGTCCCATGTTCTCGGGTGCAGTGGCGTCTAACCCCCCCCACTTGGAGTGGGAGAACAAACCCCCCCATTTTCGCCGACTTAACACAATTGTATGGGATTCTGTTCATATGTTACGTACGCACAGTGTTTAATCTAGTCCCCCTCCTCTGGGGGGGAAATGAGGTTTCGAGAAACTTTTTGAATTTGCACATTGCAATGGCAGCATTTTAAGGTGCCGTCTTAACAAAATAGCTGTACTTTTCAGTGGCCCATTAGAAACTTTTTGAATTTCCACAATGCAATGGCTGCATTTTAAGGTGTCGTCTTAATAAAATTACCGGTACTCATTTTTCCATGCTGATACTAGCCTAGCCATGGTTTGAGACCTTAGAGTGTCGCCTCCCAATTGCATACAATTTTTGGATTTGCACATTGCTGACGTACGTAGCATTTTAAGTGCTCAGAGATGTGGTTCAAGACTTCAATAAATGTCGCTCCCAATGCTTAAATTTTTTTAATTTGCAGACTGTGATGGCGGCTTATAAGTTTCCATCTTAGACGAATTTTCATTATAGATAAATAAGCTCAATGAATAACACTGTAGTAAATTAGAATGATATTTATGAAATATTTCTGAAACATTGGGGCGATATAGGCCACCCCTTTAAAACTCCGTCCATGCGCTTACAAGCTGAAAGCTAATAATTCGAATTCTCCACAGAAACTCTGTGTAGGCCGACCGTTAGCTGTTGACAACTCCTGCTGATGTCGATGCAATTCTTCGCAAAATAAGAATAACTTATAACACAGAAACAGTCAAATTCGGTTGTCTATGGTAGACCTAGATGTATATTGTATAATGACTACCATTTAGCTTCCTGCACTTATGGCTGCATCTCTATTAATAGCATGGAAAGACTCTGCTTTACATCAGAGCTGCTCTTATCCATTTCAGCGATATGCTGGCTGGGAATCTAATGCGAAGCATCTGTTATTAGCTTCATTACGCTTAGGCTACTTTTACAGAAGGGACCACTGTCCGAAGACTGGGTAGGCTACACGTGCACAGCAAGTGTCAAACCATGGACACCGGTATAAGCGCGAAGCGCAGGACATTCAGCTGCCAATTGTCATATACAACAGAGGGTCTACTGCATGCAGCAAATATGTGTCAAGTTGATACTCTCACAGCACTTAAGAAGCTAACAGAATATGACTATAAAGCATTTAAAGTGACTCTGCAATGCTTTTAGCACAGACAACATGTTATTTCATTAGCACATGCACACGCTCAACACAGAGTGACACAGTCAAGGGCAAAGAAGAACTACACACGCACACCCTTAATAGAAATCATTGACAGCTCGGATCATTAGCTCATGAATACCAAAGCAAATCATCCTTGTTGGAATTGTCGATTAAGCATCTCCACATTAGAGTAGATGTTTAAGCAACCTTTGATGAGAAGATTAAACAAAACAGTAATTCAACTTCAGGTAATGGGCAATAACCAATTGATCACATCGAAGTCTATACAGAACCGTTTACAAAACATAACTCAATAGTATCTTTACATAATTACATCCAAATTCAAGTAAAAGTGTACAGCTACTTGAACTGCACATATTCAGCAGGACTTGAAAGACCAGTTAGCAAGAGCTAGAGAATAGTACAGTGTTATTATACACACAAAAAGCAACTATACAAATTGTACTTTATGTGACAGCCTCAATCAGAAGGCTTTGTAGCAGCAAATACATCCATAAGGAGGCACACAGAACAATTTTCATATCACCTGAGGGATCATAAATACCCCAGGAAAAAAGCAAATAATAATAATGATTATAACATTCCGGCTATGTGTCGTGTGGTTGGTCTCTGTATTTTGTCTCTGTCTGTCTCTGTTTGTTTTACTATGTCTGTCTATTTGATTGTTCCTCTCTGTCTATGTCTGTCTGATTCATCCCTCCATCCATCCATCCACCCACTTATCCATCCATCTTTCCATATATCCACCCACCACCACCCATCCATCCATCTTTCCATATATCCACCCACCACCACACATCCACCCATCCATCCATCTTTCCATATATCCACCCACCACCACCCATCCATCCATCTTTCCATATATCCACCCACCACCACCCATCCATCCATCTTTCCATGTATCCACCCACCACCACCCATCCATCCATCTTTCCATATATCCACCCACCACCACACATCCATCCATCTTTCCAAATATCCACCCACCACCATCCATTCATCCATTCATCCATTTATACATACATCCATCCACCCACCCTGGAGGAGATAGGCTGAATATATACTGCAGATAAGTCAACTCAAGGAGGCAAATCTCAAAAAGAGAACAGACACATGCAGTAAAAAAAATAAAATGTAGAACCAGCAGTCAAAAGAAGCTAGTTCAACAAGAACAGTTCTAGTTAAAACTAAGAGATGACCTTATAGAATACTAAAAAGTTTGGGGAAATGAAGACTGGTTTTAAGTATGTTGGCTATCAAAACTCTTATATTTGACATTCAACAGCCCTAATTTAAGACAAACAGCAGCTTTTAAACTCATCAACACTATTGCCAAAACTGGGTCAGCCATTCCTATTGTTGATTCATAACAGTAGAATTAAGCAAATAATTATAGTTAGAAATAGCCTAGCTGTGCCCATGCTGATCATAAGTTTATAAACACCCTTGGCAGCAGTAACAATATGAACGGTGATTAAAATATTAGTGTCAGCATGCCATCATATTTTTAATTACTTACCAAACTACAGAGTTTTCTGTGTCTAAGAAAAGTTAATTCCTAAGAGACCGACAATATTAGTTTATCGAGCGTACTGCTACTGCCACTGCTACTGCCTGCTGCATTAGACTTTGAACTCTATCCTGTGTAGGCCTACAGCCTACAACTGCATGCCCCAAGTAGATCAACTGTTGTATATGACTCACATCTACAGAGCCTGTGCTGTATGTCCGCGCTTCGCTTATACAGGGGTCCATGGTCAAACGGGTCGTTTGATTCCTGCTGCGCGACCGTCGCAATCATTAATTTTGTTGCCTTCATCACCTGCCAAGGGTGGGGCTTCGGCTTGGCTCCGTCAGTAAACGTGATTACCGATAAGAGGTCAATCCCGAATGGATGTGTTACGCCCTTGTATGCCAGGGACCTGACTGACACTAATGTCTATGAGTTGTCCTGCTCCCTACCAAATATAAGTGACATCAAGCGAACCGTGGATTCGTTAGTCCAAGGTAATATTGTTTTTCGATAATAAATGATGCACAAATAATATTTTCGTATTCCAGGCCTTTATTTAATAGAAATTCACCAACCCCCCCCCCAATTTACACCCAAAAAAGTCAAACCCCCCACTTTCAGAAACCGTGGGAGAACGTTCTCCCACCCCCCCCCCCCATTGGTAGACGCCACTGCTCGGGTGGGGCGGAAATTCGGATTGGGGTCTGGAAAAACGCCCGTTTTTAAGTCTATATGTATGCCAAAATTTCCGATAAAAATCATTTTAATAGAATACGTGTAGAAATGAGCTTTCAGATTTTTCGGGGGAGTGGCGAATTGGTACGTGTTTCCATGTATAGGCTACAACATATCTCGAATTTTTTCTGGGAGAAATTTCATTCCCGGTTAAACTTTCTCCCCCCACTCCAGAAACGTCTAGACTGGCACCGATCGTTTGCATTCAGCTGCGCAATTACAATGCGTGGGTATGGCATTCACTATGTCTGTGTGCAGACTTTTCAAGCGCTTTGTAAACTGATATGGGTCTACCGTCTATGTAATCCTAAGAGGCTCATTGGCGCATTGAAAGAATCTTTTCCAGGGCTTTTTTAAAACGTGCAGTTGTGCACAAAATGTGCAGTTGTAGAAGCACTTCTGTACAGTTAAAACTAGCAAAAAGGTCATTGTCCTCCGATTGGAAGTAATTTACCATGGATGGCGGGAAAGGAAAGAAGGAGTTGTGCAGTTCTAAAAATTACTTAGAAACAGCCCAGATATTTTCTGCTTTAATAGAGAGAAATCGTGACAAGTTCATCTAGCGCCTTTTCACACATCTCAAACGTCTATCGATATCAATGAAGAAAATATAATTATGGCAAATTGATTAACATTACCCGTCTGCGTTCGGCATTGGTTTTCTCATATATCCTCAACTTAAATGATCCGTCGCTATTTGATCTTAAATTTTGACCACTGGTAGCTTTTAGAACTTTTTTATTGGGGGCTTAGCCCCCCCTAGCCCTGATAAACTCCGCCCATGCCCTGACGTGGCTTTTGTGGGCGCTGAGAAGTTCTCGAAGATTTACATTTTTTTACATTACATTCATTTGTCTTCAGTGTCTCGACGGAAGCGAGCGTTGGATTATCTTTACCTTTGTTCGTTTACCTATAGCAAAGCACCAAAGCAACCCGCTTTCACGTTAACTGACCTTTTCTCGCATTAGGCCTACCTTGGCTTCTGTTACCGTCTCCTGTTGTGATCATTTTCATTTCCGCAGGGTATATTTATTCCTCTTCCGTAAGCTGACACAGCCTCGTTATAAACTTACATTATATAAGCAATATTAAGCATATTCGAATCCGAGGTTAAAGGGAAGACTAGATATCATTGAAGTTAATCTCAAACAAAGTAACTGTCGTTAAAGGGAGTTTAGATGTTGAATTAACCCGAGGGGATTCAAGCTTTCCGCAGTTGCATCATTATCCGATAGTCTGAGGACACCGAGTAATTTGAGAGACCTACTAACACAAGTAATATCGGTGAAAAATAATGTTACTCATGGATTTCACTCAACGCTTCATCCATTCATCCATCCCTCCATCCATATATCCATTCATCCCTCCATATCCACCAATATATCCATCCACCCATCCGTCCATTAATCCATCCATTAATCCATCCATTAATCCATCCGTTCGTACAACCATCCATCCATCCACGCAACCATATAGGTGCAATCACGTCCTAAAAGTTGGAGGGGACCATAATGAATCACATCCTAAAAGTTGGGGGGACCATAATAATAAAGTTAGGGGACCACTCAAAAGTTGGGGGGACGCGTCCCGTGGGTCCCATAGGGTGGTTGCGCCTATGCACGCAACCCAACCACGCACCCACACACCCATCAACCCGCAATTCACCCATCCATCCGTCCGTCCGTCCGTCCACCCATCCAACCATTCACCCACCCATCCCACCAACCCACCCAACCCACCCACCGAGTTACCCATCCCACCCACCGACCAAACCCACCTACCCACCCACACACCCATCATTCACCCACCCATCCCACCAACCCACCAACCCACCCAACCCACCCACCCACCAACCGAACTACCCATCCCACCCACAGACCCAACCCACCCACCGACCCAACCCACCTACCCACCCACACACACATCATTCACCCACCCATCCCACCAACGCACCCACCCACCCAACCCACCCACCAACCGAACTACCCATCCCACCCACCGACCCAACCCACCTACCCACCCACACACCCATCAACCAACCATTCACCCATGCATCCATCCATCGACTCAACCACCCAAACACCCATTAGCCTACACACCCACCAAACACCCAAACACCCACTAATCCATTCACCCATCCACCCATTCACACAACATTATATAGCGCCTATTCATCAGCCAACGAACACACCATAGTAGCATCCACCATCACCTTCAGCACCTAGACACCTGTCCGCATCAGCATCGATCGAGAGATGCTGCTCCTCATCGTCCATGCTCCAGCCGCTGTATCCCGACGATGATGATGATGATAAAAGGTGATGCTAAGAGGACAGTCATGCAACGGATGAAGCGGATACAGCGACAGGCGGACATTGCTAGGGCCTCCTCATCCTCCTCTTGTCATCATCGTCATCATCATCATTATCATTATCGTTGTCGTCGTCGTCGTCAGTTTAGGTGAGCGAAATATCAAGATGCTATCTTCTGTCTCATCTATTGAACGTCAGAGACGCATATAGCGACGATTAGAGAATTGCAGACAACAGATTGCCATACGTGTGTAGGCATACGCATGTGTTAGTATATAGGTATGTGTGTATGTATGAATGTATGAGTATGTTTGTATGTATGTGTGTACGTACGTTTTGTTTGTTTGTATGTGCACATGTTGTAGCGCCCATTCAAGCTCCCTACTCAGAGCGGACACTGCATCTGAGTTTCACGCCGAAGCGCTGAGCAATTGCGAGTGAAGGACTTGCCCAAGGCCCATACGCGGCGACTTGAGGTGGATTTGAACCTGCATCCCTTTGGCTGCAAGGCGACGAACTACACTACACCATCGCGCCCCACGTACGTACGCACGCACGCACGCCCGCACGCCCGCACGTACGTACGTACGTACGTACGTACGTACGTATGTACGTACGTATGTATGTATGTATGTATGTATGTATGTATGTATGTATGTATGTATGTATGTATACATGTATGTATGTATGTATGTATGTATACATGTATGTATGTATGTATGTATGTATGTATGTATGTATGTATGTATGTATGTATGTATGTATGTATGTATGTATGTATGTATGTATGTATGTATGTATGTATGTATGTATGTATGTATGTATGTATGTATGTATAGATGTATGTATGTATGTATGTATGTATGTATGTATGTATGTATGTATGTATGTACGCACGTATGCACGTATGTATTCATGGAGTAATATATATCCGTGAGTGCACATTACAATTTTGTGTAGAAGTAGGATTATGCTGGCGCTATGTATATATACTTAAATGGCGTCATTAACAAAGACGCCTGAGGAAGAGTTTCATCCATCGCTTTATGTATGCTTTCCAGTCTCCAGTCTCCCATCGTCGTTCCATATATTCTATTCATCCATCCTCGTTACCATGGCAACACCAGCATCAGCAGCAGCGGACAACAATCTAACCACCGACCCCGCATCATCATCCACAGCCTGCATCACCCTAACACCCTCCGCCGACGCCGGGGTGACCGTCTCAAGCACCGTCTACCTCGTCTCGTCCATCCTTTTCGAACTGACGGGCCTGGCGGGGAACCTCTTGAGCGTCGCGGTCTTCTCGTCGCACCCTCTCCGTCGCATCTCCTCCACCGTCTACCTGCTCGCCCTCGCCGTCTCCGACGCCGTCTATCTCATCAGCGTTTTCCTCACGAAGACCCTCACCTTCCTGCGCTGCTGGGGCGTCGTCGGACCCTCAATCGACCTCGTCAATCGCAGCCACACGGCCTGCGTCCTCCTCCAGTACCTCAGCGATCTCTTCTCGGACATGTCCGTCTGTCTTATATTCGCGTTTACGGTCGAGCGCTGCCTTGCCGTGTACCTACCGACGCGGCTCCGGGAGGTGTGTACGGTGCATCGGGCCCGACGAGTTTGTGCGATCATTTTTCTTGTTGTGGCCGTGGCCATTGCGCCTCACCATGTCCTCTTCATCGGGCTGTACCGCGGCGAGGGAGCGTGTGTTGTGCTGGAGGAATATGAGGATCTGTTCGCGGTGGCCTATGCGGTGGAGGCGCTGCTGCTGCGGATCCTACCGATTGCGGTTGTTGGTCTGCTGAACGTTCTGATCGGTGTGCGGCTGAGGAGGATCGCGTTGCAGAGGAACGGTATGAGGAAGGTGGTGATATTGGTGGGAAGGGTGGATGGAGGACGAGGGGATATGGGAGAGGGAGGAGGAGAAGTAGGAGGAATGGGAGGAAGAAAAACGGGAGGGAATAGAGGAAGATTGGGAGGAGGAAGAAGGGAGAAAGGAGGAGAGAGAAGAGGAATAGATGGAGGAGGTGGCAGCGACGGTGGAAGGGTGGGAGGAGAGAGAAGGGAGGGTGGAGGGGAGGGAGGAAGAATACGTGGCACGGGAAATGGAGGGAAAGCAGGGAAAAGATCAGAAAGACAAAGAAGAGAAGGTGGAGGAGAGAGAGGTGAAGATGGAGCAGGATTGGGAGAAGGAATGCCAAAAGGCGGAGAAATAGGAATGGGAATGGAAGGCGGAGAAGAGGGATTGGGAAATGGAGCAGAAATCAGAGGAGCAGCAGAGAAAGAGAAGGCAGTGGAAGATGATGGAAGCGGAATAAAGGGACGAGGAGGAGAGGGAGGAAAAGGAGAAGAAATAAAAGTGGGAGCGAAGGGGGAAAGGAAAGAACGGAGAGAAGAAGGAAGACGGGATGAAGGAGAAATAGGTGGAGAAGATATCAGAGCAAGATGTGGAGGAAGAGGAGGGAATAGAGGAGTGGAATGTGGAATTGAAAGACAAGAGAAAGGAAGCGGAGGAATGAGAGGAGGAGGAAGAGGAAGAGGAGGAGGAGGAGCAGAAACGACTGTTTCCAGAAGTGTGTTAGGTAAGGAACGAGTCGTGAGTAGAGGAGTAGGAGGACGAGGAGCGAGTTGCGCAGGCGGAACAGGAGGAGAAAAAGGAAGAAGAGGAGGAGGAGGAGGAGAAGTAGAAGATGGAGCAAGAGGAGAAGGAGGTGGAGGAGCTGGTGAAGTAGTAGCGGAAAGAAGTGGAAAAGAGGGCGTTGGAGAGGTAGCTGGAGGAGCAGGAGGAAAAGAAGGAGGAGGAGAAAGAGGAGAAAGAGGAAGGGAAGCTGATGGAAGAGGAGACGGAGGGAAAGGACCAGAAGAAATAGGAGCAGGTGGAGTAACAGGAGTAGCAAAGGGAAGATGCAGAGAGAAAGAAGGCGAAGGAGGAGTAGGAGGGGAATTATGTGCTGGAGCAAGAGGAGCATCGGGACGGGGAGCCAGAGCAGCAGGCGGACGATTCCAGATGACGATAACGCTGATCCTCGTCTCAACCACCTACATCGTCCTCCACATTCCCGTCCTCGTTCACTTCATCGTCACGAAGCTCGTCCGGTCTGGCCACCTGGACATCTCGCGTCGAGCCATCTTCATCTCTCAGAACTATTCGAGGTCGCTCTACATCGCGGCATTTGCCGTCAACTTCTTTCTCTACACAGTTCGCGGACAGGTCTTCCGCCACCAACTGCGAAGTCTTCTCTGCCACGTCGCTGCCAGGCACAATCATGACTTCGTTTAGACGGTCGATATGTCAATCAATCAGAATTTATATAGCGCCGATTAAAGGTGCCTATACTGCGAAAGAAGTTGGTGAAAGTCGGAACAGTTTGGGAGGTTTCGCTTATAATAGTCAAGGGAAGCTCGTTCTAGGTTGTTGGAACAACCAGTGCCGTAACCAGGAATTTATGACGGGGGGACGGGGGTTATGGCCTGGCCGGATGCCCTTCCTGACACCAACCGATCAGTATTACAGTAAATAAAAAGGGATTAAAGTGGCAAAGGGAATAAAGTAAGAAAAAACAATTGTTATTACAAACAATTGTTTTTAAACGGATAAAAAACCTTTTTAAAAACCTTTTCCTAAACCAATGGGGTGTGGGGGCTTAATCCCCAACCCCCCTTGTCTACGCCATTGGGACAACATATAATGAACAACTTACAGCTCTACATTGTCGCAGAGCAGACGTAAGCTATGGAGCATTGGGACCAAGCAAGTGGGTACTAATGGTGCTGCAGTACCAGAACGGATCAACCGTTTTGAGACAGGGCTTCGTCAGAGGAATTGGTTCCATTTCCATCCTACTTGGGAGCTTCAAACTTACTCCGTATATGTATGTGACAATGTGTTTTTCACTATTTTTAACTGCACAGAAGTGCTTTTTCAACTGCACAGTTCCTTTTAGAAATATATGACAATGTGTCGTTTTCACTATTTTTTAATTTCCAATTCCCACGGCCATTCCACGAATGGCGACTCCAGTGTCACCTAGCGAATGAAAGCTTATTTACCCACGAATCATCGTGCGTCGTTGATGTTGACCTTTCGCCACCTGGCGATTAAACCTTAGGTCTTCATTGTGTTCCTCGTGATTTTCAAGATCGCGGCCTCAATGTCTGATCAACGTCAATGGTTAGGATATCGAACTCGGTTACAATGCGAGGTCGGTGACTGTATGCTGTCGATGAGATGATTAGACGGCAAGGGGTAGGACTGGTCTTCAGACCCCACCAGCTGAAGCCGAGTAAATGAGATTGGTAGATATAGCGCCACACATTTGAGCCATTCTTCCTGTCCTTGTTCTCTGCTTCATCCTTATTCAACCTCTTCTCCTGATCCTCCTTAGGGTCCATCCTACTCTTTATCATCTCCTGCTCCTGCCCCTGCCCCTGCCTCTGCTCATCTTCCTCAGTGGCGGCGCTAGGAGGGGCTAGGGGGTTAAGCCCCCCTAAAAAGGCCATCCATTTTTTCCTATGTAAAAATGAAATATTTGCACGAAAACCCCCTTTAGCCCCCCCCAAGCTGAAATCCTGGCGCCGCCACTGATCTTCCACGTCTTATTCCTCCTCGTCCTCCTCCTCTTCGTCCTCCTCTTCGTCCTCCTCTTCGTCCTCCTCGTCCTCCTCCTTTTCGTCCTCCTCCTATTCGCCCTCGTCCTCCTTCTCCTCGTCGTCGTCGTCGTCCTCCTCCTCCTCCTGTGCACCGCTCTCTAACGAACGCTATCTAACCCTTAAGCACCACCGGCTTAATTACCACCCTGCTGATGCCTCTTCCGCTGCTCCCCACCAGATTCTGGTCTGGCACTGAATAGAACAAAATCGTATATAAAAAACATACATAAATACATTCACATATAAATACATACATAAATAGCTGATTAGTGATTACATATTTACTTAACCTATATTAATTGGTGTTTCTCACTTGTACTTGAGTAGTCCTTAAGGTACTCTCTATTCCCTTGTTTTGTTAGCATAATATATTATTGTGGGCAAAAAGATGTTTTTTCTATTTACTCTAACTTTAATCAATAAAAACCGGTGTGTTTATTCACATATGCCCACATTTTACGTACATACATACATACATGCGTACATGAATACAAACATACATACATGCATACATGCATACATGCACACATACATACATACATACATACATACATACATACATACATACATACATACATACATACATACATACATACATACATACATACATACATACATACATACATACATACATACATACATACATACATACATACACACACACACACATACACACATACATACATACATACATACATACATACATACATACATACATACATACATGCATGCATGCATACATACATACATACATACATACATACATACATACATACATACATACATACATACATACATACATACACACATACACACATACATACATACATACATACATATGCATGTATGTGTTCCTTAATACTTGCATACATACACACGATGTCAGACACACATACACATATTAACTATACTGTGTTTATACGAAGATTCTACAACACGTTTCTGCGCTAGTAGTTCCATCTCTTCCGAATGACGTACCAAGAACCTGTGCGTATAAAATACGGCCTCCGGAGATTCCAAAGCTGCTGCTGCTGCTGCTGCAGCCTCAAAGAGATCAAGGTGTGTGACCCTGGATTTTAATAGGACGCTAGTGATGCTCAGCATAATTTATCCTCGCGCTGAGCTCTGCCTTAGACCGTCGAAACCAGCAACCGTTGAAACGCGTTGCTACACCCGGTGCAATCTGTTGACGGAAAATCGCACCATGTGTATGTAGGTATAGGTGAATTCTATCAATTTCGTGTTTTCTGTGGTCAACACAGATATAAATGAAGCAAGGCTTTTTATGAAGAAATTTTTAGAAATGGACAACCAAAAGGTTTTTGGTGCGGTTTTTTTGTCGAAAATTTCTCGTCGTTTCTGAATTTTTTTCCAAGAAATGTCGCAAGTCGGAGACGAAAAAACTGATGACTTTTTTAAGTGGTTTGTTAAGAAATTTGGGAAGTTTTTTGCCAGGAATATCGCAAGTCAGCGACGAAAAAACTGATGACTTTTTGTCATCAACTTTTGAAAACTTTATTTATTTATTTATTTCACCTTCCCGCTTGTTTTTTCACTGCACACATTCTTTTTCCGTGGTAAAGCGGCCTCCTGCTATCCACTATATGCGACAATGTTCCAACTTTGCAGCACGTTTCTCATATTCAAGGGCCAATTAGCCTATAGTGTTACAGTGTAGCATATTTAGGAGATTTAAATCTCGGGCTAGCACGGTATGTACACGTGAACCTAAATGGCATGGTCTCCATTCACTGATTCAAACAGACCACGGAGTCGAAGGATTAATTGAAAATGAACAGGGTCGAGGCCGCATGCGGTCGCTAAAAAGATCTGCACATTTTGCATCGTTACTTACACTGCGACTTACAGCACTCGTTGTGAATAGTCTTCTACCCCACCACACATACCTGCTTTACGCCAATTTGCACCAGGCCCCCGTTGTCGATCAATACCACACCGCTATCGTCGCTTCCTCCGCCGTTTGACGATCAGCCAGCCTTCCCCGATGCACCACACACACGCACACCGCTCAACCGGCTTTTGATCGACGTATCCGTGGCGTGCAGTAGGCCTCGTGGGCAGGCAGGGCTGCCCTCCCTGGCTGCCCGCCGCCCGGCGATCACCCGTCGGCCGCCGTAGACAAAGCCAGGCCTTAGCAGCGATATCGTCCATGTTATATTTTGCCAACTGCGTCCGAAATTAAGGTGTCTATGTTTTCGCCGTTCGAGACGCTCTATCGCTCTGGTAATATTCGGCGAAAAATCAGCTGATTCTGACGGGAGTAACGTTTAGGATTTTCGTGTAATGTATCTGAGTAATCGTTTAGGGAAAAGGGAGAAGAAGCGGGGATTGGGAGAGAAGGAGGGGGCTAGGAGATGACGACGAACGTAGTAGTAGCGTCTTAGCGTGTTGCGCCTGGCGCATCGGATACGCGAGGCCGAACGTTGCCGACCGATTCCGATGATACCCGATCGGCAGAATGGGAAGCTATGCGTGGGAGGAGAGTAGGTTCTGCTGCTGTCGAAAGATTGATTACATCACGGGTTGTTGCAGGAACGGAATATAGGCCGCTATAATACGTGGAGCTCAACCGAGCTCAACCGGCAGCATCGCCTATCATATTATGGCCTGATGTCATCACCGTATTGCTTAGCTTGTTGGGTTTTGCGTGCTGCTGTGTACGAACCAGCTTCCACAGTGTATATATGCGCGGAAATTGTATACAAACGTTTTGTAGGGAAATAGGAAGCTTTTTGAGTTAACGAAACGCGGTGATTTTATCGAAGCACAAAAGAGTGGCATTGTTTTCCTTTGGAGTTCTTTGGATTGTCGTGGAGTTTATTCGGCTACGTGGAAAAATTTCTCAAAGTCGTCGTCGTCATCTTACAGTAACAGGTGAACTTTGGACGATTTGGCGATGCAATGGACAAAGGACATCGAGTGTGAACGGAATTTGTAACATCTATGCATCACCGTTGCAGCTGCTGCACAGCGAGGTAAGGTACGTGTTGTTCGGATTTCTTCGTGTTCATAATCAGTTCCTGATCAGTCAGCCTTTTGGCAGTGATGGGTGCGAATAGAATATCTACGTGGAGTCCATTGTTTATGTTTGGAGTTTGGGAAAGGTAGACTTCGACAGTTAGGGCTGTAGGTATACGAAGACGTGCATCCTGGCTGTAGATTTAGGACTGTGATTGCTATCGTGATACATGGAGTTAAACGTAACAGAAATGTGAGTGCGTTGAAATACATGTAGCCTAAGCATCACGTCTTCGTTCTCCTTTGTTAGGACTGGGAACGGTTTTCGGGTGACGGTTAAAACGCCAAAGAACACTTCGTGATGCATGCTTGTAATGAATGAATGAATGAATGATGAACTAAGAAATGAATGGAGTGATGGATGGATGGATGGAAGGGTGGGTGGATGGATGAATGGATGGACGGGTGGGTGGATGGATGGATGGGTGGATGGATGGATGGATGGGTGGGTGGGTGGATGGATGGGTGGATGGATGAATGGATAGATGGATGGATAGATTTCATGGATAGATTTCATGGATAGATGGATAGATGAATGGATAGATAGATCGATGGATGGATGGATGGATGGGTGAATGGATAGATGAATGGATAGATGAATGGATAGATGAATGAATGGATAGATGAATGGATGGATGGATGGATAGATTTCATGGATTGATGAATGGACAGATGGATAGATGAATGGATAGATGAATGGATAGATAGATGGATGGATAGATGGATAGATGAATGGATAGATGGATAGATGAATGGATAGATGAATGGATAGATGAATGGATAGATGAATGGATAGATGAATGGATAGATGAATGGATAGATGAATGAATAGATGAATGGATAGATGGATGGATAGATGGATGGATAGATGGATGGATATTTAAGTCCCTAAGGGATCCTAAAATCCTCGGGGGCAACAAAAAAGTAGTAATAGTAGTAGTAGTAGCAGTAGCAGTAGCAGTAGCAGTAGTAGTAGCAATAGCAGTAGCAGTAGCAGAAGTAATAATAATATGTATACTGTATAGTATATGGTTAGTGTATGCTGTATATCTCTACTGTTAACAGAGGTCTACCCAATTGATATGGCGTTCAGTTTGGAATACAGGTTCCAGTCCTATAGCAAACACTGTAGGTACTTTGGCAGTGCCAGTCCGAAGCCTGGATAAAGGAGGAGGGTGACACTAATCATGCTTGTTATGGCACAGTGTATAGTGAAACAGCAATAAGCAAGCCCGAGAAACGAGATTATAAATTAACTGACTAAAATTCATAGTCTAGAGCAGTGGTTCCCAACCTTTTTTGACTTGAGGGCCATTTTTTCTATGTTGGAGGACACGAAGGCCACTTTTTCTTAGTTGAAGCACATAAAGGGGCCACAAGGTTAAAATTGCATTAACTGAAAAGCATATAAAATTGTTCTAGTTGATTCAAAATATAATGTTTGATGTTATTTATCGACGTTAAAATAAAATAATTTGTAATAGAAAATAATAATGTGTTCAATCCTGTCCAAATTGTTAAATTTTTCATATATTTTTGATAATTCTTTAAGAGATGAGGGTCATTTTCTGAGGCTTGACGGGCCATTTTCTGAGGCCTGGCGGGCCACTTTTGGCCCGCGGGCCACGGGTTGGGAACCGCTGGTCTAGAGTCTAGACCAATTGAGACGAATTGAGACGAAACTTCACGAAAGTAAATGAATATCAAGTAGATATGACGCATCTGTTGATAAGTCGACTCATTGGGAAACTGTCCCACACAAATGGTTAATCTATGCCTCACTGACTCATCAGGTTTACATGAATGAAGCTGGCCGATTTTAGCATAATTATGGCCTGATTAATGCTGAGCTGAGTTAGACCTGCTTTAAGGTGCGAGGTTAATTAGGTGCCTACAGGTAGCCAGGTGTGCAGCTGTAGGGAAATAATTATAGGCTTATTAATGGTGCACAAATATGCCCTAAATACCAGTTAGACCTAGTCAGATATGTCAATTGCTCACTCAAGATGCTATAAGCTGTCAAACTCTGCTTCAATTGGTAGACGTAAAATTTCACGTCGTGTACAATAAAATCGCTTGTAGTGGATTTGAGATCTCAAAAGCTCATAATAATACTACACACTCGAAACCATTCAACCTTATACACTTAGCATTGTCAACTACCTACTTTATGTCAGGTAATAACACTATTTTAAACCCTCCTTCACCGCAATGCCACGTGAACGGTATAGCCTATTCACAACGCGGTGTAGCTTAATAAGCTTATAATATTGCATCGTATATTACCCAATCTCATATTAGATCTTGCTAATAATTTATTAAAGCAATCGACAGGTCATATATCTTTTCGCTATTTTTGTAGCGCCTACACTTATACACAGGTAAATTTAATTATAGGCATCGACATAGATATTCTCAGGCTATTCTACCTACCTATATATATATATATATATATATATATATATATATATATATATATATATATATGTACGTGGCTACTCCGATTTGATCAATAGCATTCTGCATCTGATATTGGTGTGTCTATAAGTTTAAACAGCAACAACAACGACAATAGTAATAGTAGTAGTAGTAATCATATTATAGTATAGTAATAATAGTTATAGTAATAATGATAATAAAAATACTAATAATAGCAACAATAATTATAACTGTGAATGCCCATAAATGCACTTTCCTTTCAAACCCTGAAAAGACCAGACCTGAGAATACATGCATAATATTATTATATCTCAATTAATAAAAAAATCTCTAAATCCCTGCAGGGAATGAAGTACCTCAGGGCAAATTTTTTTTCAAATTATGAGAGTCTTTTATGAGACCTGAAATGTACATTTTCACAGACCAGTATAATTGCAATGCATTGTATTGTATTAAAGCATTTATAAGTGCCTGTGCATAATTAGGGCGAACCGTTCAGTACATGTTTGGGTATCATGTTCAAATCAATCTGTTTTCAACTTCTGTTCCTCTCGTATCTCAATGTTGCGTGACGATTAATGTTATTCAATACTTTGTTGCTTTTATCTCGTTAACTCATGTGGCGCTTTTTCTGTCCGGACCTTTAGAGGAATGCGGGCTGCACGTTTTGCTGACTGCATATAATATAGTTGCCCGAAAACAAACACCAACACACACGCACCCACACGTACGCTGACGCACACGCACGAATACAGGCACACAGACACACACAGACAGACAACACACAGACACACACACAGACACACACGTACGCACGCACACTGCCACACACGGACAGACACACACTTGACATTTTGTTGGCGTATAAGCATATGATGTGAAAACATATTATACAGTGCTTCCCAAACTATAATTATTATTGGCGCCGCGAATCTGATCTATGGGCTCTGTTGGTGATGTGGGTCTGGATAATATTTGTGCAGCTTGACTCAGCAGTCAAAATGTCACAAAATTCCAATCATCGGGTTGCTACCGACCTAGAGACCTGTAAAAAACTATATTTTTTAACTTGACGAGGTGTGGGAAAAGTTTTCATGCACACTTCTACACGAATAGGGCAGTTAGAAAAGAATTTATGCATCTACAAAGGTATTTTTGTGCAGATTAAAATAGTTATTAATAATATTATTAACCATTTATTTAGTTATTAACATATGTTCATTTTCATCCGATTAGATATAATTTGCCATGGAGGATGGGAAGGGCAAGGAAGGGTTTGTGCAGATCTAAAATTTCCTTAAAAGAAGCCATGGCTCAATAGAAGTATAGGATAAGCCTCTTTCATACTTCAATATCGTGAAGGCTACAGAGGCAAAAAGAGGTTCCATGATTATGATGATGTGTGGGAAGATATTTATTAGAATCGTGGATGGATCGACCTTGCCCTTAATGAATACAGTGGATAACTGTCTGGAAGAAGAGCAAAAATGAAATGAAGGTCATTTGACTGAATGGCTCCTAGTAAAACAAAGAATAACAGGCATTCCTCTTTCATCCTATAAAGACAGCTTTTGGCCACGCTGAGGTTGGGAGCGCCTCTGAGCAGTCCCTTGAAGAGGCTATATGCAAATTCATTCAATGAAGGAATAAACATACATTGTTATGTATACACAATCTTGTGCGTGCATATGTGTGTGTGTGTGTGTGTGTGTGTGTGTGCGTCTGTCTCTGTGTATGTGTGTGTACATGTATGTGTGGGCGTGCGTGCGTGCAGGCATGGGTCATTAATTCGGCGTCATCATCGTCATTAATTATCATTATCATCAGCAGCAGCATCTGCGTCGTCGTCATCATCATCGTCATCGTCATCGCCATCACCGCCGCCACCACCACCACCAACATCATCATCGGATTCTGATGCCAGCCTTTTGGCGGCGATGGGTACGAGTAAATGATCTTCATTGTTCTCGGTCGTTTAGCCAGGTCCATTGTTCTCTATAGTGTGTGTATGTGTGCGCGTGTGTGTGTGCGCGAGTCCAAAATGATATATGTAGTATGTATACGTCCTTGTTTGCATCATGTTGAAATGACATGTTCTATCCAGCGTGTATGTAGTCTTGGTCTTTGCTTCCTATATTATTTCGTTTCGTGCACGCAATGCATTGCGTGGGTTTCTGTTAACAGTTACTGTGAACTATCATATGCACGATTATATAGACTCTGAATACTTAGAAATGATTCAATGCTTGTGTGCACTATTTATGTACTCTATACCCTGAATATATAGACTACACGCTGGATATATATATATATATATATATATATATATATATATATATATATATAAAACATATATAATTATATAATATGTAATTATATATATATATAATTATATATTTTATAATATATTTGTACACGTAACATATAATATATTTATCATGTACATATATATGTATATAAATATATATGTATAATTATGTACTATATATTTTACCAATAGTCTCCTATAGGCTAATGAATTGTGGGGCATGAGAGTTACGTCTGATTGGTTTGGATATTGAATACCGGTTGCGCAATTTCCTCCTACTCCACCTCCTCTTCTGTTTTCTCCTCGATCTCTCCTCATCCCCTCTGTAATCTTCTCCCTTCCCCTCCCTACCTCCTATTCTTCCTCCTCGCCTCCCTCTCTCGTCCTATTTCACTTCCCCTTCTCCAATCCTCCCCATCTCTTATTCCTCCTCCAGATCGTTTTACTCCATCCCCTTCCTTCCCATTCCCTCCACTCTGCCTCTTTCTCCTCCTCTTTCCTCTATTCATCCTCCCTACTTCACCTCGTCCTCCCATTCTTCCTTCTTCCTCTTTCCTCTCACTCGTCGTCCTCCCACGCTTCCTTCTTCTGTTCCTCCATAAATCCCTCTCTTCTCCACCCTCCTCAACCGCATCCTCGTTCTCCTATCACTCCTTCTCCACCCCTTTCTCCTCCTCCTCGTCTCTACTCTCCTCTTTTTCTCCTCTTCCTCATCCTACTCCTTCTATTCCTCTTCCACTTCCACCTCGTCCTCCTCAACGTCCTCTTCCACCTCCTCCTATTCTTCCTCCTCCTCCTCTTCCTCTTCCTCCTCCTGGTTCTCGTCCTCCTCCTCCTCCTCCTCCATTTTCCTCCTTATCCTCCTATTTCTCCTCCTCCTCCTATTCCTCGTTCTCGTCGTCCTCCTCCTCCTCCATTTCCCTCCTTATCCTCCTATTCCTCCTCCTTGTCTTCCTCTTCGTCCTGGTCCTCGTCCTCCATTTTCCTCCTCCTCATACTTCTACTTCTTCTCCACTGTCACCCTCCTCTCCTTCTCATATTTTCTCCTCCTTCTATTTCTCCTTCTCCTTCTGGTGACTCCATCTGCTGAAACCGTAGACTCACATAAACCGTATACTCTATCTCAGTCTATCAGCATTCGATACTTTTTAACTGCATGACTTTTTATTACTTCTCTTCATTGATCATGCTGACTGTTGCTCCTGTTCGCGGACTATCTAATCTACTTTCATAATCATAGACATCATCGTCGTCGTCGTCGTCATCGTCGTCGTCGTCATCATCATCATCATCATCATCATCATCATCATCATCATCATCATCATCGTCATCGTCATCGTCATCGTCGTCGTCGTCGTCGTCGTCGTCGTCGTCGTCGTCGTCGTCGTCGTCGTCGTCGTCGTCGTCGTCGTCGTCGTCATCGTCGTCGTCGTCGTCGTCGTCGTCGCCGTCGTCGTCGTCGTCGTCGTCGTCGTCGTCGTCGTCGTCGCCGCCGCCGCCATCATAATCATCACGATCATCATAGTCCTCTCCTCCTCCTCCTCTTTCTCCTCCTCTTTCTCTTTCTGCTCCTCTTTCTCCTCCTCCTCTTTCTCCTCCTCTTTCTCCTCCTCCTCCTCCTCCTCCTCCTCCTCCTTGTACTCTTTCTCCTTCCACCTCATAGGCAAGTGTGTGTGTGTGTGTGTGTGTGTGTGTGTGTGTGTGTGTGTGTGTGTGTGTGTGTGTGTGTGTGTGTGTGTGTGTGTGTGTGAAAATTACACCTACAAAGGTCTCAATCATTTCACTTCACTGACTCACGAGATGAACGGGTGAACAGACGAGGCTTCCTTCACCAATCACCGATATAATATACAGAGCCTTTGTGTGGAGTCTTTGTGTGGAGTCCTAGGTGGCCAACGCAGGAACTGAATGCCCCCCAGGGAAATGTCGACGGCTCTTGAAGTCTAGGGAGACCCAGTGACTGCAGGATATATATATATATATATATATATATATATATATATATATAAGATGCATCACTAAGATAATTATTAATTACAATAATAAGAATTAAGAGTTTTGGGTAGGCTACATGATACATCTATGGCAGAGCTCTTGTAAATAAGCTTAGGCCTACCTGTAGTTTTTAGTGTTTCAATAGCTAGGCCTATATGAGTACCAGTACCAGTAGGCCTAAGTACTTCTGTAAATACTTTCAGCTGTGAAAAGGAAAACGTTGGCGATGAATTCTCTTCTGGTATTCGATGCTGCCTTCTTCGTCACATTCTTCGCATTCAACAGCGGATATTTGGACGACTCTCCGCCGGAGATCAGTATTCAAGGTAACTCCTCACTGCACCTCAGCCATGATTTGATTTGTGTGTGTGTGTGTGTGGGAAGGGGGTGTTACCAACTTTTTCGGTCAAATTTTCTGATGACCTTTTTTTAGTCGTCGAAATTTCTGAAGACTTTTTTAGTCATCATGACACATGCTTTTCGTAGAATTTTTCGCCAGAAAATCGTTCACTGCGGCGTAAAGCGATCTGATTTCATCTTTTTTTCTTCTAAAATCGCGATCTTCTGCGGTTCTGGATGGACAAGATATTTCACACTTACATTATGTGCTAGTAAATGCATTATTTTATTTCTACTTTTTTAATTTTGGGAGGTGTTCAAACGCCCAAAACACTCCCCTAGCCACGGCCTTGTAACTCCACCGGTGATTTTTACCGCCTAAACTGCCTTACTCCATAACTTAACATGACCTCCTGACGGGTGTAGGCTATATATTTACTGGTCTCACCTATAATTCGGGTGTGCATGTTCTTTCGTTTTATCACGTGTGTAGAACAAATCTTATGCCAAATCTGGTTGTAACGAACATATAGGCGGCATAGGCGGAGACCTGGGCCGAGAATTGGGGGGGACGGAAAGACGCGAGATTTTCCGAAAAATTTTTGACGACCGGCGAAATCTCGAAAAAAATTTTTTTATTTTCGCCGCCCAAAAAGTTGATGACTTTTTTTTTAGTCATCCGGCCAAATCTTGACGAAATTTTCTATTTTTTTTTAGTCATCATCCAGCCAAATCTCGACGAAATTCTCTATTTTCGCCGCCCAAAAAAGTCTTGACGCTCCAACATTGGGGGGGGGGGACCAGTGGCGTAACAACCATATAACGAAGGTGGACAAAATCCACGGGCCCCCGAGACCCAAAGGGCCCCAAGCTTATTAAGTAGAAAAGTGTCATGTACTTTTTCGGAGTTTTTCCGTTTTATAGTCCGTTTTAACTTTTAAAGTTTGTAGAGTCTAGACCTAGCCTGGATGCGACCGACGGATATGATAAATGATACGCATGTGTCGTGTCTGTCGGGACTGTAGTATGGGTCATCGGATGTGAGAGCATCTGACCCGTAGTAGACATCAACACTTAGCTGTATGTTAGGGGCGGGTCGACGGTTAGGGCGAGGGGTCCTCGGTTAGGGTATACATTCATTCATGGAGGTCATCCGAGTACCCGACACAGCGTTAAGGAATGATGCCTGAAATAGTATCTGCTTTCTTTTTCCGCTCCCTCTAATTGACTAATTCTAGCTGGCTGTGTGTGTGTCTGTCTGTCTGTCTGTCTCTCTGTCTGTCTGTCAGACAGAGAGAGAGAGGTCTGTCTCTGTCTGTCTATCTGTCTCTCACTCTCTCTGTCACTCTGTGTGTGTGTGTGTGTGTGTGTGTGTGTGCATTGTGTGTACCTGTCTTTGTCTCTGTCAGTGTGTCTATACGAGCCAAGTGTTCAAGTGACTGATACACACTGCACATTGCAGTGTTCATTCCTTCGCGCTCATAATAATTAACAGTCATTCATTTATTTTTATCTGGATTATCACTATTGCGGTGCCTAAACGAAAATAATCATCATATAAGATGAATGTCATATGAAACGCACGTACAGTTCTGAACTTCTGGCAGTCAGAAGCGAGCTGAGGAAATCGAAAAATTGTGGCTGCTGTGTTTGCGAACAGTAAGGCCAGAATAGCCAAATTCACGAAGTAATTCTACGAAGAACTACTGTAACAGACCACAGTGAGTATACATTACACGTACGTATACGTGTGTGTACATAGGCTATGGACCTTGTATGGGTGTCACGACAACAAACTGGTCTTCAGACAACTCGCCTAACGACAACTGGTCTAAAGACAACTGGTCTAGGCTACAGACTGGTCCAGCGCTTGAGAAGTGGAAGCTGGATGAAAGTTTTGTACAGCTGAAATGGAGGCTGGATTGATCAAAAAACGCAAGAGAAATGGAAGTTGGATGAAGGTTCTTTTGCAGGTGAAATATAAGCTGGTTGACGAAAATAACGCATGAGAAATAGAAGCTGGATGAAGGTATCAATTTTTGGATCTAGGCCTAAAATAGAAGCTGGATTGATGGAAAACGCTTAAGAGATGGAAACTGGATGAAGGTATTTTTATATCTGAAATCGAAGTTGAATTGACGAAAATAACGAACGAGAAATGGAAGCTGGATGAAGGCATTTTTAGATCTGAAATAGAAGCTGCATGGATACACGTTGAAATACATGAGTGAAAGTCATCAATCCAACTTCCATTTACATGTAGGCCTAAGCTAGAAAACCATTTAGGCCTAACGTTTTTTCATAAATCCAGTTTCTATTTCATCAATAGTACGTCATCAATAGTACGAGTTGTCTGTAGACCAGTTCAGTGGCGGCGCTAGGAGGGGGCTAAGCACCCCTATAAGAGGCACAGCCCCCCTAAAAAGGTCGTCACACATTTTGGCGGCGAAAATGGAAAATTTTCATGAGATTTCGGCCGTTGACTAAAAAAAGTCGTCAGAAATTTTGGCGGCGAAAATGATTTTTTTTAAATGAGATTTCGGCCGATAACTAAAAAAAGTTCGTCAGAAATTTCGGAGGATGAAAATGGGAAATTTCCGCCGCGAGGCTTCAGCCCCCCCCCAACTGAAATTCTGGCGCCGCCACTGAACCAGTTGTCTTTAGACCAGTTGTCTGTAGACCAGTAACTGTTGTCGTTAGACGAGTTGTCTGTAGACCAGTTGTCGTGGAACCGTTTTCTTGTTTTGCATTGAACCATTAATGTGTCTTAACAATGGATTATTGATGACAGCGTTGAATACTGACATTCATAAAGCGAAACTTTATGAAAACTCACCAGTAGGCATATACTATTGCGCTACCAAAATTACGTCAGATTATAATAGGCGCTCTTGTTTTAAAATAGCCATCTCATTGTTTTCACGGTTTAGTCTCGTTAATGGATATAGGGGGCCCCCAAGCTGAGAATGTCCACGGGCCCCCGGCTCAGTTGTTACGCCACTGGGGGGGACAAATGCATGGGCCGTCCCCCCAACACTTTTATTGGGGGGGACCGTCCCCCCTGTCCCCCCTAGGTCTCCGCCCATGATAGGCGGAGACCCGGGCGGAGACTTGGAGGGGGGGGGGCGGAAAGACGCGAGAGTTTATGACGGACGAATGGCTCTGAGTGTCGCAGAAAATTTCCAACTTTTGCCGGCCTAAATTTTTGACGACCGGCGAAATCTCGAAAAAAAATTCTATTTTCGCCGCCAAAATAGTTGATGTTCTTTTTTTAGTCTTGACGCTCAACGATTGGGGAGGGGGACAAATGCATGGGCCGTCCCCCAACACCTTCATTGGGAGACCGTCCCCTCTGTCCCCCCTAGGTCTCCGCCCATGCTAACCAGGGCTGTTTTTAAGGAATTTTTAGAACTGCACATCCTCTTCTCTCCTTTCTCGTCCTCCATGGTAAATTACTCCCAATCTGAGAAAAATGGCCCATTTTTACTAGTTTTAACTGCACGGAACGTGACGGAAGTGCTTCTACAACTGCACGAATCCATTTAGAGCTGCACATTTTGTGTAGAACTGCACGTTAAAAAAAGCCCTGATGCTAACGAAGTCTTCTGTGGTGTGGACGGCAAATACTGAGTTACAAAAACCACTTAAAAATTACTTAAGCTTACACACCTTGATTAGTCTTTTACGCGAGATATATGAACGCCCACAGATTTTTGCGGCAGTAACTCACGATGGTAGCGGTTCAAACGTTTTTGCAACAGGAGCAACAAGAGAATGCAAAACAGGAAATGAAGATCATGAATATTTTTCAAAAGTTTCAGTTGCTTAGTTGCAAAGAAACAGAATGTTGAAACCCAAAGAGTATAGTAGCCTATAGTTAAAAATGAGTGCAACTATTCCAGGGGGGGGAAGTGCTCCCTTTTGTCCTATTTGCTGGCGCCCAAGACGAGAGATCATAATTATTAAGTCTGCCTGATTTTGTAGAGCCATTAAAGAAATGATAAAAGACGAAGGGACGCTAAAAAAGGATTTTTATTGATTACTTTCTTTGAAAATAATTATATCGGTGAAATTCGTTACCGAAGCTGACGCTTTTATCTGATTTGTTCGTGAACGTAACACGTGATCTCTGTTGATGTTGCGCCCATATATAAATATCACATAATATAAATCTCACACAATATATACACATATATATATATTTATATATATATATATATATATATATACACAACGGCTTCTTATTATGCACCTTTAGCGAGGGAAATCCTCTGACTATGGCGTGATCAGCTGGTCATAATTAAATGATGTGCCAAGGAACAGCTGGGTTTAAATATTAGTTGCGTGCGCTAGCAGACACACTCAGCTTAATATTTATGTGTGTGTGTGTGTGTGTGCATCAGTGTTGTTGTCAAGACCTCAAACCTCAAGACCAAGACCAAGACCAAGACTTTGAACCTCAAGCCCAAGACCAAGACCAAGACTTTTATTCTCAAGACCAAGACCAAGACCAAGACTTTTGCACTCAAGACCAAGACAAGACCAAGACTTTTGGTCTCAAGACCAAGACAAGACCTTGCGAAAATGCAAGTTCTGCTATCTTAATGAAAACGTATTTTATTCAAACAAAGCAACTCTATAACTAAACTGCAGAGAATTCCGAGTTCAGTTCGTGCCTACAAAACTCCTTAATGTGATTATGTGCAATGTTATTGCAAATGGCTGTTGCATTTTAACAGAACCAATTCACTCACAATTTTCTGACCAAGGCATGCCCGGTGTGGCCTCATGAAAATTCCACCATGCGAAAAAATACGTTCTACAGGTGCTGAGGTTGCTGGCACGCACAGCATCTTTTCAAGCACTGGATATAAATTTAGAAATCGTGAGTCTTTTTTAAAATCCTGCCATGGCGTATCTGACCGCCTGGCTTCTGGTACGAGTCTTGGCAGGGCTTCCAGATACAGCATAACTGTTGCTGCTGCCAATGGTATTTCCTGACCAGCTGGAATTGCATCCGTTCGCAGATATTTGTCGTAGGACGTGAAGAGGCTTGGCCTTTTTCGTGGCGGTGAATTACAATTTTACATCGGCCCCACGACCTTAAAAATCACCCTGATTATTCAATGCAACTGAAGGGCAGGGAAGGCAGGTCTTGGTCTTGGTCTTGAAAAACCAAGACCAAGACTTTGTACCTCAAGACCAAGATCAAGACCAAGACTTTTATTCTCAAGACCAAGACCAAGACTTTTATTCTCAAGACCAAGACCAAGACTTTTAAAATCGAACTCGAGCGCACTCGAGACCAAGACTTTGGTCTCGAGGACAACAAGTCTGGTGTGCATCTGTCTGTTTGTCTGTCTGTCTATCTGTATGTCTGTCTGTGCATGTCTGTCTGTCTGTCTGTCTGTATGTCTTTGGGTGTTTGTTTAGTTTTGCTGTACTTGCGCTGTGTTTATTTTTTGTCTGTAGGCCTACATATCTGTATTTGTTGCTGTACGTATTTGTTTACGTATGGATTTAAGTGTTTTGTGTTTTTTGCATGTGTTTGCAAGTGTATTTGTGCATTGTATGTTCACGGGTGATTTGACTTGTGTGTGTGTGTCGGTGTTTACACACTTGTGTGTATACGCACACGTGTGTTTGTGTGTGTTCATGTGTGTGTTTAAGTGTTTGTGTGTGCATGTGTGCGTTTAAGTGTTTGTGTGTATGTGTGTTTGTCTGTATAAGAATGTGTGTTCATGTGTGTCTGTGTGTTTGTATGTATATGTGTGCTCATGTTTGTGTATGTTCATGCATGTTTGGTGTATATATGTTTGTGTTTGTTTATATATGTGTGTGTGTGTGTGTGTGTGTGTGTGTGTGTGTGTGTGTGTGTGTGTGTGTGTGTGTGTGTGTGTGTGTGTGTGTGTGTGTGTGTGTGTGTGTTATTCGAAATGGATGTGTTAATGTGAGGGTTGTTGTTTATATGTGTATATGTGTGCAAGTTTAGCTTGTTTATGTGTGCTTGGGTGTATGTGTGTGTGACTGTTTGTGTATGTGTGGGTGTATGCGTGTCTGTGTACGTGTGTTTATTGAGGCTGTTGCTGCTGCTGCAACTAGTTAGCCAAGTCTTTAGGGGAAGGAGGCCACCGTTGCACCCGCCAACAAACTTGGCCCCGTATAACATATTGAAAACTTTCAAGATGGCGCAGTGAAAGCATCGTTGTCGTCCATCTTCTCTGTGGCGTCTGGTTGCGTCCGCAGCTGCTATCCTAGGCTCCTCCTGCATCAGCATCAGCAGCAGCAGCAGCAACAGCAGCAGCAGCTGATGCGGAGGCAGGAGGCACTGGCATCGATCCATTCCGTTGGCTACTGAAGATTATGTGGTCGGCTGTTGATGTTCCCGATGTAAAGTTGAAGGTTTCATGCTTCTGAATGTTACAGACTTCCCAGGTTTTTGTAAATCTTCCATTAGTCCATCCGTCCATCCGTCCGTCCATCCGTCCGTCCGTTGTTGCAGAGTTAATGAACTCGAATGTAGGGACGTATACGCAGAAAATTTCTGGGTGTTGGGGGACATTTTATGGGGGCTTAAAATGGACGTGCTCGCAAAATACAGAATAGTTTTAAAAATTCGGAAATTGCCTATTTCGACGTATACGCAGGAAAAACCAGGAGGTTTTCATTTCTCTGACTAGCTACCCGCCGGTACACCACGCACATATTTATGAATGGGAGACCCTTTAAACTGCTTACCGGTGTGCTGCAGCACCCTTAGCACCACATGAAATCTGGCCACTATACTATGTTACTGATTCCAATTTCTCCTCCGTCAAGCGCATGCTGACCATGAGGCCTTTACAAGACGTCTCCAAGTTGTTCTTTCTCTGGTCTTATCCACCGCTCTTCGTATGTCCATGCCCTGCGTTTCTAGGTCCTCCATCACGTTCTTCATCCATGTCTTTTTTGGTCTTCCTCTTCTTCTCCCCCCTCTGTTTGTCCATATAACACTGTCGCTGGTAGCCTTTTCTCCTCCATCTGTGTACCATGTCCGAACCAAGTCAGTCTTCTCTTCCTGATTCTGTCAATTACTGTTTCTTTGTGTCATATGTTACTGATATAATACAGTAAACACATTTTTTTTAGTATATTGGAATGTTTATTTTCAGAGTCGTTCGAGTACTGCAGCGGCGAGGAGTTTCGCGCAAGATGCGGCGGTCGGGACGAGGTCGTTGTGATAAACGATGCCACTTACGGCCGCCCAGCATCAGCAGCATCAGCATCATCAACATCAGGAAGATGCTTCTCGGAGGCAGATCAACAGCAGCAGCAGATGGGATGCATTGCCAACATCACAGAACATCTAGACGCCCTTTGTTCGGGTCGCAGGTCTTGCACCGTTCGAGTGCCGAGCGCGGAGATGAATCGGGCGAACAAGTGCCCTCAGTCGGTGCGGACGTCCATGCGTGCTTCGTACAGGTGTGTCAAAGGTGAGAGGAGGGTTGGTGTGTTTCCTGTGTTGACTGCAGTGCAGGTGGGGTGGGACCATAGAGGTGTATTATATAATGAATATATCACTAAAGAGAGTGTCAAGTCTCTATATTTATTGAAGTCGACGTCTAATTCGTGCCGACCAATCACATCATATATGTATAAATTCGTGCCGACCAATCATAGGCGATTTCTCATACCGACCAATCACAGTCTTACAACATCGATCAGGAAAATAACTAAAATAATATCAACATTTTTATAATGATTCGAACATGTCGATGTTTTCTTGTGAATATTGCAGTTATCTTGCAATATTCACAAGTTAACATCGACATGTCCGAATTATACAAATGTTGAAATTATTTTAAGTTGTTTTTCTAGAACGAAGTTGTAAGACTGTGATTGGTCGGTACGAGAAATTGCATATGATTGGTCCGATTGGTCGTTTTGAATTAGATCGACGTTAATTTATGACTTCACATCTGACTGCAGGGCGGATACGTCATGCTCTCTCTAGTGGTAATGTTATACATGTAATACATCTCAATGGGTGGGACACGGTGGCCGATTGGTTAAAGCAAGTTGCCGATAAGTAGTATTTGCACTTTGACGTCACTGTGTGGTAACAAAGACCATTAGCGACACCCTCCTCCTTTATTTAGGCTTGGGACTAGCACCAGCAGAGTTCAACCAGTGGCGGAGTTAGTTGCTGATAAGAACTGATGATACTGTAAATAGTTCAATTACCTCATGTTGACACTTCACACAGGCTTATGATAGTAAGATAACCTATGTTATTGATGATAAGAACTTATGATTAATATTAACCTATGTTGTTGATAAGACCTCATGATAATCATTTACAGTAGGCCTACCTTATATTGTTGATGACAAGAACCGATAAACATGATGTTAGTGGCAGTTACCTCGTATCTTAAAGTATAAAACTCAAAGTTTGTCCTTCTGTGTGTGGGATGCACCAATTTTGCCCGGAGGCCTACTCGGAAATTACAGCGATTCGTTTAAAAAAAAATTTTGCAATCGATTCTTACCCACATTTGGAGTTAAACGCCACTATTTTCGGCTGCCAATTCACTTTATAAGTCCCGAGATGTCAACATTTAAACTTGCACGCGATAAGCGATTCAAAATCCATTCACGTTGATCGCCTCCACAAGGTCTCCATTGACTACCAGAGAACTACAGCCAATGGCATGACGGTTTGAGGTCACGTGATATTTACTTCTATCGACAATATTTGCGAGGATTATTCTCGGCTTTTTTCTTCTGATCCACACGAGAAAATCATAAAGATCGCCATCCAAAAATCTTTCCATATTTTAAATTTCGCTGTTATAAAAACGATATATTAGACACGGCATAATTATGTTCACTAAACTCATGACGTCATTATTTTGAGCTCAAATCTTAACGTCACATCTCGCCAAACCGCGTAGCAAAAATGTTGTGGACGTAAATAATGCGAATATAACTGCAAATAATCGGAATAAAAAAGCGTAGATTTAAAAAACTTCCTTTATCTAAGTGGCAAAAAACAATTTATGAAAAAAGCACGTTGCGCTGAATGGTAGTATCTTTTCAGAAAAAGTCGTTTTTCTCAGTTACGTGTCGAATGGACTTAACGGGTTTTGCTCTTCGATTATCGGAGCGGAGAGGTTCGTTACTTCTCCTTAACGCGGGGGTCGATGGAAGGCGGGGTCAGAATGGTGAAGTCGGAACGGGGTCAGGCGTGGCTGGGGACAAAAACTTATATTTCCCGGGCAACGCCGGGTTATTCAGCTAGTTGTTGATAAGGGCATATGATAAACTCATGCTATCTTACTTTAATTTGTCATCTACACCTTTCCTCTGTGAGAGGGCAGAGGCAAGGTGCAGATGGTCTGTGTTGCTGTGTATACCTTTGCCGTTAGTTACCTGCTTATGCTTTGTAGCCTTCTCTTGGATAACTATCCTAAGCGTACAATTCCATACCTCGCCTTCTTTATTTGCTTTTCGTACAGTAACTCCTTACATGCCTACCTTAAATGTTTGCCATTTTTACCTCCCTTTTCCTTACTCGTTGCAGAACTTTTGTAATCTTACTTTAATTTACCATCGTTCCTTTCCTCTGTGTACCGGTATACCTTTATCGTCTCTTGTTACCTTCATTATCTTATAATTTTATGGGTTCCTTAGCTGACCGTAGGCCTACATTGATTTGCAAAAAGTGCTGAATAAAATACAATAACTATAATTATTCTAGATAGTATAGGTTATAGATTGACTAGCTGAATAACCCGGCGTTGCCCGGGAAATATAAGTTTTTGTCCCCAGCCACGCCTGACCCCGTTCCGACTTCACCATTCTGACCCCGCCTTCCATCGACCCCCGCGTTAAGGAGAAGTAACGAACCTCTCCGCTCCGATAATCGAAGAGCAAAACCCGTTAAGTCCATTCGACACGTAACTGAGAAAAACGACTTTTTCTGAAAAGATACTACCATTCAGCGCAACGTGCTTTTTTCATAAATTGTTTTTTGCCACTTAGATAAAGGAAGTTTTTTAAATCTACGCTTTTTTATTCCGATTATTTGCAGTTATATTCGCATTATTTACGTCCACAACATTTTTGCTACGCGGTTTGGCGAGATGTGACGTTAAGATTTGAGCTCAAAATAATGACGTCATGAGTTTAGTGAACATAATTATGCCGTGTCTAATATATCGTTTTTATAACAGCGAAATTTAAAATATGGAAAGATTTTTGGATGGCGATCTTTATGATTTTCTCGTGTGGATCAGAAGAAAAAAGCCGAGAATAATCCTCGCAAATATTGTCGATAGAAGTAAATATCACGTGACCTCAAACCGTCATGCCATTGGCTGTAGTTCTCTGGTAGTCAATGGAGGCCTTGTGGAGGCGATCAACGTGAATGGATTTTGAATCGCTTATCGCGTGCAAGTTTAAATGTTGACATCTCGGGACTTATAAAGTGAATTGGCAGCCGAAAATAGTGGCGTTTAACTCCAAATGTGGGTAAGAATCGATTGCAAAAATTTTTTTTAAACGAATCGCTGTAATTTCCGAGTAGGCCTCCGGGCAAAATTGGTGCATCCCACACACAGAAGGACAAACTTTGAGTTTTATACTTTAAGATAGGTAGGTTACAATCATTCCATATTAAATTTCAATACTCGTTTCAATGTAAATATATCAATAAATTTTGATTTTACTTTTGCGGCCCTCGGCTTCAAAAATCTTGCCTTTGCGGCCCGTGGTACCAAAAAGGTTGGACAGCACTGTTCTAGAACATTGCCACAGAGCTATGATTCCGGTCACACTAGTGTGTGTGTGTGTGTGTATGTGTGTGTGTGCGGGTGTGTATGTGTGTGTGTGTGTGTGGGTGTGCGTGTGTGTCTGTGTGTGTGTCTATGCTGCCAGACCTTGTTCTGGCATTAGTGTGGCTTGTTCACTGTCGAAACGTGTTGATTTTCTAATAGTTGGCTATTTCTAAACATTTGCAGTCAATTATGCTGCTCAATTTCTCAGCATTTGCTCCGCACGTGTTTCTGCTTAAACAGTCGCTGTGACAAATTACATCTAAAGTCATTCCTGACATTTACTTGAGGAACCTATTACAGTCGGTTTTTAACCCAATTTGTTTAATGGGAGTTTGATTGAAAAGGTACATTTGACATGGGTGAAGACTGAAGAATTAAGTGCCTGATAATATTATTACTCATGGTCAGCGATATCTGCAGTTGAGTACGTAAAAGCTGGCAAGTTGGGTTTTGATTAAAGCGGTAATATCAGATAAGAATATTCTTTAGTATACCAATTGCTATCCGCATTTTGGTGTGCATACATTGTCATGCAAGGTATAATAAACAAACGTACATCATTTCTATATCCAATCAATGTCAAAATGTTTTAAAATATCATAAAATCCTACATTGTAAGTCAAAAATCCAATACAAACCTATATACCGGGTAGATGAGCTGAGACAAAGTGACTTGGCCAGATAATTCTGAACCAGGGCCTCCTATAGGCTGTTTCAAGGCAAACTTGCAAACCCAAGTATCTAAGAAGTACGTAAGTTATTACTTAAAGTTAATATTAAGCGGAAAAACAGGTGCACTATTCCAGCAATATTTTCTGGACCCTCTCATGTTTCCCCAGCATATATCGTTCGTAGGCATCTTTTGGAGCGCCGTCCACGGCTTGAAGATCTCTGGTTTGGCCTGTGGCTCTGTGCGATAGTTGAATGCATGGTGAGCTCGCTGGATTATCAACCCGAGGCTATAATGAGTACAGCGACTGTACACTGTTGGTGGAAGGATGAGAAGGTGAGGGAGAGGACTGGCCCAACACCATCCTCATGTGCAGAGGCTAAGAAAATGAAGTCGCTAGGGCACTTCGTATACCTGCAACTGCTTGTTGAATGCCACTTACTTCTTTGATGGAAGGCATTAATCTTATGCGTTGGAAGAAGAAGAATTACTGGCTGCTGGATACTAGCAGTAAATATAGTTTTGGGGGAATGGTCTTAACGGGACAAAGTATAGACGTTGTTCTTGACTGTAAGACAGACGGAATCGTAAATAAGCCGGGGTCAAGTGACTCCAACACTTCGTGTGTGTAGTGGTTGGTAGTTTTAGTGGTTGGTAGTGTTTGTGGTTTTTAGTTTTAGTGGTTTTTAGTTTTAGTGGTTTGTGGGAGTGACTCTTTAGAAACATCTGATGAAATGGGGGAAATACTGAGACTTATGTGTAAATAATACTTACCTACATACATATTATATGTATGCATTTGTGTGTATTACATACATATATACATGCATGCATACATACATACATACATACCTACATACATACATACATACATACATACATACATACATACATACATACATACATACATACATACATACATACACACACACATACATACATACATACATACATACATACATACATACATACATACATACATACATACATACATACATACATACACACACTGGAGTCTGGTGTTCCAGGTCATTGCTCTTCCTCACCGTATTCCACTCTTCTTTACAGTTGCAGGCGGTTCCTGTCGGTCGTGCCACGCGTCGGGTCACGCCAAGGTCACCGGTGACCATGGTTACCTGGCGAGCGTCGTCACCATGGAAACGCAGGACGACGACAGCGGTGGCTGCGGATCGTCGCGCTGTCCCTGGTTGATCGAGGTCCCGGCTGGACAGGGCATCAACCTCACCCTCATCGACTTCTCTGCGGGTCCCCATCAGCAGACCGCCCTGGTGCCCCAGACGACGTCCCCTCAACGGCGGCCAGGGGGCCCTTCGTCCGATCGATGCCCTCGGCTGCTGGTCGTTAAGGAGCGGGCGAATCCCAAGGACAGTCCGGTGTGCGGAGGACGCGCCAGGTGGAAGCACATCCATCTGTCCGTCAGTCACTTCGTCGAGGTTCACATCGTTGGGCAGGATGATGTGCTCAGCGAGAAAGGACAGTTCCTCGTCTACTATGAAGGTCTGTTGTTGGAGGACTTCAATCTCTCGATGTCTTGTCTGTTGCTGTTGTTTTTAACTTATTATTATGATGTTATTGCCATTGTTATTCTTTTTTAGCAGGTGCCAAATGTGTAGGGACCCCAAGACCAAATTTCTGTCACCCTTCTTGTCGATATATCTGTCACTCTTTTTGCCACTATGTCTGTCACCTTTTTTGTCGCTATTTCTGTCACTCTTTCTGCACTATATCTGCCACTATTTTTGTTACTATATCTGTCACTCTTTTTGTCGCTATATTTGTCACTATATTATTGTCTCTATCTCCCTCACTATCTCTGTCGCCACATAACTATGTGTCGCCATACTACTATCTCCGTTGCTATCTCTCTCATATATTTACCTTTAGAATCGTATGTACAACCATTGGGCGTCCACATACATTTTTGCAGGATGAGCAACACACGATGGTCAAGGTTAATTTTTTCAGCAAGAGCTTGACAAATGCAAAGCAGAAGACTGAGCGCGTGTGTATTTTTTGTGGACGTTTCTAAATGTAAATTTCTCAGTTTCACTTTGTATAAATACTTAGCATCATTAGTATTTTAGTTTGAAGAAGTTTGTTAAAAACAGAAAGTACTAGTCACAAAGATAGGTGTCGATTTTCCCGAGAAGTGGAAGTGGGGGAGGGAGGGGCAAACACACAGTTTCCAATTGAATCAAACAAATGCTTAGGTAAGAATCCCAGGAACCAGATGCAGCTCATGCGTGGAGTAGGAGAGGGGGAGGGTGGGGCAATCCGCACCGCTGCATGTGCCCCCCCCACGATGTAAAAAGGCAACATGTAATAATTAATCTGTGCGATTGTTTTCTTGTTTTTCATCTCAACAACAGCCGTTGGGTGTCCAGATATAACTCCGCCGCCAAACAGTCGAATGAAACGAATGCACGATCGATGTGAGATCGATTGTCCTGGCACTCCCCACAAGTGGGCGATGACGTGTGTCGACAACAAATGGGTTGGGGACGCTGTGGGGAAATGCCCGGCGTCACCCCTTGCAGCGGTGATGAGCACTGCAAGACCACAGTCTGCCGGTGTCTGGCCTTTTCTGACGTCGCTTCCTCTCAGTAAGTGTTGAAAACCTTTTTATAATTATTGATGAAGTCATGCATAAATTGCCATATTAATTAACTCCGAGACTCGGTGGCCTGGGATCCGCGCTTGTTCACGAAGCATGCGGTTGCGGATTCGACTCCGGGTAACGACCTTGGGCGAGTTGTTTACGCACACGTGCCTCTGTTGCCAAGCAGTATGTAATTTGGTACCGGCGTAAGCTGGGAAGTAAACGGCAAGTCCTGCGATACACTGGCCTCGTATCCAGAACCTTGGGATTCGTCCATTGCTGGCTCAATGCCATTGAAAAGGAGATGAGCGCCTCCCTGTGTTCCACATGGAACTGGATGCACTTTACTTTTTACTGCTCATACTTTTGGCAGCGCCAGTCCCATGTCTAGAAAAACGGAGGGCGACACCAGGGTTGTACTCTATAGTAGGGGTTCTCAAACTGTGGTAGGCGCACCCCTAGGGGTACGCCAGGCGCCGGTAAGGGGTACGCGAAAAATTCCAGAAATATACCATTTCTTTGAGTATATGGACTTTGTGTTCGTCTTTTTTCGATTAGCAATGATTTTTAATGTTGCAAAATGCAACAATTGTAACAGCATCGTCATTTCTTTCTTTCACAACATACAGTGTATATAATTAGACTCACAAACAATGCAGCGCATGCAGCATATTTATGTTTAGGCCAATTACTATAATTTTGAAACAAATATATGTATAAATGGTTGAAAGTCCCAAAGCCAGAAATTCTCAGCCTATGGCATATCGAGCTCAAATGGCAGAGAGCTGAATTGGCCGAAGGATTAATTTCTGATCGAACTTAAAATTTTGTGAATCCTTTCAGCATGTCCTTTAAATCCTAACAATATGCCCATCAGTAAAATAAGAAGGGCAGGGTTTCAGCACAGAGCAAAAAACAACAAACATATGGCTGCCTACTTTGAATTCCGCAAATACGTCCGAGCGCAAGAATCCCAGGAATTTGGTGTTGAACGCTATATGCCTGCTGCATACCAGGCAAGGTTTTCGTACACTGGAATGACAACAGCTTGGAGTATCGCGTTATCTTTCAGCTTGTTTTCAATGCAACTGACAAGCTATGACCAGTGATGGGATTTGTTTACATGCAAAGGCAGCGAAGACCTCTATTTGTTGAAATACTTTTTGATGGAGAAAGAGCTTGGAGCGAAAACTGTGGTACAATTCCCACGCAACTCAGCTATACAGATGGAGCATGTAGCGTCGCGCTTTCTCGCTGGTTGGGTAATCAACCTGGAATGGCCTTCCTTTGGATTTTATCTTAAATGGTCGCCCATTAGATCCACCCGGAATGATCTTCCATTAAATCTATAATTATATCTGGAGTGGGCAGAATGGCCTCCCTTTGGAATCACATGCAGAAAATGTTGACTATAGTTATGTGTCAGCTAATGTTGACTATACGGTATTATAATGGGGTATCGATGATTATAGTTGGCCTATTATATGGGTCAAAGTTTTCTCTGATAATAATATATAACGTTGACCCCCTAGTATTAGGCCTACAGGGCTAATTCTAGTACTATTGGGCTAATGCTGTCTCTAATTATCGTATGAGCTAATCTTGACTCTAATAGCATACGGGCCAAAGTTTTCTCTGACATTATAATGTTATGAGCTAATGTTGACGCTAGTATTAGGCCTACAGGGCTAATATTATTCTAGTATTATTGAGCCAATGTTTTCTCTAATATTGTATGGGCCACGACTTCTTTACGACCGAGCACCGGTATAATAGCTCAGCCAGTTTAATACACGGCTGAACTGCCGATCTAATTGCACTCGTATTTCTCGAGTGGATATGAATACAGTCATAAGGTATGACATGCCATCAACATTATAATGTTGTCTTGTGAGATTATATCGGAGGTGCTCGATAGTGTTGTGGTTAGTGTGGTGGTCTGTAGGTCGAGACGTCGAGGGTTCAGATCCTCACCAGGACAGATATGGTTAGAGATGTCGGTTCCACCTATACGCTCACCCTATCCAACTCAGCTATAGAATGAGTACGTTGACAGTATAATTATATTGTCGGTGGGAGGATGTGACGGTGAGGGAGAGAATGGAGGAGAAAGAGGAATATTAGTATTAATGCTTAATCTATATCTATGGAGGAGAATGTACGCATGTATTTATGTACGTGCGTATGTATATGAATGTATGTATGTATGCAAGGGCGGATACAGAAATTTTCGAAGGGGCCAAATTTTCGGTCTTGGGACAGGGAAAATTTTCGTCTTGGTCGCCGAAAAATCTGATGATTTTTTAGTCGTACGGACCTTGTATACGACGCCGTACCTAGTCGGCGTGGGGAGGTTCTACGTCCTACTCATGGGGGGGGGGGGGGGAGGGGCACGTCAACTTTCCAAGCCAGGATAGCTGGTCAAAATAAAGAAATTTCTAAATGGGAGGGGACCATGGCCGGATTGGCCCCCTGGATCCGCCCCTGTATGTATGTATGCATGTATGGAACTCTCTCCCTACACATCTTCATTCCCTACCTAACACAAGATTATTTAAGCATAAACTTCGCCTTTATCTACTTAAAACACTTCCTGATACGTAATGGTTAAGGTTTCTGCTCAGTGGTTTCGCCAAGCCCTTAGTTAAGTCTTTAGTTAAGTCATTAGTTAAGAGTTGTTTTTCCCGTTATATACAGAAATGTAGATTGCTTAATATTTTTTGCTTAATATTTTTTTCTCTCTCTCCCTCATCATTTTTTTTATTCCTACAATTGAATGTTCTGTCATGTTTTTCTTTTATATTTTACATGAATTATGGGTGGCCCTATTAGCGGGATTTTCCATCCCTTCTGGGTCTCCCCTTCTTCACCAAATTATGTTAATGTATTATTCAATGCCATAATTGTATCATGTTTGTTTGTTGTTTTGGTTGAGGAAAAAAAAATAATAAATGCATGTATGTATGTTTGTATGCATGTATGCTAGTATATGTATGCATGCATGTATGTATCTTTGTCCAGCATGCTGGGTAGGGGTGAGGGTGAAAAGCAAAGGGAGTGGGGGAGGCGGGGGATGGCGATAAGCCAAAATTTCCGGCTGCATATATTTGGTCATCAGGGTAACCCGCGGGCGGCAGACGAAAAAACCTTCATTTTCAGGTAGCGTCGTGTAGGCTACCACAGCTAAGAGGAGGAATAGGAGGAGGAGAAGGAGGAGGAGGAGGAGGAGGAGGAGGAGGAGGAGGAGGAGGAGGGAAGGAGGCCTACGTCAATTAAGTTAAATTGCCAGTCTTCTTCTTCTTTCCCTTCAGGCTAGGATTATTCCCTCTGGCGAGGGGTCAGCCACTCGGATCCTTCTCCTCCACTTGTCTCTGCTTCCGGTGTCTTCTTTCGGGGCTAAATTGCCAGTATACAAACTATACATCAATAGTATATTCAACCAAAAATTGATGGATGTTCTTGTGCACTAAGAAACTAGCATAGGCCTAATACTCGTACGTTGAACTCCTTATTCTGCATAGGTTGTTCAACTTGTTCATCACGCATATTATAATAGCCTATGATTTGAGCGAGATGGTGACTCAAAGCGAAATAAAGTCGTCTAGACATGTCACATGTCATAGTTCGCTTGCGGATCTTTTCGCTTCGGCCAATTCTCCAAAAAGTGAGCAGCTCTCTTTAAGGGATTCTTTGGCAAACAATTTCCATCGTGTTACATGCGTCCATATAGCCTACAGCCTGCTCTTAGTCTAGATTGGACGCCGTGTCTTAGGAATGGCTTTTCTCAGATTCGTATACAAATGCTTTGAAGTATATCCAGTTGCATACATATAAGGCGCGGTGGTTTAGTGGTGGGGTACGGTGCATTGGAACCGAAGGATTCCGGGTTCGAATCCACCTCAAACCGCCGCGTATAAGGACCTTGACCAGTTCCCTCACTTGCAATTGCTCGTGGGATTCGGCGTGAAACTTCTATGCAGTGTCCGCGCTGTAATCGGGAGCGCTTCTCTTTTGAAGAGAGTCTTTCAGATGTGCTCCCGATCTGATACCCTTGCAATAACTTATACTCGCATGCATTTCTTTGTCTTGCTGTAGACGTTCTGATAACGTTGGTGGTGGCCGCGACGATCATAATCGGGGTCATCATCATCACCACCGGAATCGTCTGCTTAAAGAAGTAAGTAAATCGGAGAAACTGATGCAATTTTTTATCGAAATGAATACAGTATCAGTTCTTATGTGATTGGTTAAAGTGATCAGTGCGCAGGACCATCAGTGCAAAGCACAGGGCTGTTTTTAAGGAATTTTTAGAACTGCACAATCCCTTCTTTTCCTTCCCATCCTCCATGGTAAATTACTTCCAATCGGAGGACAATGACCTTGTTTGATGGTTTTAACTGTACAGAAGTGCTTCTGCAACTGCACAAATACATTTAGAACGGCACATTTGTGTACAACTGCACGTTAAAAAAGCCCTGCCAAAGGAAGAGGGTTCAAACCAGAGCCATGCGCCGACTCGAGAGTGTCGGCGGCGGCGCGCCGGTCATTTTTGGTCGGCGGCGGCGGCGCGCCGACCAACAGAAATCGGCGGCGGCGGCGCCCTCGAAATGTCAGCATCGGCGGCGCGGCGCGGCGTCGTGAGGTTAGTGCTACAGCGTCGCATGCATATTTTAATAGTTGTTACACAAGCAACTTATATTATAAAGACACGAGCGTTCAGCAATTATTTTTGGCAATTATCTGGTCTTAAATTAATGTTCACGAGAAGCAATTATTCTCAGAATAGACGTTCAATTACAAGATTCTACAAAGGCTTGATTGTCAAACCACATGACAGGGTTTTCAAATTCAAGCCTCCAGCTTGCGTAACCTAATAATAGAAGCTAAAGAATCATTTAAGCAGTGGTGGCGCTACCTGCCTATTTTGCTATTGACCGGCCTTATGCCCCGCCAAAAATTCTTTGAGTTTTTATAAATTCTCAGAATGGATGAATAATGGCGGGAAAGTGAAAACTTTCTGGAAAAGTCATTGAATTATTCAAACAAAAACCGCTTCAAGTTGTTATTCAACAATAATATCATTAGAAATAAGGTTTTTTTCACAAATTATTTATTTATCCTTTTCTGTCAAAAAACAAAAATTGAACAATTGAGTCTTCACGTTTTGGTCATTGCCTTTGGTAAAGTGTGTGCTGCGACAAGCGCCTGGTTTAGGTCAGATAGGTCCCATATAGACAGGACTATTAATGTTCGAAAGCTTGATTACCCATTTCACTTATAATATAATAGGTTAGGTCACGGTCAGCGTGGAACTTTGATACTGGAGAATAAATATGAATTAGGCGGTAAATGGCTGGCAAGAAGAATCGCGAGCCTGCAGACGCGACCAATCGCCTACATAAAATTACAGAGCGCCACTTCATTGCAAAATTATACTAACGTGTATCCTAATACTAGAGGGCAGACTGTTCTTTGCAATCCTAGCGTACGGTCAGACTATCAGGCAAGAAGGCATACACGGCATAACAATTCACTTATGCCTGCCTGGAGTTATTTTTACTTTCTTTGCTAATAATTCAAATCGAATCACAAAATCCACAACAGCTGAAACGTTAAGCGCTCTTTTCCAAAAGTCAAAACGAATAGATATCATCATAGGTTTCATTGCATTGACGCAAAATCGGTGGTGCCAGGAAAAATCGAAATAGATAAGAAAAATATTCTAATTCGCACCGACGCAACATTTTTTCGCGAAATCATGCAAGAGATGAAAAATGCATCAAAAATAAATAAGCTGATCAACGTAGAATCGGCGGCGCGCCGGCAAATTTTCGGCGGCGGCGGCGTCGGCGCGCCGACCCCAAAAAATCGGCGGCGGCGGCGCCCACTAAATGTCGGCGGCGGCGGCGGCGCGGCGCGGCCGGCGCAGGGCTCTGGTTCAAACCCTACCAAAACACATGGAATTTCTCTTGTCCTCAAATCCTCAAAAGCATCTTGTTCACTTGTCTTAACTATCAAGCTGCAATAACTGCAGACACACGCACACACACACACACACACACACACACACACACACACACGCATGCACCAACATGAGAAAAATTGTGAAACAACCAGCGAATTCCCATCAACAGCTGCTGAAGATGGTATGGTTAAAACACAGATGGCATGATTAGGTCGTATTATTGTGGGGCGCGGGGGCGTAGTGGGTATGTTCGTTGCCTTGCAGCCAGAGGGTTGCAGGTTCGAATACACCTCAAGTCGCCGCGTAGGGACCTATGGAAAGTCATTCACTCGCAATGCTCATGTGCTTCGCCGTGAAATTCCGATTCAGTGTCCGCGCTGTAGTTGGGAGCGCTTCTGAGTAGGAATCTTGAAGGGTCGATGGGCTATAACAAGTGCACATACATATATTTTTAACTATGATTAACTATCATCGTTGACAGCCCTAGTCTATACATATTATGGTTACCGGTGTGTGTAATGTTTGTGACTTTGTTATATTATGTTTGTGACTCTGACTCTGTTGTGTGTTTGTGAATTTGACTCAGGAACCGCTACAAAAGTCGTCACAGACCTGACTCGGCCATCTACACCGGGGCCTGCTCTGAGTTCGAGTTTCGCCAGGACCTCGTCGGTGCCAACACGGCGCTCGTCCCGAAGCCGAACGGTCCACACGGGACCGGGGCGTCGTCGCTGCTCGTCCCTCTCCCGTCGGCCGCCTCCTCCTCCTCCTCGAAGCCGCGTCGACCGTCCGCCGACCTTCTCATGCCCGTCCGCGACAACACCTACGCCGTCGACCGCTGTATGGAGTCCCGGCCTCTGCCGGCGATCCCAGACGCGGCGGCGGGCACCGCTCCATCCATCCAGCGGGACCATCTCAACCGGGTCATGGTCCAGATACACCCGAGCATGGAGACCGTCAGCTCGAACCAGGCGCGACCGACGATCGTCTGCCGGGGTGGTGTCGGTCCCGGACCGGGCAGGGCGATGCCGCCCCCGGCGCATTCGGGAAGTCCTGGACACCATCGGGGGCAGGTTGTGTTGTCGTCTGCGCCCGGTGGAGGCGGAGGAGGACCGGCGTTGGCCTTACAGGGCGATAATCACCATTACTTTATTCTCGACCCGGACGTCCTCGTCGAGGAACCGGCGTGTCCGGAACATTCGTCCGGGTACCAGTCGATGGAGTGTCCGACGACGCAGCCTGGAGTCGCCGTGCCCCATCGCAGGTCCCCTGCCGGGCAGCAGGAGCCGGTGGCGGCGGGTCAGGTGAGAGTGGGCCACCCAGCACCCGTGCACGGGCAGGGGAGCGGCGGAGCTAACGGCATACAACTGCGACCGATCAGAGAGGGCTCCTCGAACCCGCAACGGAAGGCGAATCCACCGCAGAGCGGTGGTAGTAACAGTGGCATAGGCAGTTGGCCCTAGCAACCCTATAGGATCAGAAAGATACCCACGTTATTATAGAGCATCAGAAGTTTCCCCAAGATGAAAAAAGCAGTTTTGGGGTGGGGGCTTGTTTTCAAAAGGGAAGAGCGGTTGGGGTGTGCAAGAATGAGGGCGTAACAGCCTGTGCTTGCTGTATTACCTGTAGATCGATTTCCCCAAACAAACAAGCAATCGTTTTTCTCCGAAAAACAAAAGCAAATAAGCGATCCGAAAGCTGCCGGCTGTTGCCAGACCTACGACTAATATTTCTGCGTAGATGACATATTGTTGCTTGCGTTTATCGTTGCATAATTATTCTGACAGCTCGCTTAAAATGCGTTTGCATAGGCCAACACTTTGCCAAAAACTGCATAATGACGTCAACAGAACACGGTCTGCAATATATGCTTCTATACGACAAGCGGTTGTAACTTTTGTTACGCGGCGGAATTTATATTTTAATAATTATTTGATGGGAAATTAGTCCTCCCATTCGTTTTTCGACTGTAAATAAAGCATAGGCCTACCATAGCTGACCCGGTTGTCTGCATCGGTTGCAGTGCACACCGCGTGCGGTTCTGTGCGTGGGGTTGCCGGTTCGCTTCCCGATGGTGGGATATGGTCTTATTTAGGATATATAAACCTGGGACTACAACGGATGATATAGTGGGGACCGTAATATGGCGTGGCACTCCTTGAATGGCGGTGGTGAAGGATCTCACCCGATCGGTTTATTGCAGAACGAACAAAGTCCTGAGGACATAGCTTACAGTCGCCGAGGAAACGGTGATCAAGTAGTAGTGTGCATGCAGTTGCATTCATGATTGTACAATGTTGCATAAGCAGCTTACGCTAAGCGAGCTATAGCCTTTAATAAAATTATGTTGGCGCAATCGCTTTCACTGAATTATTCATATCGCAAATTGAAAAGGAACAGTTGGAGATCAGTGCAATGTATAGGGAGAATTTATGAACAAGCCTCCATCTGAGTATAGGGACCTGAAGAACGGGCGCTATGTAAATTCCGATTGATTGATATATTGATTGACGAAACCTGATTGGTCGGTCGTGGCATTAGGCTATTATAGCCTACTTCACTGGATTTCCGACGTTGGCGTCCATGCCTCAACCGAGTTATACTCGAAACCGAGTTATACTCGAAACCGAGTTATACTCGAAACTTATGACAAGACGATTCAATCTTTTTCTGATGTGTTAATTTTTCCGTAGAGGCATTTGAGCGAGCGTGCTACCTTTACCGTTTAGAAACTGATTTGTAGAAAAAGGAACAGATACGAATTACGAAAATAATTATAGACAAAGTACATATAAACATCTGGTGAACAGCATTATAAGGTCATAGGTCGAATGAGTTGATGACCTGTTTCGTGTGTACATTGGAAACAGTGAGATTTGTTTTCGATAAAACATTTGAAGAGTTCGCCGGGTTTTTTTGTTCTGGCGCCCGTCGTGCAGTGGCGTAGGCAAGGGGGGAGGGGTTTCGGGGGTTAAACCCCCTCATTGGCTCTGGGAAAAGGGTTTTTTAAGGTTATTTTTCCATTTATGTAAGAAAAATAGCAAAAAACAGGGTTTCCGGCCATAACCCCCCCATGAAAAATTCCTGGCTACGCCACTGCCGTCGTGACTTGGTGAATTTATTGTGGAACGCATTATCATAGCTGACAACTTATGTAGCCTATGTATGCCTGTATGCGCACTTGTTATAGCCCCTTACAAGATGCTACTCGATCAGAGGCACTCCGGACTACAGCGCGGACACTGCATCGGAGTTTCGCGCCGAAGCAATTGCGAGTGAAGGACTTCCCCAAGGTCCCTACGCGACGACTTGAGGTGGATTCGAACCTGCAACCGTCCGGCTGCAAGGCAACGAACTACCCAGTAGGCTACACCGCGCCCCACAAGGAGGGCAAAATTCGGACCCTTTGCCTGCGTAGCTAGGTCGCTCTCTATGTGCCAAGGCCGTAGCTAGGGGGGTGTTTTGGGTGTTTGAACACCCCCCGAAATGGAAATTGTGAAAAATAATATAATGCGTTTACGAGCACCAGATGTAAAAACCATGAAATAAAACCATGAAAACACCCCCCGAAATATGGTCATCAGTTTTTTGGTAAAGAAAAATTGGTGACCTTTTAAAAAGATTTCGGTCGAATAACTAAAAAATTCATCAGTTTTTTTAGGAAAAGAAATTGGTGAGTGAAACACCCACCGAAATCAAATCCTGGCTACGGCCTTGCTATGTGCTACGAACTTCCCTATATATACCATAGTCTGTCGTGGCATCTTAAATTTACCTCTTTATCTCCTCTGAAAAAGCTAGCCCACTTTACTCTCGTGGGTGGGGGGATACTTAATAGCTTTTGAAGTGCTTCTGAAAGACGTGTCCTGACTGAAGCGCTTTAAAAATGATCAAATAGAATAGCCCAAACAGGCTACGGTAGGCTAAAGCGACCAAGATGCCCATGTTTGTGAACGAAAATGCAGCAGGTTACCAGACTATATAGTAGCCTACGATCTAAAGGTAAAATTGCAGTGTTTTCGTTATCATTACTATGTATCTGTATTGGGTGGGACTATTGGCTGTAGAATGTAGGATTTATAATTGTCCTGTGTGAGATTGGACTCACTTTGGGTTGGACCTAGCTAGGCCTAATCTATGGTCTTTTCCAACGCCGAGCATGCAAACAGACAAAAATCTAAATCTCTACTGGAAATATGCGGTCATCAACAATAATTAAGTGTTTGTTACGTAGCCTATCACGCCAGACATCATCAGAATTCCTGATGCTAGTCAATTGGTGGCGATGGGTAAGAACAAAAGATGTCCATCGTCCGTGGTCATTTGTCAAAGCCGATGCTTCTCCTACTGCATTTTTTTGTTGTTCATCCAAGTCTTGTCGTGTCCTCATTTATATCAATTGTTGACTAATTCGCCAGATGCTCCCACGTATCAGCAGGAGAAATGCCTCGGCGTCAGTAGCGTAGCCAAGTGGGGGTTCGGGGGTTAAACCCCCATTGGCTTAGGAAAAGATTTTTTAAAGGTTATTTATCCACTTAAATAAGAACAAACAAAACAATTGCTTGTAGTAACAATTGTTTTTCTTACTTTATTCCCTTTGTTACTTTATTCCCCTTTTACTTACTGTAACACTGTTGGGTTGGTGTCAGAAAGGGTATCCGGCCAGGCTATAAAGCCTCCTCCCCATCATAAATTCCTGGCTTATCCATTTAAATAAGAAAAACAAAACAATTGCTTGTAGTAACAAGTGTTTTTCTTACTCTATTCCCTTTGTTACTCTAGATATTCCCTTTTTATTTACTGTAATACTATTGGGTTGGGGTCAGAAAGGGCATCCGGCCAGGCCATAATACCCCCAAACCCCCCATCATAAATTCCTGGCTACACCACTGCTCGGCGATATTTCGACATGAAATCAAGAGACTAGTTTGAGAGCTGCATAGACGATTTCAAATGCAAACCCAACAATATACACGGCAGACAAAAAACAACTGTAGGCTAATAATAATTATATAGCGCAAGTATAACACACACAATGTGTTGTCCGTTGAGATAGCACGGCATACACAAAAAACTGATTATTCAAACTAAACTATAAAATCATCGGCTTGATCTTGCGACACCACAACAATCTCTACATGATCTCTCTCGACCAAAATTAATGGCCACATCTCCGACTAATAAATTAACGAATTAAATTAATTAATGCCGACAGTGCTACGAATGCAAATACGAATGCTAATACTACTCGTAAGCTGTACTACAAGGTAATGGTAATATCTATAAATAATAATAATATTAATAATAATAATATAACCTCATTCTGGACTGGCTTCCATGCAATCTTCAAGACGAGCCTCTTCTTTTGTTTCCAGAACTAGCATTGCTCTTGTACAGCACTGGGTGTTTGCTGCGTTTGGTCCCTCCATTTGGAATTGGCTTTCTCCATCAATAAGGGCTAAACTACTAATGACTCGTTTTTCAACAAGATCGGGCAGATTAGTCGCTGCAAAAAAGTTAAAACATCGAAAAACAATTCGACATAATAATTTTCAGTTTAAATTTAATTCACCAAATGAATTCGTAAAACGCCATTTCAAATGCAATCCTTAACACATTTCAAACAAGCTGCACTGGTTTCACTGCATACACTTTGGTCGTTTGAACAAAGCAATTTAACGCGGTACTGACCCAGTTGCCAACAGCGCGAGTTTCAGGAGAACAAAAGGAGTTCTAGCGAGAAGAAACTGACCATGAAATGCATAGAAATATACGACATATCTTTGAGTTCTGTTTTTCGAAGTAGTTGCTGAAAGAAAAAGGCAGTAGAAATACTCATTGATGATTGAAACAATGCAACGGTCACCAGTGTGAGAATTGTGGGAAAATAACTGGCGGTGGAGGGGTGGGCTATGATCCACATGGAATTGGGGTGTGAAAAACATACTTTACTATGGGGCTCAAAGAAAGACTGGGGGGTTGAAACCCCTCAAACCCTCCCAGTAATTCTCACACTGACTGTCACTAAGCATGCAGCAGAGATCCTAAAAGCTTAACTTAATCTGCACTACGTTTACATCACAACAAAAACAAACACTTAAGCGGCACTCGCTATCTAGACGAATGTGGTCATAAAACGACTACATTTTATACAATACAACTGCATTTTATACAATACAACTGCATTTGATACAATGCAACTGCATTTGATACAATACAACTGCATTTGATACAATACAACTGCATTTGATACAATACAACTGCATTTGATACGATACAATACAGCTCCAACTGCTACAATACAATTGTATTTGATACAATATACAGCTGTAATTGGTACAGTACAACTGTATAGTGTACATGATACAATACAATACAGCTGTAATTAATACAACACAACTGTATCTGATACAATACAATAAAGCTGTAATATTGATAAAATACAAATGTATCTGATACAATACAACTGTATCTGATATAATACAATACAGCTGTAATCAATACAATTGCATCTGATACAATACAATACAACTGTATCTGATATAATACAATACAGCTGTAATTGATACAACACAACTGAATCTGATACAATACAATACAAACAGCTGTTATTGACACAGTACAACTGCATCTGATACAATACAATACAGCCTGTAATTGATGCAATACAACTGCATCTGATACAATACAATGCAGCTGTAATTTATACAATACAATGCAGCTGTATTTCATTAGTACTCCACTCCTTCCAATGCTCGCAAGTGAACTCACGACCATAAGAAAAAAACATCAATGATGCTGAGCAATTGTGTGCTTATGACTTGCTCAGTGCTCACGGTCGCCATGCTCCACTCGAGCGCATGCTCAACTCGTACTCTCCTCATCAGGGGCGGATCCAGGGGGGCCAAAATGGCCATGCCCCCCATTAAAAAATTTCATTATTTTTTACCCAAAAAAGGTCATCAGTTTTTTCGGCAGATGGAAAAGGTATCTTCTTGGGAAATTCGAGGCTGATGACTAAAAAAAGTCATCAGATTTTTCGGCGAAAATTTTCCCCTGTTTCCTGGACCAAGATCCTAAATTTTGGCCCCCCCATCGAAAATTTCTGTATCTGCCCTTGCTCCTCATCACATGCAGGCTGCAAACTCCATCCATTCAGCCACCAAGAACGAATAGAAGCAACAATGAGCTTTTCTTAATCAAAGATTTTCAATGATAGGACTGGGAGTCAGAGTATAACAATATACCCACAGACCTTACAGGAGCTCTCTTTAATAAAAGAATCCCAGTAATATGACTGGCAGTCATATAAACACCAATGCTCTCCAACTTTTGACACCGCTAGCCACCAACTAACATTTTCTTGAAGTCGAGGCCACATTAATAAATTTAAAAGCAGCAATTAATTTTTAAAAAATTATTAACTACCGGTATTAAAATTTACTACGGAATAGTCATAGTGAATGCATCATGGAAACTGAATTTTGTGTTTACATTGTAAACAAATGAGCCAAGTTACGAACCAATTTCCATGCTGACTTTTTTTCAGTCTTTTCCAAAAAATAAAAATAAAATTTCATTAGCTTAGGGGGATCAATTAAAACCAGTTCACAGATTGCAAGTGGTCCACAGGTTGACCAGCACTTGCATACATTTTCACAGATAACACGATAGACATGGGGTAGAACATCCAATTTGAAGCAATCTATATTTCAATTCAATTTCTAACACCAAAACCAACCAAAGTTTTCAATTCTAAACCACCACATCACTCGAGATGTAAAAAAGTTTTTGTCCTCTTAAAATTCTAATATAACCCCCATCGTTTGTCTCTTGCATGATAAATCTTAAAATACAATAATTATAATATAAGAATTCTTAAACATAATACTATGACCACATTTTTCGTCTCTTATTTCTCTTATTCTAGCCGGCTCGCTCTGGAACTGAACATTGAAATTCAAACACAAATCATTTGTCTGTCACGATATCCAACCAACTTGTCCTCGGGCCGAACATAAAATTTTAAAACCGACAGCAAATCACTTGTTTCTCGCAACATCCAAATTGCTCTGCCGCCAATTTTGAAACGTAATACCACAAACGCATTTCATACTTGTCATTGACAATATCCAAACGACTCATCATTCTCCAGTTCTGCATTTTAAAATTCCCCCACACGTAATCACATCCCCCTTTTGCAATATCCAGACATCCAGACAACACCCTACAGCTAAACTCAACTGGTTCAACATTCATGCAAGCAGCTGTTTCAACCGGTACAATCTCAGATCTAAGGGTCTGTCCATATATGACGTACGCAAGGAGGGGATCGCTGGATTTAGGCGGGATGGTATGGCGGAGGTCTCTACAAAATGTAAGCACGAAAAATAAGTGTCTAATTATTATGACCACATTAATCTATTCATAACTCTGTATTATCCCATATTCATTTGTTGGCATTTGATAACATTATAATTAAATTCGTTCCAGATCTAGTAAACAGAACAGTAAACCACAACAGTTAACCGATTTTAGCCAACAAATATGATGCCGGAAAAAAGCACAGTAGCCTACAGTAAGATAAATGTTTTATTTATTTCTCCATTTCTATGGCGCCCCTTCAAGCGCTCTACTCAGAGACGCTCCCGACTACAGTGCGGATGCTGCATCAGAGTTTCATGCCGAAGCAATTGCGAGTGAAGGACTTGTCCAAGGTCCCTACGCGGCGACTTGAGGTGGATTCGAACCTCGAACCATCCGGCTTCAAGGCAACGAAGCCACCACTACACCACCGCGCCCCACATCATAGATGACTAGCCAACAAACTTTTCTAGGGGTGGGTTCAGGAAAGCTTATTTGTACACATGCATAGGGGGAAAGAGTCGCAACAGGGAAGGGAGAAGGGTAAGAAATACGATTTCTTGCGTACGTAATATATAGATGGATAATCTTCAACGCAGCTGTTTCAACTGGTCCAACATCTCTGACCTAACCTAACAACATGGCTAACAACGACCACAAATAAATAACAACACTGAAGCCGTGCGACCGAAAGCCGGCCAACCGAGAGAGATGCGGACCAACGGTCTTTCCGGCGTCCGTTCAGCGCGACTGCTTGTCCGACTTGTCCGTCTTCCGCCGGAAAGATGACTTTCTCGACGCGACTCCTCGGTTCGATGCTTCGGGCATTGCGGATCGCTGCTCGTCGAGACGACTCGACTGAAATCGAAGGATGAGATTGATGAAGTCTTCGTCGGGAACCGTCGGAGCGGAACGACCGATCGGCATCTCGCTTCTCTGGTCCTCGATCCGCGAACCCTTCAGATGGAAAACAACATGCGTTTGTTTGTTTTCTATGTGCACTTGTTATAGCGCCCCTACAAGCTTTCTACTCAGAGGCGCTCCCGAATGCAGAGCGGACACTGCATCGGAGTTTCACGCCGAAGCGCTGAGCAATTGCGAGTGAAGGACTTGCCCAAGATCCTTACGCGGCGAGGTGGTTTCGAACCTCGAACCTTCCGGCTTCAAGGCAACGACGCCACCACTACACCACCGCGCCCCACAATGTAGACACCATGCAAGTGGGTGAAACCAGTAGTTCTGCGAAGTGAAGAACCCGATGCACATTAATGTTATTGGGCGGCAGAGATTGTGCAGTTAAGACGGACTGTAGCCAAGGTTGCAGCGTCAATGTGGAGAGACCATGTTGTAAGGTCAACACCATTGCATCATGGTTATTACAATAAAGCTGTTGCATTCTACCAGAAATCTTTGTTCAATTTCTTACAAAATGCAGCATGATTACAATTCACAGTATGAACGGATGATCACAAGGTATCACAGGAGTCGAATTTAACTGTCGGCAGCCATGCAGGGCGCCCACCACGTCCTACTGCTCAATTTACCAACACCATCTGCCACATGTATGGAAGGCTGAGTGGACCTTTGGAAACGGCGCCATAACTTTTTAGATATGATTGGGATTTGATCAGGGCTATGATTAGTGATCTGATCAGGGTTTTGATTAAGAATCTTATTAGAAATCTGATCATGGGTTTGATTAGTGATTTGATCATGGCTTTGATTAAGAATCTGATTAGAAATTTGATCAGGGCTTTGATTAGTGATTTGATCATGGCTTTGATTAAGAATCTGATTAGAAATTTGATCAGGGCTTTGATTAGTGATTTGATCATGGCTTTGATTAAGAATCTGATTAGAAATTTGATTAGGAATTTGATCATGGATTTGATTAAGAACCTGATTAGGAATTTGCTTAGGGCTTTTATTAGGGAATTGATTACGAACCTGATTATGAATTTGATTAGGGTTCTTATTAAGGATTTGATTAGTAATATGATTAGGCAGCTGGTTCCTCATCTACCTGGCACCTGATCAGCATCTCGAAGAACTGGTCGTCGAGCAGAGTGTCGTCGTCATGACGTGTCGTCAACTGCGCCAGGAACTGATGGTTGTGAAGACCGGGGAAGACGTCAGCGCGCTGGTCGTCCATGCGCGACCCCTGGATGCCGGCGACCATGTCGAAGAACTCGTCCGCATTTGGCGAATTAGCTACATCACATATAATTTATTATCATTTATTTAAATTTTTTATCTTTTTATTTATTTAATTATCCATTCTACAGCGCCCCTTCAAGCTCTCTACTCAGAGGCGCTCCCGACTGCATCGCGGACACTGCATCGGAGTTTCACGCCAAAGCGCTGAGCAATTGTGAGTGAAGGACTTGTTCGAGGTCCCTATGCGGCGACTTGAGGTGGATTCGCACCTAGAACCTTCCGGTTCCAAGGCAACGACGCCACCACTGCACCACCGCGTCCCTTATCAAGCTTGTTGCTACTGCTCTTCCAACAACCAAAATTTGATCTCCCAACGTCTTACAGGAATTGCGTTGCTCTTAGGGCCCCGATCCTAGCGGGATTTTCTTCCCTTCAGTTCTAAGTTCCCATTTCTGTCACCATGCACAGTCAATCAATGATCGGTTTCTTTTATCACATTTGTCGTTTTCAACAGTAAAGAAATTATTTTGTGTACGATTATTCTGTAGCAATGAACGAAATTGAATGAAAAAATAAGTGAAATAACCGTCGTATTTACTGACAAGTAACGGACACAATCCACGTAACATGGAAACCAAAATCGATTGTGACGATAACCACCGGCCCACCCCGATTTCTGGACATTTATCTAACTACGAAACCGGACTTCTGGATATCAGCTAATATCACGAAATAGTGTTGGTGTGCCGTAAGATAATAGCGCTATATAGAAGTAATAGAAGTTACTAACAGAATTAACAGAAGTCACTAACAGAAGTGTTGCTAAAAGAGGCCAATATTAGAAGTCACTAATAGAAATTACTAACAGAAGTCACTAACAGAAGTTGCTAATGTAAGTTACTAATCACAACGATAAACCCAGAAGTTGTTTTAAATCGATATGGAAACCTTGGAAGCCGTCGTTTTCCTTGTCTCCGTCGCTTTCCTCCGCTTCCAGCGTTGAGCTACTCCGACTTCCCAGTTCCAGTACGCTTGAGCAACAGCGCTGGTCGTCAATGCGGCGACTCTGGAATTTACTCAGAAGGTCAAGGAAACTGTCGTCCAGCTCGAATGAAGATGTGCTCTACAAGCAAACATGCTTGCTCTAATATTATATGCTTTTATTAATATTATCATCATCATCATGCATTTATTAAGCACCACTAATTAACTATTCAATTTCAGTGACCCATTTGCTCCAACCAATCAGACACAGCGACTGACTTGCTCTAGCCAATCAGATACAGTGACCAATTTGCTCCATTCAATCATACACAGTGACCCAATTGCTCTGACCAATCAGCAACACTGACCCAATTGCTCCAACCGGCAACCAATCAGACACAGCGACTGACTTGCTCTGACCAATAAGCTACAGTGACCCACTTGCACCAACCAATCAGACACAGTGACCCAATTGCACTGACCAATCTGCCACACTGACCCAATTGTTGCAACCAATCAGACACAGCGACTGACTTGCTCTAGCCAATCAGCTACAGGGGTCCATCTGCTTGAACCAATCAGACACAGTGACCCACTTGCTCTAACCAATCAGACACAGTGATCGACTTGCTCTAATCAGTCAGCCACAATCAGCCACCTTAACGCTTGGACCTTGCATTTCAATGTTTGGAACCAAGGGCTGTCCATGATCACAATTTCAAGTGTAGCGAGAAGTCAATTTAAGTCTACTTATTCAAAACTTCAATAATAAAACATGAATTTTTATCGAAGCAAAACAGTTGAATGCACTGAGAAGACGAATACTTTGGAAGTCGACTGTCCGACCGACTTCTTCGACGACTTCTGCTTCGAGTCGTTGGATCGAAGACTTGCCGTCTTGGAGATCTTTGGTGCCTTTAGACGTACGCTCGATGAGTGAAGAGCCTGATTCGGAGACTGTAGACAAGAAAAGATGAGGTATAAAAGAACGAGCCTATCACATGCCTAAGTAGTCTCCAGTATTTAACATCTCATAATTGCCGTCACCCTCCTCATTAATCTAAGCTTCAGACTGTCACTATCAAAATAAATGCGAGCGGTGGCAAAGTATATACAGGAGTATCTGCTCACTATTTAGGTAAATATCCTCCATAGGTGAAAATCTATTTATATGCAAGTATAAAAAAATAAATGAATGAATAATTAAATATTGCTTTCTGAATCGACATTTACAGACAACAATGTATTTATTAACCGCCAATAACTAATCATGAGTGAAGGATTTTAACAGTAACCAACTTAGGGGAGTTGGCTCTAACCTGTATTCTCCCCCAAGACTGATTGCCCAACTTCCCAGGTACTCTCAAGTCGCTACTTTTATGTTTGATGAACTTCATTGGCATCGCATACAATTTCGGATCCTCACTGTGATTCTCAAGGCTCAGTAAGGTCTTGCCCAAAAATCTGGCCGATGTTATACTTCGTCCTCACCTTATCCGTGCCGGACCCGACCAGATCCAGGTTCTCCATGCTCGAGCGACGGCTTTTGTTCGGTAGACTCGAGTCACGGTCGACTCGCCCTTCGGACTTCTCTCGGCAACTACAACAGATCCCATCGTCATCATCATTGTCATCATCGTCATCATCATCATCCATCCTGGGTTTGGGAGCACCTAATAGTCCCTTTGAAGAGGTGCAATATAAATTTTTGCAATAAATGAACATGATCACACACGTTCTCGGAAGGAAGGCAGTTATCCAGTGCTTGCCTCTGAAAAGAGTCTCTGAAGATTGATAAACATATTTTGGTGTACAGACATGGTCGTAAACAAACATAATTCGTTGAATTGATCCAGACAATCAAATATAAAAAAAGTAATATCATTTTAAACATATTTTGGTTGTAAATATAGAATATGTGACCTTGGCCGAGAAAAGGGACCACGTGTCGCATTCCAGATCAGCTGGAAAATCGATTTTTAACAAAAACCATGATTTTCAGCGTATGGAAACTGTCAATAAGTCCATTTCCGACAATTGGTACCCTCTCTGGGTCGGTCGAAGATGAGGTCCGGTTAGACTGTGAGTCTGATTTACCTGCTGACTCTTTTAACCGGTGTTTCGTCCCCCGTTCCGAGCATAGTTCGAAGTTCGGCAAGCATCGACTGCCCTGTCACTTGACCGTCATCATCACCAACCTAAAATTAGGTATTGTATTGTATCTGACCATTTATAAAGCGCTTCCCGCAGCAAAAGACTTTAAGAAGCACTCCCAGTGTGTTCAACACCGAGAGTAAATTCTTCAGGTACACAGTAGATGGCATCAGGCGATGATTTGAAACAGGAATCAAAGATGTGCGATTTGTGCGTACCCATGGCAACATGCAAAAGTCTAAAGAAAACAAGACTTGAGTGATTTAAGAAACAAAGTTGATTGCTCAGAGGTAATTCATTCATTCAGAAGATTGTGGGTTCAAATCAACCTCAACCCATCACATAGGGACCCTGAGCAAGTCCTTCACTCGCAATTGCTCGTGCGCTTCAGCGTGAAACTCCAATTTAGCGTCCGTGCTGTAGTCGGGAGCGCCTCAGAGCAGCAATCCTAAAGGGGCGCTATAACAAATACTCATACTGTCATACATACAAACATATACACACATACATACATAGAAACATACACACACACACATACATACATACATACACAGTTACACACACACACACACATTCATACATACAAACATGCACACATACACACACACACACATACATACATACCTCCTTTGATATCTCCATATGGAGTCCTGCATATAGTAGAGCCTTCTGCAGTTGTCCCATTGACTTGAAGGCATTTCCCAGGCTCCAGCAGGCCCTCCCCTCTCCCAGACGATCCTTCAGCTCCTGTGCGATCCGCAGATGCATGATGTGGTATTCGATAGCTGTGTCGAAATTCCTCAGCAGGGTGTACGTGTTGCCCAGGCTGTAGCACGACTGAGCCTCTAGGCCACGGTCTCGAACCTGCCGTGCGATCTGCAGCGCCTTGCTGCAATGCCATAGAAAACGGAGTTAGAAAGCTTGGTTTTAAAAGGGAAGTGTGGTTAAGTGAGAAAAACATGCTCACAAGAAAGTGTGAAAAGCATGACAAGAAACGTGTGGTCAACGTGTGAGAAGGCATGGTTAATAGAAAGTGAGAAAGCATGGCTAATAGAAAGTGAGAAAGCATGGCTAATAGAAAGTGAGAAAGCATGGCTAATAGAAAGTGAGAAAGCATGGCTAATAGAAAGTGAGAAAAGCATGGCTTAGAGAAGTATGGTTAAGTGAGAAAAGCATGGCTTAGAGAAGCGTAGTTGAGTAAGGAAAGCGTGATTAAGAAAAGCACGGACAAGCGAAAAAGACAAGAACATTTGAGTAAAAGAAGCAGAATTTGTTAAGCCTCTCCGGTCAGTCATTAGGAACTGACTAAAAAGTTCACTGAGAAGCCATTACAAGAAACGGACACATACTTTGAGAAGACACAAAGCACAGAAGCATAGTTTGAAAAACCATAAAGTACAGAAAAAGCATAGTTTCAGAAGCCATAAAGCACAGAAGCATACTTTGAGAAGTCGTAAAATACAGAAGCACATACTTGAAGTAGTCTGCAGCAACAAGAAACTCTCCAAGAAACATGTTCGCATTTCCGAGGTTGGTGTAGGCACGACGTTCTGACAGCACATCACCGAACTCCTTTGCTATCAGAAGACGCTACAGAATTAACATGCAACAATGCTGAAAATTAATATTAATTATTACTGTTATTATTGTTCGAATTGCAGCAATTGAAATCACATTCATATTATTATCACTATTATTTTTTAAGATTACAATTATTATTCTTTTATTATCTTCAAAAATCAACATCAGTTACAGAAAGTGCGATTAACAATGGGAAGCAGCAGCAATTGTTATAAGCATTATTATTGCCATTTTTTTCGTTGTTATCATTATCATCACCGTTATTGCTATTATTGTTACTCAATGATTGAAAGAATCTGAATAAGTCAAGAGATATATCATCCATCCATCCTCCTTCCTTGCACGTCCCTCGTGTCTGTCATTTCCCCCATCCGTGCCAATCCCCATCAGATCAGTGTCCCCCTCTCCGTCTTGTCAGTTGCTTAAGACTGTTCTCCACCGCCTCGCTTGTGTCGGAAGTTCCTCTGGCGCTATATAAATTCTGATTGACCGATAAATCAACTTGCCTCTTCGTGACACCGAATTGCCTTCGTGAAATGTCCAAGTACGTAGTACGTGTTGCCAAGATTGCCAAAGGTTCGGCCGAGGCCGTGGCGGTCTCTCAGTTCCGTTAGCGTTTCAATATTTTCTCTAGAACAAGAGATTCAACAATTAATATGCTGAGCTTCTTGAAGATATGTGCTGTCATATGACAGGTGATATTATGTACTTACCATTTTACATTTTAATAGGAATGGTACCTTGGTTTCATTATTGTGGGGTGTGGTGGTGTCTGGAGCCGGATGGTTCCGGATACAAAACCACCAAATTGGGACCTTGAGCAAGTCCTTCACTTGCAATTGCTCACACGCTTCAGCGTTAAACTCTGATGCAGTGTCTGTGCTGTAGTCAGGAGCGCCTCTAAGTGGAGAGCTCAAAGGGGCGTTATAGCAAATGCGAGAAATAAATAAATAAATTATTACGTATTGTAAATTGTATTGAACAATCAGGTCATCAAGGCATTTGCAAATTTAAGCAACACAACATATATACAGAAATCATGAATATTTAGTGTCACTCTTGTTGCATCGTCAAGAAAATTCCCATAAAATGAAAACGTTTTCAAATGCACCAACCACATCTAAACATAAATATTCATTGCTCACTCAAAATATTTTGCTGCTTCTTCGAACGATTTGTTGCAATCCGCGGGGTATTCGCCCGGGTCGTAGAGAGCGGGTAGCCCCAACGCTTTACCTCGGGCATGACAAACGTTACCCAGATTGTACAGAGCTTTTGCTTCTGATACCTGCAAACAATCGAAACAAGTTGTTCTTTAATTAATTAGCTAAGTGTTTAATTAACGAATTTTCAATGTTAAACGTATAAGAATCAGGAGAAGAACGCTAGCCATGAGAGGTAGACAACCCCTCTCTGCAGTCTCTTCCCACCCTCTCCGGTCTGCTGATCGACTAGATCTCTTGGTTCCAAGGGCAAGGACTGCCATGGCCCAACACCGTGCCTTTGCCATTGTAGGCCCTTCTATGTGGAATGACCTCCCTCCCACTATCCGTAGTAAGATCCTATTGGGAGTATCATCTTCAGATCTTCGTTACTTGAAGTCTTTTTTTATTTCCTCGGGGCTGTCACGCTGAGAGCGCCTCTGAATAGCTAGTCTGTAAGAGGTGCTTTATAAATGCTCTTATACAATACAATATACAATACATGGGTATAAGAGTTTTACCGACTTCAAGAGGATGGAGTTTAGTGTAATGGTAAAACTCCAGCATGAAAAGTGCATGGTTCGCTTTCCACTACCATCCCAAAGGTCCACCCAGCCTCCCATGTATTAAATTTTTCTATTTGAGCAACAATTGAGTTTTCATCAATCCAACGATGATTTAAAAAACAATTATTTTTTATCAGTCCAACTCCAATTCACGCACAGTCTTTTCGTCACCCCACTTCTATTTAAGCAAAAATTATTTTCATTGATCCGACTTCCATTTAGCACTCATACAACGGCAAATAACTTGGACCGCTAAAATGATAGATTACCCACTGCTCTGTGCATTAAGATAATGACGACACCTACTCTTTCTCCGAGTTCCCTTGCAATGTCCTGGTGCCGGCGACATAACGCCATGGCTTCGTCGAATTTCCCCAGCGCTTTCAGGGTATTTCCGATGTTGCCCGATGCCTTGGCCTCACCAAGTCGATCTCCACTTGCCCTGGCAACAAAGAAACACAAGGTTCATTGTTATGTATATTATGATCTTTGGAAGGTCTGATGGTTGCTCCTTCTCTATTGACAGACCTACTGCATGACAGAAGAGTCTCACCAACCATTTGTAACACGTTACACCACTCATACGTGATGTCCTGCATTGGCAGGTCCGGATTAAGAAATGTGGTGGCCCTGTTCGGGAATTTTTTTGCGTATCTTCGGCCGAAAATTATGATGACCTTTTTTAGTCATTTTGGTCGAAATTTGCTCAATATCTAAAAATGTTAGCAAAATTTTTTTCACACGTGTGGGGGCCTCGGCTGCAGTGTTGGGTTCCTGTTTGGCCGAACATGCCTTAATCCGGCCTTGTGCATTGGCTACAGGTCTGTCCCGTTCTGCAATGAGTTTAAGCCTAGCCTGCTGGTATTTAAATCACTTCACGGGGCGGTGCCTGAACATATTTGCGACTACCGCCCTGAAAGTCATTCCTCTGCATCCGGGTTGCAAATTAACAACACTTTCGAGTACGGAGGATGAGGACACGTTTCCGTAATCGCGCTTTCTCGGCTGCTGGTCCCAGATGCTGGAACAGACTTCCATCGAACATCAGATCGGTCGCCTCAGTGGACTATTTAAAAAATAAATCTGGTTTAATAAAAAAAATCTCTTACCGTGCTGATGAAATAAACTTATATTAGAAAAGATGTGAAGACTTACCGCATCAGATTCAAATCAAGCCGGTGATATTCTAGCGATTTCCCAAAGTCTTCAAGAACATAATAAGCATTCCCCAGCTGACTGTACAACGCTCCTAGCGTAGGTATATCGTCCGTGCCTGCATGAACGGCTGCCTGAAAAAACTGAACCGCTCTTTGGAAATCGCCGTTTTTGCCCAGTCTCTCGCCCTCAAGGGCAAGTTCAACGCAGGAACTTTCTTTATCCTGAACAACAAGAACATTGGAGAAGTACTCAGAGTCAGCAGCAGCCATTTAACGTTTATAATATTAATGATATTTCTGTTTTAATTTAAAACTGACAAACCACAGTACGATTAAAATTCGAAGCATGAACGAATGATCAAAATTATGACAGGAAACGAATGTAACTGTCTGGCAGTCATGAAAGGCGCCAATCACATCCTAATGCTTATTTTACTACCGATCATCTGCTGAATGGAAGGCTGTGTGGACCCTTTTAAAGAGAGTAGCGGGAAGCGATCTTTAGACTAAAGGTCTCTTCCATGAAGCACGGTAATTGCCTGGTCAGAATGGGAGTGATAAGATGCTTAGGTGTTCTAGCTGAGGCTTGACCTCCTCGGATTTTGACCTGGCACCGGAACGAAAACGGCAGCTCTGGCTATTGCGGACTTGATTTGATATAGCGCCGGTGAATAAGCTGGTCTCCCTGACGTGGCTTTTGTGGGCACTGAGAAATTCTCGAAGATTTACATTACATTACATTGCATTAGCGAGTTTTGGATACGTTGTAGACGCTAAACTTAGGTGGATTCAAGGCAGAAGAAGGGTGGCATTAGAGTAATCAGATCTATAGTGAACAATGCAGTTAAAACAACATCAATAGGTCTTAAGGAACAAGCTTTCTAAAGAAAACATCCGATAGCAGTAATCGCTATGCTTTAACATACAAGTATTTCAGAATCGCAGGTCTATTATCTTTTATCTTACACGTGGCTTAAGAAAAACGTTCGCTATCAGCAGAAAGCCAATTGGACATAAAGCGCACGTGAACTTACCATTTTCTGACCTATTTAGCTTCTCACTTTCACACTAAGCGTGCATTAAACAGGAATTTTGGTAAAAAGCATCGATATTATTATTATTATTATGATCGTCCATAATTATCTTCTGACGTCAGGAAAAGCTGCTGGTACTCTGAACATGTGCGACAGCTTATTTGGCGCTATAGTTTTTAGGCCGTCAGCGCAATGCTAACGTTAAGCTTAGGCTACTATCTAAATCAGCGTTTCCAAAACGTGTTGGGTCACGGAACCCTTTGCGTCCTAATATTTTTTTTAGCGGAACCCAGTCTCAACTAAACGCATTAAAACATGCACAGCGTCCGAAAAGCATATTCAATATAACCTACGGACCATATTGTAGAGTTTATTTTTCTTATAGGAACAATTAAATTGCACTGTTTTGAAATCATGAGTCGTGGATATCATTAGGTCTGCAGTCTAGGAGTAGGCCTACATGAAATTAAAATGCGTAGATCATTTTTGCGTTTTGTTCTCATGCATTTTGTCCATAACTGGCTTGATGCTTGAAAGCTAGATTCTTATTGTCACTGTTGTCAGCTAGCTGCATGTAGGCTATCCCTTCGTCGATTTCTATATTTTAGGCCTACTCCTGTTCCTGTAAAATATGAGCATGGAATTTCGTACAATTTTGACGTGGCAAATGGCAAAAGCATGTTAATAGGATATTCTTTAGCTATCCCATTCCAGAAATTGACCAGTTAAGGTTGACTGGAATTCTACTTCATTCGTCATGCTAATTTTTATAAGTTCGTAGATTGCATTAGGCTAGAAGAGCTAGCTGGTTATTCGCCTATAGGGCTAGGCTACTGTGAATGGTTTGTGAATGGTTTCGCATCCAATTATTTTAGATTATAACTTCTGCGGATCGTCCTTCTTTGCCCCCTTTTCCACAAGAGTTTGAAAACCGTTCTCTTTGATTTTATGGTTTGGTGCCGTCAGGTCGGGAGCGCCTCTCTACGTGGCGCTATATGAATTCATGATTACGATTGCTACTCAATAGCATCTGTAGCAACAGGCCCTACATGCGCTTGGCTTCAAATAATTCCAGGGTGAGATTTTCCGGCGGTTGGGGGGGTTCAACCCCCAGTCGTTTTAAGAGCCCATAGTAAAGTTTTTTCACACCTCAATTCCTAGTGGTTCATAGTCCAACCCCTCCTCCTGTTATTTGTCCACAATTCTTACACTGGATAATTCTAACAATAGACCTATAGATGTAGTGGTCATTGATTAGCTTTTCGCAAATCACCGGCGGCTGTCTTCAACGCCTACGCTGTAATTAAGAGACCGGGCCTTGATGGAGCAGCTTGTCCCCCGAGCGTGGAACATCTCGAGCGTCCATGTAACAATCTCGGGCACGGGTAAAATGCTGATTTGCTGATTGCTGATTTGCTGATCGGCAGGGGTAAAATGCTGATTAGCCAATGCTGATTGGTCAGCATTTTACCTACCAGCCAAATCAGCATATCGGTGGGTAAAATGCTGATTGAAGAATGCGGACAAATGTAAGTAAGTGAGTATGTAGTATTTAATATTTTATTCGTTTCGAAAACCCAACCTCTCGGTATTAATTTTTAATCATAAATATTCTTCGTAATTGTTTAAAATTGAGTTAATTTTCGCTACTAGGCTATATTATTCATTCATGAAAAGATTTTCAAATAGGAATTATAGCGTCTTGCCAGGCCGTCGATCGCCGTTTCCCCAGTCACGTAGCCTACACCTCGCATATTCATTTTTAAACAATTTTAAGCATGCAAACTACGATGCTTTTGTGCATCCACCAGTGAGAAAACATTTTTTATACCCAGTACGAGCCTGAACTAGTTCATTTCAAATGTCTAACTCAAATGCATGAGGGAGACCGCCTCTGCAAGACATAATTATATGCCTGTGCAATCAGTGAGCGACAACAGAATTTTAATCTCATTAAACAATAGCCTAATTAGCCTTAGCCTATAGAACACAAAAGTGACTGTTAGGTCTACTCGGCCTACTACAGTATACAATGAAGCCGAATGGCGAACAAATGCTTATTTTCAATATAGGCCTAAAGGTTCATATCTGGAGAAAATAAATAAGGACCATAAGCCAAGGCCGTATAGCCAGGATCTGATTTCGGGGGGTGTTTGTCACCAATTTATGTTATTTTTTTACATTTTTCATTTCGGGGGGTGTTTTCACGGTTTTATTTCATGGTTTCTGCATCATGTAATAGTAAATGCAATATCATATTATTTTTCACATTTTCCATTTCAGGGGGGTGTTCAAACACCCAAAACACCCCCCTATATATCTATATAGGGCCTTGCCATAAACAAACATGATCAGAAGAAAAACTATCCAGTGTAAACAGTTATTCTTTAAAAAATAGAGAGCAGGATATAAGAGATAGAAAGACAGACAGACAGACAGAACACACTGGACATAAAGACATGGAAGGAGACAGACAGACAAACAAACAGAGAGACAGACAGGTAGAGACAAAGACAGACAGACGGAGAGAGAGACAGAGAAAACTAAAAGAGACGGACATATAGACAGACATACAGTCTGACGTATACAGTCTGAACAGACAGGTAGAATGGCAAACATACAGAGATACAGAAGGACAGACAAACAAAAAGAGAAAGAGACAGACAAATCCGTAAGACAGACAAAAGCAGAGATAGACAAACAGATAGAGAGAAAAAGAGAGAGAGAGAGAGAGACAGACAGACAGACAGACAGACAGACAGACAGACAGAGAGAGATGGATGGATGGATGGATTGATGAATCGATCGATCGATCGATCGATAGATAGATAGCCTAGATATAGAGACAGACGGACAGATAGACAAATGGGTAGATAAATAATGTCTCAACCTCGACGCGATCTATTTTTGGAAGACCCTGGTAGTGACGTTTTTATACAGTGCGAGAAGCGTATTTTGAAAAGTTTTATTATTAGGCCTAAGAGCGTTAGCAATCATGGCAGATGCTATAAAAAGTATAAGATGAGAGGTTTAAGCAGACTATTTTTAGAATCGGTAGACAGACCATGCTGACTTAATGGCTTTGTCAGACGGCGTTTGTTACTGTTGCAGTATTTTGCTCTTGCAGTGGGGGAGCGGGGCGGTCGATCGCCTGGGACCGCCTATGACCGATCAACAGTCGCTTCTTCAAAATGCGCCCCGTGGGAATCCTTTGAATGCATCAGGGGTGTTAATAGTTTCTTACCCGCTGACCCGGTGACCTTTCACCTCCTGTTTGCTTGTTCCTACTGCTCCTAGTGCTCCTCCGTTGCTGTGACTGTGACAGAGAGAGATAGATAGATGGAGAGATTGGTAGATTGGGCATATGGATGTATGGATAGACGAAATGATGGATGCATAGATAGACAGACGGACGCACAGACGGACGGACAGACAGACAGACGGACAGACAGACAGACAGACAGATAGAGTGATAGATGGATGGATAGATAGATAGATAGATAGATAGATAATTAGATAGATAGATAGATTAGATGATTAGATAGTTTAGATGGATAGATGGATGGATAAACTGACAAACAAAATGGATGGCTCGTGGATGGATGGATGGATGGACGGATGGACGGACAGGTGAATGATCTATAGATAGATGGATAGATGGGTTGGTAGGTGGGTGCATGGATGGATTGGTGGGTGGACTACAACCTGCCATATGACCAAGTAGTCATTCCTCCTGATCATGACTACGACTTGACAAGTGAAGATGTAGTCATGCATTACTGCTGACCATGGGAACAAGCAAGCACAGAAAGTCATGACATAAGACCATTTTTGGAGGAACCAGAGTTAAGAGATGACCAGTGTCTAATCTAGTCCCCTCCTCTGGGGGGGAAATTGAGGTTTCTGGGGGGGAGACAATTGAGTCTCGTGACACGCGTAGCACCGAGACTGGGAGGGGTATGGGGAGGGGATGTGCCCCTCCCCATCAGAAACTTTTTGAATTTTCACATTGCAATGGCAGCATTTTAAGGTGTCATCTTAACAAAATAGCAGTACTTTTTCAGTGACCAATTAGAAACTTTTTGAATTTCCACATTGCAATGGCTGCATTTTAAAGTGTCATCTTAACATGATAGTATCATATATTATAGCAGTCAATAATGTCATTATAATCATATAATAATAAATAATATCACGCTATATTATAACACTTCATGTAAAACAATGATGAAAACTGTAGCTAAAAACCAATATCATTTCGTCAAATTTTTCTGTGGGGGAAATGTCAATCCTGGGAGGGAACTTCCCCCCCCAGAGACGCCTAGATTAAACACTGAGAGATGACATGCTACTCATGTTCAGCAGCAGAACCTACTTCTGAAAAGAAATGTAATACAAAAGCTAAAAAATTATTGAATTGAGTGCACGCCATGTGTACAATGGTATCACAATCAGTGTTTAATCTAGACGTCTCTGGGGGGGGAATTCCTCAGGATTGACATTTCCCCCAGAAAAATTTCACATAATGATATTAGTTTTTAGTTACTGTTTTCATCATTGCCTTACATGAAGTGTTATAATTTACCGTGATATTATTTACTATTATATGATTATAATGACATTATTTACCACTATAATAATTATATGATACTATATATATAACATGTTGCAATGAGTATAACTTACTGCATATATTTGTATATAAACACTATTTGTTCCTAACTAAAAACAGAGAAGACATCCCCCCTCCAGAAAAATTTGTCAAAATGATAATAGTTTTTAGTTGCTGTTTACATCGTCGCATTACATGAGCTGTTATAATATATAAGCTTACCGCAATACTATTTACTATTATATGCATGGTTATAGTAACTATTTACTATTCAACTCAACTCAAGACTTTTTATTGACACCAACATCAACAGAGCATCACAGCATCAATACTATAGATTAAAGCCGTTTTATAGAAATAAACAAATAAAAAACCCAAACCAACACAGTGTCTACCCGCAAGCTTTCTTCTCGGTGTACAAGGGTCATCCCTAAAAGAGCAACAATGCTCCGCTGCCAGAGAACCCAATTTTGAAATTTCACTAAATTTAAGTAGGTAGCAACGATGAACAAGCTGCAACCAAAATATCTTCAAAGTTATATCAATATCTGTCACAATTTCTTCATTCCAACACAATTAGATGCTGTTTAAATTCTTTTTTAAATATTCCTACAGTAGTTAAAGAAACAGGTAAAGAATTCCACACACAGGGTCCACGATATGAGATACAAAACTGCCTAGTTTTAGTACCTGCAAAATCTTTATGGTATTTATTACAGGATCTGGTGTAGTGACTGTGAACATCCATATTACAGTGGAAGTATTTAGTAAAAGATTCTGGTAATAGCTTATGTATAAATCTATACATAAATGTCCCAATCTGCAACTCATTTATATTTGACAATGACAATATTCTGAGTTTTCTAAAGTATGTAGAGGTACATTAATTATATTTAAGACCACAAATAATCCGAACAATACGCTTCTGAAGTAGAATTAGTCTGGTCAAGTGAGAGTGATATATTTTGAGGCCCAGATAATATTGCAATAGGAGAAGTAAGGAAGAATGAGAGTGTTATACAGGTTGATCAGGATAGGTCTCTGTAGCACATGTCGAATCCGGTAGATGATCCCAACGTTTTTAGCAACTTTTTTGGCTATTATTGAAACATGGTCATTGAAAGTCAAGTGTTCATCAACATAGACACCTAGAAATTTTGTAGTAGCGACTTGGGTAATTTCTTTTCTATCAATTTTGATACCAGTATTAAGGATCGGAAGAATTTTATTTTTGGAACGAAATATAGATCTAATGTAGGCCTAATTAGTTTTAGATAAGTTTAAGGATAATTTATTGGTCTTAAACCAATCAGAAAGACAATCTAATTCCTTGCCCGCTCTGGCATACAACGATTCAAGAGATTTATTAGATAGAAATGCATTGGTATCATCTGCAAAAATTATAAAACTAAAGCTTGATGAAGATTTTGTAATGTCATTTATGTATATCAGAAATAGCAGTGGACCAAATATCGACCCTTGTGGCACTCCACATCTGACACTCAATTGCTCCGAGAGATGATTATCATATGAGACATATTGTTTTTTGTTATGAAGATAGTCAGAGAACCATACAACTATTATAATATATCACACAACCATGCAACTATTATAATATATGACACAATCCTGCTAAAATGAGTATAACTTAATATTTGCACAAATATTATTTTTGTACAACTGAATGGCTTCTCTCCAGTGCTAACTATGCTATCCTTCGAATATTTAACTGTCAAATTTCAAAATGGTTTGGTCCTATTATTTGAACACCTAGTAAAAGAACATCATTACTGGCATTTACTGCATGTGGCTTCTCGATTTTGGTACCGTTAGCCTCGTTAGGTTATTAGTTCTTGGTTGATTTGTGTACCATTATGATTTCGCAAAGTGTATCTTGGTCAGTAATCCAGGATCATACTGGGAAACAGGGATAAGCTGATTATAGTGTTGAAAAGTCTGCTTATATATTCACGTCTGCAGTTATTCATTAGAATAACCAAGCAACAGCAGAACTGAGCGGCTGAACTCGACACATAAAGATATTTTTTATTATAATAAATTGCTGCTGTTTCGAGTAGGACAACTTCAATTCGCCTTGAATTATTAGGTTACCGTATGTGCTACCTCTGTACCCATTCCTAGCTGTTTGCTATTGAAGCTGGCCTTGTTAGAAATTGGGTTTGGCTGGCCATTTTCATATAGTAAATATCGTAGCTATATAATAACATATTATGTTGAACCAGTCCTCACTCCACAATCCACAGCGTCATCATCTACCACGTGTACTTGTTAAGATTTGTAATTATTTTAGCAGCCAAAAACCGTAGGCTATTCATTTTGCTTCATATTTCAGCAAGAGTCTAATAAAACGAATTTAATTATCATCATAATAGCCTACCAATCAATTTCCACAGCATAGGCAAGTTTAAATGTTTCCAAGTTGAAATTAAAGTCATATCGCTCGAGCAAAAAAAACTATTAAGGAATTTAGCCTACATTCAACAGTGCACATAATTATAGGCCCTATACGAGAGGTTGCATAGTTTTGCTTTTAATATAGACCTAGGCCTATTAGTTATAATAGGAATAATGATGTCTTGGTGTATCAATGACATTGTTCCGCGCATAGAGTACAGAACATACGTTATATAGTCCTATTATAGCGTAGCCTACAAGTTGTGTAGGCCTACTTCTGCGCGGAACATAGAGTACGCGAAAAGTATTATGTATTTTGCCTTTAGAAAATTAAATAGGATAGCTCAGAAGTTACGCATTAAAATTAAGAGTTTTTATCAAATAGGCCTACTCATCTCATCTTCGATAACAAAATTTATGCGCCTTTAATTCTCTAGTTTTATTAGCTAGAATGCGTTACACTTATTGACATTTTTGTTTACATTAGCCTACCTTTCAGTTATTTATATCATCGTTATGTATTTTTACTTCGATTTCCCATGCATTGTTCGTTTGCGATTGGAATAATAAAGTTTATGGTATACTTAGGCCCACCTACCTACTTGTTACAATCAGCATTTTCTAATCAGCGTTTTACCCACCAATCAGCATGAGTAATCAGCATTTTGCCAATCAGCATTTTACTCCCGGCCGATCAGCAAATCAGCAATCAGCAAATCAGCATTTTACCCGTGCCCAACAATCTCCCATGGACAGCTGCCTCTCCTCGGGCGAGCAACGAACACCCGTCTTTCGAATGCGTTGCTAACGCAGCAATACAGAAACACGCTGAAACTTGATCCCCTGACGACGCTGAAGTCTCCGGAAATGCCGATGACTGTGTCTAACGCCTTCTCTATTCATGATTTCGACAAGTTGATTGGTTCCAGTCCATAGGATATTTTCAACGATGACAAGCTCTCGCTCTCCCTTCCACGCAAATTACTCGACTTTCTTAGTATAAATAGAACCCGAAAGAAGGAGATTGTGTATCAGTGACTTGCGATTGTCGTCCTTGTGAAATAAGGAAACTTTGGGAACTTCAACCGACGCAAGAGGGCTTTACGACATCGTGTATAATAGACGTCAAAGTCGTGAACGAGTAGCTGTTCGACTCGGAAGCAGTTTCTAATAGCATTTACTCTACGTTGAACTTGGTGAGCTAACGTAGCAGGTACACATGTGGCGTGTTCATGGCTCAGAACTACAAGAGTATTTCTAAATTATAAATTGTGCCTATTGGTCTCTCAGTCTCATTTCTCACTGTTCTTGAGACTGTTCTACTCGATGGGTTGGACTGGGAGCAGTGGGAGCGCTCCTGAGTAGGCAGCCTTGACGGTGCGCTATATTAAATTACTGTAATAAATAGACTTAATTTTCAAACATAAGAACTCACTTTCTGAGAGGTCAATCAATACTTTCACTCACCACTACATGTAATCGTAATCGTATAGCCTACAAATGTTTAAGGTGTTACTATGAAACTAGGTCAATCAGGGCAATGGCGCATTCACGAGCGCTGCGTTGTGCACAGAGATCCAGTGGAGACTCGGGTCCGGTTCCCATGGATCTGAAATGCAGCATGTATGCAGGAGATGAGGCAGAGAGGCCGCCGCTTTCAGAAAGACCGCTCAACACGCTCGCACCTCAGTATACTCTGCGATTATCAGCAGTTACTGTACTGTTGCCCACACGGCCAAACCAATGCTCACGTTGCGACAGCCCACACTTTCAAACACCTATAGTCAATGTGAGAATTGCGAAAAGATAACTGGAGGGTTTTCACACCCCAATTCCACCTGGAATTGGAGTGTGAAAACAGACTTTACTATGGGGTTGTAAGAAAAACTGGAGGGGGCTGAAACCCCAAACCCCCGGTGAATCTCACTCTGCATATAGTCTACTACGATGATCGATACTTTCGCACACCAACGCTCAATTTGTGACAAGCAAGCCTTCACACACACATAGACCTATTCTCACTTAGCGATAATCAACACCTTAACTTAACCGGGTCCATACAATATATTACTGTAGGCGGTTTACAAGAGTGGTTCAGTACCTTGCTCTTAAGTGCTGTAATATGCCGAGCAAATTTCTGTCCAGGGTAACGGCCTCTGTTGTTATAGACCCTGGTCAAATCTGGATCCATCCATCCACTGCCCTGCTTAGTTTCCTTAAAAGTTCAGAAGTGCCATGCATGGACGACCATATACGACTAAACATTGATGGCCCAGCATGCGTAACGTTGAGTGAAGAACTTGCTCAAGGTCTCCATAGCAACCTATAGATAATTATACAGTAACCGCATCGGACGGGGATTGAACCCGTGTATACTTTCCGCGTTGCAGGCTGAACGACCTATACTATACTATACTATACTATGCTGTGCTATGCTATGCTATGCTGTACTATACTATACTATACTATACTATACTATACTATACTATACTATACTATACTATACTATACTATACTATACTATACTATACTATACTATACTATACTATACTATACTATACTATACTATACCATACCATACCATACCATACCATACCATACCATACCATACCATACCATACCATACCATACCATACCATACCATACCATACCATACCATACCATACCATACCATACCATACCATACCATACCATACCATACCATACCATACCATACCATACCATACCATACCATACCATACCATACCATACCATACCATACCATACCATACCATACCATACCATACCATACCATACTATACTATACTATACTATACTATACTATACTATACTATACTATACTATACCAGTACTATGCTATACTATACTATGCTATGCTATACTATACTATACTATACTATACTATACTATACTATACTATACTATACTATACTATACTATACTATACTATACTATACTATACTATACTATACCATACCATACCATACCATACCATACCATACCATACCATACCATACCATACCATACCATACCATACCATACCATACCATACCATACCATACCGTATACCATACCATACTATACTATACTATACTATACTATTATACAACCGGCTACCTTGCACAAACACACACGCACACATACTGATAGACCTACCCTGTAATACAGTTCTTCTGTATTATTGTCGCAGTATTTAATCGCTTTCTGTTGTTGCTGTTTGTGCATATTACAGTTGGAGATGTCGTCTGTAAGTAAGATCAGCCGGAGCCTGTCGTTTCTTCTGCTTCTGTCGTCAGTTTTCGTCATTCTTGTCTTCGACGGTAAGCAGACTTCAACGTATATATAATATACATATATATATATATATTTCGATAAAGCAATAATTACAAGGAGTCTGCTTTACTATTGAGCAAGAAATTGGAGTCATTACGACGACACAACTTTCATGTTATTTTTGGACAGCTCTCAACTCCGAACGTCAAAATAATAACGCGGAATTATTTTGTTTCTCACGCACGCTTCGTAGAGGACTAGTATATCGGTGTTACGTGTACCACGCTCATATGGCAGCGCTTGACACTATTTCAAAGGTGTCTAAACTGAGCGCCCTGATCAATAATAAAAAGTTTAACGTCAGTCTCCATGCGATGAAGCAGACAAACTTGAGATCTCATGTTAATTTATACAGAAGCGCCTAACGTGATTTTACAGGTGTCTATAAACTGAGTGATTACCGTTCAGTGACCCATTTCTATATAGTTGCGAATGAAACTGTTTTAAAGGTGTATACGGTTAGCGTTGATATCCCGCATCAGGTTTAAAATGTGTGGGAAAATTAAGCAGATTATGCAGATATGATTATTTTAATTAAAGTTAAAGCGCAACATGATTGTTAGAAGAATTTGTGATTATTTGTCCAATTATACATGATGGATATAATTTATGTGGGCGTGATCGACTCCAACAACTCGATCGTAAGCAGGGTCGATGAGGGAAAGCACGGGTTCCCAGGCATCCAGAGCAGACACGGGCCGCTAAGTTAAAAGCATAATTATTTTAAGGCTTTATGAGAAAGATTTTTGATAAGCATATTGAAATCATACAAGTCCTACGTTATACGTTATAACAATTAGCGTCGGTTTCTAGGCACGGCTATGAAGGGCAAGGACGGAAACAGAAGTTTTTCGAAAGGGGGTGGGGCAAAATTTTCGGTCTTGGGACAGGGACAATTTTTCGTCTTGTTCGCCGAAAAATCTGATGACTTGTTTATTATTTATTTATAGTCATTTGTCACGAATTCACATGAAAAAGATAACATTTCACCCGCAAAAATAGTTGATGACCTCTTTTAAAAGTCGTCAGGACCTCGTGGGCGTGGGGAGGGCCTGCGGAATTACTCATGAGGGGGGCACGTCTACTTTCCGAGCCAAAATAGCTGGTCAAAAATAAAGAAATTTCTAAATGAGCAATTAGCTGTCGTCATCCTTGGAACTAATTACACGATTGGAAATTCACTCGATCAGTTTCGGGTGTAACGACCTCATTATCTAAGTTAACCCATTAAACTCTCACCCCAACGAAGAGAGATAATTATCTCAGACGAACTGCGACGAGACAAATAATGGGCCTAAGTCACTACAAGTCTGTCTTTAATGATATCTGCCTGACAACGGTACAAGGAAGCCTTGTTTTGCGACCAATTTAGACCCAGACGTACCTACATTTACCAATGTATGTATGAATGAATGCATGTATCTGTCCAGCTCCCTCATAGTCCGATTATCTAAATGACTCACACCAGCACTCAGTCACTTATAAACAAATTTAATTTAATGTAGGGGCTATGATATGTAGTCACCTTGAAGAGACTGCCATGCACCCACACACACCCACACACATATAAATATGAATTATCGTTTCGACAAATTCTTGTCATGAATGCACGATCATCGAATCATCGTATATGCATGCATGCATGCATGCATGCCAACACGCATCTACAATAATGAGCATAATTATATATTATACAGTATGTAGTAGGCTCGTCAATCATTAGATAGCGATTAAAATTGTCGTTTGACTCTTTTATCCGACTCTAATGATCCAGCTTCTGCTGAACTTATGAGCGATGTTAAACAACCATTGATATCGTTGACCCTACGTACAAGACTCGAGCGTTAACCTATTAGCGCTCTTGGATCTTGAAGGTGAATGCTAGATAGAGAGGACCGCTGTTTAGATTCGACGGCTGAGTGATGGCTGACAATAAACTAATGGATACTAATTCTATTCAATAGGTGAACTGTGAGAAAGAAGGCGTTAGTTTATTGCACGCTGTTGGTGTCCGTAGCTAATAAGGCGTTTCTAAGTTCGATTAAGTTATAGAGTAAGCAAGTGGTATAGGTAGGTGAGTGAGTGGGCAAGTTCACTGGTTAGTGCAACGGTGCATTTTATTCATTCGTTCGTTCGTTCGCTAATTGGTTTACTGGTTCACGTGTTCACTCGTTAATTAATTCATTCATTCATCCGTTCATTCATGCGTTCGTTCTTTTGCTCCTTAGTTCGTTCATTCGTTCGTTCATTAGCTCGTTCGCTCGCTGATTCGTTCATTTATTCGTTGGTCAATTAATTAATTAATTAATTTATTTATTTATTTATTTATTCGTTCATTTGTTCATTCATTGAGCCATTTGTTCATCTGCTTATCCATCCATGCGTCCATTAATAAATAAATATATAAATAAATAAATTAATTAATTAATTAATTTTTTTATTTATTTATTTATTTATTCGTTCATTCGCTCATTCATTCGATCAATCATTCATTCATTCATTCATTCATTCGTTCGTTCGTTCATTCATTAATTCATTAATTCATTCATTCATTAATTCATTCATTCATTAATTCATTAATTAATTCATTAATTCATTCATTCATTCAACCAATTCATTTATTCATTCGTTCATTCATTCATTCATTCAACCACTCCATTCATCCATCTATCTATCAATCCATTCATCATTGTCTGTAGATCTTTCGAGTGGGGGTCGTTCGATGGTGGACGCGGCCAAGAAGACAAACCCCCGTTCGCTGTCATCACCCTACCTCTGTCTCTTCTGCACTCGCTACACAGAGGTCTGCGATCCAGTAGCCGCCTGCTTCCCATCAAGTGATGTCGGCTTCAGCAGCTGATATCATCCATCCATCCTCTGCAACTCTAGTCTTTCCAGCTCCACTGAAAATACGATGGGAGATTGTTCCATCCAACTTGTTTGTCGCAACATTCCGTGACAATTACGTGACAGCGGACATTTAATAAACTTCACATATTAATTAATTATTAAATTAATTACTTATTGTTGAATTTAAGAATATAATAATATCTGTTATTTAACCATGCGTCATGATTTCGTTTGGGTGTACAATATGTGGTTAGCGCGCTGGGCCTTCACTCAAGATGTTGGGTGTGGTTCAAATGATTCTCCATTGGCATGGCTTTTAAAAGAAATTTTTAGAACTGCACAACCAGAGAGTTTTTCTAGCGTGGCTTTGTTGACGAACATTTCTGGCGACTTATTTTAAAGTCGTTTCTGAAAATTTTCACCAAAAATGTCGTAAGTCTGCGACGAAAAAATCTGATGACCTTTCCCCCTTTTTTAGTCGTTTGCCAGAAATTTGTCCCAAAGTTTTCCTAGAAATGTGGAAATGAATGAATAAATGATTGAACGGATGAATTGATGAATGAATGAATGAACATTACAGATATGCATGAATGAATGAATGAATGAATGAACAAATGGATGAATGAATAAATGACTGACTGGAAAAATGAATTAATGAATGAACGAACGAACGAACGAATGCACGAATGAATGAATGAACGAACAAACGAACGAAAGAATGAATGAACGAATGAATGAATGAATGAACGAATGAATGAAAGAAGGAACGAACGAAAGAATGAATGAACGATTGAATGAATGAATGAATGAATGAATGAATGAACGAATCAATGAATGAATGAACGAATGAACGAACGAACGAACGAATGAATGAATGAATGAATGAATGAATGAACGAACGAACGAACGAATGAATGAATGAATGAACGAATGAACGAATGAACGAACGAACGAATGAATGAATGAATGAATGAATGAATGAACGAACGAACGAATGAATGAATGAACGAACGAATGAATGAATGAATGAATGAACGAATGAATGAGCGAAGGAACGAACGAAAGAATTAATGGGTGGATGAATGAATGAATGAATGGAGAGTCCATCCTGCACTGCAACTTTAGGCATCCTGTGAGTGTTTCTGATCATCGTATCCATCCTTGGTGTTGACATACACTTGGACTTCGTAATCCATCAAAGGCGCCTGCGCTATGACCCAGTGACCTTTCGTGGCTGCTGCCGGATACTTAGCCGCGTGTGAGTTTTATTTCTTGAAGGCGATTCATCGTTTGTTCTACCGCGGATCCTCGCATTAAGATTACAGCTCGCGGTCATTGAACTTGCCTCTCGTGCTTCCGCCTAACCCAATTATTATTATTGTTCCAGAATGTCATTGTATAACCGGCGCATCTCCATTTATCGGAATTGGTTCATTCCGTTGTTTCATTCAAATCACTGCACTCATCGTCACTTCTTGCGTCCGATGGTGGCGGTTTTGGCGGCGGTGGTGATGATGAAGACGACGATGATGATAATGTTGATGATGATGATGACGACGACGAGGGTGATGATGACGACGATGATGATGATGATAGTGTTGATGATGATAATGATGATGATGATGATGATGATATTGATGCTGTTGGTGATAGTGATGATGACAGTGGCGTAGACATGGGGTTTCGAGGGTTAAACCCCCCCCATTGGCCTAGAAAAAAAGTTTTTAAAAAGGTTATTTGTCCAATTGTTTTTCTTACTTTATTCCCTTTGCTATTTTATTTCCTTTTTATTTACTGTAATACTGTTGGGTTGGTGTCAGAAAGGACATCCGGTCAGACAAAAAACCCATCATAAATACCTGACTACGCCACTGGATGATGATGATGATGATGATGATGATGACGATGATGACTATGATAGTGATGATGATGATGATGATGATGATGATGCCGTTGATGATGATGATGATGATGATGATGATGATGATGATGATGATGATGATGATGATGATGATGATGATGATGATGATGATGACAATGATGATGATGATGAACACAGTTCACGGGCTGTAGACCCTTCGCCCGCCAAGAAACGCCGCAGAGACCTAAGCCTGAGGCGTGGCAGACGACCAAAGACTATGAATCACCGGGATGACGTGTTAGCGCATGATGTCAGCAGATGGGTCAAGATCCAATTAGGTCAAGAGGAGTGGGGGTACCCCTCTACCATTAGCATCCAGACTCGTTTGGACTCGATTGTAACACCCGCTGATAAATCCACGGTCTAATTTTGATAGGAGAGCGTCAATTTGTACTGACTCTTTGCTTCCGGAGTCCAGAAATAAAGTAACCTACGAAACAGAGTCTCCCTTAAACTCCGCCACTGGTTGTTCTCTGCCAGTGCCCGAGACCCAAGCTTGGATAAAGGAGGATGGCGGCACTAATCATCTCTGATATGGTAGTGTCGTTAAAAATGGATTCTCCCTCGAACTGAAAATAATATCCTCCCGCATTTTCTTTTTTTTGTCCAGACCACAACTTTCGTATCATTAATCAAACACATGGTTCACAGGTTCAGAAATACAAAATAGCTCTATAGTTTTGTAATAATGTATTAATTAGTTTAACCAAAAGCAAAAGAAAGAAAGTTCAACATTACATGCACGCTGTCATCATAAGCATTTAATCAGTTGCTAATAAAAACACTATTTTGGTTTTATAATAAAATACTGAAAGACGCTGTAAGAAAATACTAAATAATAAAATAGTAAAATACTAAATAATAAAATAGTAAAATGCTGAAGATACAAATAAACTAACTATCTTTAGGCCCCTAAGAAAAATACTAAATTGCTCTTGAATAAAGATACTAAATGGTTTAGTAGGTCTAATAAAAACTGCTAAGTAGTTTCGCAATAAAACTGCTAAATGATTTTATAGTAAATTATGTTTAATGACTTCATGGTGAAAATACCGAAGTGTTCAAATGTTTTGATTGCTAATAGGCCTACTAGGCTACGCCTATTAAATAGTTGTGTAATGAGAAACAGCTTGTCCTCTAAGTAGCTATAAAGTGGCCTAAAGCTAGAAAATTCATCTGCTTAAACATAATATTATTATACGTAGGCTATTATTAACTTGAAAGCATATGTGAATGTAGGTCTATTTCAGCAACGTATAAAGTCTCCGTGGACAGAAAGAAATTGTTTAAACGTAGGATGAATTATTCCTCTAAGGGATTATCATAGGCCTGGTCTAAAACGAAACCGCTGGGGAAAAGTTGCTCTAGTCCAAATACATGTAGATTTTCCGTGGAGAGACTTTTCAAGAGGAAACCTATTTTGAGACACCGTCCGAGACTCGCACAGAACGGATGATGTCATCGCCACTATCGAAAGTTCGCAATGACACGCTGTCGTTAACGAAACTTTCAAGCGGTTTCTGTTCTCAATCAGACCACTGCACCAGCGTTCTACAGCAATTGAGCGTGAGCATTAGGTGCGTTTTATCACGGAAACTGACAAATCGCACCTAGAAAAAGATAATCGTCGGACAAGATAATAATATAATGTTTCAAGATATTCGTTCATTCATTAAAGAGATTTATATAGCGCCTCTTCAAAATTTTCAACACAGAAGCGCATCTGACCCAACCCGGCTGAGGAGAGCAGTCTTGAGAGTAGTGCAGAACGTGGTCTCACTGGCCAGGCATTTAGTCGCAGCTGATTTGTAACAACCAATTCATGAACTAAATGACCCGATAAAGATTAAAAGACATGTAATCTAGGAGATGGGCTGTCCCGCCAGTTAACCCCGATAGACGTTACTTTTACATTTCATTTTACGATGTAGGCCTATGTTATCGCTGCATACAACGCGACGTACGTTCGACTGTCAGATACAAATAAAGTCTACTAATTTACTTAGTTACTTAATTACTTGCCTACTTACCTACTTACCTACTTTCTCATTTACTAGCTTGATCACTTGCTGGCTAACACGCTCACTCACTATTAGTCACTAACAATCTTTATAAACTGAATTGAACCTTAGTTTGATGCAAGTCGTATGTAAGTATTTACGAAAGAATTGTCGACTGACTTGTACAACGTACAATGTGCAATGTACAGTGCATGTGCTCTATGTGACAAACGAACGACTATTCGCAGCAATCAACTGTAAAAGACAGAAAGAAATGAAGCACCTGGTCCTTGTATCTTAAAACGAAACACGCTGCATACGATTCCAAGGCACGCCCAGATGCGTAATAGACTGGTGTGACTCGGAGCATGTTATTCGTCACCGACTTAGTTAACTATAATATAATTGATACGCACTCGGTGGTATTCCGTATTAGCTTTAAAACCTGGATTCCGAACAGGATATCTTACGATCGTTGTGTTCCCCTAACATCCGTTATCTATGGGTGTCATTGGGTGAATTATCCCTGGAGATAGCTGCAAGAAAATATTTAGCGCTGGCGTGTGGAAGAGAGAGATATAATCCACGCGCGTGCCTTGTTATGTTGACATAACAGAGAACACCTCGTAAAAAGAGTTTCGTGTTGACTCTTATCTGTGTATTAATTGAGAGAAAGATTGTAGGGTGGGTCGTTTCTTTTAAGTGGAATTTAGTGCTCGTTTTAAAATGCCTCTTTGAGAACCTTCTTTTGATGCGTGTGCCCTGGGGCGTAACTTTACCTCACCCAGAGTTCTTGGTGACCAATTGCACATAAAGATGGATGGACCATGGATGCCTTCGCCAATTTATGCCACTTAGTCACGTAGCCTACCCGAACGTCAACGTCGTCAAGGCATCTAGTTAAAGTATGCATGTAAGACACACCGTGTTAATTATTGATAATCTCTGCATTTGCCTGGGTACTGTAATCGTTATATCTAAATTTTGAAGGCACCCCTTAAAAGGAGAATGAGGGGCATCAATTCATTCACGAGCGTTTCAAAACAAAATAACACTGTTAAATAAATAAATTAATAAACAAATAGCATAACATAACATAACATAACATAACATAATATAACATAACATAACATAACATAACATAACATAACATAACATGGGCTTTAAGTAGTTCAGAAGACGCTGGGTCTGTGTTAGAACCACTGCATATTTAACGTGGAACATTTAATAGTGTTCTTTTTAAAATTCAATCAGTTAGTCAGCTAATCAGCCAATCACCCAGCCAGTCAATCAATCAATAAGCCAGTCAATCAATTAATCACCCAAACAATATGATCAAACAAGCATCAATAAAGCATGTATTTATCCAGAAACTTTGAAACTCACAATGCATAGCAAAGAAATGGTACAGTTTCTCGGTTACAATATTATTGGACATCCACTATCGGGCTAATCTGTTTATCTTTGAAGCAAAAGGATGGCATCAAATCAGAGTCACGCAATAAATATCCGTTGGTTCAATGCTAATAAAGAAACTGTGGAACTATAGAGAAAGAGAAACATAATATGTAGGCATATACATACAATACAATACAATACAATTAGTCATTTATAACGCGCTTTAACAAAACAAGTCTTGCACAAGAGCGCGCTTCACTACAAATCTAGTTATAATACAATGAAAACAAATGAGTTTTTAGCTTTGATTTAAATTCTGCAACAGATGAGCACTGGCGAATGGAGGTTGGTAGACTGTTCCATTCTTTAGGTCCTGCTCAGGTTTGTGTTCAAACACATATAGCACATACCTGAGCATGCAGTAGCACTAACGCAAATAGTGAATGTCGCAATAAGATATTTTCAGCACTGGTCCAAGAAGTGTTTGTGGCCACAGTCACGATCGCTTTAAAGATAGTGTGGTCGAACAAGACACTAAGCGTCTCAATATTATACCTTACAATGTAGCTTTTGCCTTCATTGGCCCTGTGCAGTGTGCACTGTGGTATATCAGCTCTCTCTATTGATGTGGCACGTTCTAGCGGGTACCCGAGACACTTCTTTCCGCTATCTCAAAACTATTTAGTTTCCTCTGGTCTTTTGCACTGGGAGCGCCTCTGATTGGTGTCCGTTGTGAGAGGCGCTTTATAAATTTATGGATGCAATGCAATACAATAAAATATAATACAATGCAATGCAATACAACACAACACAATACAGCACAGTACAATGCAATATAATAAAAAGTACACTGCAGTACAATTACACTGGACAACAAATTTTTACAAAAGTCATGTTACTGAAATGAAATTAGTCAGTTCTTATCAATTTTTATGTGCTGAACACGAATATGACAGTGAAATTGCTTAATTGGCTCTAGTTTTTTTGTAATCTCAAATGAAGTAATTTTATATCGCACAATGCATTCCAATAGTGATACACTTACGGTTAATATTTGTAAAAACCAGGTCATAGACTAGTTCTTAGATTTTTTTGCCTGTCTCTTGTACAACTGGTCGGGAGCATCTCTGCGGAGTGTCCAGCAGTAGTCAGCCAACATTGTAGTGGACCATTTTCCCTGGTACCTTTGCTCCATTGTTGCGATATCTTCATGAAAGCGTTCGCCATGTTCGTCACTAACCATACCACAGTTGTCAGGGAAGAAATCGAGATGGGAGTGAAGGAAATGCATCTTCAGCGACATATTGCAGCGAAATTTCTGGTACTGCTTGAGCATGTCTTCTACTAGTTCCTTGTAGCTTTCTGCCCTAACATTCCCCAGAAAGTCTGTAGACACTAGACGAAAAGCATTCCATGCTTGTTTCGCATCACCCTCCAGCAAGTTGTTGAAGCGGTCATCTTTGAAAAGTTCTCTAATCTGAGGACCCACGAAAACTCCCTCTTTAATCTTTGCTTCGCTGAGTCGAGGGAATTTTTCATGCAGGTATCGGAAAGCTGGCGAAGTGCGGTCCATGGCTTCCTGTGTTATTCTGTGTGGGGTTGATGATGCACCACAGTGCAAATCGGGATCACTGCACGCTGACGGACCAGGAGAAGAACATGTCGGCTCACCCTTGTCCTCATCAGATGATTCAACGAAAATATATTCTGCTGGAGGTTCTGGAATAGGAAGTCCATCACCATGTGGAACTGGTCTCAATGCAGACGGAATGTTTTGGTAAACTATTGTCGACTTCTTTTGCTTCGTTATTCCACCGGAAAGAGGAGGAACCAAGCAGAAGTAACAGTCATCTAAGTGATTGCTTTGCTCTCTTCACACCATGGGAACTGCAAACGGCATTGATGGTCTTTTGCCATTCAACCACTATGAAAGTTGTGTTGTACATGTAGCACAGCATATATGCGGGACCCATGGCTTGCTTTGGTCACCAAACTTGCATCCGAAGTAAGCATGATATGCCTTCTTGACTTGAGAAGTGACTCTTTTCTTCCGGTTGGCAAATGTCACTTCCCCACAAATGTAACAAAAGTTGTCCACAGTATTTACGCACTTCCGAGGCATCAGGCTACTGTTCTTTATTGTATGTAAATGGATAAAGTAAAAATAACTAGTTTTATAAAACAGTAACTTAAACTGTCTCGCACAAAGTCTGTAATATTGGAAATGCTCAACCGTTCCGACTCGGCTTTATATAGTACGCTGCTGACGTCATCTTACGTCAGCAGCCGACTGGCTGTACTTTTACATTGCATCAGAAAATGACGTAATAAAAAAATCAACTGTGCATGATGTGTCCATGATGGGATTATGCAATGAGGTGGAATATTACATCATTCTAGACTTATTTAGGATATTGTCGCATTTCTACTGCATAAATTTACATGGTGAAACATAAGAAATGAACTATATGAAATATTTTCAAAACGAGAGCCAATAAAAACTTTTTATGGTTATACTCGTGTTCAGCACACCAAGATGCTACACATTAGGGCCTTTTCCAGTCAGTAACGATTTCTATGTTGACCAGTGTTATACAAAACGATGCTTGTGCTGAATGTGTTTGTGACCATGCATGGTTATCTGTGAGTAGCAACTGTGACAATAATAATTATTGTCTGTTGTTGCGTGTTGCTGCATGGGTCATCGTTTAATTTATAATGTGTAAATGGTTTTTGATCAATCTGTCTCCTAAGTGATAACTCAGTCACCACCACGTGACCATGTATGACTCACAATAATATCATGACGATTCGTATATAGTGACTTGTTTACTGTCACGTGTCCATGATTCTCTGTCTTTGTATCTGTCTCTGTTTACCTCTCTTTCGCTGTGTCTGTGTCTTCAGTCTGTGTATGCGTGCGTGTAAGTGTGCGTTTGCTTGTATGCGCAATTTGTACTTCTGCTTGACATCCTATGATGCAGCACCTTGTAAGCATCATAAAAAGTAGGGCGAGCACCTGTTCTAAGACGCCTAGGAACTATATTCTTATCAATTATCGCCTGCCTGGGGAGGCGGAGGAGGAGGGGGAGGAGAGGAGGAAGAAGGAGAGGTGGAGGAGGAGAGGAGGAAGAAGAAGAGGTGGAGGAGGAGAGGAGGAAGAAGAAGAGGTGGAGGAGGAGAGGAGGAAGAAGAAGAGGTGGAGGAGGAGAGGAGGAAGAAGAAGAGGTGGAGGAGGAGAGGAGGAAGAAGAAGAGGTGGAGGAGGAGAGGAGGAAGAAGAAGAGGTGGAAGAGGAGGTGGGGGAGAGGAAGAAAAAGAGCAGGAGGATGATGAAGAGGAGGAGGAGGAGGAGAACGAAACAAAGAAGAGGAAGAAGAAGATTGACTATGAGTATGAGGAAGAATAAGAGAACTAGGATGAGGAGAAAGAAGAGGGACGAGGAGAAGAAGAGTGAGAAGAGGAGGAAGAGAAAAACTCTAGCGGTCTCTCTTATCACTTCTCCTCTTCACCCTCTTCCTTCTCCATCGTTCCCTTTTCTTCCTTCTCTTCATCTTTTCGCACCACTTCCTCTCTCCCTGTTCTCCACCGTCAGCCTCTTCCATCTTCTCATGCTCATTTTCTCTTCGCTATCTTCTCCTTTACCTCCGTAAGTACCTCTCCATTTTCATCCTCCACCACCTCCACCTTCTCCACCTCCTTCACCTTCTCCTCCTCCTCCACCTTCTCCTTCACCTCCTCCTTCACCTCCTCCTCCTCCACCTCCATCTTTACCTCCTCCTCCACCTCCTCCATCTCCACCTTTACCTCCACCTTCTCCACCTTCTCCTCCTACTTCACATCCTCCTCCACCTCCTCCACCTCCACCTCCACCTCCACCCCATCCCACCTTGCAGTAACCATCCAGTTCCACGTCTTTTGCAGTCACATGTGACATGAGTCACGTGGCCAATCGCTATCTCATGACGTCCAAAGAAACCCTCAGCGCTGTGGACCCTGACCGCGTGCGAGTTCTCTTTACACGTAGGTTTATCATGGGTCCTGTAATACTGCAGAAACTGTGCAGCCGGGAAAGTCGCAGAAATCTTATATCAACAAAGGCGCGAAATGTAAACAAAGTTTCGCTTTATTTTTGATAATCGTCAGAAAGTTTCGAATGTATGCATGAGATGGAGTTCCTGGTATTCGTAGATTTTTTTACAATATGAGCAGATCGTTGTACAGTAACCAACAGGCACAATTAATATAAGCACGTACAGACGTACATGTATATTATATAACTATGCATGAATGAATACATGTACATGTACGCATGCATGAATGTGCGTGTGTGTGCATGAATGTGTGCATGCATGTGCGCATGTATGTATATTTGCAAGGCACTCAGAAGAGGATTACTTATTATAGTGCTTGCTTTTTATCTCACGTACTATACATGTTCGAAGCTCCTCCCCTGCGGGGCTTAGTGTAGCAACATTGAGAAAATTACTGATGCCTGATCTTTAGGTTCTGACTACAAATGTTACATGAGCAATAATATTACAAGTCAATTCAGATAAGTTTGTCTCGCGAAAATCAAAAATTGCTTGCTTACTTACTTACTTGTCTGCTTTCTTACCAAAACTCTAATATCTTTGTTCTTACTTCCTCACTTCCTTACTTACTAACTAACTTTTTCAACCTACTTAATTACTAATTTGCACATCCGTGGAAATTGCGTCGGCTAAAATGTGCTTCAATGTGCGCACCATTAATCTATATTGGTTTTAAAAGTCTGTAGGCCTATAGTTTAAGAATCTGTAAGTTCATATACGCAATACTTGCAGCGTTGAATGACAAGCAAAGAGAGCAGAGCCTGCTCTTAGCGTTATCTGCACCGTATCTTTTGTTATCTTGAGTATCTATACGAACGAACATGCACACACATACAAACAAATAAGCATACATGCATATGAATGGCGAACTCCACTCCAGATAAGGTCTTTTAACGACAGATATATCATTGCAGGATTTTCATTGAACATACGAATCTGGTCGGAATTGTTAAATTGCGACACGTGTCAGATAAGATGTTTATATTAAAATGTTCATTGGAAAGCGAACGACAGATTACTTTCAAGTGGGTATAATACAAACGGCTATTCATTCCATATATATCATTTGTCACTATTCATGTATCAGTCGTCTTAGCTACTAATTTCCGCTACTAATTGACTTCTGGGTAAAGACGCATTGCGTATAGATAGAGATGCTGCTTAAAGAAGCTGTGTCATGCGAGTATGATTATTGTGTCACCCTCCTCCTACACCGGGTTTTGGTCCTTTGGGCTAGCACTATTCGAAATCAGTTTTGTTGAGTTTGCAATTTACGATTCGGTGCAGAGAGTGAGTAGGACTATGTGCGCATTGGAAAGAAGGCGTTTTGAATTTGCTGGAATTGTGATTTCACGGGATGATTACTTTTGGGGAACGGTCCAGTTATCAGCGGCACGCTGTGTTTGCTGATGAGATCGATCAAGCCGAACTTTCATTCAATACTGAATAAGTCATAGACAGGCAGGCAAACAGACAGGCAGGCAGGCATGAAGACAGACAGACAGTTATAAAAAAGACATGCACACAGACAGACAGACAGACAGACAGACAAATTAAGAAACGAGGTCATAAGGAATATTGTTGGGCTTCTCTGAGTGACAGCTGAAAAAGGAACGTATTAAAATGAGCGAGCAAATGAACGAATGAAGGGGTCATTAGTTTCACGGGTTTGCTTGGCTGCTAACCTATAGGCAACGCCGAGCTTTCTCGGTTGTATAGGCAAGGCCATAGCCAGGATTTGATTTCGGGAGGTGTTTCACCAATATCCCTTCCTAAAAAACTGATGACCCTTTTTTAGTCGTCCGGCCGAAATCTTCCAAAAATGTCACCAATTTTCCTTTTTTAGTCATCCGGCATTCTGTGTTTTTACGTTTTTTCCATTTCGGGGGGTGTTTTCATGGTTTTATTTCATGGTTTTTGCATCATGCGCTCGTAAATGCATTCTATTATTTTTCACATTTTCCATTTCGGGGGGTGTTCAAACACCAAAAACACCCCTAGCTACGGCCTTGGCTGTAGGTCCGTCCATCTTCAATGACCTCCCATCGGAGCTGGGCATAACATCACCACCTCTGACCAATCAAACTTTATTTCATAAATCACTCAAGTCTCTTTCTTTAACAGTGGCTAGGTTGGGAGCGTTCCTGGGCAGATTTTCTTGAAGGGGCGCTATATAAGTCCGTCGAACGAACTAATGTACGCGTATGAATCATCCGAAATCTCCATTCATCCTTCGCTTTCGTCATCATTGAACGGGTGCGAAACAATTATTCAACTTCCGTGTTTATTCTTCCGCTCTGTAATCGTCCGGTATTATCATCGGCTACGATTTCCGATGGCAAGACGTACAACGTTGCCGTTTATCACCGTCGACATGCGATTAAGGATGCCATTACATGCTTAGCACCCCCCCCCCCCCATCCACCACCGAGCACCAAGGGCACGCGACCTGTTGTCGGTTTGTTCCCTGAGGGGCAGAGGACTACAGAAATCGGCGGATCGTCAATAATTACACTGGTCAACATAGAAATCGTTACTGACTGGAAAAGGCCCTAATGTGTAGCATCTTGGTGTGCTGAACACGAATATAACCATAAAAAGTCTTTATTGGCTCTCGTTTTGAAAATATTTCATATAGTTCATTTCTTATGTTTCACCATGTAAATTTATGCAGTAGAACTGCTACAATATCCTAAATAAGTCTAGAATGATGCAATATTCCACCTCAACCACTTAGATGACTGTTACTTCTGCTTGGTTCCTCCTCTTTCGGGTGGAATAACGAAGCAAGAGAAGTCGACAATAGTCTACCCAAACATTCCGTCTGCATTGAGGTCAGTTCCACATGGTGATGGACTTCCTATTCCAGATCCTCCAGCAGAATATATTTTCGTTGAATCATCTGATGAGGACAAGGGTGAGCCGACATGTTCTTCTCCTGGTCCGTCAGCGACTCAGCGTGCAGTGATCCCGATTTTCACTGTGGTGCATCATCAACCCCACACAGAATAACACAGGAAGAACTAAATGACCTTGTTCGTGATTTGGACTTATCCAAAAACAAGGCAGAGTTGCTAGGATCAAGACTCCAACAATGGAATCTTCTAGAAGATGTCACAATCACTTCATATAGAAAGCGCCATCAGCAGTTGGAACCTTTCTTCATGAAGGAAGGTAATCTGGCATTCTGTTCCAATATTGACGACCTCATGAATGCCTTACAGATCACTCATGACCCACAAGAATGGAGACTCTTTGTAGACTCTTCGACACTGAGTCTTAAGGCTGTACTTTTGCACAATGGAAACCGTCTTCCATCTATTCCATTAGCGCATGCTGTCCACATGAAAGAGACATACGATAACCTAAAACAGCTACTGCATTACGGTACATTGACTATAGCAGGTACAAATGGCACCTGTGCGGTGATTTTAAGGTAGTTGCCATTTTAATGGGACTGCAGCAAGGATATACAAAATATATGTGTTTCTTGTGTGAGTGGGATAGTCGGGCAAGAGAGTTGCACTACGTGCGGAAGGAATGGACTCCCAGACAAAACATGGCAGTTGGACAGAAGAATATCCAGCACCCAGCTCTGGTCGAGTCTCACAAAATCCTACTACCACCCTTTCACATCAAACTAGGTTTGGTGAAGAACTTCGTGAAAGCCATGGATCGCACTTCGCCATCTTTCCGGTACCTGCATGAAAAATTCCCTCGACTCAGCGAAGCAAAGATTAAAGAGGGAGTTTTCGTGGGTCCTCAGATTAGAGAACTTTTCAAAGATGACCGCTTCAACAACTTGCTGGAGGGTGATGCGAAACAAGCATGGAATGCTTTTCGTCTAGTGTCTACAGACTTTCTGGGGAATGTTAGGGCAGAAAACTAAAAGGAACTAGTAGAAGACATGCTCAAGCAGTACCAGAAATTTCGCTGCAATATGTCGCTGAAGATGCATTTCCTTCACTCCCATCTGAATTTCTTCCCTGACAACTGTGGTATGGTTAGTGACGAACATGGCGAACGCTTTCATCAAGATATCGCAACAATGGAGCAAAGGTACCAGGGAAAATGGTCCACTACAATGTTGGCTGACTACTGCTGGAAACTACGCAGAGATGCTCCCGAACGGCTGTACAAGAGACAGGCAAAAAATCTAAGAACTAGTCTATGACCTGGTTTTTACAAATATTAACCGTAAGTGTATCACAATTGGAATGCATTGTGTGATATAAAATTACTTCAATTGAGATTACAAAAAAACTAGAGCCAATTAAGCAATTTCACTGTCATATTCGTGTTCAGCACATAAAAATTGATAAGAACTGACTAATTTCATTTCAGTAACATGACTTTTGTAAAAATTTGTTGTCCAGTGTTATTTCCTCACGAAAAGAAATTTATACGAATGCGTCATGAGTGTGCATGCATGAAGGAGGGTATAGCAGCGTTTCATAAACGTTGAGGTTTTTATAAGACAGCGAGATAAGATAAGTGATAATAATGATTTATGTCACAGGCATAGGAGTAGGAGGCGGGGGTCCAGAGGGGTAAATACCCCACATTTCGGGTAAATGTGTTTTTCGGGAAAAACAGGCATGGGCGGACAAACTTTTTCGGGCAAACAGGCATGCGAAGATTTTTTCGGGCACACAGGGGTAAAACAGCCATATTATCAGAAGATTTGTACGAAATGACTATGAAAAAGGTCATCAGAAAATTTGGCCGAAAAACTGAAAAAATATGTCCACGACTCGCGGTCCGCCAAAAAATTTGTAAAGTATACTTTTCGGGCAAAAGTCAGATCTTTGGCCCCCCACTGTCGAAATGTCACAGGCAATTTGTAAAACCAGAGAGTTTGCAAATCTCCAATAGGGAATGTGTATGCCGCCTACAATAAGGACACATAATTATATTATTTTCTAACCTCAAGTATCAGACTCTATGCAATAATTGCAATTTATTTATCATACTCCATGTAATATTTTAAATTTATTTACCAATTTATGTAGCCTACGTATGTACAATTTATATGCATATAAATATGTTATTATATATATATATATATATATATATATAATATATGCCAATAGTCCGGCAATTAAGTAGTCAACTTGTCTGCTATTGAGCAAGTTCAGACACATTATAGATCTAATTATGACGTGAGATGCAGACGGCGCCAATTGTCCGGATCAGAATGAGGACAGATGAGGTTTGCGGAGGCGTGTCGGGTCGACCTTCCATAAGGCGGATGGGGAGAGGGAGGGGAAGAGGAAGGGGAGGGGAAGGAGGAACATGGGTCGAATCGACCCTTGACTCACTCACCCTCGGCTCCAATTCATCCTCAATGACAGACCACTCACCGCCTACGATCCATTAGTTCAACCCCCCGCCGGAAGAATGGAGGGACGGATGGAGGAGGGAGGGAGGGTAAACGTCGATTTGTGGGTCGAACACAGTCACTTCTAAGACGATTCTCATTTTTCTCCTCCTCCTCTTCTCTCCTCTTTTTCTCTTCTTATTTCTCCTCCTCCTCTTCTTCCTCGTCCTCCTCCTCTTCTTCTCCTCCTTCTCCTCTCCTCCTCCTATTCCTTTCCTCCTCCTCCATCTCCTATTCCTCCTTTCCTCTTATTGTACCGCTTCCTACTCCTCCTCTTACTCCTCCTTCTTGTTCTCCTCCTGGTCCTCCATCACCCTCCTCTTCCTCTTCTTTCTCCTCCTCCTCTTCCACTATCTCCTCCTTTTACTCCTGATCTTCCTCCTCCGTTCTGGTCTTCCTCCACCATCACCTCATACTCCTTCCTTTCCTCCTCCTCAATATAATCTTCCTCCGCCATCCCTCTACTCCGCTTCTCCTAGTTCTCCTTCACATCGTCCGATGGAACCAATTTTCAGATGTCCACCGCTCAAAACAAAATAAGCGAATGACGAACGCATGAATGAAAACATCGAAAATAGACTTCTAGAGCGCGATGTCTCTTACGATATAATATAAAAATCATATACATATATATATATATGTGCGTGTGTGTGCGTGTGAGTGTGTGTGTGCGTGTGAGATCGTGTGAGTGTGTGTGTGTGTGTGTGTGAGTGTGTGTGTGCGTGTGAGTGTGTGTGTGTGAGATCGCGTGAGTGTGTGTGTGTGTGTGTGTGTGTGTGTGTGTGTGTGCGTGCGTGTGAGTGTGTGTGCGTGTGAGTGTGTGTGTGTGCGTGTGAGATCGCGTGCGTGTGTGTGTGTGCATTAATCTGTAAAGTTCGGCCTTCTGCAGATTGCCTTGAGTCGGACGTAGTATACACATCTACATGTAGTAGTGGACTTAATGGCGGACAAACAAACACGTGACCAAACACATTAGCAGGTAACGTTATGTATGTAGGCCTATAAGTTGTTTATGTGGGGCGAAATACAGCCCCCGAAGTGACGCTGTAACGGTATACGGCCTATATATATACATATATATATACGTAGATATATATACGTATATATATATACATGTACATGGAGGGTGTCTTGTCGGCATAGTACTAAGGGTCGGATGTCTTTGTCGGCGATGATAGAGAGAGCCTGAGCGGCGTCGTTTGACCATCTGTTTAAACACTGATTCATCCGTTGACGGCTACGGAAGCTGGACGCATCTATTTTGGCGCTAATTTCTCACTTTTTCTTGTCTGTCTATCCGTCCGTTTGTCCGTCTGTCCGTCTGTCTGTCTCTGTCTCTGTCTTTCTGTCTGTCTGTCTGTCTGTCTGTCTGTCTCTCTCTCTCTCTCTCTCTCTCTCTCTCTCTCTCTCTCTCTCTCTCTCTCTCTCTCTCTCTCTCACTTCTTGTATATCTGTCTCTTTTTCTCATTCATCTGTTCATTCAGACAACGGAAGAAGAGTTCTGCGAACCATTCACAGGTGGCGCCACGAGTGGTCGTCGCCATCGATGTCGCAGTTCTTGTCTGGGCCACCGGTGCAGCTGCCACAAAAGTGTCTGCTCAGAGCGATTACTAGTGTGGCTAGAGAAATGCATATAGTTATGCATGTAAATAAAAATTATGCAGAAATATATGCATTATATACATATAATATATAATATAGATCGAATAGTCTAGGTGTGTATAGATAGCTGTTGTGGAATTCCCTTATTGCCATATACAAACCATTATTGATTGGACGATAATACTATTAGACTAATGATCATTGTATAATTTTAAAGTAAGACCATGGAATAATTACTGGACAATTCGGAGCCGGACTATTCGTAGAGAAAAATTCGGACGGCCAAGAATTCTTCTCTTCAATCCGACTTTCACATAACCAACTTCTATTGAAGCAACACCATTTTCATCAATCCAAGTTCTGTATTAACTATAAAATTATTTTCATAAATCCAAGATCTATATTATGGCTGTAATTAGTTTCATAAATCAGACTGACAATAATAGACATAGACATATTTTTATTGATCCCAACAATTCAATTGTACATGTATGTTTAACAAAGTATAGACATAATTCGCAATAAGAAAATACTCAAAGTGAATAGGTATTAATATTCCATCCATCAAATTGCTATTAAATTTTAGTCAACACATTTCGCAGATCCGCTCTGAATTGTCCGCTCTAAATTATTATTTGCTCCAAATTATCCTAGCACTCATAATTATAATATAACATTTCAATCATCCATGACGACATTACCAGACAATTAGGCCTATGTCTTCTAGCCTTCCCTCTGCTCGTACACAGAATGATGTCAGCCGCGTTGAGACATCATCACAGCAAAAGACACCGCCATGGTCGCCGTGTGTGTCTCATTCTAAGCGATGATTCTTCGAAGGTGGTCCCAAAGTACATCAGGAACAGCTACGAGCGACGCCTCCCGACGGGCGCCGTCGAAATCCGACTCTGCGCACGCTCGGAGAACAACAAACAAATCGAAAGAAAATGACGAACACATGCTTACTCGCCGAGCGCGACGCCACCGACGCCGGGTGAATAAGAACAACCTGTCTGGACTATTTTTAGACGGTTATTCAGGACAATCGTCACCTTGACGACGCCTTCCTTATATATATATATACATGTATTTATATATGCATATGTATATTATGTGTATATGTATATACACAATATACGCCGCGTTGTTTACCGCAGGCGCGCGTAGACGTAGCCTAGTAATGAAGCGTTGTAAACACAACCACTCATCGTGTCGCCTAACAACTATGCGCTAAAGTTGCGTAACAGCGCGCTTGAATGAATATTCATTATCTAATGAATATTCATTCTCTAATGAATATTCATTCTCTAATGAATATTCATTCTCTAATGAATATTCATTATCTAATGAATATTCATTATCTAATGAATATTCATTCTCTAATGAATATTTATTATCTAATGAATATGAAGTGTGACTCGGCATACTTCAAACGAATAAATATTCGTCTCTATTTATGTAGGCCTACGACATAAAATTGAAATCAGAAATAAATTGATTTTTTTCGCAACTCGTGTGTCCTACGGCAAATGTCCATTGAATAGACTTTTACAAATTTCCTTGCAATCTGTTGAAGCAAGTATGCCTATACAGCTATGGGGTATAGGCCTAATGTACGTTTAATAGAAATGTACGTGTGTGTTTGCACGCATACAGGCAATTGGTGAAGAACATTTTCTGTTACCGACCTTGCAATGGTGTAATTTTGCTTGACAAGAATTTGCAAACACTTCACGCCCTCATATGCCGAGTTTAAGAAATCGTTGATAGTTCAGGCCCACAGTTCCTCTGAAACTAAAGCTAATTAGCTGACTGATATTCTTCCTATTCTTCGAAGTTGGCAATACTTGGTAATGTTCTATTTAGTTTATGTTGGGTATGGAGCTCTTCTGAGGTGATAGACTTGAAACGTTGCTATATAAAAATGCTCATAAAAATAAAATAGAGAGATAAATATAATTAACCGGATTTTTCTTGGTTCAACGAACAATTCACTGCTTCGCAGGTCAAACTCCAGCCACTGAACGTATAGAAAAAACACCCCTTATAGCGCGCTTCACTGTAAAATGTAAATAAAACTTAAGTATATCCTCGAAGTCCAACAGTCTATGAACGTACTGTAACAGTAGGCCTATAATGCATGTAAGAGTCCACCTATTGTAGACTCATACATGTATTATAGGCAACTAGCTCCTAAGTGCTGTGCCGGAAATATGCCGAGCAAATTTCTGTCCAGGGTAACGGCCTCTGTTGTCATAGACTCAGGTCAAATCGGATCCATCCATACATCCACCTATTGTACAGTCCCTTATCCGTCAGTGTGTCGAACCTCTGTCAAGGAACATATCATTTTTAGAGTTGATGGTCTATGTTGTATATTGTGAAAATGGCGCAATAGAAGTCATGTTATGCAATATAATATTTTATATAGTTAGTAATTTATGCAACGCTCATCTCACTGCAATGACCACTCAGCTATACGCTCGCAATGCGGGTGCCCCGGGTTGGAGGGCTCCGCGGGGGGGAAGAACTTGGTTTTTAGGAGACTGTCTCTGTTTGTCTTTTGTATCTTGTGCCTTTGCATGTGCCTTTGTCTGTCTGTGTCTTTGCATGTCTGTGCCTGTCTGTCTGTGTATTTGCATGTCTGTGCCTATCTGTCTGCCTATGTCTGTCCTCGTCTCACTCCTATCGTCATAGCTTGCCATAAAAATGCTTATCGTTATACGGTGATACTTTTTACGCCGTCGGCTAAAGAGTCACTGCGCATGTCTATTATACCGGGGACTGTGCTTATCAATGTAAACACCTGTTGGTTAATAGGAATCAAAGATCGTACCCCCCCCCCCAACACAGCAGCGACAGCAGCACATGCATGTAACTGTCTAATGGAGGAGGAGGAGGAGGAGCAGAGGAGGAGGAGGAGGAGGAGGAGCAGGTAGTTTAGCTGCTGCAGCTGAGATTTAACTGACGAGATGCAGAAGATAGCAAAGGTGACAAACCGGTTAGAGTTACAGAAGGTCAAAGAGTCGATCACACGAGTCACAAAACACGGCCATCACTAGACTCAACTGACGCAAATTTCAAATATACATGTAACTCAGCCACATTGATTCTACTACAAGACAAACACACACATGCAGACACACGTAGATACAAGCTTCGTATAAGCAGACAGGGGCGGATCCGGGGAAGGGCAATCCGGTCATGGCCCTTCACATGACGGGCCCCATCAGATTTCAACAAGAACTTTCAATCAATGGAGTGGGAAAAGATGAGAGAGAGAGAGAGAGAGAGAGAGAGAGAGAGAGAGAGAGAGAGAGAGAGAGAGGGAGGTAAAGAGAGGGAGAGAGAGAGAGAGAAACAAATGGCTAAAAAAGTCATCAGCTTTTTTGGTAGAAAAATGGTATATTTTCACGACATTTAGACCAAATGACTAAAAAAAGGTATAGACCACTAATTTTGGTGCCCCCACCTCGAAAATGTTTGTATCCGCGCCCGTAAGCAAGGGTGATCAACGCATTCTCAGCGTTTTCGGTCAAACAGGCCCAACTTTAGGGCCCAACTTTAGGGTTCAACTTTGGGGCCCAACTTTAGGGCCCAACTTTAGGGCCCAACTTTAGGATTTAGGTCCCAACTTTAGGGTCCAACTTTATAACCCAACTTTAGGGCCCAACTTTATAGCCCAACTTTAGGGCCCATCTTTAGGGCCCAACTTTAGAGGACAACTATAGGATCCAACTTTAGGGCCCAACTTTAGGATTTAGGTCCCAACTTTAGGGCCCAACTTTATAGCCCAACTTTAGGGCCCAACTTTAGAGCCCAACTTTAGGGGCCAATACACATGAAAGAGATAATTTATAATAATTATTACCATTATTTTGCTAAGTCTGAATGAACGAAGAAGAGACTTTTCTCGTGTTGAGAGGCGTCTCTTTCCTGCATGGCGCCTCATCTCATCTCTTCCTTTATGAGCGACTTGTAAAGTTTACATTGTTTTAGGCCCTACATCCATGATCCGGCTGGCATTCGCATAAAACTTGCATCGTTGTACATTACACGTTATATGCGCCCTTTTGTCGTCATTCTGCGATGCTGGAACCCCCTTCCGCCCCCCAGCACAGTTTTACTGAACAGTGCCACCGGCCCACGTATAGGCCCACCCAGAAAGAATGCACCGGCACACAGCATAAGTTGAAGCAATAATGGTCTGACAATAGCGACTACCCATAAGAAAAACGTCGCTCTTTATCAAAGGCGTGGTTGACTTGAGGTCAGATTAAGTGGTTGTAGCCGTGAGTTTGATTTAAATGATTGAAGCCTTAAGCACCCAGCAGTAAAGCAAGTGGCTGTTACCACCGAATGTATAGGCATACCTGCGCCTTTTGCGTGGCAGATAAGACCCTGTATGTAAACACGCGTAACAGTGAAATGACGGTCATTAAGCCCGTACTTAGCGAACCGTAGAGAAAGATTTTAGCATCGAATTGATAAGGGAACAAACGGAAATCGAACATGTTTAACGATCAGACTTAGCGCGCAAATGTTATTGGATACTCAACTACAGCGCTATACTTCAAAGAGAACATTTCTTGCGCGGGCCGCCACCCGTCTGAACATGTAGCACCGTCTGTAATATACGTATACACAGTCTGGAGACAGAAAAGTCTGGTAGGTAACTTTCGAATAAGTTCTGTACTAGTTCGCAGACGGAGCACAAACATTAACCCGGAAATCAACTACCTCCGTTTTCTCAATCTATAAACACAATTAGAGCACCGTTAATTGTTGTCGGTGTT
>OX457050.1:9624025-9629025 GCA_949752735.1 Lumbricus terrestris | reverse complement strand
TGTCTTACTTATCCACGTGTCATTGTGTGTGTGTGTGTGTGTGTGTGTGTGTGTGTGTTATCTTGCTAATACACTGTGTGTGTGTTTAGCATTCCTAAGAGGCGCTATATAAATACTTGAATGAATTTAGTAGCATTAATTTATATCGATTTCTTATCAACTGACCTTATCAATGGGATTCTTGTCAATAGATCTGGGGTGCCATAGAATGCTACTTTGTTGATAGATATAGAGGCGCTTAATAAAGTCATAGCAACAGTGGCGTCATCTATAGATAGAAGCATGCAGGCAATTAATTTGACCTGCCTTTCCCTCACCTCTCGACCTGCCTTTCACATGACCTGCCAAACATTTTTTAATTTTTAATATCTTTTTACATAAACTTTTCTCGACTTGCTGAGCAGCTCCCATGACTCTTACGTAACCTGCTGCTGAAATCGTATAGCTGGTGCGCAGCTTTACCATGCGCAGTGATAACAATACTAAACATTTTCCATTACTCTATGCCACTCATCCAGCGTGTACACGAGAGAAATACTCGATCGAAATTGAAGTCGAAACTGATTACTCGCGCATGCAGCTGCAAAGAGATTGCCTGCGCTATCCGAACTATTTTTCTCAGACTAAACTGTTTAGCCAGAACTTTCTATGAAGGTCTTTTCTGGCTGCGTTCCTCTACTACGTTTTTCGGACAACTTTCTACTGACTATTGCTTCTTGAGACAAGTCGAGAGTCCTTGGATGGCGCTGTTTTGTCAAGGTTTATAGTTATACACGTCTCGTATTTTTACCCAATAATAACAAACATCATGTTTACTGACTACGCTTGATGTCGCACGATTGTTGGCAGATGGTGACTTATTTGCCAATCAGGATGTTAGGAGCATAGGTAGACCTATAATTTTGCATAGAAGCTTCTATATGAAAACTTTCCAGCACTATACTTTGTGTGTCATTGGTGGCCCATCGTTAGTGATTTAGTATGAAGATTTTTTCAGAAACCGAAAGATAGTAGTTTGAAATAACATGTGTCAATATTCTAGGGGAGGGGCGAATGCCATATCTTGCCCCTATGTGCGGGCGCCCATGTTCTCACCCCGCTAAATTCCTAGAGGTATAATTGGCTTGCCACTGCTTAACGAAACTGCCATTTCAAAGATGATTAGTGTCGCCCTCCTCCTTTACACAGGCTTGGGACTGGCAGTGCCAGAGTGAGAACAGTGACTGACTTTCTCGAGGCATAAGCAAGGTTGAGGCCTTATTATGAAAAGCGTTAATGGTTTCGTGCACAATTTACAATGCTGGACCTGTGAGTTGAACGTGTGATAGTTTCCAAAACACTCGCTAGGTGGTCACTCAAGCAGACAGCGAAGAATAACATTGGCCAACAGTTCATGTCATTGAAACTTTGTACGTGAGCATGAAGACTAGCGCCATACGTTTCTTAGCGTCAGCATAATTTTTATGACCAAGCCTCTCCCTTACCGCCTTAGCCTCCCACTGACAATGTGAGGCCGTGAACTCATTATAGCTTAATTAGTCAGAGGGCGCAGGAACATCGAAACAATTTTCTGCCCCGGTGGTGATGTGAACCACCCTCCCGCACCTCTTAGTTGACGGTCCGACATGCTGGCCATGCCGCACTTTCCAAGAAGTGAGCGTGAAACACGTCTACTAAGCTAGACATGATTCTACAACGGTAGAAACACGGAGTTCCGTCACAGCAATAATTATTAATAAACCCAACGTGATGAGGATGGGCTGAACGTGACATAATACTCTCGTCAACAGGACGGTTTTTTTTTATTACGGGGAATTGCCCTCAAACCCCCCTCCCAATCCCTCCCCAACCCCGGGTCAGAGCGAACACCGCTATTTCAATTCCTATTGTCGCTCGGCAACTGTTTGCTTTGCCATTGACCGCTATATCCTCCTACGCATAATCGGTCTGCAGTGCTTACACTTTTATATGGATGAACCACAAGAGAAATTGTCGATTGAGTTTCTGTTAGAAACGGACTCGAATGACCCTCGGATGTTTGAACGCGCCTTCTTCGCAGTACTTCCTGGAAGGACAAATACAAAACGTTTTTTTTAAATATTTCCGCGAAAGACTGATCCTGCTGTGTTACTGTGTAGGACTTGGTCGTATGCTGCGACATAATTAAATAATTACGTCTATGCGCCATACGTAATTATTTTAATAGTAGTAGTAGCACCAGCAAGAGCCTGAGCAGCAGCAGCAGTAGTAGTGGAAGTTGTAATGGTAATGCCGGCAGTAGCAGTTGTAGTAGTAGTTCTTGTTGTTGTTGTAGCAGTAGCAGTAGCAGACTTCTACCGTGCTGCTGCTGCTACTACTACTAGTTGTATACTACTACTACTACTACTACTACTACTACTACTACTACTACTACTACTACTACTACTACTACTACTACTACTACTACTACTACTACTACTACTACTGCTACTACCACCACCACCACCACCACCACCACCACCACCACCACCACCACCACCACTACAGCTACTGCTTCTACTACTAAAAAATAGTCATAATCACAGCATTTTTGACTCACAACAAATGCGCTAGATAAAAATCATCAAGCTTCTATATCTGCACGAAGCAGGTGAATCGCGAGTTGAGCAAAATGACTCATCACTTTTATACCACGCGCTGAGATACGAACCCTGGACATACAGGTAGAAGGAAACAGACATAACCAGTTGGGTATCGGAAGAGGGGAGGAGGGAGTTAGTCACAGATGTGGCCTGGATGGTGTCATCTTCGGGAGTACATCCAGGGTCGAGACAGTTGTCTAGGGAGCTATCTAAGGAGGGGACGATAAGCCAAACGGAGTTTTAATTTATTCTTTATCAGGCAGCGATTCGTTAGGGCGGATCTCATGGGTGGTTCCTGGCATGTGGGTTGGATTGGAGGGGGTAAAGCGAGAGCGGGAGAGCGGGTCTCAGGGTGTTGTTACCCCTCTGTCCTTGCTAGACTTGTGGTATTCCGGGACCGACCCCTTCCCCGTGTCAAAGTTCACCTATGAGCGTTGAGAGTGTTATTTTCAATTGCACATGAACTGTTCTTTTTTTTATTGTTTTATGTACTGGATTGTAGTGTTTTTATTCCATCACTTTGTCTTCTATTGTCTTGTGTTCTGCTGTTATGTCTGCAATTTTTGTCATTATCAAATTTCACACGGATTGTTTATTCATCTATTGCATTGATGCATCGGTTTGCACAGGCTTGTCTTCTACGGCTTTGTCTACTATAATTGTTTTGTCTTCTACGTCTTTGTCTTCTATCGTTTTGTATTCTATTTGTTTTGTCTTCGATCAGTACGGTTTACTGAAAGATTTGGAATAAACACAAAATTCAGGTGTTGCGCACAGCTCCAAGGCATCAATTTAAGGAGTTAGTTAATTATATTATCCAGCAGGTGCTGTAACAATAATCAGGCTATTATCACCCATCACTGTTTCCAAACTCCACTCTATCCGACAACTGCAGTAACTGGAACGCCTCTAAATGTAGCTTCCCTCAAGGTGGCGCTATATAAATTTCCAATAATCACAGCTGCCTTTGCCATCTACCAATGTGAACAACTGTTTCGTAAGTTCAACCTCAATGTTTCCGTCGTTCGTGTATCAAATGACTCAGGGAAACCTCACCGTGTCTCCCTGCCCCTTCGTCCTTCCCTGCCCTCATTCTCCCACCGTCTTAGGCCTTCTCTTTCCTGCTCCTCCCTTGCCGAACTCATTCCGCCTGCCTCCTAATCGCTTATTTATCCCTAGATCCGACTAATCCAACACACTTCCCATGCCCTCTCCCTTCCTCCGTCGAAATCTGTTATGCGCAGTTAGCAGATATGGAAGGAGGTCAGATGCGTGGTAAACAATTGCCTGGAGTCTTAGGTAAGAAAAAAAACTAGTTGGTGTTTTCACTTCCTTGTAATAATATTATAGGCTATACTTCTCGGGTTACCATGCAGACACGGGTCCACACTAACTAGATCTGCCTCTGTGTTTCTCCCTATCTCTCTCTTTCTCTCTCTGTCCTTCTTTCTCTGTCTGTCTCTGTGTCTACCTGCGACTCTGTCTGTCTCTCTCTCTCTGTTTCTCTTCTCTCTCTCTCTCTCTCTGTCTCTCTCTCTCTAATGTAACAGGTCTCCAAGTTTTGACCTCGCTATATATACTGTAGTACTTCAAGAAACTCTACCTGAAAGTTGTGCAAGAAAAGTAAACTCGCGTACGCTGTGAACTTTCATGTCCAACTGTTCAAACGCTCAAATGTCCATTGTGTCCCAATGAGCAAATGCCAATATGGCCCAAATGACCAAATACCCAAATGCCCAAATACCCCATGCAATACTCAACATCGTGTTAAACTAATTGCATAATTTTTTCTCTTCACGTCCTTCCTTCCATTTGTTTAACCGTTTGTGTGCAAGTCCATGATTTCATTCGTCCTTCTTTCTTCCGTCCATCCACTCCAGTTTCTTCTGTCCTTCCTTCCCTTCTTTCCTACTTCCTCTCGTCCTTCCTGCCGTCCTTCCGTCCGTCTTTACTTAGTCTTCCATTTCGTCCGTCTGTCCTTTCGTTTCGTCCTTCTAATTCGTCCTTCCATTTCGTTCTGTCATTTCGTCCTTAAATTTCGTCCTTCCTTCGTCCTTTCCTTTGTCCTAACTCATCCTTCTTCCTAGCGTCCTTCTTTACTCCATTCAGTCCATCCTTCCATTTGATCTATCCTTCATTCCATACTTCTATTTTGTTCTTCCATTTCGTCTATCCATCCGCCCTCACGTCCTTCATTCCATCCGTACACTTTGTCCTTCCACTTCGTCCTTCCTTCCTTCCTTCCTTCCTTCCTTCCTTCCTTCCATCCATCCGTCCGTCTGTCCTTCCGTCTGGGCGCTGTGTGTCCGTAAATGACTGATCCGGGTCATCGGATCCACTTTCTCAGAAGTAGGTCTGCACTCCGTGTCCGCTATATCT
>OX457050.1:9549025-9621525 GCA_949752735.1 Lumbricus terrestris | reverse complement strand
GCGAAGATGCAAAAACTGATATTATCGGTTTTTGCATTTCTTCTTACATTCTCGTCTTCCTTTCAAGCAATGCATGATAAACTTGTTGATATTCATTCACCCTACACAGGATTCATCGCAAAAACTATCTGTATAATAGCTCTCCAAATTCACTCAGACTTGACTCATACAAAATCCTTAACTACATTCGTCAAGTACTGCAACTCTGGCTCAATATAATAGCGTCTGCCCTATCGTCATCGTACGCTGGTTCTCTAGCAGGATATCCACAACATTAGCTATTTTCTTGAACTGTGTCAATTATTTATTATTTATTAAAATAATTTATTATTTAATTATTTTGATTATCAATTAGGAATGGTCGATTATTATTATTTCGTAACTGAATCAACCATCAGCAATAATAATCGTTAATCTTACTATTGGCAATAATCAATAATCTTACTATTAGCAATAATTACTAATCTTACTATTAGCAATAATCATTAATGTTACCATTAGCAATAATCATTAATCTTACCATTAGCAGTAATCATTAATCTGACTGATTATCTCCTTGGCGATATTGGATAACTCTTTCAATTCACACAGAATTCTTAAAATATAACTGATAAATTAACTCGTTCATTTAAATAAAACTTATCATTTTATATTGATCCAATTTAAAAGTTATTAGTTTAGATTAATTCGATTTTAAAAAAATCATCTAGTTCAACAACTATTATTTTCGATCAATCCAACTAAAAAATTGTTATGATTTTAAATTGATAAAATTTGAAAAATATTACTTTTAAATTTATCGAATTGAATTCAAACTTAAATTATTAGTTTAGGTTAATCCAATTTAAAATTACTATTCTAGCCTGATCGAATGTGAAAATTATCAGCTTAGATTTATGACAATTGATCCCATCTTAAAATTGTTACTTCGGATCGATCCAATGTTTAAATAATTATTTTAAACTTAATCCAAAATTCTGTTTTATTCTTCCAGATGTGTCCGCATGGACGAATACGATCATAGCCGTGACGTTACTTGCCAAGATATCCAGATACCAGACATCCAGCTCAGCCATTCCTGCCACGAAATCTGTCCGGTGGTTCTACCCATGCGGAGGATCAGGGACAATGGAAATCTTGCAGGGGGACAACTCGGCTCAATCGCCCCCGCAATCCGACAGCTCCAAGACCAACGAAAACATGGCGTCCACATTCCATTCACTGTCCGTCCGTGCCACAAAGTTAAAGAGACGCGTACGCGACCTTAAGAATCTCTACGTAAGTACAGCTCCTTATTATTAAGATGTCTACGTGAGTACAGCTCCTTATTATTAAGATGTCTACGTGAGTACAGCTCCTTATTATTAAGATGTCTACGTGAGTACAGCTTCTTATTATTAAGATGTCTACGTGAGTACAGCTTCTTATTATTAAGAATCTCTACGTAAGTACAGCTCCTTATTATTAAGAATCTCTACGTGAGTACAGCTCCTTATTATTAAGATGTCTACGTGAGTACAGCTCCTTATTATTATTAAGAATCTCTACGTGAGTAAAGCTCCTTAGTATTAATTTTGCCATGTATAAACTGTTTGTAATGGATACCAATGGGCGGTGTGAGAATGGGGGAAAATAACTAGGGGTTAGGGAGTTGGTCTATGATCCATTTGGAATTGGGTGTGAAAACAGATTTTACTATAGGGCTCTAAGAAAGACAGGGGGTTGAAACCACAAGCCCCAGCAATTCTCACCCTGTCAAAGGCTGATTGATTGTTTGCTTTTATTAGTTTGAGAGCAATTCCGCCCATCCTGGTATGCTACTTTTATATGTCAGTATATATGGAGTACTTGTGAGAAGATTATTTTCTTGGGTATAGGCGCTTGATATACTTGTAGCAAGAATTGCGATTTGGAGATCGAAACACCCAAATGAAGACTGATATGCATGGTTCGGGCTAAAGAATATGCCGGACATTAACTTCCATTTTTAAACGGCGTTGATGACGCAAAAGTTCTTAGCTTAATGGCGAAATGATATCATTCTCGTCCGCTGACTACACCGACATACAATAAACACACTACAGTGACTACACAGTACAATAGCGTACATACAATAAACACGCGTGTGTATACACGTCTTCAAGTATACATGTTCAATGTTGAAACAGAAGGACGTCTGTTGCATACTCTGCATACGAGACGGACTTATTCACAGTCCGCCCTAAAGCGACTATAGATCACTCGAAAAGGGTTGCAGCACCCTTAAAATCATCGTAGGAAGAACACGTGTTTATATCCTGAGTGCTCTTCGTGTGTATGCTGATTGCTTATTCGTCACCCCTCAATTCCTGTGACCCATTGCGCTGATTTTATGAGACTCTAATATCATTGTGTGAGACCAAGAAGACGACTAAGTCATCGTCATCGTCACCGTCAACATTATCACTATACCGTCTACTTCGTCTGGTAATCGGCAAAGACGTGACCATGTGAATTATAGCCATAGGCGGAGACCTAGGCCGAGAATTGGGGGGGGACGGAAAGACGCGAGATTTTCCGAAAAATTTCTGACGACCGGCGAAATCTCGAAAAAAAATTATATTTTCGCCGCCAAAAAAGTTGATGACCTTTTTTTTAGCAGTGGCCGTGTATCATCAGTTATAGTAGTAAAATTATTGTCGTAGCAGTTGCAGTATCCTGGTAGTTTCAGTGGAAGTAATAATAACAGCAGAAGTAGCAAAAGCAGCGGCAGTGGTAGCACTGTAGCAGCAGCAGCATAATAGCAGCAGTACCAGTTCCAGCTGCAGTATAGATAGCATTAAAATAAACAAACTAAAAGCATAACTTTGGATGGAAAGGCTTTAATCATCGTGCGGTCCTCATTAAGTTATTTTTATTTCCCCCAGACGTAGTGTCTATTTCGAGCAACCACATACTCCTACGCAGTAATTGCCTATCAAGTATCAATCCATATTTATCCGTCCGTCCGTCTGTCTGTCTGTCCGTGCGTCAGTCCGACCAACGTTGAATTGACGACGCTTAATCGACAGCTAAGTGTAGACGGAGTGACTGTGTTTCGACAATCATGCCCCGTCTTCATCGACACGCTGAGCGTAGGAGAGACGAGAAAACGAGACCTTCCCATTGAGCAAATAAGACGCAGAATTCATTCTCTGTTTCCCGCCTTTTCCCCCCGATCTGGGCAGACGACGGCTCAAGAGGGAGTCGATGATTGTGTCGTCACCGCCCACGCATTCCTCTCTCTTGTCCGTCCGTATGTCTCTGGGTGTGTCCGTCTCTCTCTGTCTACCTATGTGTGTGTCCGTCTGCATATTTGTGTCTCAGTGTACCTCTCTGTCGCAGTACGTCCTTCTATAATTATTGGCTATCCATCGTTTTTTTTTACCCTATCCTGTGGTCTCCAGTCTGGTTTATATTGTACTCATCAACGCGCGGGTGATATACGCGCCCTAATGGCCTTCGAATATTCTATTACCACGCGGTCTCTGAGTAGCCTCTTGGTCGCTCCGCATACTTGAGGTCAGCGACACATTGTGGCTTTCGCCCACAGGAAGCCACACAGCATGTATAGAATGCAAGGAAATGTCCACGATAAGTAAGTAAGTAACCAGCTGACAAGAAATGTACTCTGATACACATGCAAGTAAGGTAGCAATCATAAGAGGGAAACAACGTTCTAACCCATACTGTCTTCCTCGCGAGACTATATCCACTTGAGTCAACGCCTGCTAATCGCTATATATATGCTGCCATGTAACTGTGCGTATGTATATACAATATACAATTATACATATGCATGTGGTTATGGTTATATAAATTACATATACTTATTATTATTAAATATATACATATATATACATACATATACATATACATATACATTACACATAATATAATATCATATGTTTACACACCCACGCAGCTACAGGATGACCATGTAAGATGCTATAAGAGGTTGAAGTCAAAGATCAATCGTTGAAGATGACTAACAACAGAACTATCGGCAGTATTAAAGAAGTACAGCAACCACTATTAAAATTATATACCAGAAATATTTCATAGGTCTCCTCAAAATTCACAACGCACAGAGACTACCGATCGCAATGTGGAATCGACCACTTGAAGGTTATCTCCAGCTGCAATAAAGACAATATGCTTTAAAAGCCAGATGCAAGTCCTGTCTTTGTAAGACAACGACGCAAACACGTGTCAGTCAGTCAGTCATTGCAATCTTCTATTCACCGACGATAGGTCGGCTTCTGGTATACATGTAGTGGTTCTGGAGTTTTCATTCACCCTCTCAAGTGGTTGATTCAGAATGGAAAACCTCGTGGAATGGAATGCCTATGTATACGCGAAGAAATAGACATGGTAACGAGAAAAGTATGCGCTAGATAAACAATTCGGTTTATTGCCATTTTAGAGTCTAATCTACATATCTAATATATATATACAAATACAAATGCATGTACAGTTATACATGCATTGTAACATTCTACTCTTCTGCTGTATTGAAGACTCCCGTGTACGTCAGACCACAGGACATAAAGAAAATTACCAACTGATTTAATATAATACATTGTATTGGTACACATTACACAATCTGCTTCAGCAAATACGGAAATTTTTAGACCTGTAACGTGTGTAATAATTAATCATTGGTCCTATAATTATTGTGACAGAATTTTTTTCGTTGGTTTTCCAGGTGGAAAAGCGCTTCCGTGATGAGTCGATCGTCCACGACCTGGAGCAGATGGGACTCCACCTGGAAGGAATGCCAACCGTCCACCAGACAACCATCTCATCCGTCAGCAACACACAGGTGACCACACACACATTGTGTAGTAGTAGTAGTAGTTGTAGTAGTAGTCGTCGTCGTAGTTGTGTAGTTGTAGTAGTAGTAATAGTAGTAGTAGTCGTCGTAGTTGTGTAGTAGTAGTAGTAATAGTAGTATACGAGTAGTTGTAGTACTAACGGTGGCAGCTGTAGTAGCAGTAGTAGTAGTTATCGTTGGTGTAGTGATGGTAGCGGCAGTCGCAGCAGTTGCATAATCACAAGTAGTTGTATCAGTTGCAGTAGCAGTAGCAGTAGCAGTGGCATTAGTAACATCATCAGTAGTAGTCGTAGTAGTTGTAGTTGTTGTAATGGTAGCATCATTTGCAGTAGATGATGATGACGAAGTCGACTATGACGATGATGGGGATGATAATGATGATGATCAAGACAATGGTACAGCGCCATTTCCCTACCGTATCATATTCTGATCTCCGCCAATAAAGTTACTCTTACAGCACGAGTCATTGTGCCATAAGTGATCTTACCTTACACCATAATTCTAGCCCATCATTATAAACTTATCTTGTGAACCCCATCCGACCTGACGCACAGTAACCACCGTGGCACAATATATTCCCACCACAGGTCGTTCCCACGGTTCACTCGGCCTTCGAGAACCTCGCTCGCATCGCCGTCTTCCTGGACCAGGCGAGGATCGGTGAGATCCTGGCCATCAATGAGTCAACGTCCTTCGAAGATCATTTCCAGCGGATCGAGGATCACCAGGAGGAGGGCCTCTACTGGATCCTGTGCGCCCTGCGTCAGATCATCGAGGGCACGGGAACGAGGATCAGCCAGGACGTCGTCAGCAACATCATGAGCCTGAGGGTAACGGAGGTCGACAGGAACTCAATGCGGCACACAAGGGACTTCATCGTCCTAAGGGACTTCGAGCGTGTCCTCGAACGGTTAAGTATCGAGTTCTCGTCACTCCGGAAGCTGCACGCTTCGTAGTGGGGGACCGGGGAACTAGGGGAGGAGACACCAATACAATTATATCCCTCAGAAATTCTAGTCATACTTAAACTGTGAACTATATTTATCTTGTTCCCTCAGTGGGTGTGTTTCTGGTTTTCTCTAAGTGGGTGGTTTTGTATCTTGTTAACACAGCTACTTTGCTTCTTCAGCAACTCTCAGCGGGTGAGTGATACAGAAGCGGCAGTCATACAACTACTTGCGGTCGATCGGGGTTGAAATTGTTTGGTTTTTTGCGCAACGGGTGTCCAGAAAACCCTTCCGCGTTTGATTTTTCCACGTCTTCCAATTTGCGATTATTCGTTTTTAGTAATCGGTGATTTTGTGTTTGCGGGTGCGCTGCTTCGTATCAATTCCAACACCCCTCACATATCGTATGTCCTATCAAAACTTGATCTTGCCTGCAGAAAGAAGTCTAGGTTTTTACATGACATTGTATCCAATCGCCTCTTATCATGGGCACCCGCACGAAGAAAATAGGAGGGACAGTTCCCCTGAAAAATTGACATCTATCTTGTAACTACTACTTTTAGTTTTAATTAAAAAAATTCTTTGCACCAATTCTCCCGTGATACTAATGGCGCGTAAACTGGGGAATTTACATGCAGAAGCCTCTATGCAAAGATACCCATGTTATTAATTTCCAGCTCTAAAATTTTTCAAGCTCTTGGCAAAGCAAGTGAACGGTCACCATTGTGTTTTACCCCTTGTGCAAAGATACCCGCGGGCGCCCATTCATAGATCTAGGCCTATCATGCGAAATTCAATAAGAACTGAGTTTGCTTAATTAAAATAACAATATCTATCCTCTGTGGTTACCGTTTAAACACGACGACAGTGGCGCAAAGCGAGAAAAGCATGAAGCACATCAAACTGGGAAAAGCCCATGAATGACAAAACACAGAACAAATCGCCTTAAGGGGTCAAAAACGGCAAGCGTCCTCTCGCCATTTTTTTTAGTAAGCCCACAGTCAACTTGAGAGAGAGGTAATTTGCAAGTTTATGCTGCGTCAATCCACTCTCAAATTGCCACAGATATACCTCAAATTGGCCATAGAGTGCCAGCCTCAAGCCCGGGTAAAGTAGGAGGGCGACTCTGGTCTTCTCTTTCATGGCACAGGGTCGATAAAACAAAAGAGGTCACCAAAAATGGAAAGTGTAGTCGATGAGTTCATTTCGCAATCTGTTGGGCAAGTTATTCCAGGGCGAATAATGTCGACCACAGGAAAATTGTTAAATGCTAAGTCCCTTTAACCCATGGGTGGAGTTTGATTCCGTTCTTGGAGGGGTTAACTTATGAGTCTGCGCCTTCTTAGGGGGCTAAGCCCGGGAAAAGATACCGTTTACACGGTTAAAAACTGAATCTGGGTCTTCTTGGGTGGGTTTAGCCCACCCCTAGTCTCTGATAAACTCCGCCCATGCTTTAACCCAACCGAGGGTATAGGATTTCCCATGCCATTTACCGCACTTTGGTCGGTTAAGGGTTTATCCCGTTTGCTGTGCTCATTCCCTTTTCCGCCGCCATGCGCGCCCCTTGGTGTCAATCTCTAATCCGACATTGACTTGAAACGTCTTCCTTCTTTTCGATCTACAAATAATTCAAAAACCGGTGGAACCACCCCTCCCTCCACCGGTACGTGTGTCAAGACGTGCTTGGGTAAATGATCTGTGTGTAAAAAACGGCAATGTGATATAGGAAATTCGATGTGATACCTTAGCAATGTGTGTGTGCGTGTGTGTGCGTGCTTTTCTTGTTGTTATTTGTAAAACGTGAAATCGGCGAGAAATAATTGCGTTCATGTAGGTAGTACAAACGCGACTTGGGCCGATCGTTTGTAGGCTACCATACGCTACGTGTTAGTAAGAGCGACAGTTGGAAATCACTTTCGTCATGGTTTTCCAGCGCATGCTATAATTATTAATTTTTGTACTTTGCGTGTTCGAGGAATTGTGCTGTGTGCGACCATTTGAACCTGTCCGTTTGAACATTTAAAGCTGCGTCTTTCTTTGGTGTCGCAATGACAGTTTTAGTTGCGTGTAAAGCAAGCGTAGTACAGTATATACTCGCGTATAAGTCGATTCACGTATAAGTCGAAGACGTATTTCGTCGCTCTGAAATAGTCTTAAATTTCTCGACTTATACGCGAGTCTATACGCTAGGTCCTACTGCGCGTCAGACCATGACAAACTCTAATCTCATATCTTTGAATTTTATAGGAAAATTATGCATACCTGGTATACCTAATTTAGACAGATTTGACCCAACTCTTGTTCTCATGCAATCCCGTTTAGGCCTAGATGATATGTGCTAAATTCGGTATGTTCTGAATTTGATAGGCCTGTGTTCAGATATTGGCATACTCCAAATTCAGTGTGTTTTAAATTCGGTATGTTCCAAATTCTGCATGCTCCAAATTCGGTATGTTGTCAAATCGGTTCGTCCTGAGCCTTTATGTTCTGGATTCGGTATCTTTTTGACCTAAATTGGCGAAATTCCTACCAGTCAAACTCCAAGATGATATTGGCTTGTTTAAACTTGCTGCTTTCGGTTGAAAGTCCCGGAAAACTTGAGTGTCCAGCTGCAGTCGAAGGAGTCTTGAATCTCGTTATTGTTGGGCCCTTGTACAGCCTCTCGCAATATAAGTTATGTAGGCCTATATAATATATACGATGTTGTGTCTGTGTAATTTGTCCGTTTCGAGTCAGCGTTCGATTTTTCTGACGCGAACGTGTTTTATTCCAACCATCATATCAATATGTTTACGGAGTTTTCGCGTATCGATATTGAGCAGAAAATAATCTATTATAATAATATAATGTATTTAGCTTTAGGAAGAAACGTTTTAATGCATAACATGTGGTTTTATCGTATAAGTTATTTGTATTCGTAATCGTTATTATAACCGTCAGATTTATTAGGCGCAAAACTCGACAGCTGAGAGTAGGGAACCAGTCGTTCACAAGAACGGTTGTACGCAGAATGATGTCAGAAATAGAGATGTGAGTCCGATTGCCATTGCAATATTTGCTCTTGCTTGAGAGATTATCGATTTTACGTTGCGAGAATAAGTGTCTGGTGTTGTTGCGTTCGAGTGTTTGCAGACAGAAAATGGATCTGACGGTGAAAACAATCTTAGAACTTTTTGATCGTTTTGTCTTATAATAGGCCTACGTGTGTTGTCATTTGATGTCGTGTCAGTCCAGAACTCTATTGAAATAATGCCACTTGATATATTGATGATGCGATTTTTAAGAACTTTTAGCGACGTCATTCTCAGACATTGTTACATCTACCGTTGTTGGAGATTATTCTATAGTTAATTATTAAATGATAGTTTATAGCAGTGGTTCCCAACTCGTCGTGGCCCGCCGGCCAAAAGTGGTCCGCCTTGCCTAAAAATATGGCCCTAGTCTCTCAAAGAATAAACAGAATGGGAAAAATTGACAATTTGGATAGGATAGAACACAAAATTATTTTATATTACTAATTATTTTTATTTGACGTACTCTAATAACATCAAACATTCTATTTTTATTCAATTATAGCAATTTTATATGCTTTTAGTTAATTAAATTTTAGCCTTGTGGACCCCCTAATGTCCTTCAACTAGGAAAAATGACCCTTGTGTCCTCCAATTAAGAAAAAGTGGCCCGAAAGTAAAAAAAGGTTGGGAACCACTGGTTTTTAGGATTATATATAATTTATGTATGTAGGTATGTGCAATTGAACGCTGAAATTTATTTTCGTGCCTGCCATCAGTTTTAGAAGTCTTGTATAGATTTTATTATAGGGTTACAACTAGGTTTCATGATAGGATTTATGACAGCTCACTCACTGTTCGAGCTCGCGTTTAAACGTTATTTTAAACTGCACGTTCAAGGTTGTATTTATGAGTTTTGTCAACGGTTTAATAAGCATAATAGGCTATCTGTACCTTATTGATTTTTTGTACTTTTTTAACGCCGACTTTTTAACGGTTTCGTTTCAAGTATTTACATTTGCAAGTTACCGGTAATAAGGATGAGCACTATACCGGTATCGCTTGGTTAAAAGTTCATCTACCTTCGCGTATCACTGTGTTCAGTTTTTTTTAATGTGTTGCATGCGTTCAGCTGAGTAAGTTATAATGTTTGTTCGTTCGGTTTTTATGTAGGGGTCGTCCATATATTACTACGCATGGAGGGGTGGGTGGGTCACCCGATTTAGGCGAATTGCGTACGGGTGCGATAACCAAGGGGAAATGGGTCTCGAAAACAATTTCTATGTCTATGCATAATATTAAAATGTCTAATTTCGACATATACATTAGCCTATTTATAGCTCAGTATTATCTTAAAGGCCAGTCATCCGATCGCTTTTGATAACATTATAATTAAATTCTGTTGAGTTCTAAGCGTTAGACTACTACAGTTTAAAAATGTTTGTTAGCAAATATATAATCGGTGGCGTTCCACACTGAATTCAGCATTAAGTCGGAAATTACACATCAGAGTTACTTAGGGAAATGGTATGTTTGTGATCTTTTATTTTTGTGCAGAATTTAAAACGAAATAGGCCTATTTAAAAAAATTGATTTTAAATTTGTTTAAAATACAAATTTTTAGAAATATGTTAATGCTCTTGATATGCAAATTAGTTTGCTTTAATTAAGTTAATTGGTTAATTAATTAGTTTAATCGGATCACTTTTTTCCTTATATCTTCGGTTGGAATAAAGATATAGAGCAATAATTTTTGTGTCATTTTAAAGCCTGAGACAAGGCCTTTGAAATGATGTATCAACTAAATATCTTGGAAAATCACCTTAATGCTGGTTTTGGTGTGTGGCGCCACATTATTGTGATGTTTCTGGAAAAAAACAAGTAGCGTAGCCTATACGGTAAAGTAAATGTTTTGACATTAGCTAATCAACTTTCTAAGAGGTGGAGAAGCTTATTTTGTAGACCTACGCACGCGCAGAGAATGGGTTCCATGAAATGTGCTTGTTACAATGATGGGGAGGAGGCGAAAATAATATTTCTGCGTGCGTAATATATGGCTAGGCCCTTAGACATTTTATTTAGACATTTTGACTGGCGGGTACAAGATGTTTGCATCGGAGGATGACGATGATGCTGTGCTGTTTCAATGTTTTATAAAGCTATTTTGAGATTATATTTTGCCCCATTATTGAAGAAGAATAAGAAGAGCCACGAGAGCCACAGGAGCTACAACTCATCAACGCCGCGGTTGTAAGTTCCTGTGAAGCAGTTTGGGTAAATCGTGACTTTGACTAAATTGTGACTTTAGATATGTATGTATGTGCGTGTGGAACGTTATTAAAAGTGTTACACGTGCATCGTCTTTTGTGCAGTCTTGCTCGTCGTAATCTTGAAAATTGACGTAATCGTAGCCAGAGTTATGCTGGCAAATTTGAGGTGAGTACGGCAGGGCTGTTTTTAAGGAATTTTAGAACTGCACAACTTATTTCCTTTCCCATCATCCTTGGTAAATTATTACTTCCAATCGGAGAACAATGACCTTTTTCCTGGTTTAAACTGTAGTGTTTCTATAACTGCACATTTTGTGTACAACTGCACGTTAAAAAGCCCTCAATTCATTTATTGCAACTATCAACCATAAAAAATTAGTCAAAGCGTTGCGTGCATCACATAATAGGATGTCAACATGGAAGGCCCAAAGGCAGTGCTGTCCAACGTGCGGCCCGCGGGCCGCATGCGGCCCGCGGGGTGATTTCAAGTGGCCCGCCAGGGCTCGCTAACTTTTTGCACTTTAATTGTGTAAAATGAAGCAAAAGGTAAAGTCACTGGTCGATTTGAGCTTTTATTATTTTTATTGACTTTGTGAAAGTTTCCGATTTGGAATGCTATCAGGAAGGTCAATCCGAAGACTAAAATTACTCTCTTTTTCTTCCTATGGTTAGGTTCCAGTATAGTCTATCTGGAGATTGACGGTCATTGATCCACGACTTCTGGTTTTAACAACTCCCTGTACTCAACTAAACTCATTTCGCAAACCGTCCCAAACCGTTCACTTCTAGTCAGTTCCTGAGATCTGTACAGACTACAGAGTTCCAACACGTTTGCAAGTGACTATGACCAATTTCATTCGAGAGAAAGTCTAATTCTAGTTCTTATGGATTAAAAAGAACCCATCGATAAGAGACCCAGGGACCAAGGATGACGAACGTCGATGTCTTGACTCTGTCTGATCCGAGGACTATGGTGCTAGCTCTTTAGACCGAGACTCTGGCTTCGACGATTTTTTAATGAAAGTCAGAAAAGGAGGATGGAAATTCGCTCTAATCATGAAGTGGATCTTAGCCAGAAAATTGATTGGGCGACGTATAGGGCCTACTGAAGAGCTGAGCGGGCCAAACTGTGCTGGGCGACGGAACTGAGTGCGAGGCCGGGATAAACGCCACCTTTGCCTTGCACATTTTGGTGCTCAACTATTGTGAAGCATGACAACAGTATTTACTTGTACTATTTTAACTGGTGGCTAGACGGTTAACGCCATGAATTGAACAGACAGTTATAAACAACATGAAAACACAAAATCATGTAGTGACCTCAACATATTTTACTGATAACTAAAAAACACAAAACAAACAAAACAAATCAGTGCATATAGGGTTAAATATCTTCATATTCATGAATTAAGTAGTTGCGCAGCAGTGATTAACTTTTTGCGAACTGGACGCCTGTTGGATATGAATAGGAAATGAGTTTCATACAAATGGCCAAGTGAATTTAATATGGAATCTCCGTGAGTTTAAGCGAGCGGGTATGGCACAGTTGTGGGTAGAGTACTGTTACACTGTATGTAGTTGTCTATAGGTCAGTTTGCAGGTCATTTTTACCGTATAAAACACAAAAATATTTGAGAGGGGAGTAGTGAGCACACGCTGTGTATACTCGCGTATACCCTCGATTACAACCCGGATCGCAACATGATCAATGATCATAGCCTTCACATTGTAATCGTATTGTAATTGCAATCATTACTTTATCATGAAAGTATATTATAGTAATCGAGAACTCTGTTGCTCAACGGGTATCTAAAGCCCCCTGCTATGCAGAAAAGCTCTTGATGCCTCTGGTTATGCCTACATTCGCACGAACAGCAAATATATAATCGAGAATTTTCTATGGTTGGACCCAGTGGCGTAGACAAGGGGGGGGGGGTTCGGGAGTTAAAACCCCCCCTTGGCCTAGGAAAAAGTTTTTATAGGTTATTTATCCACTCAAATAAAAAAAACCAATTACTTGTAATAACAACTGTTTTTCTTACTTTATTCCATTTCATTTTGTTAGAGTTTCTTGGTCTCTTGCCAGGCGATGACCAGCCCTCTCCTGGTAGCGTAAGGAGATCATTGGGCCATTTTGGTCTCTTCCGGTCTGAGGTGTTCTTCCAACACCTGCCTCCTGCGTTGGCCAGCTGTTTCGGGTTCCTGGTGAGCCTTACCACCTCGCGAAACGCCCTAGGTGGTTCCTCAACCAAGGTCTTCGACCGAGGTCTTCACCACTGATGGTATAGCCCCACCAGGCTATCCCCTACTTGGCTGTTCACCGTCTCACCACGGTGAGGTGCAGGTAGGGCTTTGAGAAAAGAGAAGAGAACCATCATCTTGGAAGGAGAGGAGCTGGAGCAGGTGACGGAATTTGTGTACCTGGCGGGTGTAATTACGGAAGATGCAGAGTCGACAAGGGACATAAGGAAAAGAATTGGGCTGGCGTCAGCAATGTTTGGGAAGCTGAGGAAACTATGGAGATCAGGAAACATCTCAACAAGAGCAAAGACCAAGTTATATGAAACACTGGTGTTACCGGTCCTCATGGATGGAGCAGAGTCTTGGTGCTTAGAAATGGAGGACGAGAGAAGACTGCTGGTGGCGGAGATGGGATGGCTACGAGGTCTACTGAACAGATCACGGAGAGAAAAGGTACGGAATGAGGTGACACGAGAAGAACTAGGACAGAGGGAAACAGTAGTGGAAAGAATAAAGAAAAGAAGACTAACATGGTATGAACATGTGATCAGGATGGAGAGCGAAAGAATGCCGGCAAAGGCGCTGCACGGAGAAGTGGAAGGAACGAGGAGCAGATGACGGCCAAAGAAGAAATGGATAGATAACGTACTGGAAGACATAGAAGACAGAGGAATGGAGTTAAGAAAGGCAATAGAACTCGCAAGAGACCGGCCGAAATGGAGAAGTTTTGTTAGAGCCTCATCGTCGGTAAAAAGTACACTATTTAATTTGCCCATTCTGACACCAACCCAACAGTATTACAGTAAATAAAAAGGGAATAAAGTAACAAATGGAATAAAGTCTTTCTTTCTTTCTCCTCCGTGAAGTTGAAGTTGAGTTGGGAGCGATTCTGCATAATTATTGTCCCATTGAAGAGACTCTATAGAGAAATTCTTGAACGAATGAATCACTGCGTCGTCGAGTTAACGTCGATAATTTATCTCGGTTAGGAGTTCGATTCCGTGCGATGACGCTGTGTAATGCTCTGAGGAGTTCTCTTGAAGTGGCGCTATATAAATGTACGATTACAATTACAATGCTGTTCATAATCAAGCAGCACCATTTATCAATGTCGCATGATGCTGGTAAAGTATAGACCCTAAGCTTCAACTAACTTCTCCCCGAGGGGAGCGGGTCGACCTCGTCGAGAGTGCATAGACTATACACTTTTATACAGTGAGAGAATTGTGGAAAAGTATAGGCTAACTGGGGTTGGACTAAGATCCAATGGAATTGGAATGTGAAAAACCAACTATAGGCCTACTATGGGGCTCTAAGAAAGACTGGAGGCTTCAACCCCAATCCCGCTGTCAATTCCCACCCTGAGCATTATATAGAATTCTCTTCGAAGACCACCAGACCTAGGAGATTTGTTGTCCTGCATAGCTTTAATGTTCGCTCTGTACTTGCGACTGCCTACGTAGACTATTATACGGACAGAATGCCTTAGTCTGTGATAGCAAAACCATTAGCGTCGTCCTCCTTTATCAAGGCTTGGGACTAGCACTGGCATAGTGCTATTGCATTGGGGAGTTTAACTTAAAACTTAATCATACAGATTAAAACTTAATCTTTAACTGCTGTCAAAGATTCGTTCAGGCTAATCGAATGGATGGATCCAGATTTGACGAGGGCTTATGACAACAAAGGCCGTCTCCCTCAAAAAAATTTGTTTGGTGGTGGTGGTAGTTGCAGTTTAACGTCACTGTGTGGTAGCAGAGACCATTGGCGACGCCCTCCTCCTTTATCCATGCTTGGGACTGGCACTGGCAGAGTGCGACAAGTGGCGGTTTCAAACCGCCGGTTTGGTATATTGTACAGCTCTTATTTGTTTTAAATATGGATCTTATAATTAAGCTGACACTTTTAAGAAAAGGGTGTTTACAGTGCAGACACCCGCTTCTCGATTGAGCTATAGAGATATAAAGTCCATTTTATGGTTTCAATACGACATTCAGCCAACCACGGTTTTCCGATAAAAATGGCCTCTGTAGTCGTAAGTCCTACTAGTCAAATCTGGATTCATGCAATACGACATCTTTTACATTGCCGTTCGCCTGTGTGCCATGTTACAATGTCTTCCGATAGGTCAGTCACTAGTAACCAGAGAAGAGATTATTATGATTAGTCTTCATCGCTTGCATGAACGAAAGCCATTGCTACTCAATAATGATGGCGACCTACTTTTCTCAGCCTCTGAATAATAATTACTGTGAATGATATTAAGTGACAGTCCTCTCCTTTGCTTTCAGATCTTCACACCATTGACGTGCACTGTCAATGCACTCATCATAACTGATGTACGCATGCATGTATGGGCACATTTTAAGATTACTACTCAGAGGCGCTCAAGACAACAGATCGGACACTGAATCGAAGCCTCACGCCGAAGTGCATGAGCAATTGCGAGTGAAGGACTTCGCAGGGTCCCTACCAGGCGGTTTGAGGTGGATTCGAACCTGCAACCCTACGGCTGCAAGACAACGAACTTACCCGCTACATCACCATGCCCACATACATACATACACGCATACATACATACATACATACATACATACATACAAACATACATACATACATACATGCATACATGCATACATACATGCATACATACATACATACATACATACAAACATACATACATACATACATGCATACATGCATACATACATGCATACATACATACATACATACATACATACATGCATACATACATGCATAACCGTGTCATACATACATACATGTAGCTACACATACATAAATGTAAGGCGTATTTACGTCCATATGCATGCATAATTGTTGCATTATATACTATGCATATTCACACCATATATATAATTTATATATGCATGCAATATTGACCCATCCCTAATAACACTGTGTATTTTTGTGTGGTGTAGTACAACCTTGATGCACACTTGATGTATGCACAGATGATTATTTGATCTAGGTATTAATTCCACGTCATTGCTTGGCAGGCCCAGTAATTTACATCTGATCGGCAATAATTGGGCAGAAAATTGCGATGAGTGGATGTTCAACATCTAGTGCCTAGTATCAATATTGCTCAAACCTTCTATGCGCTTAATATTGGTCTTTTGTCAGCGATAAAAAGGTATGCTTAGAAGACAGTTTGCGTTTAATGCAAACTGTTTCATCTTCGGCCTTGACAAATTGAAGTTTGCTTAAATACATAACAATATCCTGTAAATTTCTTGCTTGCATGCGGTAAAGCAGCGTTCGAATTCATTCGGTCGCTGGCTCAGTACTGAGCTGCAAGCTGTGTCCATGCGGGACCTGTTACAGTATATTATTGCGCCCAGCGTTTCGAGTTCATGGCCAAAGCCCGAAACTGTAATTCCCAAATTCGCCCGGATTGTCAATACGCACAGGACTTGGAATCAAACGCACAAGTGATCAGTCGCACGGGGTGTGGATTCAAAATGTAGTTGCAGCTGAATTTCTTCAGTTTCAAGTGAACAGCATGCAGGATGCAACTGCGTACGAAGGAATTGAATTCAATTGCGAAGATTCTAGGCGTCATCTCAGGTAGGCTACGTAACCTTGGAGTGGACGAATGAATGGATGGATGAATGAATGAATGAATGCAGGAGAAATGCAGGGGAAAAGAGATTAATTAAGAAGTGAATACAAAGCGAATGATGAAGAATTGAATGATCGATTTGGCTGCTAATTCCGGATAGGAATGAATGCGAACGAGAATTGGTTTAAGACTTTAAGTAGACCTAATACATGTGAGCAAATTGACAAACGTACGAATGAATGAAGGAAGGAATGCGGGAATACACGAATATAACGAGCGCATGACTGATTGACTAAATGCGTGAATGAATGAATGAATGAATGAACGAATGAGCGAATGAATGACTGAATGAATGAATGAAGTAATTAATTAATGCACGAGTATGGCAAACTCACCAGTGAGTCAATGAACAGACGCTCGAGTGAGCGAACTAGTAAAAACAAATGAATGCTTGTAGGAGTGAATTAATTAATAATTGAATAAAATGATTGAAAGAACCAATGCATGAATGCATGAATGAAGAAGTGAGCGCACGAACAACGGAATGAATTAATTCATCAACAAAAGAGTTTAGAGAACAAGCGAACAAAGGAATGAATTAATTCATCAACAACAGAGTTTAGAGAACAAAGAAAAAAGGAATCCGATAGTGGATGGATGATTGAATTTACAAAAGCTATATTAACAAATCGTTATTCTCTGCAGGTCTACAAATTGTGTGCAACAGCCTGTATTTAATATTAATACAAAATACACGTATTATAGTCTGCTGATAACGTGAGAAAGGTAGACCAGAGCGACAGCTGGTCTTGATGTCAAGAGAGCCGTGTTTCGATTCACCGTTTGCACACATGTTTCATAGGTCGAGTTTTGTAAAGGTTTCATCAGACCTTAGGTGACGTTCAAGTAATAACTTCGTCTGGTAATTTACTATCGGTGGACTTTTCAGGGCAGGATAACTGTTACAGCTGGAGTAAATACGGAATTATATTCTGGATAGCTTAAAGAGCTAATCACGAACAAATGAATTGTTTTCGGAAACAAGTAGCATATATAAACAAGATGGAGAGAGTTCGTGTGGGTGTGATTGTAATCGGTGATTGGTGTAGGTTGGGTGTATTTAAGAGATGTACTGCAGTGATTGTTTAGAGTTTCATAGAGTCTGAGCCAATTGGCATTGGTGCGGTTGATGACTATCTTAAACTACCGTACCTAAAATTGTCGCTGATAAAATGTGAACCATAATCAACAGTGAACTGAAATAATTTAATGAACGACTTTTGACGAATGTACGAGTAACTGCACGAACGAATGAATGAACGAATGATTGAAAAAATGAGTGATTGAATGAATGAACGAAGGAATGATTGAATAAATGAATTAATGAATGTATGGGTGAATGATTAAATAAATAAATGAATGAATGAATGAACGAACGAATGAACGAACAAATGAATGATTGAATGTGTGACTGAATTGAAAGTTCCCTTTTCTGTTTTCTTTTATCAAACCAGAGCCGATTCCATATTCCGGGATGGATCGCCTTTTAACGATCTTCTTTCTCATTGCATCAGCCGTCGCAATTTTCCCCGATGAAGCTCCAAGTAGGTCTCACTATCAACACACTTTCATTTTTATTCATTTGTTTGTTACGTTCATTCATTCATTCATTCATTCATTCATTCGTTCATTGATTCATTCATTTATTCATTTATTCATTCATTCTTTTATTCATTCATTCATTCATTCATTTGTCATGTTCATTCATTCATTTAGGCCTATTTGCTTGTTGCGTTCATTCATTTTTTCATTCATTCATTTGTTCATTCGTTCATTCATTCATTCATTTATTCGTTCATTCGTTCATTCATTCATTTATTATTCATTCATTCATTCGTTTGCTGCGTTCGTTCATTTATTCATTCACTCGTTCAATCATCCATTCTTTCAATTCAGTATTAATTTTACATAGTACATCTTCAAGTAAATTATTTAGACACGAATCCGACTCCAGCATGGCCAATAAAGAACAGTTTTAAAGTGTTTATCTACAGTATTATAGATTATAGAACGTGTCCCAAAAACACACCTAGACTATAACAACGACCCTGTCGTATTCCACTGTATGTATTAAATCATTTTAATCATTCATCACCACAGCCTACTCAGCCACCAAATACCCAGAGAGGGAGGATGGCGCTGGACCAGACGCCACTGATCCATGGCTTGACCCCTACCTACCAACCACCGTGGAACCAATCCACTACGACCTCTACCAGTACCCGGACTTCTACCACGATGGATCAGTCTTCACCGGTGAGGTTTCGATCCAGCTCGAGGTCCTCAACGCCACCGACACCCTCATCGTCCACATCAAGGACATGAACGTTACCAGCTCGAGGGTGTTCGACCGCAATGGAAACCAGCTGACCCTGAGGGAAACCTTCGCCTATGAACCGAACCAGTACTGGGTGGTGCAGACGTTGAATCCACTTCAGGATGGATCGCCAGTGACGCTACAGCTGGCCTTCACCGGGTCCCTGACCAACGGAATCGTCGGGTACTACAAGAGTACCTACGTCCACGACGTGACTGGAGTAACGAGGTAAGGTGTAGTCGTAGCCAGTAGTTTGTGTAGCGCAGGTGTTTAATGGAAAACTATCAGCCGATGGCGCTCGAAAACAAAACCCCAGGCAGATAAATATTTAAAAGAACATCATACTGCAAGAGGTGACGATGGAGAGTGTTAATGATAATGGTAAAGACTTCGGCACGTATCAATCAATCAATCAATCAATCAATCAATCAATCAATCAATCAATCAATCAATCAATCAATCAATCAATCAATCAATCAATCAATCAATTAATCAATCAATCAATTAATAAACCAACCAATCAACCAATCAATCAATCAGAATTTATATAGCGCCCCTTAAAGGTACCTATACTCAGAGGTAAAGGCTCCGGCACGTAGAGCGCCCGTATGCGGAATCTTTTCCCGCTAGTCTCCGAAAGTTCCACCACTCAACCTTCCATTCGGCAGATGGCGCTAGTAAACTGAGCAGTAAAACGTGGCGACACCTTGCGTGGCTGCCGACAGTTAAATTCGACTTCTGTAATAACTTGTTATCATCTGTTGATTACTGATTGTAATCGTAGTACACTGTGTTAATTTGAAATTATTAAACGAAGATTATTATCAGGGTGACCTTGACTCAGCGGGTGTCCGAGGATCACAACCTCAACCTCTTGTATTCCTCTTGTATAACGGAATGATGCGTATAATTGCGAATAAACTGCATCTCGTAATCGCGACCTCCAAGCTTCTAAAGGGCACAAACATATTCACGAGAGCTGCATCGAGTCACGGTCTAAAGGGGTCCAGTTTCCGGAGGGTCGGAGGGACAACTGACTCGTGCGACAGTTGCAGCTGTGTCTTGACCCTTCTCTGCCGACCACCATTACAATCTCACCAGTAACCGTACTTAATTGGCAGTTGGTTGTCAGTCGATTGTCTGTTGCTTGTCAATTGATTGACAGTTGATTGTCGGTTGATTGACAATTGATTGTCGGTTGATTGATGATTGATTGTCGGTTGATTGATGATTGATTGTCGGTTGATTGATGATTGATTGTCGGTTGACTGACAGTTGTTTGTCAATTGATTGACATTTAATAATTTGTCAATTGATTGACAATTGATTGTCGGTTGATTGATGATTGATTATCGGTTGATTGATGACTGATTGTCGGTTGACTGACAGTTGCTTGTCAATTGATTGAAATTTAATTGTCGGTTGGTTGTTCATTGATCGACAGTTGGTTGGCGACAACCAAGTTCCAACCGAGTGATGCCCGTAAAGCGTTTCCGAACTTCGACGAGCCCCGATTCAAGTCGGAGTTCAAGATCACCCTGAAGCACTGGCAGAACTTCACGGCTCTGACGAATCTACCACCAGAGGTAAGATGCAACAACGAAGAATATCAGTGACGATGAAGCAGAGGAGGTTGAAGATGATGATGAAGATGAGGTTGAAGGTGAAGATGAAGATGAAGATGACGATGAAGATGATGATGAAGATGAGGATGAGGAAAAGATAAAGATGAAGATGAGGATGAAGGTGATGATGAAGATGACGGTGAGGATGAGGATGAGGTTGAAGATGAGGATGAAGATGAAGATGAGGTTGAAGATGAGGATGAAGATGAAGATGAAGATGAGGATGAAGATGAAGAGGAAGATGAAGATGAAGAAAACGATGAGGATGAAGATGAAGATGAGGAAGATGAAGATGAAGATGAAAATGAAGATACAGATAAAGGTGAAGATGAGGATGAGGATGAGGATGAAGATGAAGATGATGATGATGATGAAGATGAGGATGAATCGGAGTGGGGAGGTCGATGGGGAATCATGAGTACGAGATGGGTGAGGCTAAGTAGAAGAAGGAGTGGAGTCAGGAAGAGGAGGAGGAGGAGGTGAGGAGGTGAGGAGGTGAGGAAGGAGGAATGAAGGATAGGACTATGGGGAGAGGGATTGCGGGATTAGGAAAAGGAGATTTAGTGGAAATTATTTGAGTAGAAGAAGATGGAGAATGATGTGTAGTAGAAGGAAGAATAATGGGGGACGAAGAATAAGAATAAGACTTCGATTTTGCAAATGAATGGATTGATAGATGGATGAATGAATGAATGATTTATTTAACGAATGAGCAAATGAATGAATGAGTGGATGAATGAATGAATCAATAGATGAATGGATGAATGGGTGGGTGGGTGAATGAATGAATGAATGAGAGAAAATGAATGGATGAATGAATGAATATTTCAGAGAAGCCTATGTCCAATTGTCCATACTATAATAATTGACTAACTACCTCAGAGACCTATATGCATACTAATGAGCCACTTGACCTATTTCACAGAGTTACGTCGACCTCGACAGCGTTTGGCGTGAGACTACTTTCGTGACGTCACCACGGATGAGTAGCTATCTCGTCTGCTTCATAGTCAGCGACTTCGCTTACAAGAACAACACTCTGGTGGATGGAAAACCGGTATACGGATCCAGAATATAAATCATTTGCACCTCTCTTCTTTTTTTAGTATCTTTTCATGTAGTCTCTTTCTCCCTCTTCTTCTTCTCTTGCTCATTTCTTAAAATCAGTTTTCGAAATTTAAGTAAGACATAACTAGTCTCTGATTCTTGTTACACTTGGAGTGCGCTTAGAAGAACAGCACTCTGGTTGATGGAAAACCGGTAGGAATCCAGAATATAGATCATTTGGACCTCTCTTCTTTTTTTTCAGTAAATTTTCATGTACTTTCTTCCTCCTCTCCTCCGTCCTCTCCTTGCTCATTTCTTAAAATCAGTTTTCGAAATTTAAGTAAGACTTAACTCAGAGTTTTATTGCGCTTGGCGTCCGGAGATAAACATCTGAAATGCCACAACGCTTCATCCAGCACTCTTTATTGCAGTATTGAATTAAATCGCCTTTGAAAATTATTTCCCATTGTAAGGGTTTTCCCTGTCAACTCTCGTTCTTCTACAGCCTTCCAGTTTCTATTACTCAATAATAATTATTATTATTGTCTGTTGTAAGCATCGTGTTTGGTCGCGACCAGATCGATTGGATCAAGTCGACTACGCTCTCAGTGTTGGACCAATTGTTGAGAATTTCTACATCCAGGAGTTCAATGTACCATATCCTCTGCCGAAACTCGGTAAACTATTAAATGGTCGGCTACAAATGAATGAATTGATGGATGGATGAATGAATGAGGGAATGAATCGATGGATGAACAGATGAATGATTGATTGAACGAATGAGCAAATGAATGAATAAGTGGATGAATGGATGGATGGATGGAAGAACGAATGAATGGATGGGTGAAAGGATAAATGGATGAATGTATGAATGAATGAATGCAATTAATTAAACTATTGATTAGAGTATTTATCTATTTATATAGTTTGCAATCTATTTATCAACGACACAGTCCTTGAAAGCTAATAATTGAATCCTCCCCTTGCAGGGCAATGAAACTTTTCCCATAATTGTCCCTCATCTCCAGTCCCCCGATCTCTTCCCACCGACTTCTCCAACCGTTTACATCTACATGGAGAATTGCAGATTCCTCTGTTGCCTTTTCATTCTGTTTTTGCATTTTGGTCAAGCAGATCATTAATTTGTCTTTGACTCCTGCTATTCTTTTCCATACGAGTAAAATGTTTCATCCATCTAAAGCTTCAGTTTCATAAAAAAACACGCACACTGACTTGATTTGTTTAACATTGTGCTGTATTGCATTCTATTGTATTGCATCTTGGCGTATTTCATGTATCTCATTGTAAACTATTGTATTGTATTGCATTGCATTGTATTGCATTGTGTTGTATTGCATTGCGTTGTATTGTATTGTATTGTATTGTATTGTATTGCAATTGCATAGACCAGTTCGCCGTTCCTGACTACCCGTCTGGCGCTACAGAGCACTGGGGTCTGATAACTTACAGAGACACCCGTCTACTCTACGATCCAACTCAGGTCGGAGACGCCGGCAAACAAGGAACGTTGTCAATCATCGCGCACGAATTGTCCCACAACGTACGAACACGATCTTTGCTAATTCATAAACAATAATTCTCTCTCTCAATGAAAAAACACGTAATTCATTCATTTATTCCAGAAATATGTAGTAGGCTACGGCGAAAGATGCCTTCTCGTAGGCGCTCCTGTGGCAGCCCAGCAACGGTTAAATTTGTGAGCGCATTTGCGAATGTGTCTGTGCATGTGTAAATGCGACCATGACTCTGTCTGTCTGTTTGTGTGGTGTGGTGTGGTGTGTGTGTGTGTGCGTGTGCGTGTGTGCGTGTGCGCGCGCGTGTGTGTGTGTGTAGAAGGGTCTCGAAAAAAGTATAGAAAGCAGCCAAATTATTCCGCTGTAACTATAGTAGGCGCAGCGCAAGCTGGAGTCCTTTCCAAGTGAATGGGGGGGGGGGAGCAACAACCGATAAGGCTCGATGCCGTCTGGCCAAGCAGACGATTCATTTGTAATTGTAATTGAAGACGAACATTAATTTAAGTAGCGCCGTTTTATGACTCAGCAGTGTTGACGATCTTTCTTCTCCTGTATACGTCTATTGGGAAGGTGAGAAGGTTTGTTAACATTGCAATGTTCATTTGATTCTCATAATCCTATCCTGCCTTCCTCCGCAACTGAGTACAAGTTGAATACTATTTGTGCAAAAATGTGCAATTCATAGCGTCTGAAAAATCGGTTCTGAAGGTGTCTAAGCTAATCCGTGGCAGCCTTAAAAACATGTCAACAACTTATTTTTAGTGAGTCGTATATTTCTAGCGTCACATGCAAGTGTTTCCATAGCGATACATTCATCCAAATAATTATCCATCCATCCATACGCGTTTCAGCACGTTGGAGATCTGGTGACTTGCAAATACTGGGACGATCTGTGGCTAAACGAGGGACTTGCATCTTTCTACGAAGTGAAGGGAGTGACTGCGGCTGATCCGACCATGCTATACGTGAGTACCCAAGCTTCCATTTGTTGCAATAAATCTTCAATGAATGAATGAATGAATGAATGAATGAATGAATGAATGAATGAATGAATGAATGAATGAATGAATGAATGAATGAATGAATGAATGAATGAATGAATGAATGAATGAATGAATGAATGAATGAATGAATGAATCCGTCAATCAATCAATCAATCAATCCATGAATCAGTCAATACTTTTATAAATCACCATGATACATGCAATCAACAGATTAGACATTCATGTACATTGGTGTCAATGGGTGAACCCAAAGGAACATAAAGTTCCGCTAAGCAGGGTCACCCTAGATTCATTAGATATTAATCTAACAGCGTATTTTTAAACATTATGTAGCATACTACAATAATTATGTCTTCAAACAAAGCTTGAACCTGGTGTCCCTGATTAAATCTACAGGAATGCAACAACAAAACAAACTTAATTAATACAGAGATCGTAAAGTAAAGTAAAATCATAACATCACAACAATGTAGGCCTATGCACAAACCATACGGCACATTTTAATACAATCGTCGCTAAAAGCAGGACCACCCTATAGATTCATCAGATATTAATCCGACATTGTCTGCTTAAACACTCTGTAGTATGGGAAACACTGCAGTATGTCTCCAAACTAGCCAGCGGGTCAATTAATTATCTAGCCAGTCAACTAACACACTAACTGCTAGCTCGTTATTTGGTTATTCAGCTACATGCAATACAGCTAAATACTTGGATTACTTATTAATTAGCTAATTACTTTCATTATAACTACAAAATTAATTAGACTCGCTGCCTAGCGGAACCTAATTACTTTTATTATAATTATAATTAGCTAATTACTCAGCGAGTCAGTTAGCAAGCTAGCAGGGTAATCGTGTGATAAATTGGTTTATTATTTAGTTACCTACTAGCTAGCTAGCAAGTTAGTTAGCTAGGTTGTACATGTAAGTTTGTTAATTTGCTGGCTAGTTAGCTAATGCTAATTATGCACGTGTTCGTCGTTTACTCTCGTTTTTCCTAATTCATTAAAACGTTGTTTCAGCAGTATAATTGAGCGTCTCAAATTCATTTGATCTGTTTCCTGTTCTCAACGCTTTTGCGTTGTCGCTTTTTTCTTCAATCACTGTAATCAATGTAATGCATGTGCGCTTGACAAATGCAAATAAAGGCTACTTACTTACTTACTTACTTACTTTCAAAGAAACTTAAGACCACCATATATATAATAAATTCAACCGAATAGTGGGTGTCCGTAGTTAGCGGTATTTAAAAAAATCTCTTTAGGATTCCTACATGCATTTTGTAACAGAGTTGCAATGCTATGTAAACCTACCTCGCTTTGTTTAGTTAAAATTAATCATTTTGATTGATTGTTGTTTTTTGATTGGACAATAGACATGATGATGTATATATATTTTTGATATAAATTATGTATAAAATTTATATATATATATTGTATTGTATAATTTATATATTGAACTTGATGATGTGTATATACACGTATATAATTAATATATATATATACATATAATTTATATATATATATATTTTATATAACTTATATATAGAATATGATGATGTATATTATATACATATATAATTTATATATTCTATTATATATAGTTTATATAGAACATGATGTATATATACATATATAATTTATATATATAATTTATATATTCTATTATATATAATTTAGATATAGAACACGATGATATATATATATATAGAACATGATGATGTGTATATATATATATATACAGAACGGTCAGTTCTTCAGTCGTACGGTTCAACCGGTTCTCGTGTCTGACGGAGCGAACAGTTCCCGTCCAATCGTCATCAAGATAACGAATCCAAACGAAGCCAACGCTGTCTTTGACTCCATCACTTACGACAAGGTCAGTAGAGGTCAGGCTTTAACACCCAAGGTCAGCCAACGAAATGTGGTGGCCCCTATCCTTCGTTATTAATTGGTAATCGATATACGATAGCATGTCACACCAAAGATATCCTGCAGAAACTTTCGGTCCAGTGAGGGACGGCATGGTTCCCGTGATGGGACGGCGTAGTTCCTGTAATGGGACGGCATGGTTCCCGTGTTGAAAGGTCATGGTTCCCGTGATGGGACGGCATGGTTCCAGTAATGGGACGGTATGGTTCCCGTGTTGAAGGTCATAGTTTTCGTGATGGAACGACATGGTTCCCGTGATGTGACGGCATGGGTTCCCTCGATAGAACGACGTAGTTCTCACGATGTTACGGCATGGGTTCCGTAATGAAACGGCGTGGTCCCCGTGATGAAACTGCGTGGTTCCAGTTATGGAACTATGTGATTCCCGTCATGTGGTGACGGTTGCAGTTTCCTTGATGGAACGGCTTAAGTTCCTTAAAACAATTGGATGACCGTTTTGTTTGAATGTATTGATTGCTTGATTGATTTGCTAGAAAAATCACCAATTTGCCAGATGACTGGTATCTTTATTCGATGCTAAATTTTTGGTGTTATTTTGACCGTATACCTGCAGGGAGCGGCCGTGCTGAACATGATGCAGAGTTTTCTAGGCGAGGACACCTTCAGACGAAGCATTACGGTAAGAAAGTAGACATGGTGCAATTATTTATACGACAAATTGAACTTTAAGCAAAATAAATAAGTGCGTAAATAATAAATAAATAAATAAGTAAATTAATTCTGTAGGTAACTAGGTAAGTAAAAAAAGCATGTTCTCTATATGTGTCAATTGGACCACGAGACAAGCAAGGACAGTATATTGGACCGTTATCTCTGGATTGCTGAAACGCTTCTAACCTTATTCCGTTTTGGCGCAATTTGAACTCAGTGAGAATCAGAAGGGAAGCAGAGGAATAAATTCTAATTGAGACTCGTTGCTTAGTGGGAATAGAAGTCAATGATGCCGTCAAGACTCGAGAATGATGAAAAGCAACAAATTCAAGTGAAAAAAATGAAATTCAATCCCTGAAAAGCAAAAATTGTTTTTCATTCCCTTTAGGTGCATGTGTAGGCTATGCAGTATTAGTGAGAACAAATCACTTGACATCTGCAGCACTCGTGAATAAGCCGGTGCCCTGAGCTTAGCCTTAGAGCAGTGTTTTAGAGAATTGCAGTGTTTTCGAGAAGTGGAGTTTACTATAGAATTATTTAGAGTAGGCATAATATACGATTGCGATTTGACTTGTTTTCTTACAGCGATTTCTTCAAGACAACGCTTACGGAAGTGTCGTTACGGACGATCTTTGGAAAGCATTTCAAACGGTATTTACAGCAATGCGGAAGTCTTAAAGTTTTATGTCGTTACCATAATGTAGGAGATTTGCGAGAAGGAGATCTTTTATAAAGTGGACCAATCTCCTATATATGTATATATATATATATATATATATATATATATATATATATATATATACATACATGTAAGCTTACAGCTGAAGCTATGGTTGGCCTGGTGGAATGCCCTCTCACTTGAGCTGCGCCTGTTCCCTAGATTACTCTCTGACACATTCTATGAGCACTTATGAACTGTTCTGTTTGTCGGTACTGGAGTCGGCTTGAAGAGTCGCTATATAAATACTTGATTGAATGAATGAATGAAGCAGTAAATGGTAAAGGTGCGTTCAGAATGTACTTCCAGTTGGTCGAATGAAGCCCACAGACAACTTTAGTTACGTTCATAATTAAAGTCTTAAAGTTCCTAATAATATGTCTTGAAGTCTCGTAGTGCAGGTATTACAAGCAATATACTTGCACAGTTGCACTCATACTTAAGAATCATCCGTTTTTCAAACTGACACAACACAGTTTGATTGCAATCTCTCACACAAGACGTGACACGACATCTGGTGCAAAGTTTGATCCTGAGCCGAATCGATTACTGCAATGTCGCCTTTGCTGGCTTGCCACAGAGCAGTATCATTCGGCTTCAGGCGGTCATCAATGCTGCAGCTCGCCTAGTCCTGCGATTAAACAAGTTCGATCATATTTCCACCCCGATCCGGGACCAGCTTCAGTGGCTGGGAATAGGCGAGCGCATCAAGTTCAAACTTTGCACCATGATGCACAAATGCCTGAACAACCGTGCACCACCCTACCTCGTGGACAACATCAGACCGCTGGCAAACGATCCCAGCAGGTCACGTCTGCGGTCGTCCAAGACCGCCGACGTATCCGTCCCTGCAACAAAAACTAAAGCGGGCGATCGTGCCTTTCGGGTCGCTGGCCCACGCGCCTGGAACAGTCTCCCATCATCAATTCAAACAATAAAAAGCCAATCTGCTTTTAGAAAACAGTTAAAGCTGCACCTGATTTGAGCTGTTTGCATTCATGCCGAACTTTGACAATTTTGTATTATGACATTTGTGTGTAAAGCATCCTAGAAGTAGCTTGCTACTGACGATGCTATAGAAATTGTCTTGATTACATTACATTACAATGAAGAGAGACCAAGAAGAAGAGAAAGAAGAAGAAGTAGGCTAATGAACAAATTATCAAAAGTTATTACAGAAGTCGAATATTCAACTCTCAGTATATCCATGCAAGGCGTCGGTCACATCCTACTGCTACTCAGTTTACACAACGCTATAACTGTCGGAGAGGAGATTAATGCAGATTAGATTAGATTAGATAAAAATAGATTAGATTAGATTAGATAAAAATAGATTAGATTAGATTAGATAAAAATAGATTAGATTAGATTAGATAAAAATAGATTAGATTAGATTAGATAAAAATAGATTAGATTAGATTATATAAAAATAGATTAGATAAGATTAGTAGTCGCAATACACGTTATCATCAAGTGATTTTTAGGGCTTTCTTTCCTGTATGCATATGTACCGCAGGAGATCGGATCCAGCCTTGACATCAAGCAGGTGATGACGACCTGGGTCTACAGCATGGGATACCCGGTCATTGGAATCGAAGTCCTTCCGGGAAACCAGATCCAGGCGACGCAGAAACGATTCCTACTCGATCCCTCGTCGGATCCAGGCAGTCCGCCATCGGAATACGGGTTCGATGATATACATACGCACACACGCACATACTCACATACACACAAACACACACACACACACACACACACACAAACACACAAACACACATGCACACACATGGTCACACATACACAACTACACACGCAGGCACGAACGCTCTCACGAACATAGTCATGATCGCATTTACACAAGCATGCAGTGACACGCACACATCGCATTGCAGTGATGCACAAGTACGGTACACTCACAAACTCGCACAGACACACCCACAAATTCACTCACAAACGTACACAAACTCGTTCGCAAATAATTATGCACACAAACAAACATTATAGACCTACTGTAAGAGTGCACACATGAGCTGCAGTCTCACAAACGCACTCGACGCGAACACACGCATACACGCATACGTACTCTCGGGAAGTGTATAATAGTAAGTTAGCATGAGCAATGAGCATATAATTATATTTCTATAATAAATTATTCTGACATTCACTAGCTATATGCTATTATTAGCTGGGGTACCCGGCGTTGCATGGGAAATTTCGATTTTTCGTCCCCAACCCCAGCTCCACCCGCCTCTGTGGGGCGGCTTCGCCGCCCATTTGGAGTTTATAAATGGTTATATATTTATGCCCCTCTGCTTGGAAGGTCTTCCCCAATTCTGCTGGTAACATCATGCTGCATGGGGTTCCTCTTAGTGTATATACTCCTTGGCCTAAGACATTTATCTTTCCCAGGGCGTTTGCGCTGCGTAAGCTTTGGCGAAAAATGACGTCATTTGTTATTGCACGACGATTCAAATAATGGCGTCGCATTTGCAGCGATCGCGCAAATAACACGGCGAAAATTAAAATGTCTAATATCTCGAGTTCTAAAGTGAATAAGGAGGTGAAAATAGCGCGCCTGAGTAAGTTGAGTGAAAGTCTATTTATGTACAATGTCTAAGGTCAGTAGCTGCAAAACTGTGAGCGTGCATAAAGGACAAAGTCACCCAAGTCCTTTCTTATATATAGATTAGGCTATTGCATGTGCTGCGATTGAGTTGTCAAGCGCCGGTGATAAACCACTGAACGGTAATGGCTGAACATCAATATTTTAAACTCTATAATTATAGAAATTATTATACAATGTCGTTAAATGTTTTAAAGGTGTTCAAATCGAACAGTTATAATTAATAACTGTAAGTCGCTAAATGACCTGAGATTTGCGGATAATATCGCCCTTCTGGCGTAAAAAGCAAATGGACTGCAAGAGTCGCTCCACTAAAGTGGTCCAAGTGAGTCGGGAAATGGGAATAAGTATAAATGCACTAAAAACGGAAAGCCAGTTTCTAGGAAGGGGCAGCATCAAATTTCAGTTAGAAGCAGATGGACACCAACTAGAACAGGCGGAGAGCTTCGTGTATCTTGGGGAACCATTAGCACTTTAATGGAAAATCTGAAAAAGACGTGGACAGAAGAATCGGGATGGCCAGAGGAATACTACAGGTGCTGGGTAAGGTTTGGAGCTCGAAGGATATAGGAAAAGCCACAAAAGTTCAGGTGTATGAGACATTAGTGCTGAGTGCATTGTTTTTTTTATTACTCTTTGTTGCGTTACGTTTTTGAATCGTCAAAAACGGCTGGTGTCTCACTAAAAGTGATATAACTTTTGTTCTCTTTGAAATATTTTGATGAAATCTGGACATCTTGTGTAAATGTGAATTGTCTTTACGACTGAAAAATTTCATTTCGATATTCTTACTTCTAACTAAGATATTGCCGTCTACGGGAATCCGATGGTTAACTCTACGTGTTTGCGAGGGCTCGCCACTGGTGATTCTTTCAGCTTACTGTGTTTTTGTTTTTGCAACCTGTTTTTATTTTTCGCTCGCTATGATTCTTAACATCATTTCGGCTAGTTAGCGCATAGAGCGCCTCTGAGTAGGTATCTTGAAGAGGAGCTTTATAAATTCTCAGAATGAATGAAGAATTTTCAAAAAACCTTAGTGGGGTCTTTTTTGTCCACCCTGTAGGTACGTGTGGCATGTACCACTGAACTATCGAACTCAAGGCGGAGAATACGGTCTGGTCTGGCTGAACCAAACGACAAGCGGTGAGTGAACAATGACAAGTGACGAGTTTCAAGTTTCAAAGTGTTAGAACAACGTAAAAATTGGAAGACAAGAAAACAATAAAACCGATAAGAATAATGATTAGACTAGAATGGAATTAGTCCTAATGAGATTAGACCAGACTAGACTAGATTACAATACCAGATCAATCAGACCTAATGAGATTAGATTAGATTAGACTAGGCTAATGAGATTAGATTAGATTAGACTAGTCTAGATAAGTCAAGTGCGCAGTGGACACCTACTATGTGGACACCATAGAAGGCTATGAGCTGTCAGCCCATGGACAATGAAGAAGAATGAGGAAGACTAGATTTATCATAGTATACCAGGTCAATCAGACCTACTGAGATTAGATTAGATTAGTGTAGACAAGATTATCATACAAGATCAATTAATGAGATTAGATTAGATTACCGGTGTTGTTCTCTTTACTCGTGTAGTCGTCTTCGATAGTCCACTGAGTGATGGCGAATGGATTAAGTTCAACCACGACCATTCCGGATACTTCCGAGTCAACTACGATGCTGGACTATGGACCCTCCTGACCGACCAGCTGAACACTGGATACGCGGTAAGCATAGAAACTGAGCGCTATGATTGCTATGATTGCTATGTAGTAAGCTGTTGATGTTAAGGTCAATCTGAGATAGCAGAGTAGGCCTCCATGATTGTAAACACCACTATTAACGGAGCAATGGCTTCCATATTAAATCCTCCGGGCCATGAGTATTGCACTCGATTTCATTACATGTCCAACAGGCGTCCAGTTTGCGAAGAGTCAAAACATTGTTACCCACCTATTTGATAGACGGCTATACGAAAGTACATGTATATAGCCTTAAGTTAAAAGCACTGATTTTTTTCTTTTTTTGATCAGTTAAGTTCACTAGGCTATATGATTTGTCTGTTCATGCTGTTCAAATGTTCATTAAACTTCCAATTGTTCAAATATTCATCCAGTTCATACTGTTCAAATGTTCATCCAGTTCATGCTGTTCAAGTGTTCATTCAGTTCAATGCTGTTCAAATGTTCATCCAGTTCATGCTGTTCAAGTGTTCATTCAGTTCAATGCTGTTCAAATGTTCATCCAGTTCATGCTGTTCCGTTCATGTGGTTAGCTGTTTGGCCACCTAATAAGTTAGTGATTGATTTATTGACAGACTGATTGATTGTGTTTTGTCTAAGTCTCTGACGGAATTGGAGAGATCGAACCTGATAAGCGACGGACTGAATCTGGCAAAGGCGGAGCAGTTGACCTACGACGTTGCCCTTGGTCTGACGGAGTATGCCTGGATCGACCGGAGCCTGCTCGTCTGGGACTCAATCGTCGGGGGCTTCAACCACATCTATTATATGATCGTCACCACACCGGATCACCAGCTCTACCAGGTAAGATGTGTTGATGCTGTTGTTGCTGTCATTGTTTGTTATTTCGAAAGTGCCTCGGAATGCGATCGCATTAAAACGTTGTTCCGTTAAAGAGATACGTTGGTATAGGAAGGAAGTTTCTCGTGGGTCCCCCGTAACGATGCTGAGTTTTTGTCCTAGGTCCGATAGAAATACATGGCCTTCGCTATTTGTCGATCCCATGGTCTCAAAGACAAGGGGGACAAAGTAGTGCGTTATCATCAATATTATTATTTTTATTACTATTGTCACATTTTTAATTTCATCATTGCTATATTTGTTTCTCTAAAGAAGAGATTGTTTTGAGCCGGTTTTTTTCTTCAAAGAAACCAAATGAATTTGAGAGAGAGGCCAACAGACAGTGAGCCAGACAGACAGACAGACAGACAGACAGACAGACAGACAGACAGTGACACAACAGACAAAGAGACAAACAGGGACTGAGACAACCATAGAGACAGAGAGTAGAGAGCATAGTCTCATCACCTATCTACTATCACCTATCCACTTCTCATCACCTATCCACTTACTCCTTTCTATTCATTTAGCCGCAGTCTTGCAAGAATGAATGATAAAATTAAAAAACTTCGACAAAGTTTTAATTAATTTCTGCAGAATTACGTTCGCAGTCTAACGAGCGATCTTATCGACCGACTTCAAGTTGCTGACGGAGGATCACACGTCGACAAGTAACTACCGGACGGTTTATAATAACATTGCTTTTATACGTCTCTGTCCTATACACACAATGCTTGTGGGGCGCGGTGGTGTAGTGGGACTTATAATAATAATATTTTCTACGTCTCTACACTATAATACTCACTACAATTATATTGAGCACCACTTTGATAAGTGAGTGCTCATTCGAGACTTCTGCTGCCTTGAAGATAAAATATTGCTGTTCTACACGCAGGAGCACACGCACGCACAAGCACACACACAGCACACACACGCACGCACACACACACACAGCCACACGCACGCAAAAGTGCACACACAGAAACACACACACACGCACGCAAAAGTGCACACTTGCACGAAGAAATGCTCACTGCACTGCTAGCCACACGCATGTACATAATCACTGTGGAGCGCGGTGGTGTTGGGTATGTTCGGTTCGGTGCCTTGGGGCTAGAAGGTTGCGAGTTCGAATCCTCTTAAAAAAAATTCAAGCCACCGCTTGGGGACCTTGAGCAAGTCCTTCACTAACAATTGCTCCTGCGCTTCGGCGTGAAACTCCGATTCCGTGCCCATGCTGTAGGCTCAAGAAATCTTGAACGGGCGCTATAGCAAATGCTCATAATTATACATACATGTACATGCATAGATAATAGTATGTTGTATAATATACATAGACTAATTCAAATTTCAAACGTATGTGTAGGCTATATGTATGATATACATGTATACGTATGATGAAGTACTAATATATGTTTCTGATTTTTTTATTGTAGGTTGCTTCGTTCTCATATTCTGCGTTTATCGTGCTACTCTGGTCATTTTGGATGCAATGACAACATAACGAATCTATTTCAACCGTGGATCATAGACCCAGTGTTCGTTTATATACTCTCCTAATTTGTAGTCTATGATATTGTACAATTAATCTATAATAAGATAATCAAGTGTCTCCTTTATGGACACTTCAACGCATCCAGTTTAGAATTTCCGCTTTAGTGTAGTTGTGCCAGCTTGCAGTAAAGTAGTACCGTAGTAGAAGGGGTAGTAGCAGTAGTAGTCATAGTAGCGGTAGTAGTAGTAGTAGTAGTAGTAGTAGTTGTAGTAGTATAGTAGTAGTAGCATAGTAGTAGTAGCAGGGGTAGTAGTTGTCGTAGTAGCAGAAGCAGTAGTAGTAAAGAGGTAGTAGTAGTAAGGGTAGTAGCAGTAGTAGTAGTAGTTATCTTTCTACAATATTTGGTGTTAATTAGGAGCGTTAATTAGTAAAACTCGTTAACGAGATAAATAGATTAGAATTGTTCTTTCAAACAAGCAACATGGCAATCTTAATAAGTTAATGATTGTCACGCGTTGCAATCATAGCTGCATTCCTTTTGTGTTCGCAGGGCGAACGCCGTTCCTTTGAACTTACGACGTGAAGTCTACTACATCGGGATCGCTGGCTCGTCACTGGAGTCCGACTGGAATGCAGTCTGGGACAGATACACAACGGCAACATCTGGCCAAGAAAAGGACAACCTACTTTACGCTCTAAGCAGAACCAGGGACCTGACCCTCATAGATAGGTGCGGTTCACTCTTTTCGGCTTTTGTCGGCGCAGAGAAATCTGTAAGATTTACATTACACTGCAATGCGTTACATTTTACATCCGTCCGCTAATTTCTTGTTTCTCTGCACAATCATGTAGGTTGCTGCAGTATTCAATGGATGAGTCGATGATTCGTTCTCAGGATTTCTTCACAACGATCGACTACATCGCTGGAAACCACGATGCCAACGACTACGTCTGGGATTGGGTCCAACTCAACTACGAGGCGATTGTAGCCAGGTATTGTATTGCATTGCATTGCATTGTATTGCATTGCATTGCATTGTATTGTATTGCATTGCATTGCATTGCATCTAAACATTTATAGAGAACACCTCACAGTAAACACTAACAGAAGCCCTTGCAACTACACTGTCTACAAGGGCACCACCTTTAATACTAGTAAGGAAATGCAGGGTTGGGAGTACCACTAGAAGTCCTCTGTTGTCATGATACTCCGCCCAAACACCGAGCCCGCCCCCCATGTATCTTGTCCCTGAACTTCAATCCTTCATGATCGTTGTTCTATTTCTCCAGCGCTACTCTCTAAACTTTCTAAAGCAAAGTGTTTGACCCCGGTTTGTTCACGAATGCTAATCCACTTTCTCTCGTTCAATGTCTCAGAGTTATGTGTATAAGCTAGCAAACAGTCAAACCCGATGCAGAAATTAACCATTTTAGTCATTTTAAAATTAATAATATTTGAAATTGTGCACATTTCATCTATTTTGGCAGTCGTCCCCAAAGTTTGAGCGCCCATGGTCAACTGCACAGTATTTGAAAGGAATTCTTATAATTTCACAATCAATTTCTTTCCTTTCTCTTCCTTCATAGCAAATTATTCCCAATCGGAGGAAAATGACCTTGTTTACTATTTTTAGCTGCACAGAAGTGCTTCTACAACTGCAAAAATCCATTTAGAACTGCACACTTTGTTAAGGATCGCAAACGAAAAAGCCCTGGTCGACCGCGAAAACATAATGTAGTGTCAAAAATTCGTTTTGGAGGTAATTTTTCTGTTGTGTTTAGGTTCGGACTTGATAATCGATCCCTCGGTCGAATGGTTCCTGGTATCGTCTCCTACTTTAACACGGACGAACAACTTCAAGAGGTTTGTACCAATCAAGACAAAACGCCTCGATGAGTTATCAGTGGCGGCGTAAGGGTTTCATTTTTTGGGGGGATGCTGGTTGAGAGGGACGAGTCGCGGGGAGGAAATTTTTTCCATTTTCATTCGCCAAAATTTCTGACGACCTTTTAAAAAGTCAATTGACCAAAATCTTTTTTTAGTCATTTGGTCAAAATCTCAAACCTTACGATCTTTTTGGGGGAGGGGTTTAGCCCTCCTACTTGGCACCACTACTGTGAGTTATTTAAATGATGACATCATTTGTTTTAATTGGGAAAGTTTAGAGGCGAGTCAAACGACGCAAAAGGTTTGGAATTTGCCACGGTCTATAATGATGACTTCTCTTTTTATTTTACTGATTTTCCTACTCTCTTACAAATCATAATAGGCTATATCATTCATAATATATAATCTCGTTTTATATGTCTATAGTTTTGGAGTACTCTGTAGTAATTTATCTTCTGTACCGGTACCTGCTCTATTTTTTATTGTTTACTCTCTTAAAAGCACAGCATTTGATATTGTTGCTATGTACAGTGGCGTCTGAGCCTTGCGTGGAATTGGAGAACAACCCCCCCAACCACTCCCTGGCCGATGTATGTTCGGTGACTTGGAGCAGGAAGGTTGTGGGCTCAAGCCGCCGCGTAGGGACCCTGAGCAAAGTCCTTCACTCTCAATTGCTCATGCACTTTTGCGTGAGCCTCCGATTCAGTGTCCGCGCTGTAGTCGGGAGCGCCTCTGAGTAGTAATCTTGAATGAGCGCTATAATATAGCAAGTGCTCATACATTTAATTACATACATTTTGCTATCCAAAATCTGCGTCTGATAATGCAGTCTTGAAATTTCCTCCTCCTCAAGGTTCAGGCATTCTTCGCCCTCTATCCTGACGCTGGAACTGGAGTGAGAGCTAGAGAGGAAGCCATACAGACAATCAATGCCAACATTCGCTGGATGCAGAACAGTCTGGGCGACGTCGTTACATGGCTCACCGATCACCAACCGTAAGCAGGAGAGCCCACCGTCGCTTAGAAAGTGATCTTCTATGCTACCAGTGCCAAGCAGGTGTCAACTTGCGGTCGAATGCCAACAAGAGAATATTAAAATTTAAAAACACTTGACGCCAATTAAAGATTGATAAAAATAATGTAGAATTATCGATGTAGAAAATAGGAATTCCAGCTTATTTGGATTTATTATTAAGTGTGATTTTATTAAAGTCGTCGTTAAGCACATTGAAAGCTATGTGTGATCATTTGTGGTAATAAATATATATTGTTGTTTACCAGAACTGCACATTGCAACACAATACAATAAAACAATGTTTGATACAATACAATAAAACAATGTTTGATACAATACAATAAAACAATGTTTGATACAATACAATAAAACAATGTTTTATACAATACAATAAAGCAATGTTTGATACAATTCAATAAAACAATGTTTGATACAATACAATAACACAATGTTTGATACAATACAATAAAACAATGTTTGATACAATACAATAAAACAATGTTTGATACAATACAATAAAACAATGTTTGATACAATGCAATGCAGCTGAAAACAAGCACCCGAACATTAGTGACTGCTAGTTGCAGACATTACTCTCTACGCACATGGCTATACATGCCATGGACACACTGACGATTCTCAATTCTGAGAACATCGCATATAATAGTATTCTAATCACACGAGATCCACGTTCAGACTCAACTGTTGCGAATGCTAATTGCAGCGAAATTGTTCTGCGTAGGGCGGTGTATACTAGCATCGGTCGAACCGCATCCTACGTCAATTGTTCTTCGAATGTAGGACACATGGAGGGCAGCCGAACTGAGACGAACGGTTTACTCGACCTTTGGCACTTTGACTCATTCTACACCAAGAGTAGAAATTATTTCGTGATAAGGTCGACGATACTATAACGGTCGTGTAGAGCGTATGCAGTCGCATGATGTTGTTGCACTTAGTAGCCGATGGTCCACCAATTAAAACCAAGAAGGGGTGCAGAGTAGTAGGCCTATCATACAAGTATGCATGGGTTATCAAGTAAAAAGCACTGACGCAGGAAAAAGCGGACTATCCGAATGTGTAAGATACTGGTGTCATTTTCTGTCTCATGTAGCAAAGGGTGGGGAGGGACGCCTGTCCCCTGCCCCATGGGTATGGTGCACTATGGGTATGGACTGTGTGAGCTTGTGTGTATTTACGTGCTTGTGAGCGTGTGTGTGAGCGCGCGCGTGTGTGTGCAATAAACTGTGTATGTGTGTGCGCATTGCTGGGTGCGGGTGTATGTGTGTGCGAATGATACTGTATATGTGTTTGTGTGTGTGCCCGTGTGTGTGCGCGTGCGTGTGTGCGTGAGAGCGTGTGCGTATCGGTGTAAGTGTTCTTGTGCGTATGTGTGTATGTGTTCATGTGTGTGTGTGTGTGCGTGTGTGTGCGTATGTGTGTGTGTGCGTGCATGTATGTATGTGTTCATATGTATGTGTATGCCTGTGTGTGTGCGTGTGTGTGGTTGGATACGTGGCGTGACAAGCCTGCCATCACCACTGGTGGTCTAATAGCAGGCGCTGGTGCGCTCGCGATGTAGACCAGGCTTGGAATCTCAAAATGGCACTCCTAGAAGCAAATCATGTAACAATTTGCTAACCGGTGTTTCTAGACTAATTTGACCCTGCTGAAAACGAAAATCGCTGTTAGCAAGCTGGATTTTTGACCGTTCAATGGGAAAACAAGATGGCGGACAAAATGGCGGTCAGTTGCTTCAAATGGCTATAAGTAAAGTATTGTATGTGACAGGAACACGATTTTAGACTCTAAATTAAGATTATAGGGTGCAAGGAATACAATGGAACCAAATACACATATGTAGCACTGCAAGAAAATCAAAATGGCGGACAAAATGGCGGCCAGAATATTAAAATGGCTGTAAGTGAAGTTATGTATGCAGTGGAATCGTGATTTCAGGGTCTAAATCAACATTTTCGGGGTCAAGGAATGCAATGGAAGCAAGGTAACATATGTGGCATTGCACGGAAACCAAGATGGCGGACAAAATGGCGGACACAATCTTAAAATGGCCATAAGTGAAGACATATATGCAACTAAATCATGATTTCAGGGTCTAAATCAACATTTTCGAGGTCAAGGCATGTGATGAAACCAATGTCGCATATATAGCACTGCCTGGACACCAAAATGGCGGCCAAAATGGCGGACAGATTTCTGAATTGGCTGTTAGTGAATTTCTGTATCTAATGAATACATCAATTCAGAATGTAAATGATAATTTTCGGAATTACTTAAGGAAAGTGAAATTAAAGGCACGGAATATATTATGTGACACTGCCAGAAAACCAAAAACCAAAATGGTGCACACAAAAACTTCAACTGGCTATAAGTGATGTCTTGAACATATACGATGGAGACTAGATTTCAGTCTGGACTAGTAATTTCCAGGTCATATGCTTCCAACAAAATCACATGCAGTGTTATGCAGTGAAATTGTCATACATATAGCGGAAATTTTTAGTAGCCTATGACTGCACTGCAGTTTAACTATTGCTGGCTTTATGTATATACAGTATGCATGCTTGAATGTTTCATAACTTGACGTATCAATAGTTTCAACTTTTCATGACTTGACGGATATAATAGGGTACCGTAGAGTCAATTCAGGCCTTGTTGCAGTCAATGCAATTGCACCTGAGTGCACATGACAAGATCGCACTTCGATAGCAGCAGAGTCTGATGCTACATTTGTCAACTTCACATGATCTGCTGTAGACAAAATCTCAAAAATGTGGCTTTGGCACACACTGGTAAAGATTACTTTCTTCCACCACACTCCATCTGATGAAGATGAGGATGATATCTGAACATCAATATCTATTAAAAAAATAGGCCTTTCCAAACTGACAGTTTGGTAATGAGCTCATAAGGGAATGTTCCAAATGTAGAAAGTAAGTGGGAACTTTCAAGTAGTTTATTCAAGCATTCTTTCAGCTGATTCCTGCTACATATGTTAAATCACATCCAGTTGTAACATGAAAGCCACTCAATTCTTCATAGTTACGTGAATTGGATGAGCTTCCGTTCCACTGATGTTCCTGCCATCACCAAAACACCGTTAAATATAAAGCAAACACATATGACCCGGCAGTGGACAACGCCTTATCTTTTTTCACGTAACCACCAGCAACCGCTCTAGTCCATATCTCCAAATGTGGCTGCTGAGAGCTGAATGGACAGGAATGAAGCTAGATCAGTCTTTCTTTCAAGCATACCAAGAACATTCACCCAATTTTCCGACAACGGAGTATTTCAAGGCTCCACACAGTGGCAGAGTTGTGGTTGTAATTTTCTGTACGCTTTCACTTTTTAAAAGCAATGTCCACTAAATCTATCGAAGGCAATAATTATTAGCCCTCTTGTAGCCAATCGAAAGTAGGCTACCTGTACACAGGTATCCACTGTATCTGTCAGGTCACCAACTGTCTTTGCGTTTGGAGGTTCCCTATTGCTTGAGCCATTGCTTGTCCTACAATAATTTGTCTGCAGCAGGTCGGATGAACTGTGTCGCGACTTAGCCTAGGGGCATATCACAATATTTGGTCATGTCTCATACAATATGCGGGATGTCTTGCATTGGCTCCCTTTCCCGCAGCGGATTGCCTGCAGGCTCTCTGTGTTGCTTAGGTAGTGCCTTGATGGACTAGGCTATAGCCCCACTATGTCTGAAAGAACTCTGTTTTTCAACCTCGGATGTCCAGCGTCGATCTACTCTTCAGTTGGCGGACCAAGCTGGGCTGGTTCACTCGGGGTCTGCTATTTGACATCACCTTTCATTCTCTGTAGCTGGTTCTAAAATCTAGAATGGGAATGGCCAACCCCTTTTCACAGCGTCTATTGCATGCCCATGGTTTACTCCACTCTGTTCCTTAAGAATAAAAAACAACTGTCCTATTTAGTTGTGGTTAAGTGGGGGGCGATTCCGGGCAGCCCACCTTGAAGAGGCACTACGTAAAATATTCTAAATAAACAAGTGATATGCCTCTGCTATAGAAATACGGACTGGACAAGTTACTTTTGCAGAGAGAATCCAATCCCATTGGTTTTGAGAAAAGTCCATGGCACAATCGTGTTTTCATATCCATGGGAAGTCAGCTTGATACGATGTAATAAGGCACTGCATGATATACAAATCTTCCTTTATAATTTTGTCAGTGTTCTTTTGAAGAACACTCCTTGGTTTAAGACTTCCTGAAGGCATTGCGATAATTTGAATGATCATATCTGGTCAAATAAGGGAACATTGGAGATAAATTCAACTGCAGAGGTCTCAGATACCATCTTGCAAAGACCTGGCAAATTTTTTTTATCAAGTTCCCATTGCATGCATAACTTCACTAACATCCATTTTGAAACTCTTGCCGCCATTTTGTTCGCCATTTTGGTTTCCAGGCAGTGCTATAATTTATATGTGACATCACATATTGGTTTCATCACACTTCAGAGAGCTTGACCTTGAAAATGTTGATTTAGACCCTGAAATCATGATTTAGTTGCATATATGTCTTCACTTATGGCCATTTTAAGATTTTGTCAGCCATTTTGTCCGCCATCTTGGTTTCCGTGCAATGCCACATATGTTACCTTGCTTCCATTGCATTCCTTGACCTCGAAAATGTTGATTTAGACCCTGAAATCATGATTTAGTTGCATATATGTCTTCACTTATGGCCATTTTAAGATTTTGTCCGCCATTTTGTCCGCCATCTTGGTTTCCGTGCAATGCCACATATGTTACCTTGCTTCCATTGCATTCCTTGACCTCGAAAATGTTGATTTAGACCATCATGATTTAGTTGCATATATGTCTTCACTTATGGCCATTTTAAGATTTTGTCCGCCATTTTGTACGCCATCTTGGTTTCCGTGCAATGCCACATATGTTACCTTGCTTCCATTGCATTCCTTGACCCCGAAAATGTTGATTTAGATCCTGAAATCATGATTCCACTGCATACATAACTTCACTTACAGCCATTTTAAGATTCTGGCCGCCATTTTGTCCGCCATTTTGATTTTCTTGCAGTGCTACATATGTGTATTTGGTTCCATTGTATTCCTTGCACCCTATAATCTTAATTTAGAGTCTAAAATCGTGTTCCTGTCACATACAATACTTTACTTATAGCCATTTGAAGCAACTGACCGCCATTTTGTCCGCCATCTTGTTTTCCCATTGAACGGTCAAAAATCCAGCTTGCTAACAGCGATTTTCGTTTTCAGCAGGGTCAAATTAGTCTAGAAACACCGGTTAGCAAATTGTTACATGATTTGCTTCTAGGAGTGATTTCTAGAGCCCTTTTAGAATTCCAAGCCTTGTCTAATGTGCTGGGCATCGCTCAGCCGTAGGATCTGAGATGATCACCAGCCAACCAATGGACGGATGGATGGGTCTTATGTAAACTATGCATATTTGTCTTTTGTAAGAAGTAGGCTGGAATAGAGTAATCAAGCTAGAATAATGATGGAGGCCACTGACTTGCAGCACGTGTTGAGAAGCGTCGCTGTTATTATCGTCAGTATAACAGAATCTTTTGAAGTACATAGGACCTAGGAAGGTATAGCCTACACCATAGGAAGTCTTGCGAGTACATCTACGTTGGAACTGACTTATAGACATCGGAATTTATGCGGTTAAACTGTTAGGTTCAGTTGACAAAGGAAATTATGTTTTCACCCGTTCGAAACTTCAGGTTATTAGCAGTCGTGTGCTGTGTGGTAGCTACGTACACAAACGGTAAGTAGGCCTATTCTGCTTGCCTATTTTATTACAGTTTATTATAGGCCTACGCTCTGTAATCTTAGTGGCAATCTATGACATTTATAACGTATCACATAAGCTATTATTAGTTCCTGCATCGAACTGATAATTTATATCATTTCTTCGAAATGAGAGAAAAATTATAGCCTTCGCTTATTTTAACCCAAGATATGAGCCAAAAAGTGTTCCAATTAAGTTAATTAAGTAATTAATTTAGCAGTCACCAATTTGGAAGTTGTAGCATAGGCTACAGGTTGCTTCAAATTTTACATGACCCACCCTGACGCCGGGTCTAAGCCAGGACAAATTTCAAGGAGTTTCCTTTACACGGGGTGAGCGGGTCGTCTGACTTCTAAAGGACATGGTCATAAAGTACACAGAATTCCATTTAAAAGATGTGAAAATAATTTCTTTCGGAGAGGATGTTGAACCCGCAAGATTCGAAAATACGCCATGTTCACGCAGTAGGCCTACATGATAAGACACGTGCTTTTTCTGTGTACCACGTCGCGTGAGAGCAAAAAGGGGCAAAGTCAAACCACTGGCTTATTCGGAGATCCTATTGACGCCTGTGTCCTTCAGTAAAATACCCGCAGGTCTGCTTTGTCTTGTGCTGATAATGCCTGTTATTGTTTTACACAGGCGTCCGGTTATAGAATAGACAATCATCTCAATTCATCTCAATTCTAGCAGCATTTTCAGTGAATTTTTTTTATTGTATTTCATTCCAGGATATAATATTATAGGTTTCATAAATCAGCCTTATGCAATATTAAAAGGGCGCTAAATAAGTTGTCTGACAAAATTAGCACACACACACCCACACACACACGCACGCACGCACGCACGCACGCACACACACACACACACGTTTAAAAAAACATAACAGTCCCTACACACAAATACATGCGCGCGCACACATACACACACACGCACATGCGTACACGCCCACACACAATAAATAAATAAAAAAATCAATCAATCAATCAATCGATAAATTAATCAATCAATCGATAAATTAATCAATCAATCGATAAATCAATCATTCAATTGATCAACCAATCAAACTTTCTCACCTACGCACATTGGCATTGCACACACTCACTCGTCCCCGCGGCCCGAGATTTCTGCAACGCCCTATCGCTAGCCAAGTATAGTGACACACGGCATACGGACTGTACACTGTCACGTGATCAATTGCTAGGAGATTGGAAGAGTGTCATTGGAAGGATTCATCACAAAGTGGGTTTATTCTCTTGCAGATGTTGATGCCTCGCGTTCCTCTGGTTCCGCTCGATCCTCTGGTTCCGCTCGTTCCTCTGGTTCCCCTCGTTCCTCTGGTTCCCCTCGTTCCACTGGTTCCCCTCGTTCCAATGGTTCCATTGGTTCCACTGGATTTCGAGGGCGAGTTACACGTCGTGGTTTGGACTATGGTTAGTCTTCACTTGTCATCTGTTAGTTCAACTGTTCAACAACGTGAAAATAGATTCTAGACTATAATATCAGCCTACGTGTGCACGCATGTATAGGGTGGGCCAAAAAAGACCCCCTAGGTATTTTGCCAATATCTTGACCAAATATAAGAATTTCGAAATGAAATTTTACAGGCTTATAGACAATTCATATTTACACAGGATGGCCAGAATTTATCATTGTTCTGCGACTGCAACGTTCTTCGAGACAATTATAGTCGGCATCTCTTTGATCTTTCAGCATCGCAGGTGGCCGTTGGAATGCTGATGAGGCAGCTGCCTAATGCCACCATCCCAGACGTTTACGACCAAATGGGATCAATGACAACTGTGCTATCGAAGTACGTCTTGACTCATACGATTGCTTTTTTAACTTTTCGCGCTTGTAATTTACTCACGCCTGTAATGTTTTTAATGTTACGTTAAATTTGCTGTAAATGCACTTGAACCATTTCGCTGAATTTGCTGTGAATACTTGCACAGTTGCGCTAAATTTCTTTTAAATTCTTGTACTGTTACACTAAATTTAAATAAATTCTTGTACTGTTACGTTAAATTTAAGTAAATTCTTGTTCTGTTACGTTAAATTTCAGTAAATTCTTGTACTGTTACGTTAAATTTAAGTAAATTCTTGTACTGTTACGTTAAATTTACGTAAATTCTTCTACTGTTACGCTAAATTTTCTGTGAATGGTTGCACTACTGAGCTCTACACTTGCCGTAAATGCTTGCAGTGCAACACTAATTTTTTTGTTTCTGCCTGTGCATTGACAATAATTACCTATAATAGCATCGCATGCTGAAACATAATATGAAAAGTAGCATGGTATAACATAATATGGAATGACAAACAAACGATTTTAAGGTGTTTAATCGCCTCAGATAATTCTAATTTCTTTGTTCAAATGAGTGTCATCCTTGTCCCTTCCTGCATGTGCAAAGCACGATTTCTTTGTGAAATTCTAGTAGAGCCTATGGTTTCTTGTACATAAGGCTAGACGTCTTCTGAATACTTGCACTGCAACGGTAGATTTCCTGTGAAGTCTTGTACTACTACGCCAAAGTTTTCGTAAATCATTGCGTTTTTACACTATAACTTTTCTTTAAATGCTTACACTGTTACACTAAATTTCCTGTAAATGATTGCAGTGTTACGTTGAAAGACTACCGCAGGCCTACTCTGCGCGCCGATCTGATTCCAAGTTCGTCGACATCGTCCGCGGGATTGAAAGTGACGTTCAGCGGTTTAGACCCGGTGATCGAATGCAATATGCAAATGATCTACGACTGGGGGTAAGGGCATTGTCTCTCTCGCTTTGCCTAATGCCATTATTACCCTCTTACGGTCTTACCCATGCTATGCCCCAAAAACATAAAACATCTGATTACGCAATGTTGACATGTGTTAAGTATAATAAACATCTATCTATACTGCACAACCTTGGCTTCCTCCTCCCTTGGGATCTATCCAATCACAGCTATGTATGCCTATAGCCTATTTGTTTTTAGCCTCCTTCCAGAGTTCAGAACTGCAAAGGGAGCCGAGGTATAGCAGAAGTCGAACCCTCGATCACTAGATTAACGCATGCCTGATGCATAGTGTTTACACCGGTGTCACGAGAAAGAGTATCACCTAATAATCGTTTCCCCCAGCCATCTCGCGTGTGTTCATTTGTGCAAATTAACGTCCATTTGCTTTGGTTTTAACGTTGTCACTAACAATTGTGTTTATTCCTACTATAGCCAACATTGTCTGTCCTGATTTTACAGCACTTAGAACATTTAGAACACTTGAGAACCCTTAAAGTCACTAACTGAATTCGATTTGCCTTGCTCTGACCATTGCCTAGAACACTTAAAACAGTTAGAGTCGCTATATATTTTAATTACAGCATAGATCTGTCAATTATGCGCGTTTTAAATTAATTATACGCTGGGTAGAGAATAGTCTGTGCCTTCGGATACTTTATCTACGATATTAATTCGGGGACCCTCAGACAGCTTTAGCGGGGGGGGGGGGTAGAATATCCCGCGGCACCGACTTGATGTCCACTAAGTTTCCGAAACTTTAAATTCACATTGAGTTACAACCGTAAGCTATAATAGACCGACAACTCTCGCTGAGGACAACAATAGGAACTTATTGCACAAGAAACCCATATCCTATTTAGCCATAATTTCTGCTTTTTGCAAATTCGCAGGCTGTTCACGACTCAACGACAGCTATTCGTTACCATAACAACAAGCAATCTTACACTAACGCTGGAAGTCTTGGTCGGTAAGCAAAACTATTATTACATATATCTCTGTCTCTGTATCTGTCTCTGTATCTGTCTCTGTATCTGTCTCTGTTTCTGTCTCTGTTTCTGTCTCTGTATCTGTCTCTGTTTCTGTCTCTGTTTCTGTCTCTGTTTCTGTCTCTGTATCTGTCTCTGTTTCTGTCTCTGTATCTGTCTCTGTATCTGTCTCTGTTTCTGTCTCTGTTTCTGTCTCTGTCTCTGTCTCTGTATCTGTCTTTGTATCTGTCTCTGTTTCTGTCTCTGTATCTGTCTCTGTTTCTGTCTCTGTTTCTGTCTCTGTTTCTGTCTCTGTATCTGTCTCTGTTTCTGTCTCTGTTTCTGTCTCTGTCTCTGTCTCTGTATCTGTCTTTGTATCTGTCTCTGTTTCTGTCTCTGTATCTGTCTCTGTATCTGTCTCTGTTTCTGTCTCTGTTTCTGTCTCTGTATCTGTCTCTGTTTCTGTCTCTGTTTCTGTCTCTGTTTCTGTCTCTGTATCTGTCTCTGTTTCTCTCTCTGTATCTGTCTCTGTTTCTGTCTCTGTTTCTGTCTCTATTTCTGTCTATGTCTCTGTCTCTGTATCTGTCTTTGTATCTGTCTCTGTTTCTGTCTCTGTTTCTGTCTCTGTTTCTGTCTCTGTATCTGTCTCTGTTTCTGTCTCTGTTTCTGTCTCTGTATCTGTCTCTCTATCTGTCTCTGTTTCTGTCTCTGTCTCTGTCTCTGTTTCTGTCTCTGTCTCTGTCTCTGTCTCTGTATCTGTCTTTGTATATTTCTGTGTTTCTGTCTCTGTTTCTGTCTCTGTATCTGTCTCTGTCTCTGTATCTGTCTCTGTCTCTGTCTCTGTCTCTGTCTCTGTATCTGTCTTTGTATCTGTCTCTGTCTCTGTCTCTGTCTCTGTATCTGTCTTTGTATCTGTCTCTGTTTCTGTCTCTGTATCTGTCTCTGTATCTGTCTCTGTTTCTGTCTCTGTTTCTGTCTCTGTATCTGTCTCTCTATCTGTCTCTGTTTCTGTATCTGTCTCTGTATCTGTCTCTGTCTCTGTCTCTGTCTCTGTCTCTGTATCTGTCTTTGTATCTTTCTGTGTTTCTGTCTCTGTTTCTGTCTCTGTATCTGTCTCTGTATCTGTCTCTGTATCTGTCTCTGTCTCTGTATCTGTCTTTGTATCTGTCTCTGTTTCTGTCTCTGTATCTGTCTCTGTATCTGTCTCTCTATCTGTCTCTGTTTCTGTCTCTGTTTCTGTCTCTGTTTCTGTCTCTGTATCTGTCTCTGTATCTGTTTCTGTCTCTGTCTCTGTCTCTGTATCTGTATCTGTCTTTGTACCTGTCTCTGTATCTGTCTCTGTATCTGTCTCTGTATCTGTCTCTGTTTCTGTCTCTGTTTCTGTCTCTGTATCTGTCTCTGTTTCTGTCTCTGTTTCTGTCTCTGTTTCTGTCTCTGTATCTGTCTCTGTCTCTGTCTCTGTATCTGTCTTTGTATCTGTCTCTGTATCTGTCTCTGTCTCTGTATCTGTCTTTGTATCTGTCTCTGTTTCTGTCTCTGTATCTGTCTCTGTATCTGTCTCTCTATCTGTCTCTGTTTCTGTCTCTGTTTCTGTCTCTGTTTCTGTCTCTGTATCTGTCTCTGTATCTGTTTCTGTCTCTGTCTCTGTCTCTGTATCTGTATCTGTCTTTGTACCTGTCTCTGTATCTGTCTCTGTATCTGTCTCTGTATCTGTCTCTGTTTCTGTCTCTGTTTCTGTCTCTGTATCTGTCTCTGTTTCTGTCTCTGTTTCTGTCTCTGTTTCTGTCTCTGTATCTGTCTCTGTTTCTGTCTCTGTATCTGTCTCTGTATCTGTCTCTGTTTCTGTCTCTGTTTCTGTCTCTGTCTCTGTATCTGTCTTTGTATCTGTCTCTGTTTCTGTCTCTGTATCTGTCTCTGTTTCTGTCTCTGTTTCTGTCTCTGTATCTGTCTCTGTTTCTGTCTCTGTTTCTGTCTCTGTCTCTGTCTCTGTATCTGTCTTTGTATCTGTCTCTGTTTCTGTCTCTGTATCTGTCTCTGTATCTGTCTCTGTTTCTGTCTCTGTTTCTGTCTCTGTTTCTGTCTCTGTTTCTGTCTCTGTTTCTGTCTCTGTTTCTGTCTCTGTTTCTGTCTCTGTATCTGTCTCTGTTTCTGTCTCTGTATCTGTCTCTGTATCTGTCTCTGTTTCTGTCTCTGTTTCTGTCTATGTCTCTGTCTCTGTATCTGTCTTTGTATCTGTCTCTGTATCTGTCTCTGTATCTGTCTCTGTTTCTGTCTCTGTTTCTGTCTCTGTTTCTGTCTCTGTATCTGTCTCTGTTTCTGTCTCTGTTTCTGTCTCTGTATCTGTCTCTCTATCTGTCTCTGTTTCTGTCTCTGTCTCTGTCTCTGTTTCTGTCTCTGTCTCTGTCTCTGTCTCTGTATCTGTCTTTGTATCTTTCTGTGTTTCTGTCTCTGTTTCTGTCTCTGTATCTGTCTCTGTATCTGTCTCTGTATCTGTCTCTGTCTCTGTCTCTGTCTCTGTCTCTGTATCTGTCTTTGTATCTGTCTCTGTATCTGTCTCTGTCTCTGTCTCTGTATCTGTCTTTGTATCTGTCTCTGTTTCTGTCTCTGTATCTGTCTCTGTATCTGTCTCTCTATCTGTCTCTGTTTCTGTCTCTGTTTCTGTCTCTGTTTCTGTCTCTGTATCTGTCTCTGTATCTGTTTCTGTCTCTGTCTCTGTCTCTGTATATGTATCTGTCTTTGTACCTGTCTCTGTATCTGTCTCTGTATCTGTCTCTGTATCTGTCTATTTCTGTCTGAGCTCTCTCGACGTTCTCGTACTCGGAGCGCTATTGAGTGACCATGGCTGTGAGCGGAGTGACAGAAATTGCTAATTGCATTACGTTACATTATTGTATTGTAGGACCTATTGCACTGCATGACAACAGCAGTGTCATTTTTGGTTTTTGACGCTCTTTTGTTCGCTTTTGTATACTAACCCTGGCAGACAATGTCAATATTCATGTGTGGGATCTATGGTTAAACGACGGCTTTTGACAACAGAAACCGTTGCCAACTTGCCATTGTCAAAATTTTGCTTGGCATATTGCAGCTCATACAACTTTATTCCGACGCAATCTTAGTGCGTCAGATGCTGTTTGCCTTGCACCTAATAAACTTTATTCAAATTGCTACTTTATGAAATTGGAACTTATTTAGCAGCAAAACAAAACTGACGTAAAGGTGTTCAAACTGAAATAAATAATAATAGTATGGCATTCAATATAATTATAAATATGGATTATGGCTGTCGTAGCTGTTGAAATCAGACCTCACATCACCTCATTTACTTTCTAAATTTAAGCGAATTGTCTCTGTTTAAGGACGTTTAGTTGCAGCAAAATACAATAGCGTTGTCCATCTTCCTTTTGCCAGTGCTTAACGGATCCAAAGTCGTTGATAAAGACGACAGGTTAAACGTTTACAGTATAGGCCTCCAGATTTAACTGACACAACACTAAGTAAGTAAGCAGGTATATTGCTGATTATGATCAGATGCCAAATATCACGCTGGTGAACAAGTATCACATATAAAATTTACACAGGACATCAAAAACTATTAAGACTAAACAAACTAATTAGCATGCACGCAACATTCTAGTTTCTTTTGTGGGGCGCGGTGGTGTAGTGGTGGCATCGTTGCCATGAAGCCGGAAGGTTTGAGGTTCGAATCCACCTCAGGTCGTCGCGTAAGGACCTTGGGCAAGTCCTTCACTCACAATTGCTCAACGCTTCGGCGTGAAACTCCGATGCAGTGTCCGCCTTGCAGTCGGGAGCGCCTCTGAGTAGGGTGCTTGAAGGGGCGCTATAACAAGTGCACAAACAAACAAACAAACAAACATACATACAAACAAATAAAAATTTCTTTCTCATTTGATTGTTTACCATGCTCTTGGCAGCACCCGAGGCGATGTAATACAATGCAATATAACACGAATGCGGAGTTATCACTCAGGCCGGTTAAGTTTAACGACACTCCGTGCCATCAAAGCTAGCAGCATCGCCCTCCTCCTTCACATGCACTTGAGACTGGCACTGCCAGAAATTAATGAGCTGCGGCAGAGTTATAAGTTTCGTTTTCTTTGATTCGACTGTGAATGTTACTTCGCATGACTGCTGCTTGTCTATTTTAGACTAATTTACCTTTACCTGTGTACGGTTAAAATCATATAGAACTTCTGACTTTGTTTATTAAGGGGTCTAAGTGCAGCAAATTTAAAAATAATATTAATTTATTGTAATGGCAGTTTTGCGTCGATTTCTTTTATTTGCACAGTGCATATAGCCTATTTGTTTGTATGTGCACTTGTTATACACTTCAAGCTCTCACTACTCAGAGGCGCTCCCGGCTGCAGCGCGGACGCTGCATCTGTGTTTCACGCCGAAACGTTGAGCAATTGCGAGTGAAAGACTTGCCCAAGGTCCCTACGCGGCGACTTGAGGTGGATTCGAACCTGCAACCATCCGACTGCAAGGCAATAGGCATACCCACTACACCAACGCACCCCCACAATTTTTAATTCGTTTTATGCATCGTTTATTTATTTATATATTATTTCGACATGTTGTCTATCTTAAATCACATAATTGGGCTTATTGGTCATGTAATTTATAGTTAAATTCCATTTAGATACCGTCATTTGCACACCACAGTTAGCAATAGATTGTGGCGTATTATACGTTGCATTAAAATAATATTCGTTCAACTTCTAAAGAAGAAAGCTCATAAGTGCTGTAATATGCCGAGCAAATTTCTGCCCAGGGTAACGGCCTCTGTTGTCATAGACCCTGGTCAAATCGGATCCATCCATATTCGTTCAATTGAATTGACACTGCATTGAATTGTTGTACACTGTAATAAAAGAACGTTGATGCCAGAGATACTGTTGTTTGGTTGTAAATCTGTAGGTACTGACAGCGATGGAAACGCTGTTCCAGGTCGAATCAGCTGCAACATAGAAGGGGACGTAAGGATGGCATCAGGGGCTGAAACGGGAACCCTTGGGTAACGCAAACGTTGTAAATACATCATATCTTAATCCTCGTACACTTTAAAACTGACAGAACTGATATCATCATCGTCATTGTCATCGTTATGATCGTCATGATCATCATTGTCGTCATCGTCGTCGTCATAATATATTGTTTTTATACGCGATTTAGGGGTGTGTTCGATTTCATGACCAGTACGCTGAACCAGAAGATGAAAACGTTGATGTTCGACCAGGTCTGTTGTGTCATATTATTATCATGAATAGACCTACCATATTTAATATTATAATGTAGCTTTCTTACTTTACTTCTACTGCTGCTATTGCTAGTTCTACTATTATCATCATTTCCAATACCACTGCTGCTGCTACTACTGCATCTAGTGCTACAACTACTGCTGATGCTACTAATGGGCATATATAACAAAGTAAACAACCAATTCTAGGCGTCCATCTGAGACCTTTTCCCAATTTAATCGATGACCCAAGTCTCATGCGGACCTATTAAATGTTTTCGGTTTATATTTAGCGCTTGATGATAATTAGACAGATATTGATAATAATAATAATAATTATTGTGATAATAATAATAATTATTATAATAATAATACCACTAATAACGATAATAATAATAGTTATGATGATGATGATGATGCTGCTGATGATGATGATAATGACGACGATGATGATCGTGATGGTGACGATGACGACGACGATGACGACGACGACGACGACGACGACGATGATGATGATGATGATGATGATGATGATAATGATGATGATGATGATGACGACGACGACAGGTCATAATAACAGTGATATCAAAAATAAATAAGAATAGAAATAAAAATAAGTCCGTTTGAAATTTTGGTTTCCGCTAGATGACTATTTCCTCATGAAAATATCAATTATAAAGGAATAATACATAATAAGTCTTTCATCAAGACTCTGAGGTTATACATTAGAAATAGAAAACGTAGTAGTAGTTGTATAGTCTGTCTATCCGCACGATCATTGTATGAATTGAGTCTAGTTGAACACCTTTCAAAACTGTTCAAGCACAAGTTATATACAAGTTATAGCCTATTTTTCGTGTGTGATAATTTGTCATTCGTAGCTTTGACAATTTGATTGACATGTTTATGACGATGAATGGGCGAAAATGACAAAAGTAAACTTTCGGTAATTCACGTCGGCGCCATAGTGCCAGACCAAGCCAGGGTAAAGAAGGAGGGCGATGCCAATTATCTTTGCAATTATTGTCATTAAACTGAAGCTCGCATTAAAGCAGACACAATAGAAAAGATACAGAGCGTCCGATGCTAGTTCAGCTCAGTGGCCTATATGATTGGAAAATGGCGTCATGTTTATGCATGAGTACCAACGTCATCATGCTAGCTTATGATTGCCAATGCATCATGTTTATTCATGAGTACCAATGGCATCATGTTTATTCATGAATACCAAGGGAATCATATGTTCTGACACTATCGGGAACCCTCGAGCGGTTTTGACTCTCTTGTTCCTCTGGTCCGTCGCCCTGAAATCCGCTTAGCACTGTGCTATTATCTATAATTATAAATTCTATCCTGATCCGCTTGAAATTCTGTCCAAGAGAAGCGACTGAATATCCTACTTGCAGTTAACAGTACATACAGATAAAGTGTTCTACGATTTATATAGCATTGTTTAGAACAGGTTTTAAGGTGTCCCACAAAACTGTCTAGTCAATCCGAAGTCCGGGCCAAGTATTATGATAGGGTAGTAGTAATTTCGTAAATTAATAAATCAACTCTAATAATAATTATAAACGTATTGGTATTTATTTTAAAGGTGTCCAATAACTGCGCTGTACATGTATCTATCCACTTAGTTATTTATTACGGAACTTTAACACAGCAGCTATTTACATGGATGGATCCAGATTCGTCGAGGGCTCATGACACAAGAGGCCGTTTCCCTCAAAAAAATTTGTTTGGCATAATACAGCTCTTTTTTGTTTTACTAAACCTGTCTTGCATTAATATAACAAGAGTGAACTTCTTATTAAAGGTGCCTAAGACTATACTCTAACCAATTAGTCACCGCGCCCTGTAAGGTAGTTGAGTCACCATTTGAATAGGAACGAGAGCTGCACGAGAAAGCAAATTCAATCGTTATTTGTTGGTCATCTGTTATTTTATTTCTTTGCAGGCTTGCTCCAACATAACAGCGCTCGTCAACGACAGTATACATGCACAACTGACAGCCGCTAACAGTGAGTGCTATAAATATATTATATGACATAAATATATGTAATTATATGAAAGCTGGCACTGATAACTTTAATCAATCAATCTTCAGAATTTAATCGCAATTAATCGATTATATCCAATTAACTAAATAATTTTAGTCTACGTGAGGTAAAACGAGAAAACTATCAAAAATGTTGTCGCTGAAATGGTACCCCGTCAAAAGCGCGCAGGACAAAAGCGCGCCGACAAAAGCGCGCCGACATAAGCGCGACCCGTCAAAAGCGCGCTGGACAAATGCGCGCCGACATAAGCGCGCAGTCAACCATAATATAGACTAACATAAACAGACAAAAAATGAACTAACTCACGAACAAACTCATGTGTAATTGTCTGTCAAATATGCAAACAACGAAAAAAAGTCTAATGTCTAAAAATTAGGCAAAATTTCTGGGAAAATCATATTGCTAAGAGCCTAGTCTAATCTACATCAAATAATAATAATAATAATAATAATAATAATAATAATAATAATAATAATAATAATAATAATAATAATAATATTTTTTCTTTAATTCAACGCCTGCAAAGCACTGCGCTTTACATTTGCAAGTTATGCAGTAATCTTAATTAAACTTAACTACTAAGAGAACAGATAGCTTTGCAATTACACGGCGCTAATAGCAGCCTACAAAGCATATCCGCCCAAAGGGGGCTCGAACTCACTACCTCTCGCACTCTTGGCCAGCGTGTTATCCATAACTCTACCGGGCCCCCCTAATATGCTAACATGCTAATGAGTGGTTTAATCATTGCCTTGATGAAAGGCTTTGAATATTGACCACATGTAGGTGAGAAGTATAGGTGGTGGGTATTGCTTTAATTTATGTTAGGCGAAGTGAAAGTACAGCCTTTGTTCCACACCGCGCGCTTATGTCGGCGCGCATTTGTCCCGAGCGCGCTTTTGTCGGCGCGCTTTTGTCGGCGCGCTTTTGTCCTGCGCGCTTTTGACGGGACACCCGCTGAAATAGTTGTGCTTATTACTCTATTCATGCAAATGGAGCAATTCGAACTGCCTATTGCCTACGAAAACAATTAGATTTGTCGCCATCTTTGAACTTTCCATCAGCATTTACCTCAAATGTGAAATGATCGTTTAAATTAACCCACGCAAGAGTTTCACATTTTCATCGCAAAATGAAGCCAAACGTTAATATAAAAAATTGATCAATCAAATTTTTTTAGCCATGCCATATCAATATGACATCGACAAAGAGCTATACACTTGAATATCTTACTGTTTCCATCACGTGCAATTGACGTGATTTGTTAATTATCTTGTATACAGATGCTCGATAGTACGGTGATTGGCGTATTGGAATTCAACAAATTATCCCATTATTACTTAATGAATTTGAACAGTTTGTTTTGCTTTAACTTGTGGGAATAGTGACTGTTTTCAACGATTTAATCGTTACATCGCCATTGCACACGCCGGATAGTACCCTCCAAGCTGCCCTAAATTGTGCAGCCAATGCAAATTATAAAGCATGGCTTATCTTGTATACAGATGCTCGATAGGACGGTGATTGGCGTGTTGGAATTCAACAAATTATCCCATTATTACTTAATGAAGTTGAACAGTTTGTTTTGCTTTAACTTGTGGGAATAGTGACTGTTTTCAACGATTTAATCGTTACATCGCCATTGCACACGCCGGATAGTATCCTCCAAGCTGCCCTAAATTGTGCAGCCAATGCAAATTATAAAGCATGGCTTATCTTGTATACAGATGCTCGATAGTACGGTGATTGGCGTGTTGGAATTCAACAAATTATCCCATTATTACTTAATGAAGTTGAACAGTTTGTTTTGCTTTAACTTGTGGGAATAGTGACTGTTTTCAACGATTTAATCGTTACATCGCCATTGCACACGCCGGATAGTACCCTCCAAGCTGCCCTAAATTGTGCAGCCAATGCAAATTATAAAGTGTCATGAATCGGTTTTAAAGGTGTCTAATCTAAACCCGTCTTACTTGACATAATCATCCATTGTCAAGCGACATCTTCCGAATGTTATCATTTTTGAGTGTCTAACGACATCTTGCGATATCAAGTGCCGTTGATATCACATTTTTCTCCACTCTCCTTATTTCACCAGGCTTAATTGTGACTGGCACTTTCGGTTTTTTTCGCATTGCGAGCAGTGGAGGATTTTGTGGTTGATCAGGGATAGCAGTGGCGTAGCCAGGAATTTTTCATGGGGGGGTTTTATGGCCGGAAACTCTGTTTTTTGCTATTTTTTCTTACTTAAATGGAAAAATAACCTTAAAAAATCTTTTTTTCGGAGCCAATGGGGGGGTTTTAACCCCCGAAACCCCCCCTTGCCTACGCCACTGAGGGATAGATCCAGAGTTTAAGGATATCTTATGGGAAAATATGTATGAGCGGTTCACACTGATTCTGTGCATGGCAGACTAAAAATACAACCTTAAGGGCATGTGCTGTTTTACGGTGAGGTATGATCTAGGTCAACAACCCAGGCAGTATAAGACCAGATACGGCAATTATTCAGTTGAATACCTTTTTAATATGAATCAGCGCCTTATAAAAGTCGAGTTAGTCAACGGTATGTTTGAGTTGTTCGTTTTCATACCTCCCTAGTTCAAACCTGTGGATATTTCGGCCCCCTATAATAGGCCTATTTGTGCGCGAGCATTTATGATTATTATGTGCAAATGCTTCGTCATTGATAATCGTCACGGGAGTCTGGGATATATATATATATATATATATATATATATATATATATAATTAAAATATTGCAGCGCTATATGTAATTTTGAAACAAACTAAACTCAACAGCAAATCCAGTGTTTGCCCATTTGACTTTTATTTTTATTAGCAAAATAGAGGACTTAACTAGAAACCAAAGGATTTCTAATATTATTATTTTCATTAGGATTTCCTGTTCATGTTTATTTTCTGTAACATTTTGACCCTCAAAATTGTGCCCGGTGCATCCGCAAAGTTCGTCACACCCTAATTAATGAACTAATGAATGAATGAATGAATGAATGAATGAATGAATGAATGATTGAATGAATGAATGAATTAATTAATTAAATTAATTAATTAATTCATTCAATCATTCATATCTGTAATGCCTCTTCAAAGGGCCTACTCATAGCGCTTCCGACTCTAACACGGCATAATCGCACAGTTTTGAGTTGAAATAATATGTTTCAATAAAAGTTCCATGAAGCAGAAGTAGCTCCTGTCGGAGCCATTCCAGACCTTTGGGCCCACCACGGAAAAGGCTTGATTCTGCATAGTTGCAGTTCGTTCAGATGGAGCCAAGGGCACCCCCATTCTGTACAGGTGCCATAGCTTTGTATGCACGAGGTGCAACAAATCTCTCGCAGGTAGTCTGAGGCGACACCAAGCTGACATTGCCGAACCAGAGCAGCGACCATAAACTCAATGCGCTGCCGAGTAAGAAGGCAACGCAATGTCTCGAGCCACAATTATGCTAGAGACAGTCATGTCATACAGTCACACGAACAAAGAAGAACGACTCAAAATAATTTTTTAACCGTGAGATGTCGCTAAACTCCGGATCCATCTTCCCAAGGGTTAAAATTTGAAACCAACGAACTGTAGGCCTATACTCACTATGACATATATATATATCTATATATATATATATTATGGGCATTCATATTACAAATATTGGCTTCAGCTAATGGCAAGTTACTTAGGTGCAGCGGCGTCTACTCGCCCCCCACCCCAGCCCAACCTGGAATGGGAGATCAACCCCTCCACTCTGACAGACACATATATTTTTGGGTATGGCAGGCAGCTATATTGTCAGCAATCAACAATGCCTCCAGTTTCAGCACAAAACGCTTCCCATAACAAAACGCATGTGTCTGTAAAATATCATCAGTCCTACAATTCAGAGTATAGGTTAACTAAAAGCATATCCTGTCATCTTTAAAATGATATCCTATCATCTCTAAAAGGATATACTGTCGTCTCTAAAATGGTATCCTATCATCTCTAAAAGGATATCCTGTCATCTCTAAAATGATGTCCTATCATCTCTAAAAGGATATCCTGTCATCTCTAAAAGGATATCCTATCATCTCTAAAAGGATATCCTATCATCTTATCATCGTTCCCATTGTCCTATTGTTTCACCTGTTGTCTACGGTTGTAGCCATCATGCCTGTTGTCTTTTCCAGTGTCTCGCATCATCCTAGACGACGATTTCTTCCTAGATTTGACTTTCACGGAGCCACTGAAGGCAACGGAAAGTTACATCGAAGCTAGTCACGCCGTAAGTCAAAGATTCTTAACCACTTTATAGGTAGATTTTTATTATACTCGTATCAACAGGAGGCCTGCAATTCAGACAATCAATCGATTAGTACAAGCGAAGCCCGACAAAAGCAGCAGCTTAAACAGGGTTGGCCCCCGATTTCCAGTACGTTGGCTACATTGATAAACCTCAATTATATATATATATATATATATATATATATATATATATAATTATGTAATTTTGTCATTGTCATCCTCCAATTAATTAGATCCATGCATACATGTCTAGCATTATGCTCTATGGTCATATAAAATACATTACAATACAGTAAATCGGCGGTTGTCTGCGGTTCCGAGGATTACACCGCAGCAAATTAACTGCGAGAAGCGTTCCCTGTGCGATAGACTTTTCTCTTTGGGCGCACTGGAGATGGGAGCGGCTCTGGGTAGTTTTCTTAAAAGAGCGCTGCTTAAATTTCCGAATGAACGAATGAATGACATTGGTTGCAATGGAATAAAACAACACGTCCTTTGAAAATATTGATGTTAGCACCGTTGCATTAAGATGGATGGATCCGATTTGACCACGGTCTATGACAACAGAGGCCGTTACCCTGGGCCGAAATTTGCTCGGTATATTACAGCGGCATTTGCAGTTTAACGTCACTGTGTGGTAACGAAGACCATTAGCGACGCCCTCCTCCTTTACCCAGGCTTGGGACTGGCACTGGCAGAGTGCAACCAGTGGCAGAGTTAATCACAGCACTTAATAGCAAGCCTCTAGACCAGTAATTAATTGCATTAAGCTGCAAGACTCCTGTATTTGTAAGCAAGGAGACTTAGTAAAAAAAGGTGCTCAACTACATGTAGGTCTAGCTAGTTTGAATTGAAAAACTTTGATTTTGTTCAATGGTGTCAAAAGTTGATGACGACGATCGAAGAATATTTTGTTTCTTTGGTTTCATTGATCTTTTCATATAATTAATATTATGTTTATGACTTTAAAATCGTTTGTGCAGTCGCTAACTGAAAATTTGCCGCTATGTTATTCTTGGCTATAAATAGCCTACGTTTCATTCATATCTCTGTGTTTTGCTTAGGATTCACGATAATGTATAAAATTGACTCACTAGTGCAGGACTCGTAAATAATCCCTTCGGTTGATTTTCCTATTCTTATAGAGCTGGAAATATTTTTAAAAGAGGTGTCGTAGGTGCTATCAGTTTTCGCAGCCCTTAAAAAATAACTGATTAATTTAGTCCTATGACATCTTAGATCAAACTCAATTGCCATCAGATTACATTTAATGATTATTTTGTAGGCGAAACTACACCTCAGAAATGATTCAGCCAAAGATACTCGCCAGTTTTCTGATCTCGTCATACCGACATTTGCAGAACACACATCCAAAATGACGTATGCATTTGTGACCGCTGATGCGTTGAACGCCGCTTGGAGCGCTGCTCTTCGTAGAAAGAAATTGATATACACAGTCAAATCAAACGTGGCAAGTCTCCATAAAATATCGTTACTCCAGCTGTATTTCGTATTATATATAAATAAATTATATATATATATATATATAATGTATAGTGGAGCGCGATGGTGTAGTGGTGGGTTCGGTGCCTTGGAGCCGGAGGGTTCCAGGTTCGAATCCATCTCAAGCAAGTGCATGTAGGGACCTTAAGCATAGCCTTCTTTCAATTCTATTCTATTTTGGGATTTATAAAGCGCCTCTCACAGTACAATCTAACCAGAGGCGCTCCCAGAAGAACTCATGGAAAAAGAAAAGTCTTAAGACAACGAGCAGAAAAATTAAAGCCTCCAGATAAATATTCTGAGCACGAATAATAGTAGGAACGCCATTCCACAGAAAAGGGCAGACAGCGGCAATTGCGCATTGCCCTTCCGCATGAAACTCCGATGCCGTGTCCGCACTGTAGTGGGGGCGCCTCTGAGTAGTTTGCGTTCAAGAGGCGCTATAACAAATAATGAATAAATTATACATATTATATAGCAGATTCGTCTAAATTAGGCAAGGGTCGTTTTACAAATGTCAAACATTTTATATAGCTACACTATAAAAGAGCTGCAATAAATTGGCAATTACCAAACTTCTTGTTAGGTTTTCTCCACCTAAGTAATGATTTTTTTATTGTAGCCTGATTTGCCAGGGGCAATACGTCGGTTTCTAACAACCGGGTGTCTCAAAGGAAGTCAGCACTGTCTTCGAAGTGTATTTCCTCAGGTGACAACGTAGTTACGTGTGTGTGTGTGTGTGTGTGTGTGTGTGTGTGTGTGTGTGTGTGCATTGTGCATTGTGCATGCTTACATTTGAGTATTTAAACGTGTGCACGTTGTGTGCTTCGATCACTTAGTATGTATTGTATGTATGTATGTATGTATGTATGTATGTATGTATGTATGTATGTATGTATGTATGTATGTATGTATGTATGTATGTATGTATGTATGTATGTATGTATGTATGTATGTATGTATGTATGTATGTATGTATGTATGTATGTATGTATGTACGTACGTATGTATGTATGTATGTATGTATATATGTATGTATGTATGCATGTATGTATGCATGCATCCATATAATATTATGTATGTATGCATGCATGTATGGATAGATAGATGGTGGATGAATGCATAGATGTGTGACTGTGTGTGTGTGTGTGTGTGTGTGTGTGTGTGTGTGCGTGCGTGTTTGCAAGTTTGTGTGCACTGTGCTTGCAAGCTCAGACTGAGAGCTCGAGACTTTGTGTCACAATTTATTCAAAGTTTTTTCATTGTTTATAAATATGAACCAGCCAAGAGACATTTCAGGCTGGGAACTTGTCCATTAGGCCTAATTTCGAATTTCTTTTATTGTGATTCAACAGCTGACTGGTCTCGGTCCAAAAAGTCACATGGAACTGGACTTAGAGGTCACCGAATCATCCATACCCGTCTTTCGCTTTCGGGGTCGTTCGATACATGTCCGAATTCAAGGAACCGTCGGCTTCTTTGCAAAGATAAATCAATCCAGGGATCCTTTGTTTTCAACGGCTTTGGTTAGTACTTGATCACAAATTAGGCATACATATGCATACAAGTGATACAACCATACATACAACCATACATACATACATACAATTTTTCCCGAGGATCTAATGTGTTGCTCTAATGTGACTGGGTAGCAGTGTTATAATATTATTCTTCCGCTTTTGTTTACTACCAAAGTTGCTGCTCATAGAGAACGCGTTTGATAGTATGTTGCTTCGTAATTGTATTGTATCGTATATTCTTGCATTGCATTTATAAATCTATAGAGCGCTGCTCATAGTGAACACCAATCAGATTCAGAGGCACTCCCAGTGCGAAAGACCCTAAGAAAAGATAGCAGGGAAAGAAAGCTTTGAGACGAAAAAAGTATTTGCTTCGGGTACCAGTTCAAAACGACGAACGTGTCAATTGAGAGAGCTGATTCCACAATGCATTACCATTGTCGTTTTTAATATTATAATGTAGGATATATATAATGATATATAATTATCATGATTGTAGGCTATAAATTACATTATACTATAACACCTGCATGCTGCTTTAGGTAGTTAGCGGTCGCGTCAACTTCTATACTGATGAGGAAAGAATCTTCTTCAATCGGACGGCAATCAGGTGAGTTTAGAACTCTAATCACAGATTTATTCGATTAATGTTTAGGAATAATCGAAATCATGATTGAAGTGATTAGAGTGGCAATAATAGTAAAAACGACAACAGAAGCAAAATAAGCGACTATCGCACTAATAATAATGGTAGAATAATAATATATAGTAATAACAGTAATAATAATAAAGACAATAATACCAATAATAGCAGTAATAATAATAATAATATTAATAATAAATAGTATTGCATGCATAATTATTTGTATGCATACATAAGAGCAGTAGTGGAAGCAGCAGCAGTAGTAGTGGTACCGGTAGTAATAGTCGTAATAGGGGTGGTATTAGTGGTGGTGGTATTAGTGGTGGCGGTAGTAGTAGTAGTAGTAGTAGTAGTAGTAGTAGTAGTAGTAGTAGTAGTAGTAGTAGCATAGTAGTAGTAGTAGTAGTAGTAGTAGTAGTAGTAGTAGTAGTAGTAGTAGTAGTAGTAGTAGTAGTAGTAGTAGTAGTAGTGCCAGTAGCAGTAGTAGTAGTAGTAAAACTAGTAGCAGTGGTGGTGGTAGTAGTTGTCGTGATTGTTATTGTTGTTATTGCTGCTGTTGCTGTTGCTGGAGGTGGTAGTGGTGGTGGGTTTGCTGCTGGTGGTGTTGGTGGTGTTAGTGACAGTGGCGGTGACGGTGTCGGCACCATTAGTAGAAAATTACATGTCCATTGTCCAAGGATTTAAGACTCTGGTTATCCAGCGCACGGAAATCTTATGTTGAATTCCGATCATGATCAGGATTATACGTAGGTCGTTGTCAGTCTCTGGTAAGTTAGCTAGCAGTGCGTTTTCTTAACAATACGCATCAAATCCAAGCCCTTCAATCCAGAACAATCAGCTAGCAGTGATTGTTCCATTCCTTCTGCTGCAAAGATGAATTCCGTAACGTATGAAGTCCGTGTTGTTTTGGTTGCAGCATCAGCGCCGACATAACTCGTATTTATCTTCAGAACAGTTCCAGCAACAACACGGTCAGTGAGAAATAAATCGGTTTGTGTTCAATGATGCAGAGATTGGATATATGAGCTGATTTTCAATACAACGATCGTGATTGCTTTATCATGATGACGACGATGATACAATGTTGTTGTTGTTGTTGTTGTTGTTGTTGTTGATGATACAACGTTTGTATGCGCACTTGTTGCAGCGCCCCTTCAAGCTCTCTACTCAGAGGCACTCCCGACTGCAGAGCGGACACTGTATCGGAGTTTCCCGCCGAAGGGCTGAGTAATTGCGGGTTAAGGACTTGCCCAAGGTCTCTACGCAGCGATTTGAGGTGGATTAGAACCTCGAACCTTCCGGATCGCGCCCCACGTGAACAACGTTGTTGTTGTTGTTGTTGATGATGATGATGATGATGATGATGATGATGATGATGATGATGATGATGATGATGATGATGATGATGATGATGATGCTTATGATGATGATGATAATGATGACGGCGTCGACCTCAAGCGGTGATGCTGATGATGATGATCTTGCTAATCAAGGTGATGGCAATCGGGTTCACATGCTTTGCTATACTAAATGCTGTAGAATTCCAACTTCCAGAATTATATTCGAACGGTCAACCGACGATTTCTGAAGCCGTATCTGAAAAGTAAGAAACCACAGAACTATAATTCGTTTTCACAATGCATCCGAACACATTCATCTGCGCACATTCATCAGCGATTCCTTTAGTTCGCTAGACATTTTTAGGGTGCCAAATTTCAGTAACATGGTGTATCGGGTAGTAACAGGTCATTGTCGTAGTAATAGTAGAAGTTGTGATGGTAGTTACTACCATTGCTACTGAAATTGCTACTGCTACTGTAGCAGCAGCAATTTCTTAATTATGGTAGTAATTGTTGCTGTAGTAGTGGTAGTGATAGTACCTGTAGACTGTAGCAGTAGCAGCAGCAGTAGTAGCAGTAGTAATAGTAGTGGTCGTAGTATTGGTAACAGTAGCAGTAGTAATAGTAGTAGTTGTTTTAGTAGTAGTAGTAGTAGTAGCGGGATAGTAGAAATGGTAGTGGTAGTGTAGTGGGTGGGGTAGGGGCGTAATAGTGTTAGAAGCAGGTCTAGTAATAATACTAGAATTTGTAATAGTATTAGAAGTAGTAGACTACCTGCGGTGGAATTTGTAATAGTATTAGAAGTACTGCCTGCGGTGGAATTTGTAACAGTATTAGGAAACCATTCTCTTTGATTGTGGTTTGGTGTCCGGTCGGGAGCTCCTCTGACGAGTTTTCCTTAAGTGGTGCTGTACAAATTTACGATTACAATTACGGTTACGATTAGAAGTAGTAATAAAGTAAAGTAAAGTCTCGGGTGCAGATGTCCGCCATTGTAACCATGGTAACGAGTGCACGGGCCGCACATTGTCAGTGGAAGGATGAGACGGTGAGGGAGAGGACTGGCCAAAGATCTCATTAGGCTATGAAAATGAGCACGCCAGCAATGCATGCCGTGCCCCTCGTCGATTGCGGAAGGAATTGTAACGGTGGCAGTGGCTTCCAGATTTAAAGATATTTTGTTGACGTCAACCTCCTCCCGTTTTCAAGCTTTGGACTGGCATTACCTGGCGCTGGTGGCCCGGTCTGCATGGTAGTGGCGGGGGAGTAACAGTTTTGGCTCTTGTTTACGACATCTTTTGTCTAGCATGAGCGTCGTCGTGTATAGTGTATACGTTACTTAACTTACTGACGACGAATGAGATAGCATTTATAATTGACTAATGAAGCAGTCAAAGCTCGAGGGTACGTACTGTACGTATTCTATTTTTTGAAAGGTACGTACGTATTTTAACGTACCTTATTTTAGGGTACGTAAACAATAATAAAATACGCTATCCTCGTCATTACTCATTATAAGAATGTTCAATTTAATTTAAGCAAACACTCACAACCCAGTATACGGTGTAATAAATTGCTGCAATGCCATATTGTAGAGCTATGTTTATCCAGCATACATTGTAACATTGCACTTAATGCACTTATGTCAGTCAGTCGTCTCAGTTCTGCTGCAGCACTTCAAAGATGTGTTCTTATGCGATTGCTTGATCCAACTCAGAACTGCTTGTCGAAAAAATTGCATTCAATCAAATAATAATTGTTGTTCGCATTTTTCAAAACTTTAACACGTGCGTCCATTCCTTCTCACGTTCTCTGGGCATCGCTGACTCGCTGACTGATGCGTAGGCTATATAGATATATTATCCTACTGCAACTTTCGAGTTAGGCTATACACCAATTTGCAAACCAGCGACGTGTACTTAGCTCTCATCAGAAATACAGTACAGTTTGCATTAAATTAATATTATTATAACCAAAGAATTTATCGAATTAAATTTACTGCTATACGCTACCGGAAGTACCGGTTTCAATGACGCATAGGCCTACAGTTTGACGTCAGATTATACGTTGGCTATGGGTCGCCGAGTAAACCATGAATTTTCGTGTATGGTACGTATCATACGCGTATTCTATTTTTTGAAAGGTACGTACGTATTTTAAAGTATTCTATTTTAGGGTACGCGTACCCTCGAGCTTTGGAAGCAGTATAGTAGTTTCAATTTCAAGATATTGTATGATAAAAAAATCACCTTTAATATCGTCCTTCAGGCTTGGAATTGGCATTGCCAAACCACACAATTAATGGCTTTACCTCTTAACATCATCCACCCTAGCCGTCTGACTAACTGTCTGAGTGACTGCCTCAGTGACTCTCGAAATCTTGAACCCCTGCCTAACGATGTTGTTTTGATTGTGCGCCTGCGGCTTTGTGGAAATTGCAAGCTTACGGTTACGATTAGGATAGTGGTTGTGTCGCAATGAAGTCTGAGTAATTTAAATTCTTGTTTGTTCATATTTATAGGACAGATGTAACTGCTAAAGAAGGTTTGCAAGACGTTAAAAGTCTTCTACGTATTTATTTCCGTTGTAGAACTTGGTTCCACTGGATTTCCGATACCTTCTCTTCCCTACGCGAAAGTCACGTCACCAGTCATTATTGACAGCCAAAAGGAGGTGAGTTGAACGCATTTAGACTAGACACCTGTGTCTTTCCATTTCCCGATGCAATATATATTGCATATATACTGCGCTCTGCTGTCTATAGTGACCTCATGGTTCTTTTCACTCGCTCTGCAACAATGCAGAGGCGTTCGTTCTCTGTGGTTGGACCAACAACCTGGAATGGACTTCCCCTGACTATGCGACACCTATCGAGCTGTTCTCACTTTCACAAACTGTTTTAGTCTGTGTTTTTCGCTTCATCTCGGCCGGGAGCGCCTCTGACTAGGTACCTTGAAGAGGCGTTATATAAATTACGATTGATTGCTTGTGAATGCTATTTTTATAAATCATAGAATGCAATGTAGAACACCTTTCTTTAAGAAGCGAGCAGCAATATAAATTAATGCGTTCTGCAATAATTTATAGTTATCTCGTGCGTACTTGTGCTTGACCGTCGACTTGTCTTGTGCGTATATCTTTGCAAATATAATTCTTAGCTGTGCCTTGCATTTTCTTATAGAATGTGCTCATACTTGGAGCAGACTTCGCAATCAACGTGGAAGCATTTCCGTAGAGCAACAGTTCGTATGGACTTCAACTACATTCTGACAGTTGATGGCGAGGGCCAGACTTTGTAGCGAGGGCCATATTTTTTAAAATTCTCTGAAATGGCAAAAAACACAGATAAACATGTATAGGCGGAAGCAATAATATTATATGCACTGTGCAAATACCCGTTTATTAAATACATGTATATCATATTTTAAAAATTGCTGACCTTAGATATCTTCATAAACGAGGTCATAAGGTGTATATGATATCAATGTAAACGCAGTTTGGCAAAGCAATATAGAGAGTGCGAAACGAAATCCTGTGATGCAAACTGTATTCAGGGAAAAGAAAACTTTATTCCGCGACTGCTTGAACTCAGGCACTACGTCCCATGTGTGCGTGTGTGTGTGTGCGTGTGTGCGTGTGTGTGTGTGTGTGTGTGTGTGAGTGTGTGTGTGCGTGTGTGTGTGTGCGTGTGCGTGTGAGTGTGCGTGCGAAAGATGAGGGCGATAATGATAAAAACATTTGTGAGAGAGCGCTACTATACTACTACTGCTACTGCCACTGCTACTTCTACTGCTATTGCTACTGCAACCGCTGCTGCTGCTTCTGCTACTGCTTCTGCTACTGCTACTGCTACTGCTTCTGCTACTGCTACTGCTCCTGCTCCTGCTACTACTACTACTACTACTACTACTACTACTACTACTACTACTACTACTACTACTACTACTACTACTACTACGACCACCACCACCACCACCACCACCACCACCACCACCACCACCACCACCACCACCACCACCACCACCACCACCACTACCTACTACTACTACTACTACTACTACTACTACTACTACTACTACTACTACTACTACTACTACTACTACTACTACTACTACTACTACTACTACTACTACTACTACTACTACTACTACTACTACTACTACTACTACGACCACCACCACCACCACCACCACCACCACCACCACCACCACCACCACCACCACCACCACCACTACCTACTACTACTACTACTACTACTACTACTACTACTACTGCTGCTGCTGCTGCTACTACTACTACTACTACTGCTACTACTGCTGCTACTACCATCACCACCACCACCACCACTACGACTACTACTACTGTTTCTTCTTTTACTACAGCTAAAACTAGCCCTCCTGCCCTTCGTGCCAGCGTTTCACCATTCAGCCATTTACACGCACTGTGTCTGAGGAATCTAGGGATGATGTGTGAAAAACATTTACGAAGCCACAGCAGTTCAGGTCGACCATCATTCAGATAATTTTCTACCACGTCATGAATTTCATACAAATTGATTTTTAAAGTTCTCTTGTTAAGCACCGTTAAATTGTGATGAATTAGTGCTATATATATATTGGAGACACAGGTACTCATTAGATTTTATTTACGGTAAAATGAAGGTGTCGATTAATAAGCGTTACGAGCTAGCAAAGTCCATTAGGTTTAATTGGACGTAAAGCAAAATATAAGCTGTGCATGACCAGTGCGGATGAATTAGTAAAAAATCGATTAAAGCTCAAATATCGCATCGCTTCTTATCTAATTAATTGTAGAGCGCCTTTCGCAGCATAGTCTAATATAAGATGATTATAATGATAATCGAACTCTATTAAACAACCCTGATCTAGATCCTGATAGCAACTATTTTAATGATTTGCAATGTGACAGTACATATTCGTCTATTCAATCCCTCAGATCAAAGCTAGCCTCCTCTCCATGTTCTCTCTCATTTATGCATGTAAATGCAAGAAGCATTTTACCCAAAATTAATGAAATCAAAGATCTGCTGAACTCTTTACCTGTATCTATACTTGCATTAACAGAAACCTGGCTGAACGATTCCAATACTGATCTAATAAAAGTGCCTGGTTATCAATTTGTTCATCGTTCCAGAGGAACTGGAAAGGGCGGAGGAGGAGTGGGATTCTTGATTAGAGAAGAAATCTCGTACCAAATCCTAGACTCGATAGGATCCGATTCCTCTCCTTTTCAATTTTTTGAAGGTCTTTTTATTCGCCTAGCACATAAAACTGGGGCAACCACAGTTGGGGTTATATATCGGCCACCTGGGCTTAAACTAGAAGATTTCTCTGAAGAAATTAACAACATTTTAGATCATATGCTAAAAAAATCAAAAGACATAGTAATTTTAGGTGATTTTAACATGGATCTCTTGAAAATTAATAGCCACAAAGCCACTGCTGATCTCTACCATTGCCTAACCGCCCATCATCTATTGCCTCTCATAACCAGACCTACCAGGATCACTGACCATACATCTACATTACTAGATAACATATTCACTAACATTTGGACCAAACTTATTTATTCCTCTATTCTCATTGAAGACATCTCTGATCATTTACCAATCATAGCATGGTTTGATTTTAGTCCCATCAAACCTCCTAACAAGCCTCAAACACTGACATTTAACCTAGTATCTGATGACCATAAAGCCAAATTTTTGCAATCCTTAGACTCTACGGACTGGTCTAATATCCGTGAAGCTTGTACAGAACTAGACACTGATAAGGCCTATGACCTATTTCTTAGCAATTATAAGAAGCTTTACGATGATTCTTTTCCAATTTTCACTAGGACTTATGCTCGCAACTCTATTCCAAAAAAGCCGTGGATGACTCGGGCACTGGTAAAATCTAGTAATAAGAAAGCGAAACTATATAAAAAATTCGTAACAAATCCAAATGAGGCCAACAAAAGGAAATTCATCCTATACAGAAACAAATTTAAGAAAGTTAAATTGCAAGCCGAAAAAGATTATTATGCATCCGAATTTTTAATCCATAGTAATAACCTTAAAAAAACCTGGGGTCTTCTGAGGAGTATACTGGATAGAGATACTAACAGAGAAACTGTAATTACTGCATTGAATGTAAATGGTGAACAAATTACTGACCCTCAGACTATAGCAACTAAATTCAATAATTTCTTCACAGGCATTGCACAATCTCTTGTTAATAAAATACCTGCTGCAACTAACTCTTTTCTCTCCTACTTATCCCAACCCCTTCCACATTCTATAGCATTAATCCCTTCTACACCTTGTGAAATAATGAACCTTGCGCATACCATTCGCACTACGCATAGTAAAGGAGTCGATGGAATTGACCCTGCCATAGCCCTATTAACATTGCCTAAAATTGCAATTCCGCTATCAGAGATTGTCAACTGCTCATTTACCACTGGAGTATTCCCCTCCGCATTGAAAACTGCCAAGGTCATACCCATTCATAAAAAGGGCCCGAGGGACAATGTTTCTAACTACAGACCGATTTCTGTACTCCCATTCTTCGCCAAAATATTTGAAAAATTAATGTACGCACGTTTAGATAGTTTTTTATCAAAAGAGAAAGTACTATTTCAGTCTCAGCATGGATTCCAACAGGGTCATTCTACCTACATGCCCCTTCTAAGCATACAAGACAAAATCTCTAATGCAATTGAAAATAACGAATACTCCCTTGGTATCTTCCTTGATGTAGCTAAAGCCTTTGATTCTGTAAATCATCATATTTTGATCAAAAAACTTTATAACTATGGAATTAGAGGGACACAACTACAATGGTTTGTTAGCTATCTTGAAAATCGTTTTCAACTGGTTTCTGTTAACAATTGTACTTCTGATCTACAACTCATTTCTCACGGTGTCCCTCAAGGATCTAATCTTGGACCTCTTTTATTTTTAATCTATATTAATGATTTACCCAATGTATCGCCTTCTATGTATTTTGTGCTATTTGCTGATGATTCTAACTTATTTCATTCTGATAAATCTATTGATACCCTATTCAACACTGTTAATTCTGAGCTTCACCGAGTCGTTGATTGGTTTCGATCTAATAAACTTACTCTAAATTTGGATAAAACCAACTACATCCTCTTCAGATCCCATAAGAAAAAATATCCCAATGAACTTCCTATTCTACTTATTGAAGGGACTCCTATCACCGAAGTAACATCCACAAAATTTTTGGGCGTTTACATTGACCAGCATCTAAATTGGAAGGAACACATCAATAATATCTCTAGCAAAATTGCTAAGACTGTTGGTGTGCTATTTCGCTCATCTAAACTGATTCCTGTCTCTATCCGGTCTATGCTATACTATTCTCTTATTTATCCCTATTTAACCTACTGTAATTTAATTTGGACATCTACTTACAAATCTAATTTTATCAGACTAGTCACCCTTCAAAAATATGCAATCCGTTTTATAGCTAATATTCCTCGCCGAGCCCACACCGCTCTGTATTTCAAGGAATTTGGATTATTAAAGATCGATCAAATTAGGCACTTGCAAATAGGAGAGTTTATGTACCGTTATAACCATGGCCTATTACCACTTGTATTTAATGATTTCTTTAACCTTACCTCTGATCGCCACTCTTATTCAACTAGAAAATTAACTGTTTATGACCTTCCCTACGCACAAACTAATACTCGTCGATTCTCTATACAATATACTGGCTCCCAATGTTGGAACTCTCTCCCTACACATCTTCATTCCCTACCTAACACAAGATTATTTAAGCATAAACTTCGCCTTTATCTACTTAAAACACTTCCTGATATGTAATGGTTAAGGTTTCTGCTCAGTGGTCTCGCCAAGCCCTTAGTTAAGTCTTTAGTTAAGTCATTAGTTAAGAGTTGTTTTTCTCGTTATATACAGAAATGTCGATTGCTTAATTTTTTTTTTCTCTCCCTCATCATTTTTTTATTCCTACAATTGAATGCTCTGTCATGTTTTTCTTTTATATTTTACATGAATTATGGGTGGCCCTATTAGCGGGATTTTCTATCCCTTCTGGGTCTCCCCTTCTTCACCAAATTATGTTAATGTAGGCCCTATTATTCAATGCCATAATTGTATCATGTTTGTTTGTTGTTTTGGTTGAGGAAAAAAAATAAAAAATAAAAAATAAAAAAAATAAATAAAAGAGGTGCTTTCAGTAGAGAAGTCCCGGGAAAAAGAAACGTCTGGAGAGAGTGATTGGCAGAGAGTGATTGGATGCAGGACAAGCCCAGACATGAGTTTAGCTCGTAAAAGAGAAGGAAGGCGGCGGCATTTGCAGTTTGACGTCACTGTGTGGTAGCAAAGACCATTAGCGACGCCCTCCTCCTTTATCCAGGCTTGGGACTGGCACTGGCAGAGTGCAACCAGTGGCGGAGTTCGAGAAGGAAGGCCATTCCGTGTGCAGGGAACCATCGCAACAAAAGCTCGACTTTTTGTCAAGGCAAGCACGCCGAACACGACGAACAAAGAGGTAAAGGCGTTCGGTAGAGGGCAAGGGGCGAACAGATGGAGCTACGTGAGGTCGATGCAATTTGTGGGGAGCAGTGGTGTAGTTGGGGAGGCTCATCGACTTGCAGCCGAAAAGGGACTTAAAGACAGCATGAGTTCAGAAGATCGCTTGAGGCAAAAGAGAGCTATTGCTACCCTCGAGTAACCATTGATGTGTCAAAATAAAGAAACACCCTTGAAGGATATTGTGCCATTTAAAGATACGGTTCTTGTTTTTTATACCACCGCCAAAATTTATAAATTCGATGAAAAATATTTCCTCACGAAATAGAAGCGGAATTTAGCG
>OX457050.1:9531525-9546525 GCA_949752735.1 Lumbricus terrestris | reverse complement strand
GGTGTAGTCCTAAAAAATGAAGTGGGGGGACGCCTGGAAATTGAATTGGGGGGGACGCCTGGAAAATTGAAGTAGAAGCTGTAGCAAAAAGTGCAATCTTGCAAGAATTTTGCAAAAAGTGGGGGGACGGCGTCCCCCCGCGTCCCCGCCCCACTACACAACTGGGTTGGGTTTAAAGTGGCTGACAGGTGCGCCGGTTCAGTGTGTGTACAAGATAACGACTTCTTATAAAAAGCCAAGACTCTCCTGAGTACTTTGTTAGATCAGTTGATCCTCTCTCGTCAACGTATCGCTTCTTCAAGGCCTGCGACGACAAAGACCTTTCTCGACTTCGCAGCATCCTGTCTGCAGAATGGCTCGGCGATAGAGTACGGCGTTATATAAATTGCGCGACGAAACAGTATATAATTATAGTTTCAGATTTGCAATAATACGGGCGTGGTTTTGCCAAGGATGCAGGTTGAAATTCTACCATTGTATAGCCTACAGTTGCTGATGTCTAAGGTTTAAAGTTTGAGCAGCTGTGTGTAGGTTTACAGGGTCGTGATCTTAAACTGGAAATTTCTAAAGCGTCGCCCGAAAGTCGAGCGCAGGGCACAAGTTTATTTACGAGCGCTGAGTCGATACAGAGGGGTTGTCAAAATGGTTGCTTCAGAAGGAGTCCCAGTTCGTTTGCATGCAGGCGATCAGTGTTTGATATTCAATGAATGCAAGTGTCGTTGACTCCGCCCTCCTCATTTCCCAGGCTTGGGACTGGCGCAACCAGAGTGCAGGCAGTGGGGGCAAATTTTGCGGAAGCATCCCGATTTTCATACACAAGACTTTGAGTGATAGCAGCGTTTGAGCTTTTTCGATGACTGGCGTAATAAATAGTGCCACAAAAATTAAAACTGTTTTAGATTTGGTAAGTTAATTAAAGCCTGTAATTTAACGACGGATATCAGTTGTTTTGTTGGGTGCGCCTCTGAATAGTTATGACAAAGGCGCTATATAAATTCTTCAGATAGATTTGCAAAGCAGATTCTTCGCATTATGGTAGACTTAAACAGCCGCATGGCGGTGCGTGTGAGAAACATTAACAGACCATGAAGGTGAAGATTATATATAGAGCCGGAGTAATCTTGGTAAGGGTGCTTAATGAAAAACTGACAATAATCAGTCGTTTTTTTTTACTAGCGGCGACATCAGAACGTTTCAACTGTTTTTCAATCAATCAATCAATCAATCAATCAATTTTAGTCAAATATTCCGAAAACTACTGAACACGATAAACAATAAAATCGCTATCGTAAGTAGGAAATTTTCAGGACACTAGTAGTTTTTGTTCGTCGACAATATCTCCATAGCGGATAAGATTGGAGTCGCCCTCCTCCTTCATCAGCGATTTGGACTGGCAACACAAGAAGAGACGGCTGTGTCGTCGGAGTTGAAGTACAGAACGAGCGGTCGCGGTAACTCGAGCCATTCGCACAATGTTCGACAGATGGCTGCATGCTTTGTTCGTTCGGCTCGCGTTACTGGGCCGCTCTACGTCATCAGTGATACATCGTCTATGGTCCAGCATGGAGTATGGATCATGCCGCAGTTGGGTGGCGTCATCTATTGGCCTACCAGTTTATTAATGTAATGTAGTGTGATCTTATCTAGAATTATCTGATGTGATCGTGGCCAGAACACTGAAGACAGATCCAATTAATTAATTAATTAATTCATTCATTCATTCATTCATTCATTCATTCATTCATTCATTCATTCATTTATTCGTTCGTTCGTTCGTTCGTTCGTTCATTCGTTCGTTCGTTCGTTCATTCATTCATTCCGAAAACTTATATAGCACCCCTTCAAGAAGCCTACTCAGAGGCGCTCCCAGTCCAGCCACAGCTAAAAAGATAGGTTATAGGAGACGAGTTTTGACGGAAGTTTTAGGAACACAGTCAATGCACGATATCGATCTTTCTTATTTTGAAATATGATGATATTATGACAACGCTATCAAGTAACACATTTGCTGCTGTCATCGCTGTGCGGTGTATTAGCAAGTGCAGAATACACCCGGAGCGCTCGCCGGATTGTTATCGCGTTGTTCGCGAGTGGAAAGCGTTGATGCGCAAAACACATTTCCATCATCGGTCACGTTTTACTCAGCACCTGCAGAATCGGATTATAACGTAGTATGGCAGATATAATTAGGTTTTAGTCGTCGAAGCAGTTATTTATGAAAACAATTTTTAGTGTTAGTTACCACAAGAACGCTGTGTTATAGCAAGGATGATTAGTGATACCCTCCTCATTTGGTGATGTGCGGGACCGGCACCGCCTTTTAAAAAACGGGATTGATATTTTGCGCACAATGTTCATAGTTGCTCTCCATTGAATGGACTTCTATACCATCAATCATTCTGCATTTCTATATCTGCTATTCTTTCCTCATCTTTCTTTTGCCTCAAATCCTGACTTGTCTCTCAGAGTTGATCGCTCTGGTAGCGCTTCTTCTGAAAGATTTTTGCTGAGAGAAGTGCTTTATAAATAATCATAAATATGCAAGACAAACCAATACAATACTATGCTATACCAACATCCGCACCATTATTACACAATATTACGCAAAACTTTGCGCATTAGATTTATCTAGAACGCCTTGCAAACCTTTTTAAACAAGGACTAGAAGCTTACAAATTGTAAACGTTTTGACATTACGATTTGTGGTATTTCCGAACTATTACGGGTTTCAATCTGTGACTTTCGAGGTGAATGGCTCAAGATAGCTTAAGCTGCTAGAATCAAAGGGGTTTGATTTTATTTAGCGCCATAATCTGCTGGCAAGTTAGTTGATGATTGGCTACGCTAATGGTCATGGTAAGGACACAGTGACGTCAAACGACCACTACATACACACCTACGTACGGCTGATAATTACTTTTGTATATTGCCAGTAAAGTTTAAAAAGGTATGCTACAGATGCGCATATTTTAAGGAGATTTTAATACAGAGGTACGGCGGCACTCGTTTTGCACTTAGCGCCTGCACAACGTGTCTTAATGCAAGCACACAATATTATAGCCTACACTGTGATTTACTCAAACATAATTATAAGAGATGAAAGTGCGCAATATTGCAGAATAAGGGGCCCGTACAAAATTAACGTCACGCAAATTTGGGGGGCGCGGTGATGTAGTGGGTATGTTTGCTGCCCTGCAGCCGGAGTATCGCAGGTTCGAATCAACCTCAAGTCGCCGCGTAGGGACCTTGGGCAAGTCCTTCACTCGCAATTGTTCAGCGCCTCGGCGTGAACTCCGATGTAGTGTCCGCGATGCGGCTGGGAGCGCCTCTGAGTGAATGCCAAAAAACTTGAAGGGGCGCTATAACAAGTGCACGTACAAACGCGTCAACAAAAAGGCCATACGATATCTAGTAGGGACCGTCACACATCGCCACAAATGCGTGACACAACCCCATAGGTAGGCTACGTGACGTCATGTATGGACGGACGCCTAGTACCCACAGAGCAATGGTAACATCAGTGGCGTGAGCAGAACATACAAACATCTCAGTTTATCATTCGCTAGGTGGCGTTGGTGAAATAAGCAGTTGGACGTGATGAGCGACTCGCAAGTCTGCCGTATACTTATACAATTGAATACGACTCCTGTGTATTATTCCAAAGTTTAACGCCGTCCAATGGCATCAATGGCCGTCGACGACGACTCCTGCGATAACTTGTGATCATCTATGAAGTAAACTGATGTAAACAGACTACACGTTTGTCGGTTTGAAATAATAAGAGATCTGATTATGATTCAAAACTCCATGCACTTTTAAGATACTTTTTGGCCTTGTTCTTGAATATCCTTTGCAACTTGCCGGCATTTTTTGTGTGCACACATCAACGAAACATTTATAGTAATTGTAATTACTATTGTTATTGTAATTGAACATTCGTAAAGCGCCGCTCACAGATTCAGTAGCGCTCCCGACCCAAGTTAGTGCTCCCGCCAACAAATAGTATGGTCTTCAAGCGTTTACGAAACAAGGGAAGAGTATATATGTAAGTAGGCCGCGGTGGTGTAGTGATGGGTTCGGTGCCTTGGAGCCGGATGGATCCAAACTCGAATCCACCTCAAGCCGCCGCGTAGGGATCTTAAGCAAGTCCTTCGCTCGCAATTGCTCGTGCGCCTCAGCGTGAAACTCTGATGCAGTGTCCGCGCTATAATAGCGAGCTCTGAGTAGCGAGCTTGAAGAGACGCTACAGGAAATGCGAGAAATACAAAGAACAAAATAAGTAAAATAATCCGCGAAAGTAAGTAATAGAACATGCATGTTTATATTCATGAACACACCTTTAAAATGATCATCGAAACAATACAAATTAAGAACGTTGCCAACAATGGTTACTATTAACATTATCCACACGTCTAATACTTATGAAGCAAGTTCAAGCAACGACCATTAATTTTTTTATCGTGGAAATGATGATGGAAAACAGAAGCTCAGAGACAAAGAAGACTAAGAAAATAGAAAAGGAAAAGAGATAGGTGAAGAATGATGTGATTAGGGATTGGACGTAATACTATTCGTCAGAGTCGCGCCATTGTTTGTAGCATTCCGCAATCTGCGTGTTATTCTAGTGGCCAGAGGTGCCACTTGCATCTTTCCGCTAAACCGGAACACAGTTATCTTGCAATAGGCGCAGGAGTGTTTGGACGAGCTGGTAACAGGAAATGTGAAAAGGAGTACGGTAGCACAAATGAAGAATAGAATGAGTGAAGACAGGAATGACTGACTGAATGAATGAATGGATGAATTAATTAATTATTTAGCGAACGAACGAACGAACGAGGGCATTAGTTAAATAACAGTTTCTTATGTGCCTCATGAAAAAAATTCGTCGCTGCATTACGGACAATAAGCAATATGCATGCAAGAAAGTATGTATATATGCATGTTTGTATGTATATAGGTATGTAGTATGTACGCATGTGTATATGCATACATGTATGCATAATTGTGTACATGCATGTATGCATGCATGTATGCATGTATGTATGTATGTATGTATGTATGTATGTATGTATGTATGTATGTATGTATGTATGTATGTATGTATGTATGTATGTATGTATGTTTGTATGTATGTATGTATGTATGTATGTATGTATGTATGTATGTATGTATGTATGTATGTATGTATGTATGTATGTATGTATGTATGTATGTATGTATGTATGTATGTGTGCATGTATGTATGTATGTATGTATGCATGTATGCATGCATGTATGTATGCATGTATGTATGTATGTATGTATGTATGTATGTATGTATGTATGTATGTATGTATGTGTGTATGTATGCATGTATGTATGTATGTATGTATGTATGTATGTATGTATGTATGTATGTATGTATGTATGTATGTATGCATGTATGTATGTATGTATGTATGTATGTATGTATGTATGTATGTATGTATGTATGTATGTATGTATGTATGTATGTATGTATGTATGTGTGTGTGTATGCATGCATGTATGTATGTATGTATGTATGTATGTATGTATGTATGTATGTATGTATGTATGTATGTATGTATGTATGTATGTATGTATGTATGTATGTATGTATGTATGTATGTATGTATGTATGTATGTATGTATGTATGTATGTATGTATGTATGTATGTATGTATGTATGTATGTATGTATGTATGTATGTATGTATGTATGTATGTATGTATGTATGTATGCGCTGATAAGACGGACGCATTCTTTCCAATTACTCGCGGACGAAGACCAAAGATAGCGGAGTGACGTCAGCCGTTCGCTTCGAAGGGATCCGTCATAATTTAACTAATTTCAGAGAATTGCAATTGCTTCGTTTTCCTTTCCGGCAATACCGCTCCGTCTTACCGGTTCCTGGCCGGTTGCATAGATGGAGCTGTACGCACCGCACTCTCTGACGTCAGCACAGAGAAAGAGAGGGACAAGCAGACGGTCAAACGGACATACGTTGGCACGTACATAGATAAAGGGAGACGTCTTAGGCATTGGTGAAAGATGCGATGTATTTAGCGCATCATGTAAGGAACATTGATAATAGGCCTACATCGGAAGATATATGTGCGCATTTTGTTTAAAAGTGGTGTTTCCTATTGACGATGATTGTCGTCCCCTCCTGCTTTATCTACGCTTTGGACTGGCTCTACCAAATACGGACAGTGACGAAGCTTTCAGGTAGGTGGACACATAAACCATGTACCATGTAGATAGGCGACATAACATAACATAGTATGGCATATCGCCACGTAACGTAACATAATGTAGCATAACCAATTAACCATAACATAACTCAACATGACATGATATAACTATAGAAGATTACATAGTAGGCTATAATTATTATGGCATAGCATAACGCAACACAATTTAACATAGCGTATCATGGCACAGCATAGCATGCGTACCATGACACATAACCACACAACATAGCATTACTTAACATAATACAACGCAACCAGCGGCGCCCGCAGGATTTTTTTTTTGTACGCACAGAAATTTTCGAAGGAGGGGCGAACAGAAAAAAAAATTTCGTTAGGTCGCCGAAAAAACTTATGACTTTTTTTTTTAGTCAGCTAAAATTTCTCAAAAACATACCTTTTCTATCCGCCGAAAAAACTGATGACCTTTTTTTTTTTTTTTTTTTTTTTTTTTTAGTCATCAAGCTAAAATTTTTCAAAAACATACCTTTTCTATCCTCGCGCTGTACGCACTTACCTATGTGCGTACGTCTACGGGCGCCGCTGCTGTACGCACTTGCGTAAGTGCGTACGCCTGCGGGCGCCCCTGAACGCAACATAACATAGCATAACATAACATGACACTAAGAGCAGTAACGGTGACCGTTGTTTTTGCCAATCCTGCATAATATCTCCGGGCACACAGTCATGTCCCATTTATTTTTTCCACAATAATAATTCTCTTACTGCACTAGACCTTTTACAATTCACAATTATTATGCGTGTCGTTGACCATTTTAATGTCACACGCACTTTCTCGACCAGGCACCATAGAGTCTGAAGGATGGCGCGTTAACAGAAGCAGTGCCAGAGATTTTACGCAACCAGGGAATAGCCAGAACAATGGTACAAGTTACCAATGCTGAGGGTTGTCTAAACCTCAAAGTAAATTCTCAGTCAGGCAGAAAAGTGATGGCAATGCAAAGGCAATGGCTTGTCACGTCGACATTTGCTCTGGCTCGTCCTACTGATGCGCTGCCTCTGCGCGTTGAAGCTGCAGACTTTCCGTGTCTCATCGAATCCTTGCAATTGCAATGGAACATTTATAAAGCGCCATTAAATTATTCAGAGACGCTCAGACTACTCAGACTCAAGTGAATGTTGTCACTAACAGATAGATATATGCAGAGGTGGTGGGAGAAATGGCTCAATTGGAACGTCCCTTCCTGCGAAGGGACGTTCCAATCAGAGTGGCCAACATCAGAAGATGCGTCGACATTAAGAAAAAATCCCCATGCATTGGAGAAGGGGGGAACTTTTAGAAGGTCCGTTTCGGCCGTGTGGAGAGTAGATAAAGCATACTGCTACTCAGTATCTTTGGGGGAAACTGATACAAAGTGGCACACGCCACTTAATTCGATCAGACCCCTTTTAGGCTCTGTTCTATTCGAAACGTTTCGAACTGAACCATACGTCTTTACGGACAGCGTTGCTGTGGTCCGGAAAGACAGTGTACAGTACCCAGTTAATTTCGCTACATTTAGAAAAGCATTTGCCTAATGGAAACTCCAACACCACGGGGGATTCTTCTCAGCTTCGTTGCCTGTTATTTGTTATCCAATTATAGTTGTAATTAGAAATCTAGTTTGCGTCGCAGAAAGAGGAACTAATCAAAGACGACTAGTTCTCTACGATAGCCGGACCGACGCGAAGTGTAATTATTTCACCAAATAGCTCATCAATTTCATGCCAAGCTTTGCCCCGATGGACAGACAAACCATCAACCGTGGGTGGCGGTTGTCTTAGGAAATAAGCGCTTTGGACAATCCGACCAAAGGCTGGAGTTCAAGATCCTGGTCAACTCAAGCATGAAATGACTACGCCTACTGTGTACTGTGCAATCTATAGCTATTTAATATTATTCAATGCGTCAGTAAAACAAGCTGAATATCAAGACATAACCTCCGTGACGATACGCAACGAATATAAGTTGTAATAACCTCTGCAATTTGAATTAATGCATTGCCTCCTATATACTCGATTGCTATTTTCGTTTCAAATTTTCTCACGATTGCAATTACAATTTCAACTACAATTTTAAATACGAATTCAATTTCAATTACAACTTAAGACCATGGTTAGCTCAAACATGAAATGACTACGCTTACTGTGTACGGTGAGTAATTTAATAATTCATTGCGTAAGTAAAACAACACCGAATAACAATACCTAACCTCCTGGACATAAGCAGAGAATAATTATAACCCATGCAATTGAATTATTGCATTGCGTATATAAGTGTATATAAACTTACTGCTCGGTTTCTATTTTCATTTAAGTTTCACACGAAATTGCATTTTGAATTTTAGTTTCAACTTTAATCGCAACTTCAACTTCAAATGCATTTTCGTTTCACTTACAATTTCAACTTCATCTTCGATTTTAATTTCATTTCAATAAATTTCAATGCAATAACTTTCAGTTTTAATTCCATCTCATTGCGATTACAATTGCATTTTCAATTTTAATGCAATTGCATTTGCAACTTCAGCAGCTACAATAACACAGATTCCGATTCAATTTCAATGCATTTGCAATTATTATTATTTCACAACTTAAATCACACTGATTCAATTTACAACTGCTGTTTAAGGTACGTTGCACTGCAAATGTACCAAGCAGCCTAAATGCTTTATATAACGTTCTTGTAAAATGTTTCAAAGGTGTATAAACCGAATTCCGTAATATCAGACGTCAGAAAAACGTAAGAAAAACGTATTAATCCAGACTAATGTCAAAACATGATCGTAGTCTTAAGAAGGCATAAGGTGTCCTCTTATTGATTCGAAAACCCAGTGCCTTCATAACTGTCAGTCTGGCTTCTCCTCTTCAGCAGGTAACAGGGTGGGCCATAAAAAACCACTTACTTTAATTTAGTTACATAAACCTCTATCGTTTTCTCATTGTAACCGGTCGCTACTTCGTTGTGTTCATGGTTAACCCTTTTAGCGGGACGCCTTTTCCCTTAAGGGTGTCCATCCCGTTGACTTCAGTTTTTGTTCTTCTCAAATTTGCTTTACTATGATGTTGATAATATGCTGAAGCAATCAAATTAATTTTGTGGTTATGACTTGTGGTTATATTGCTGTGTAGGTCTTTAATATCTTTCATATCTATTTATTAGCGCCAAGTGAAGCGAATAGGATTGGAGATCTAGAATTGCTCCTTGTGTAGTACTTAAGTGCACTGTAGCTATATAGAATTTATAGATAATCGGCCAGCAACTCTGAAGGTGTCCAAGAGAACGCAATGCCCAATTGGCTACCGAAATCCGAAACTCAATGTCAACTAATATCATTATCAAATATAGACATCAATAAAGATCTACTAATCAACATATTACCAAATCAGTAGCATGAATCGATGGCGCTGATAATTTGTGAATGAACAACGACCTCCCTCACACATAATACCCGCGCGGACTTTAAATCAATCAGTTGCTTGGTGGTGGTAGTGGTGGTGGTGGGGTGGGGTGGTAGCGATGGTGGCGGTGATGATGATGATGATGATGACGACGACGATGATGATAATCAAGGGCGGATACAGGAATTTTCGAGAGGGGGGGGGCCAAAATGTTTGGTCTTGTGAGACAGGAGAAATTTTTTTGGTCAATCGACCAATTTTCCGGGAAAAAATACCATTTCATCCGCCGAAAAAACTGATGACTTTTTTCGGGAAACATCCGCCGCTGAATCGACGGGGGGGGGGGCCAAGTCCCGTGTGATTTTTTAATGGGGGGCCTCATGTCCTGTTTTTCTTTCCTGCTACATTTATTTTATGGCTTGTTGAAACCAAATGGGGGGGGGCCACGTCCCATGCAATTTTTTAAATGGGGGGGGCATGGCCGGATTGGCCCCCCTGGATCCGCCCCTGATGATAATGATGATGCTGCTGACGACGACGACGATATGCGGAGGATGGTGACGCTATCAGGTCCGGCAAGAAACGGTTCGTTAAGCAAAAACTGCGCATATGCTTTATTCAGTTGGATGTTTGCATATTATGTACACTTGTTATGAATTCATATATCGATTTAACTCCGCAACTATCCGTTATCCGGTAGCGCTAGTTTCAAGACTGGGTAAAGAAGGAGGTGGCGTCAACGGTCTTGGCAGTCGTAAAATGTGGTCAACTATTGGAAGCTGTTACCTTGTCAATATAATTATATTTTTGAAAAGAAGCCTTTGTAAAGTGTCGCTGACGTCTGCTATTACGGAATTCTGTTTAGACACCTTTGAAACATTTTACAAGAACGTTATATAAACTATTTAAGTTGCTTGATACATAATTAGATTGGGCCATTATCCATTGATTCAATGTGCATTGTGTGTGCAATGGAAAACAGCTGAAGATCAGCGTCAGTAGCACAAAAGCAACACTAACGGTTAAATTAATACAAAATTAATTTATTCATCCATTCAGTCTTTCATATAGCGCCTCTCTTAAGGTACTACGCGGAAGCAGTTCAGACGCTAGCACGATGGAAAAGCGCAGTTTGGAGTTGAATAAAAAAAAATGCTTCGGTTGGGGCCCCAGGAAGCAGAGTAGTTCCGGTGTGGAGCTCATGCCAGACCGCTGGACCCACCATGGAATAGGCTCGATTCTGCATGTTGCAGTTCGTGCAAACGGAACAAAGAGCATTCTATTTTGTGTAGAGCGTAGAAGGCGGTGGCCTTGTATGCCCGAAGGGGCGCAAAGCTCTTGCCAGTGTCTGGGGCGACACCTAGCTAACATTCTTGGAACCACAGCAGCGATTCTCATTTATATAGTCATCTTGAGTGGCTTCTCTTGAAGAGGCGGCGTATAAATTCATGACCCTATTCAATGCGCAGCCGGGTACGAAGTCATTGCAATGTCTCCATAAACGTAATGTCGTTTAACATAATAATAATATGATCAGGATATGGTCTGTCAGCTTTTAAAATACAATACAACGTCGTTGTAATTAAAGTCGTGACGTTTAAACTCTGGCTACGGTTCAATAATTGGCCAGGCAATATTGTTCAAGACGTCCGACGTCAGCGGCTATGAAGTATGTATGTAAGGTAAATTAATATCGAATAATCTTGGTAATGAGTCGCATATTATAATATCGCACATGTCAAATAGTTCAAAATAACGCTAACTGTATGTACAAGAAAGTGATGCTGACTTTAGACACCTTCTAAAAGTAATCTTATGGCAATATATATAATCAGCGGTTGCGCTCGGCGATCGAGTTAAATCATTTACTGAGCCAATCTAAAATTGCCGTAAACGGCATTTGATGTAAAACGACCACACAAAATGCTAAAACCTAGAAAATTAATATATGATAATTAACACAGAAGAATAATGTCACGAAGTCATGCGGTCCTTATCTTATACGTTATGAAGGCCGTAACATCATGGACGCTAAACGTCTTGTGGATTCAATTGTTACGCAGCGCTCGAGAATAAGTTGGTGACTTGCGCCTACAAACGGCGTTGTCGATACCACGATATTACGATTTATACGCTAAAGTCTCGGGCATGCAAAAGATTTCGTTAATTTCACGTTAAACCCTAGGCCTGAAGGAATGTACTTTTGACATTCTGCCGCGATTCGACGCAGCGCTCGTGCATGAATAAACTGGGGACATATGCTTATTATTATCACTGTAATTGTTATAATTGTTATTATTATTATTATGATTTTTTTCCCCTGAGTTACTTATGATCCCTCAGAGACTTACACCCTAATGCTAAGATAAGGTGTTATGATTATTATTATTTTTTAAATTACTATTATTGTCATCATTATCATCACCATCATTATCTTTATTATTATTATTATTTATTTATTTTATATTTATTTTATTATTATTATTAAAATAACATTTCTCGCGTCACACGTCTGGAACAACAAGGTCTTCGAATCTGCTAATGAAACATTTCTCTTTTCCCAACCATTTCCCAATAATTCCCCTTTCCAGCCAAGCCCCCCCTACCGGAACACAAACGGAAAAACGACTGGAAAAGACGCACCTACATGTACATGTAACAAGAAGAAAAAAGACATGATTGATGATCGACAGCAAATTATCCATCAATCTATTCTGTTGAGTGAGATTCACCAACCGTCGACACACGTCTGTCTATGTATGTCTATGTATGTCTATGTATGTCTCTGTTTGTCTATGTCTGTCTATGTCTGTCTATGTCTGTCTATGTACGTCTATGTCTGTCTATGTACGTCTCTGTTTGTCTCTGTCTTGCACATCACTTACTCTATTTTCTGTCCGAAATATACATAAAAACACACTTACATAGATACAAACGTTTGCCTAAATAAATACATACCTACATTCACACATACACACATACATATATGTATATAAGCTTACATACGTACATACATACATACATACATACATACATACATACATACATACATACATACATACATACATACATACATACATACATACATACATACATACATACATACATACATACATACATACATACATACATACATACATACATACATACGTACATACGTACATACGTACATACGTACATACGTACGTACATACGTACATACGTACATACGTACATACGTACATACATACATACATTTATACACACTTACATAAATGTGTGCATATATACAGGTCTATGCACGATATAATATACATAATAATGAAATACATAATATATGTGTAATAAATACATACAATGTATAATACACTTAATATAATATAAGTCAGTCTATAGATGCAAACGAAATACATCATCATCTGTCTTCAATCAACCACGTACGCATCTATACGACGTGTATACCGTATTTCAGCATTACTTACAAACCAAACCATAGAGCTGTCAGCGCCTACATGTATCTTACACGCATACACACACACACACACACACACACACACACACACACACACACACACACACACACACACACACACACACACACACACACACACACACACACACACACACACACACACACACACACACACGCACACGCACACACACACGCACACGCACACACACACACACGCACACACACACACACACGCACACGCACACACACACTCGAAAGCTGAGACGGCCGCATGGAAGCAGGTTCGCGTTGCTAGGCAACAGTAATTCGTTTGTCTCCGAAGTACGACCGCAGATGTCGCTAACTGCTGCTGCGAATGAAAACGGTTAATCTTGAACGTTCGTTGACTTTGTCTGATCGCGTCTTTCTTTTTATTCCCTTCTGCGAGTTTCTTCTGTCAGGAATCCGGGTGCGTTCAATAAATAAGTGTTCTTGGCTATGTGTGCTTTTCTTGTATAATGCATCATTATTATTAAACGTTGGCTACAGAAAACATTGTTTAATGCAATGCGCAGGTGCGTGTGTGTCCGTGTGTGTGTCCGTGTGTGTGTGCCCGTGTGTGTGTGTGTCCGTGTGTGTGGGTTCGTGCGCGCGTGCGTGTGCGCATGTATTCTATTGTATAAAGGCATTTATAAAGCGCCTCTTATAGACTAGCTATTCAGAGGCGCTCTCAGCGTGACAGCCCCGAGGAAATAAAAAGACTTCAAGTAACGAAGAGCTGATGATGACACCCCAAAAAGATCTTACTGCGGATAGTGGGAGGGATGTCAAGTGTGTGTGTTTATGCGTGTGTGCGTGTGCGTGTGTGTGCGTATGTGAGCTTGTGTTTGTGTGTGCGTGTGTATGTGTGTGCGCAATGCCCAATTGCCGTCCATCATGGAGCTATCTTTGCTAAGGAATTCGAACGCGCATGAAGCAAGAGCGAGTCGCATGGAACGAGACACATCTGTAGACTGGCCATGCCAATTAAAGTCACTACGCTTGATGACCAGAAGCGATAATTATCTCGCCGTGAAACACAGTGGAAGTTGTGGTCGACAAAAAGTATATAACGTGGGAGCTAAAGCCCGTTTAAAACTAATCACAGAAGCATTCCTTTAATAAAGTTTAATATTATTTTGCTCTTTGCATGCAGCATATAGTCATAATCAGTTAGTTCTGTCGGCTTAAAGAAGATTGCGACGATCAGGGGTGGATCCAGAGGGGCCAAAATGACCTTGGCCCCCATATAGAAATGTCTTAATTTTTTACCAGCTATTCTGGCCCGGAAAGTTGACGTGCCCCCCTCCCCCGTGAGTAGCTCCGTATGTCCATCCTCAACACCCATGAGAGGTTCGCAAACTATGACGAGGTATGTTTTTGGGGAAATCCGATGCAGATGACTAAAAAAAGGTCATCAAGTTTTTCGGCGACCCGGACAAACTTTTCCTGGACCAAGACCCAAAATTTTGGTCCACACCCCATCGAAAATTTCTGTATCCACCCTTGGCGACGATATTAGTGGCTAGAAATGTGAATATTAAGAGTCATTCCTGTTATATTAACATTATTCCAAAGTTTAACGTCGTCCTATTACAACAATGGCCGCTGACGACAACACAGACATTATATAATGCAATGAATACACATTTCTATAGTATCCTAAATACGCCATCAACCGGTGTCTGAATGAAGCTTCGCAATTTCATCAATGTTCAATCATTAACAACAGTTACTTGAAAGAGTTCATCTTACATTCTCTATGCTCATAGATTGTGACAACAGGATCTAATGCAATTTAAGCAACATTGTCTCACAACACAACACTAATTTAAGCTGTAACAATAAAAAAACAATCATATAGTTATACTACATTGC